>JAHLJT010008446.1:9903109-9979953 GCA_031308135.1 Acheta domesticus | reverse complement strand
GGCGCTAGTGGTGTCACAGACTGACTGACGGACGGAGGTTTTGAGAAAAAAAACGGTATCAGGGGATCCAAAACGTGTATTTCCGTTGAAATCCGAAATGGATTTCCGCATTACATAATTTCCCCTATACTAAGTGTATTACTCCGTATATATGCCTAACGGGAAAGTAAAAAGTTGTAAAATTTAGGCAGGCACCTTCCAATTTAGCGCAATGATTTAGTATTAGCTAATGATTTAGTATTAGCGCAATGATTTAGAAATAGCTAATTTAACTTTGCTGTCAAGTGTAACTAAACATACAGCCAAAATGATATACCGAGAAAGAACATTCAAAGACAGTATTTTCATTTAGTCCAATCAAATGGTGTCTGACCCAGGAAAAAATTCCGATAGTTTGTCTTAACGGATCTGTATGTTTTTGAAGGTGTTGAATTCGAATTTTTAATGTTTGCTACCTCAAAAAAGATCGTCTTCACAGAGAAAAATTAAAAAAAAAATGCTCATTTTTTAGTTCTTCGCGTATATCTTCAAAACTATGCGTTCTATCGAAACAATATTTATTTACAATATTAAAGTAGATAAAATTTCCTACAAAATGCATATTTAAATTTAAACTTCTGAAATTACCGTTTAGGCGCTAGAGCGCGCTGAAAAAACAGTTAATTTTTTATTTATTTACGTCAAAAACAGTTTTAAACTGTCTGTGACGAGCTATGGGGAGAAGTGAAATTTGTGCACGTCTTCATAATTCTGTGATCTCTATCCTAACCATATTCTAATCGAATTTTGAATACAGAAAAAAGAGCGGTTTTTTTCAAGTTTTGTTGACAAAAATATTCGCTCCTGTATAATGAAATATTTTTCAAAGGTAAATAGTTATAAATTTGTAAAACTATTGTTGTTTCTTGAAACAGTAAACGAGGAATACTAATTTACCATTGAAGAACTGATAAAATGATTGAAGGTAAATTTCTTCCACATCCAGAAACAGTTAACGCACGTGTACCTTATGATGTTTGTTTTTAAGGATTTACATATACTCCGCGCCCTGATATGTCCCCACTGATTCTGTATCAGTGTTAATCATTTAACAATGCCAATTGCTTGTTTACAATAGTTGTTTTCAAGCATGATAAAATGGAACTAGAGCGCGGCCGCGAGATATGTTGCCTGGAAAGGGCTATTCTCTCGCTTTGGCCAGAGGCCCAAAAAGTACCAGTGTGTTTCAGTGCGCTAGCGCCTAAACCGTTCTTCAGAAATTTATCATTAATACATGCAGTTTGTAGTAAATTTTATATACTTACATTTGTAGATACCAATTGTTTTGATAGAACACATACTTTTTAGATTGCGACGAGCTATAAGCTCGCGCAGCAAACCCAACACCCGACTCTCCTCGCTTCACGCCAAATTAGGAACCTTTTCAATTCGTCACAGTCCCGCGCGAAAGACGCGCGCGCCAGAAACTGCGCCCCCTTCCCAACCCCGTCTTCAATAACAAAAGCAGACAGTGACGGACTGCCTCCAGGGATCGCCCCGGCATGCGCGCCCCGGCTGGACGGTCCAGCATTGTCAACATAGGAACCGGAACTAGTTGATTAAGAAAGCCCTCCCTGCGTTGTGTAGGAAAATCCCCAAAACACACATTGCGACACAAAGGCGGCCGGGTGGGCTTGCATTGCCTGTCTCTGCGGCGCTGGCGAAATCTCAAACAACAAAGAGAGCCAATGGGATGCCCAGAAAATGACATCACCCTAAGAAGTGCCCTATTAGCTTCCGACTTGAGTAGAATCTTCCAGAACACAAAATTTCGGCCAATAACATTAGAAATTGCAATCACGTGATAGGGCAAGGCAGCCATGTAAGGAAGAGTAGGGATACGTGACAGAGGCTGGCGAGAGGAGAAACTTCGTCAGATAGAATCAAAACTTGAGAGAGTGAAAACGTTTCGAGAAAGCATTTTAAATCTTAACTTTATAAATAAATTCACATCGAGGAGTGGTCGACGACGACAGCTGAAGTTGATCGACCGACTCAGCACTGGCCGTCCGAACACAATTCTGTGAATTTATTCCATTCGGCGGACCAGCATTTATGAGTCAGCCGAGCTATCGTGGCTGCATTAATACGGGGAAAGTTGCGTTTGACGGCTTTCAACCCGCTTTTCAACGTACGTGGTTCATCTCTACAACTTCCTGTCGGCGCGAGGCGAATTCCTGGGTACGTGAGCTGTGACCCCGCCTGCTACGCCTGAGACGGCGGCACCTGTTCGTCAACCTACCTGTGACTGCGCCCGTCGGAACAGGTGTGCAATTCGTCGACTCGTGGTATGAATCTACCACTTGCATACATCAGCAATAATTGCCATGTTAAAGACAGTTTAAAGAACAATTAGAAATTTGAGCAAGTGTCGAGCTGAAGTCAATTTTAAAGAATTAGTTTAAAAATCCAGAAGAAAAAAACATATGTAAGCCAAATTAATAATAAACTGTTTTCGCCCTTCAAGCAAACAACCCATTGAATGAAATTCGAAAAAGCTTGTTTCTGCCAAACCCTGTGCATGCCCTCACTGAAAACAGAGTGGTCACCCCTGAGGTGCTCATAAGCTGGTGCCGGATGTCAGGTAAGTGTTCGTTTGGCGCTCATTCACTTACACATTTAACGGGCACACCTGTCATCTGAATACCGACACACTTCGTGTGACGGTGCCTTTCCCACCCTTCTTTGTGTTTGAGCGTCGGTTCATCACAAGATATAAGTTGAAAAGTTAAAAAGGCGACATTTTTACGGATTTTTGCAATTTTCCCTTAGAAGCCTACCTTTTTTGAGTGGCAAACATCAAATTTAAATTCAGCATCCTCAAAAACGTCCGGATTTTTTTCCTGAATAGGGCCATTTTGAGCACATATTTGGACTAAAGTGTATCGTTGGTAAACTCCACTGATAAAGATGTCTTCATAAGAGAGTTAATCGTGGGAGATTATCTTTCACAATTAGTACTTGTGTAGAAATAGGAAAATATGTATTCAATATTCTCTCCTTTCATATTTCAGATAAATATGTAAAACAGGTTTTTGTTTGTGGACAACAAAAGGAAATTTTGATGGCTCTTACTAAAAAATTCATATCAAAAAATTCTATGGAAATCAAAATATTTATGACTGAAGTTTACCTTTGCACCAATAGAATTGAAAGTATTTGTAGCAAATTACTATCTGTATTTTCCTAATTAATTTGATGATTTTAATAATAGTTTTTATTAAACAATTATGTAAAAATGAAAAATAACCATATATATTCTGCGCTAAAAAGGAAAGTTGGAACTTTTACACAATAATTGATGCTAGAAAATAAATTAAATATAACAAATTTATTTTGTATTTTATTTCCCCGAGTTATATGTGTTGTTTTTATAGTCAGGACTGATGAAAAAAGGTAAAGCACTAAAAGTGTAATTTAATTACATTATTGCATCTATTATATAGATGTGTGTTGTTGTGAAATGCAGTTTCAATCTTAAAAGTTTTTTTGGTAACTTTATCAAGTAATTTCGGATTAAAGTTGGTATATTCCTCTTTCTGAAACTAATTCTTAATTGTGAAAATGATACTCAAGTAAAAGAGTAGTACTACAAGTTCAAAGTTTTCATTCAGATAACATATTTCAACAAACTTTTGGGGTTTACTGAAAAATCGAAAATATTTATATTATATAATATAAATTTTAATGTTTCGTTCAATATACGCCGTTTGTTTACGGAATGTTAATCAAAGTAATGCGTTTCTGAACCCATCGGATGTAGTCAAGCAACTCTGTAGTGCGATTTTTGTAACTTTGCCCTCAAGTTACTATGGCCAAGATGGAATATCACTCGGCATTTCGCGTCTTTCTCGCTCGTGCGCTAGATGTCGCATGATCGCAAGCACTGCTTGATAGGGTCTTGTCACTTACAAACCGTTGAAAATGTCTTTACAAGATATATTATTTTGTGATCAACTGACTGAACGAAGGCAAAAATCCTTTCCTGCTTTGCACACTGAAAAATATTAGAATATCAGCTCTGAGTGTTTTCGATATTTGTTATACAATTGTAAGTGCTTCGGTCTGACTTAATGATAAATTCCATTATTCCCCTTCCATTCCATGATGGTGGTGTTTGCGTGTGATGGCCTTCAAATAAACAAAACGGGGTGAATATTTAAATTGTCAAATTAGTAACCTGAGTGATCAATTGGTTTCATAAGAAACCATTGCTTTAAAGCCCCCCAAAACTATTTTGATCATTTTAATATTTGCAAATCTTGACAACTAAATTATTATGATAATTCTTACTCAGTACAATAAAAAGCCATAGAACTGTTTTAACAAATTTACTTAAAATACTTAAACTTGTTTTACATAATTTACTAAAAATATTTAATTACTTCAAATAATAAAATACTTTTTTCACAAGCAATCTGAAGTAAACGGACTGTGTAGTCTTTGGAAGGAATGTGTGGACTTAAGCTCTTATAAACACATATTCTGTTTCATTCTATGTGAATCACTCGAGTTGAACGAATGAGTTATTCTTGAGGCTGCAGGAAGAGCAGCAGGGGTTGTGTGCTCAGCATTTACTCGTGAAAGAGTAGCATCAGTCTAAGAACCAACAGGGCGATTAGGAGATACAGCGGCAGCAGCACCACGATCCGCACCAGCTGCACCAGGTTGATCATGATGAGAATGTGCGTGTACGCCAGCACCCGAATCGGCACCGGCGGCTTTAGCATTAGCGTTGGCGTTGGCACCTGAAGGCGAGGAGGACGAGGTCCCGACAGCGAAGGAGGCGGCAGCTCCTGCCGCTGAATGTCAGGAGGGATCAGCATCACCGTCCACCACATCGCCAGCACCACAATCACCATCAGGACACGCCACATCGTCCGCCTAAATAAACACGTCAACAGCAACAAAAGCTCACTGCACCGCAAAATGGCTGTTCGCGCGGAGTCAACTTTTTTAACCTATCGATCTCGCAATTCTCGATTGCATGGACCGTCCAAGACCATCAGCACTAATCACCAGACTTCATGCAAGTATCGATAGTAGACAATATGGCGGCGGTGGCGGTGGGGTGTTTCTAACTGTTCCACGTGTGTGTATTCCATGTTGCTTCGGATCTTGTTTCTTGATTAAATACGCAGTTTCAGTTTTTATTTTGTGTAAATATAAAATAAACTTCACAAAACCGTAGTAACGAAGAATGGGAGTTTTGCAATGAAGCCACTGAGTTCGCGCGGAGGCCATAATGTACAACACAATTCAGCTTCGCCACGTGCTGTTTAAATGTGCGACGAAGTGCTGGATTTATTTCGTATGCATTTAGAAGAGCTTGTTATGTGGTAGAATGATTGTCCATTAATAAGAGCTTGTGTGTTGAAAATGTAATTGTCCGTGCTCACTTGTGTTGCATTTGATTGTGCGAAAAAACAGGGCCAAAACACACCGGATATAACCTTCAAACAGGTAAGTATTGTTTAGGATTTGTTTTGATAATTATTTCAAAATGTGCAATTTTTATTAAAGTAATGCTTTTTTAAGCTTTCCAAAAGATCCATGAATACGCGGGAAATGGATTGCGGCTGTGAAAAGGGAGAACTGCACCCCAACGTACTGTTTTCTCTTATGTTCAGTGCAATTTAAAAGTGATGATTTCGATCGCACCCCTTTGGCTCGGCGTACGATTAAAAACAGGCTTCTCCCTCAGGTTTATCCTACTTTTCCGCAGCATTCGAAACTTTGCAGAGATCTCGCACTTTTAATGTATTGTCAACATACTTTAATTTGAGTAGATAGTGAAATTTTATGACTATGTTGTTTATATGTTATCCCTACAATTGATGTTATCCAGCACAGTTAAAGTAATACGAAGTAATACTCGTAGTTCTACATGGACATTGAGAGTTATGTAATACTCAGAATTACGTGGTAAATTCCGTATTTTGTTATTATTTTAATATAATAAACGCTCAAATTACTGTAATCTTAACGTAAAAGTGCATTATACATATTTTCCCCAAAAAACAACAACAGGAAATTCTTACTATTACATTCTAAAGTATTCGATGGGTTTGGCCACAGATTTTGTGACAGTAGGTTTTAAATTTTCAAATACTAACTAAGAATACATAATTTTCAACTTTTTTTTTTTTTCAATACTGAAAGTTAGTTTTGCGACGTTTGGAGGATATGAAACTTCGAGCAGGAACGTTTGGAGGATATGAAACTATCTGCAGGCTACAATGAATATAAGAGAAAATTGAAGTTTTTACAGAATGTAAATAACAATGTACTGACGTTAATATATAAACGATTTAATTATAATGAAACACTAACAATCGATATATTTTTTTTACAATTTTCTATCAAATATTTTGTACTTTTATATATTTTCTAAAGTGGTGAGTCTTCATATGCCATTTTGCCTTCACCCACGAACGAAAATTAAGATAACCTGTATACTATCATCCTACATACGACAA
This sequence comes from Acheta domesticus, assembly GCA_031308135.1. Classification (NCBI taxonomy): domain Eukaryota; kingdom Metazoa; phylum Arthropoda; class Insecta; order Orthoptera; family Gryllidae; genus Acheta; species Acheta domesticus. The sequence continues at coordinate 9,973,435 of JAHLJT010008446.1, read as the reverse complement.
TAGGAATTTTTGTGTACCTGTTTGTAAATATTGATACATTTAGGAAAATATCTATTCTGTGTTTTTATTACTAGACACTGGCTGTCAAAGTATTTTTTTCTTATTGAATTTTAGCGTACTAGTAGTATCATTTTCGTACTGCTATAACCCTTATCGTGCTTCTTGCAATGACCTATCTCGAAGAATGAAATATTCGCTGTCGTACGAAATAAAAAAATACTTCATTTTGCTTGCCTATAAGGGAACTTTCGCCAGGCGGGTTGTACCAATAGGGCGGCTCGCGCATATGTGGTGGCTTCCTTGGCATGTGCGGGAAGAGATAAGTAGGGGCAATTCTATGTATAGTACTCTTTCTCGTGTCCGGATGAAAATGCAACCACAATGCATACAGACACATCAGCATTTCAGTTCCAGACCGGTTAAACGCTGCACGACGAATCGGTTCATCGTGATTCGTACGTACAGAGAGAACATTAATTAGCCTGCGTATTTTAAAGCCAAATTTGTAATTAGAGAGAATGTGCTTCTTGAGGTTTGTGGAGAACCAGTTACTCCTCGAAAGAAACCAAAACTTAAAAATCCTTCCTTACTATATTTCTCAATCAACCTTCGAGCTACCCTGTCAGTACCACGATTGACGGACAAGAACAATCCTACAAAACGCGTGTTAGCAAAATATGAAACAAATGCCCAGAAGTGGTGTGAAAAATATTTCAGTTTAGATTTTGACTGTTTTAAAATGAAGTGATGAAAAAAGATGATAACAAAATGATGATAAAATAAATTAAACCATTTATTAATAAATTAACCATTTATTTTACCTGGGTATGAAGCCTGTTTGGTTTTATAAATTTGGGAATAAGACATTTATAGACATTTCACCAACTACTATTAGTTTTAAGGTTATTTGCGGTTTATATACTATAGTTTTCTATAACAACATGTAGTTGTCTACGGTTAATTTCCGAAGGATTCTGCAAACAGCAGATGTCTTTTTGTGTGTTACAAATTCTTTTAAATGTTACAGCTGGATGAAATTTGGAAATTTGGTGAGTCGTCTTCAGAGTTATAATTATGGGAGATTAAGTGTTGATGGGAGAATTATGCATTTATTAAGTTCTAAAAGAGAAATTAGAATCATTTTTGTGAGGCTGTGAACGCCTTTAAAATCAAGTTTCATATACCTTTACAATTTTCGCAATACCTTTATTTAAAAAATTGTAATTATAATCCATTGTTCTATGCATCTGGTGTAATGTTGGATAATATCAAAGTATAAGTCTGACGTAAATATAAAATTCAGAGAATTTATATGAATTTCTTTGTCAGAGAATTCATATGTCACATAATTGGTAGACCCTATATCTGAAAAACAACTGCATAGAGGAACTATTCAGTTTTATCAATTCTTTCTAGTTCTTTCATTTAGATATTTTCCACTTGAAATATAGTCCGAAAATACCATCCACAAAATTGCCTAAATTTCGTATAATTTTTGCTATGTCCGTAAAATTCTTTCCTTTAAAAGAGACAATCAGCGCTATTTCCAGTCGTCAATGTATAATTTGCTGTCAATATGAATTTATTCTCGAAAAAATATTGTGTAATTAGACAAGATCATATTGAAAGGTATTATTCATTAGTTTTCATCAATAAATTAAATAAATAAATAAAGGAGATTAGTCATGATAAATCAGAACTAGAGGTGCTCCCAAAGCAGATACTTTCTCGCATTGTTTCTATATGGTACTAATGTTATTACACTACTACATACCCAGCAAAACTGTTTTCTACCAGCAAATTCTTTTCCTGTTCCGCGACCCGAACTCAGATCCTCAGAGCCAACGTGCCGGCACTCATACCACTATGACAAGCAAGTGCCATAAGTCGAACTCGGGCAGAGGCATAAAAGAGTACATGCCAAATTGATATAAAAAATAATTTGAGCCATGATATAAAAATTCCAGCATAGATTATTTTGCTTTCCCATTGAAATTCAAAATCAACTAGTGACGTTACCAAAGTACATTGTATTGTTTCTAAATGCCCCGCAATATTATATTTTTACATAAACGCCAAAAGTGTCTTCAACCCGCAATTTGGGAACGGAAGTTCCCAGGCCCGAAATCAGATCCTCAAAGTTAACGTGCCGGCACTTATACCACTACGCCACACTAGCACTGTTTGGGACGAACAGTGCCATAAATGAATTGATGAGAGCCATAAAATGGTAAATGCATGATAGGAAAACAATTGATAGGATGGTACATACGTTTTACAAATCCAAGAAGGATGTGGAAAATTGTTAAAAGGTTAAAAATTGTTACCACTCTCTACTTAGCGACTGCGACCACCTTGGATATGCATGGCATTTACACTTACACATAATAGTAATAAGTGCATGGTGGTTTCATTTCGAGCATTAGGAAGACGAAAAATCCAGAGAATGTGAAAGAAATCTCCATGGTGCCCAAAAAATTGTATCTGGGAAGATAATTATACATGATAGAAAAAACTACTTCAGACTATAGAGATTAGAAAACTAAGTTCTGCGAGAAAATCGTGTCATTGATAGCACCACTATTTTATTTATTTGCCGTCCCTTATTACACATGTAGAGAAAATTTAAAGAAAAAAATTAGAGCGGTTTTTGAAAATTTTTCACCCAAATTTCAAGGGCCAATTACGCAAAATTGAAGATAGATTTTTGCTTTAAACAAAATCTTTACAAATAATATTTTTTACAACAGAATTTGTAAAGCAAAATTAGCTTTCTTCAATTTTGTGGTTTTCGTCAGTTTTTGGCATATCAGAAAAAATGTAACAATAACCGAATATGGTATTAGCATTATACTTTTTACATTCCCGTATACGTACTTTGACCGTATTGGTCAAAGCGTCAATAATAGGCGCACCACAACGTTCAAAAGTGGCGCGCAGGTTGATGAATCGTTGCGGAACGAATCGGGCCGAGCCGTGAACGAGCGCCCGGAGGTGGTGAATCGGTCGGTCGGACCCATAGAGGAGAGATACAACTAGAGTGCGCGTGACCCTACTGCGCATGTTTCAACATGAGGTGGTCGTATGTCACGTGACTTCGGGACACCGGCAGCTCGTGTTGTATGCGCTTGTATGTATCTTTGCGTGCTGTTTGCTGTTTCTGGTGCTACAGCGTTATTGTTTTGCGACGTTGTGGATATTGGTTCACTTCTTACGATCCACACGTGTGTGAGATTTGTTAGAAATCATGGTTCAGTATTGTTGTTTTGGCTGCAACGAGAAGTACGTGAAAGAAGGAGGAGTCACGTTTCATAGGTAGGTTATTAATTTGTTTTAATATTTTGTTATACCCTTTTAGTTGTGCGAAATAAAGATCTAGATGCTGATTCATGCATTTTCGGATGTATCATGGATGATTTTAGTGGATTTGTTGTGCATTCTAGTTTTCCTAAAGATGAAACAAGGAAGAAAGTGTGGGTGCAAAAGCTTAGGAGGGAGAATTTTACTCCTACAAAATTTTCCAAAGTTTGTTCAAAACATTTTGAAGAAAACTTTTGATAGAGAAAAGTTTGGAGGTGTTTGGCTTAAAGCTGATGCAGTACCTATAATATTCAATTTTCCCAAACACTTGAATAAGCAAACTGCGAGAAGAAAATCTTCTGTAAAAAGAACAACAAATGTTGGTAAGGTTATAGGAATCTTGAAATATTTTTCCGTGTAGAATTGTAATAATTAATGAGGAATGTTTTTCTGATACATTTGTCTGTTGTTTCAGCAACACAATCTAGTTCAAAGGCTTCTTCATCTGTACCTTCTGCAGATGAGTCACACTGTGTAAATAATGACACATCATCAACTGAAAGGATTTCTGCAAGCAGAAAGCGTCCTTTGAGGTATGTGCTACTTGACTAATATTCTCTCAACAATAGGATTCCCCACAAAACAATGAAATAGTTTCCTTACAATGTTCCTCAATGTAAATTATTCCAAAATTCTTTTTCTTTTCAAGAAGTGAAATAACAGTTTAACTTTCTGTTAAAATTCTACAATTACGTTGTATTAAAATTTTTGTCCATTTATTTATTTCATAGATATATTGGTGACTTCGTTGATGAAGATATGGACTCTGCATTAAAGCGAGACAAGTGTTAAAGATAGCTCGTAAACAGGTCTGTGAACAGCAAAAAAAGATTGTGCATTTACGGTCTCAGAATATGATGTTCAGGAGGAAAATTTTGTCATTGGAAAATCTTCTTACTGAAATCAAAGAAAAAGCACAAATGTCTGATGATGCTCTTCACGTCTTAGAAGTGTGACTTTTAATACACTCTCAAAGTATGATCTAATTAGGAGTATTTAATTTTAAAGATCTTAAATTTAACTTGTCACATTGAATCTCTAGATGTCTATTAGACGCATAACTAAATGAGAGTGAAAGGTGTATTTGTTGAAGTATTATGTTTGTATATGATGAACAAATTAAATGCAAATTAAGGTTGTTGATAAACATGCAAATTAAGGTTATTGTTAATATATCTTACACATGTTATCCTTTGCACATTAGAGTGAGGGTATGAAAGACAACAAAATATACTTGTATCTGATACTTTTCTTGATTACCCTGATGAGATGTGTTGATAACCCACTTAGTTATTTTTTGTAAAGTGGTCGTTTAATGCTATTATCTTATCTTCTCATGAATGTAAATATCTATTTTCAAAAACATTTTAATTAAAAATATCATTTATTGAATATTTTGTATTGATATCATTTATTATTTCTTTCAGACGACTCTCCCAGGTCCCAGTAAGAAATTGGTGAAGAGGTCAGTCTTTGACGAAAGAGGGCAGTATCCTCCAGATCTGAGGTCATTTGCCATGACAGTGCAATTGTATTCTTCTAAAGCTTGTACAAGAAAACGCTAAAAAACGAAAAATTAAGAAAATGACAGAAAAAATGTACTTTTGGCGGTGATAGATAGCAGCTGGCAAGAAAGAGTTTGTGACATTCGGAATAGCTAGCAAAGACCCATGGAAATAGAAAACTAATACGGGAAAGTCAGAAAAAATACAAGAAATCCATTCTGTAGCACCACTAGTTACTAGTAAACTAGTAAATTCTTTGAAAAATATGTACTTCAGCTTTTAGGTGAAAGACCCCCCATTTCAATCAGGTTTTTGTCCAGTTTTCCTGATCCATTGAGCAAATGCTGTGATGGCCCCTTGTTTTTCTTTTGGACATAAATGTAGCTTCACTATGCCCACGTTTTCTTGAGCTTACTTGCTAGTATTTTAGGAGTAACTGTTACTGTTTTGTTAGTAATACAAAGTAAAAAAATTAAAACCTCAGTTTGTTGATCGATGCAAATAGGTTTTATATAACTCGGGAGGGAAAATGTCTAATGTTTGTAGTTAAAATATTGGGAAATAGCTTTTGAAGCTCAAGAAATGAGTGCAGATTGTACTTCTCCCCCATACATCACATACTGTTTTGACTAAATAAATCAAAATATAATCAAAGATAAAAGCCTTTTATTTTCCTCTATAAATCCTTGAAGTATCCTTTTGATAACTTGCTATTATAAATGTTACTAATGTAATATGAATGACTGATGAAATATCATTTTGATAACTTGCTATTATAATGTCACTGATGTGGATCAATAGTAAAATGACTAGCATTGAGTAATAACAGAAATTCGGATTAATGCATCCCATGGAGTTAATTTATTTTACAAATTTTTTTTTTATTTATAGTCCTATGTAATTGTACTTGTAAATCAGGTTTAGTGGGGTACGCTGTTGAAAGTGACAAGTTGGACAAAAATCGGAATTTTCGTGTACTTAAGCAAATAGAGCAGAAAAACTTAAATTCACTTTTCTGCCATAAGCAACATTTTTAGTATTGCTTAATAAATGAGAAAATAACGCTGTAATGAACCATCTAACGTACGTATAAAAAGAAATAATTTAATGCGAGACGGGTGTTCTTACTGACGCCACCTAGCTGTCCCAAAGTCACGTGACACGGGCGCGAGAGATGTTGATACCCGGCCGGGCCTTCTGCGCAGCCCGGTGCGCACTCTAGTATATCTCTCCTCTATGGTCGGACCGCGCGAAAGGGCAGTTGGGAGTTGAGCAGCGAAGAGAGAGGTGAGAGGCATGATGGCGACAAGAGAGCGATGTGGTAACGAACAGATAAATCGGGAATAATCGGGACGGCTGGTGTTAAAGGAAGGAGGATGTGATGGACTTAATGATGATTGCGAGTAAGGATTGTGGTAAATTCAGTTGGGAGGAATAATCACGAAATTTGACGAGAGAAGAGGACAGTGCACGGACACGTGGGCGATGCTGTTCAGTGATAGTCGGTGTAGCTGTGCGGATGCGGGATTACATGGCGGAACCGTGTGAGCTGGAACAGTAAATTCGTCGTGCGAAGGAGGAAACTGTGGTGAGGCGACGCCGGTGCATGGGAACGGGCCGCCGGCGACACGTGGGCAGGCAGAACATCGTTGGGTCATCTCTCGGCAACGAACGGAGCACGCGGCATCGCGTCGCGTAGAAGACGACGGTTGTGGAGGGCAGATAAGTAACAATAATTACGAACAAAATAGAGGGGTAATCGAGTAAAATGCCAGTTCAGGGTGCTCACTGAGTAGTAAGGAGAGCAATGGTGTCTGTAGTGGTTCACGAATGGCATGCATTTTCCAGAGAAATGGAGGTTGTATAAATGGAAATGATAAATGTAATGATAGGAATATTCGGAGACGTATAGGATAAACCATTTAGTTTGTATTCAGTAAGAATTTGCGACCAAATCAATGATGTAAATTATGTTAGTAATGTGAAGATGTTTTGTTGTTTTTTTCTTAATAAATTCTGTTTCTGTGACGGTAGATTCTTTGAATTCAGATAATGATGATTAAAGTACCCCCCTCAAAGAACCCCTGTGCCCAAAATAAACAACACAAAATTTATGATATGTGTACTCATGAAACCAACAAGGGTAAGTACGGTCACAGTACGTCTACGATATACATAATATAGGGCAAGTTATGTAATGCTGCGCGAAAAAACGGCTAATTTTCGGCGGAAAAAAATTCATTGACGGGCGCTAATTACGAAAAAGTGGATAAAACCAGTTGCTAAATTAAGAAAAAAAATCTCCAAACACGTGGTGTTGCCAGAATCCCTTTTGTGGGTCCTTGATACCGAACAACCGATTGAAAGGAAAACGTCCGTCTGTCCATCCGTCTGTGAACACTGCTAGCGCCTAAACCATACGTACGATTCTTCCAAAATGGATATTCCGAACAACCGATTGAAAGGAAAACGTCCGTCTGTCCATCCGTCTGTGAACACTGCTAGCGCCTAAACCATACGTACGATTCTTCCAAAATGGATATTCCCAGGTCGATCTGGTTCGAGACAAAACTTTGGATAAAACCAGTTGCTAAATTAAGAAAAAAATCTCCAAACACGTGGTGTTGCCAGAATCCCTTTTGTGGGTCCTTGATACCGAACAACCGATTGAAAGGAAAACGTCCGTCTGTCCATCCGTCTGTGAACACTGCTAGCGCCTAAACCATACGTACGATTCTTCCAAAATGGATTTCCCAGGTCGATCTGGTTCGAGTCAAAGCTTTGAGATTTTGAAAAAGATTCTTCAAAATTTAGGGGTACTTTACATGAAGCCCCACGGACATTTTCAAAATTTTCTCAAAAAGGCTCCAAATTTTTTCTTTAAACTTCTTGTAATAATAGAGTAAAATACACTATTAAGGTGGCATAGGTCCGATTTTTGTGGAAAATTATGAATTTTAGAAAATTCCAAAAGTTGGAATTTTTTTCGGAGTTTTCCTCCAACTACAAAATTGAAGATATTTTTCCTACAAATAACATTTCTTGTAAAAAGTGAGTTCATTAAGGTTATGTACATTTTTTAAAAAATAGTCGTTTTTGCGCAAAATTGCACACACTATTTATAATTTAAAAAAATTATAAATACCAGATTTTCTCAAAAACGGCTTTAAATATTTTTTTTTAACTTTTGGTAGGGATAGTGCTAAATGAGCTTTTATGAGATGACATTGACGCCATATTGCTCTAGTCTAGTCTCTTGATTTCTCAAAAATTGCAAAAATGTAATTTTTTTACTTGTCTCTCACTTCGTTAATATTTACAATGCGGTGATTTGTTCACATTATTATATTAATGAGTACATGTGCTTTAAATAATGTCAAATAAAGTTTCGCGAAAATTGAACAGTTTTCTGCGAAAACTAGGTCAAAATTCCGTATTTTCTGAAACGCTCAAACGTCATTTCTGAAAAATGACTTCAAGTTTTTTGTTTAGACTTTTCGAATGGATAGTGCTAATTGCACTCTTTACTACGGCGTGAAGTTGATTTTGGGGTATTTTTTGTTTTTCAAAAATGCACATGTTCAGCAATTTGTAAACACAATTAAATTTGTGCGTGTAAGCGCTTCAAATAATTTCAAATGAAGGTTTTCGAAATCTCAAAACTTTTCTGTAAAAAACAGCTTCAAATTTCGCATTTACAGTAGCGCTCAAACGCCATTTTCTTGAAAACAGTTCCAAATTTTTCAACGAAAATTGCCATTTAGGACAAGGTTTCACTGTTTTTTTAATACTCTTAAAATAATATTTTTGACCTACTATTAGGAAACCGAAAAATTAATAAAAAAATTAAAAACCAAGGTAGATTGGGCGGCGATAGACGGCAACTGTCAAGAATATTCTTAATGAAATATGTTGATCAAAAACAGATCTTCAAATAAGGTCATGATGAATTTTTTGAAAATATGAGTAGTTTGTCTATAATATCCTGACAAACGTAATAGCCTGCTCGCAATTGACTGTGCTTCGTTTTCGTCGCTTTATTGCAACTACAATTTTAAAAATACAATTTTTGCTCAGTTACATGTATTTATCAAAACCACATCTTCAAATAAGGTCATGTTTAATTTTTTTCAAAATAGAGTAGTTTTTCGATAATTTTGTGTTTAATATAATAGCCCGCTGTAAATTTACTGCGCTTCGGACAACTGGGTGCGTCGTAAATTAGAATGTGCAATTTTGTATATTATTTCTTTGTTCGTTTCTTACATTCGAACTTTTCTTACACACTTACACATTGATATTTGAGAAATTATTTATTTTGAAATATTTGAAATAAGTAAAAAAATATAATAGCTCTCAGAATAGTGACAACGCATGGTCTGGAACAATGGAATTCACTTTGCGCTCGCGAATATCTGTGAATTACGTGTGATTATTGTGAGCTGATGGAGCTGTATGAGAAGGAGTTATAATTGTATAATTTATGTTGATATTTGCATGAAAATATTTAGTTTTCTCACCTAATGCTGAACCATTTGTAGTGAGTAGAGAAATTGTTGCATGGTTTAAAAATACTCTTCTCTGATCATGGCCCAATGGAATGCATTTCTATATTGTCCAGGGTATCAGGTTTCTTTTTCCAAAACAGGTTTACAAAACTTTTGGGTTCTATTTTTGTGCAGTTGTAGAATTCACATAGTTCTGACAACACTGCGATGGAAACAATGAGTTGTAAGCTAAGATGTTAGTAGCGCATAATGCAATGGGATTTCCTATCTTCCCTGTTTATTCCCCAAAATTGGGTTGCCAATGCAACGGATTCTTTACTTACTCACTTACTTTTAATACCAAAAACATTATTATAAATCCCGGCGTTGCATAAATTTATTGGGTCGTGGGCTGTGGATGCCTCCATGCGGACCTAGCTGAAAACAACATTTAATACAACAGCATGCACAGGGAAACAAAATACTGAAATAAGAACACTGGGTTTTCTTTTTAAAACATGAAAACAAGAACTTTAATTCGGTTATTCTTTCTAGCTGCGGCAACAATGTAACTAGTGACATCAGCTAAAGCTTGGCAAAATTGTTATGTTTCCATTTTTTTTTAATAACTCACAATTAGTTGTACTACCAAAACATAATTAACCTCAATCAGCTGATCGTAAATCAAATACCAAAGAGGAATTCCTTTTATGCCAAATGAATTTAATATTATTCTAAAAATTTCCGCACGTACGTATTTATTCTTACAATAATGCAAAAATGAAAATTTATTAACTTTATACAATACTGACTGAATGGTTCTTATTTTGTATTAACTTTACTTTGAATTCGCAAATTCTCAAGTTTCCATTAATGTTTATATCGTTTCTGGGTGTCGCGAAATCAGATTTGGTTCAATTAGTAGCGTCGCGAGTGTTCGCAGATGCGCCACTTTCCTGTTTGTTGTGAAAAGCAGCGCCGTTGCCAGTTCGGTTGATTTGCACGCATCCACTCGCGTGCACCGCCGTCTTGCACGTCGATGTCTTGCACGGGCCGGTCTTCCTCAAAGTAAACTCCTCCAGAATTTTTTTAGTAAAATTGTTAAAACATTCCGTCGAAAAATCACAGAGAAAATATACTTCTTCTTTCTTCTTTGAAAGAAAACAGTACCGCCTCACAAATGTTCACGTTTATCAACTGCTCAACACAGCACCAAGAAAATGTCTAAGTCCGAATAATTAAAAATTTATCAATCTGACGGACATGGATTCGATGTTGCCTCGACAACTCAACAAACCGAACTGTCTTCCAAAATCGCGTCGATTTAACATGATACCTCTGTTTTTAAAAAAATGCCGGCGAACTTCCTTTCGCTTTTTTCCATTGTCGTCACCGTAAAATTTCGTAAAATGCCTAATATTTGATGTTTTGAACTGGTTTCGGGTTCATTCGTTCCAGTTTGTGCCCAATGTCAGGATTATTTTGTCGAAACTGCCGTTTTCAAGATATTTCGGGCCGAAAATCACGAATTTCCCTCTCGACATTCTACAACACTTCGTCGCTTGTTTTATCATATCATCCTCTTTTAATATTTATTTATGTCCACCTTTCCAGTGTTCTATAAATTATTAAACCTAGTTATAAATTTTGCTGAGCTCATCTTACGATGACTCCCATCGTCTCTCGTTGTTTATTTAGCGTTTCTTTTCGAAATCTTAATAATTCATTGTGTGATGCTTTGGAATGTTCGAGTAGCTTTTTCCCGAACTCGTTTTCTTGCAATATTAAGAGAACCCGTCAACCGATCACGTTCAAATAGACTTTATAATGTTCCTTTAATTTTCCTTCATCTACCAAAATGGTCACCGTTTCTGTCCAATTTTACAGAACCCCGAAAATTCCAAAATTGTCAAATCCATTTTCTACAACGCGATGCTCTTTTGTCGTGTTTATATCGATTTCTGCCGCACTTTGTTTACATAACAGACTATAGATGGTGAATTATTTATTCCATGTCCACACTTGTTTCTGGGAAATGTCTCGAATACTAGAATTATTACAATAAAGTACAATATTTCAGTACTACATAGCCGTTTCTACTAATACGGGAAAGTAAGTGCTGTTGTAGCACCACTAGTTACCGTAGCTTATTACATATGAGGAGAAAATTTAAAGAAAACTAGTGGTGCTACAGAATGGCACAGACTTTCCCGTTAAAGTTTTCTGTTTCCTTGGGTCTGCGTTAGCTATTCGGAATTGCCTCATACTCTCGCCAGCTGCCATGTATCGCCACCCAAATTACATTTTTTAAAACATTTTCTTAATTTCTCGGTGTCCTAACTGTATAACGGAAATATTCATTTTAGAATATTAAAGAACACAAAAATCTAGTCCTAAATGGCAATTTTCTTTTTAAAATTTTGTGCCGTTTTAAAGAAAATTGTGTTGTACTAAAAATGCGAAATTTGAAGCTCTTTTTCACAGATAATTTTTGAGTTTTCAAAATGCTTGATTTGAAGTTATTTGAAGCACTTACACTCACAAATATAATAATGTTTACAAATTGCTGGTAATGTTCATATTAAAGATGTGAAAGATCTTTCAAAAAAATTACATTTGTATAATTTTTGAAAAACAATAACTCAAAATAGACTTTACATGATATTAAAGAGCGTTCTTAGCACTATCCGTTACAAAAGTTTGAAGATAAAGTTTGCAGCCAAGTATGAGAAAATTGCGATTGAGTGTTTCCGAAAATGCGCCATTTTGAGCTACTTTTCACAGAAAACGGTTGTATTTTTGAGAAACTTAACTTGACATTATTTAAAGCACATGTACTCGTAAATATTATATTGTAAAAAATCGCCGCTAATGTAAATATTAACGACGTGAGAGACAATTAAAAAATACATTTTGTAATGTTTCAAAAAACAAAAGAAGAGAAGAACATGGCGTTAATGTCATCTTATACAGCACATTTAGAGCTATTCCTGCAAAACATTTAAAAAAATATTTGGAGCCGTTTTTGATAAAATCTTGTTTCTGTAATTTCTTTTAAAATTGCACATATTGCACGCAATATTGTGTGAAAACTACTAAAATTTTCAAAAAAATGTACATTAGCTTAAAGAAAAACTCACTATGAAGAACACATTTTATTTGAAGAAAAAAATCTCTATCTGCAATTTTGTATTTAAGAGGAAGACGCCAAATAAAATTGAAACTTTTGCAATTTTCGAAAATTCAAACTTAACCGTGAAAATCTGACCTATGTCACCTTAATAAGTGCATTTTACTCTGTTCTTACAAGAAATTTAAAGAAAAAATTTGGAGCCGTTTTTGAGAAAATTTTGAAAATGTCCGTGGGTCTTCATGTAAAGTACCACCAAATTTTGAAGAATATTTTTCAAAATCTCAAAGCTTTGACTCTAACCAGATCGACCGGGGAATATCCATTTTGGAAGAAATCGTACGTATGGTTTAGGCGCTAGCACTGTTCACAGACGGACGGACAGACGGACGGACGGACGGACGGACGGACGGAGGACGGAGGACGGAGGACGAACGACGGACGGACGAACGGACGGACGGACGGACGGACGGACGGAAAGACGGAAGGACGGACAGACGGACAGACAGATGGACGTTTTTCTTTCAGTTGGTTTCTCGGTATAAAGAATCCACAAAAGAGGGGTTCTGGCTACAAGAGGAGTTAGGGGATTTTTTTCTTAATTTAGCAACTGGATTCAACCACTTTTTCGTTATCACGGCCCGGCAATGAATTTTTTTGTCGAAAATTTGCCATTTTTTCGCGCAGCTTTACATAACTTTCCAATACTACGTATATCACTCCATGTATGCGTACGTATACGGGAATGTAAAAATTGGAGCGGTTTTTGAGAAAAAATGTCTGTATTTCGCGTAAAATTACACGGAGACTACACATATTTTCGAAAAGTTGAACATGAACTTATTTAAAGATCCGTCTTTAATGAATATTTTTCAATTACGAAAAATCTCTATCTTCAATGTAACAGTTGTAGGAAGACGCCCTGAAAAAATTGCGTCTTTTCAATTTTCAAAAAATTTTTCATTCCAGTCAACGAGAACGAATTTTCAGTAAGACCTGTATCAAGTTCAACTGACGTGCCTAAGAAGTTGTTCTCCAAAAGACACCTATGACTGAGTAGTTTACCACCTGCCACGCTAGCAGAGGCGCTGGAACAATGAGAATTGTGTCGAGTTGCATACTGCCCCTTTTGGCTCTAGTGAGTTTTGATAATTTTTGAACGAAGGAACAAAAATGATAATTTTTGTTCCTTTAAATATATCAAGAAAATTTAATGGCTTCTATAACATCCTAAATTCAATATTGTTGCAGATTTTTATACTTTTAAAAAGGTCGACTTTTGAGTTATTGCGTTTTAAAAAGTTTTGTATTGTTGTATGCCTACAGTAGCAAGATATAAATTTGATATTTATTGAATAATTTATCTACGTGTCTTATATATATACTCGCAAATGTTTAGAATTTGTAGAAACGTATATATGAGAGCAAAAAAATGAAGACTATTCGAGTGTTTACAAGAACTCTTAAGTTTCGAGGGTGCATTGTTTGCCGAACAATCAGAAAATTTTAATATTGTACCTCGACAATGTAGGCATCAACGACAACCTTATCCCAAAATATTTTCAAGTTTGAAGGAGTCATGTCATAAAACTCACTTTTTTCCATGGAATGACCCTATTGAAGAGGACGAAGAAAGGCTGATATCTGGCAAAAAATCATTTTATAGGATATAATAAATTATTTCCTTCCTATGTGATGCTTAACCAGTGACAACCTGGATAATAAACTTTGTGAAAAGAGAAGAGAGAGAAAGAGAGAGAAGAGGAAGAAGGTGAAGACAGAGGAGGAAGAGAGAGAGAGAGGGAGGAGAAAAGCGAAAGAGGGAGAAGGAGAAGGAGAAAGGCGAAGAGAGAGAGAAGGAAAAAGGCGAAAGAGACAGAGAATGGGGAGAATGGTGCGTTGGGGGCATTGGGATGATACATTTAAGCCTCTTTTAGTAACTCCCAGAACACATTAAAGAAGTTTCAATCAACCTACGTTCAAAACGGTGTTCGATTCGACGTTCACAAAAATCAAGTATGATGGAAACTTGCCTTTAAACTTCATGTAGTCCGGCATCTGTTGTGCCATAGTCGAGCTGTAGGCTGTAAACCCATAAAGGAAGCCATGGAGGCAGTATGAAGACCGCAGCACTGCCTTCTCTTGGCCTCCGGTTCGAAACGCCGCCGAGTGGTGAGGCCCTCATCATCCGACAGACTACCTACGAGCAATCTCAATAGAAGTCTTTTCACCAATACTTTGAAATTATCGATAAGTTTCAAGCCACGAGTGAAATCCGTTTAACTATTTCACGAATAAAACTCTTAAATTGATTAAATTGTATGTGGAAACAGGCGAAAAATATTTCTTGGGGGGTTGTTTCAAAATCTATTTGGATAACTGCAGTCTTCGTCATGGAAGGAATATTTATTTATTTTCCAACAGTTGAACTTCATCTGCGGTAAGACGATCGCGAAAAGTGCCCATTTGAACTTTTCGATTTTAGTCGCCGATGATTGGTTTATAACTATGTTATTGCTATAAAACGCTTTTCGGCGGATTTAATACAACAGCTCATGAGTGGAATAGTCGAAGCTAAAACCAGAGCGCAAATGTCGCTCTACTACGCGTGACTGAGTTGTAGACAGACTCCCTTTGGCCTTTGCGAATAATTTCAGACTTCATTGAGCCTGCCCTGCGCATTTTACGCCTAAATGCTTTGTTGGACAACAGTTTGTTCTAGCGAAAGAAGATCTTAATTTATTTACGAAATACTAAAAGAAAATGTGATTAAAGGCTTCAGACTCAGGATGTGCTATCAAACTGATCTGAACCCCACACGTTTACCCAACGCAAAACGCAATGTTCGCTGTTCTTGTGCCAGCCGGGAGACGAACCCTCGGGGAGCGAATTGGAAGTAGCGTGCTGGCGCCATGAACTCCCGTGAAAACTTGCATCTTGCGCCACGCCATCATCCATGCGTCTTGCGCCACGAACTGCCAGGCGCGTCTCCCCCGAGGGGATACGCAGCCGCTGCCACGATCTGGGGCGCTCGGTGTTGCTTTCTGTAAAAGTGTTTGATCTAATGTTCCATCAAATGTACATTTTATAAAACGCAGCTTCCACGCCATAAAATCCGTAATTTTATGTAAAAAATGAAATAAGTAATCTTATTTACATCTAATAATTTTGCGCTGCCACCAAGCAGATTTCGCCAATGCGAGAACAAACAACTTATACGAGAACCGCGAAGATCAAACTGAGCCTTGATATTTGCGTCAGAACGTAAGTTACGTTAGGTTAGTTTCCTCAAAAGAGTAAAAACGACAGTCATGGCGATATTACGACTCGTTGAAATTTTTAATAGAATGCAGGAAACTCAGACAAGGAATTGAGAATCTACCCGTAGAGGTACCAGATCCTGAGGTAATTAAAAAAACAATCATTAATTTAATTGTATTATATTATTATAAAATATACTAAACAAAATATTATTTTATAAGTATATTTTATTAAATAATAAAGTTATTAATTTACTACTCATATGAACCAGATTTACCCAATTTATGATTCCAGTGTTCCAAAATACGATTTTCTCAGCCAAGAAATCTCCAATTTCTGCCGCAGCATTAAAATACTTTTACCACGGAAAGGTAAAAATTCTTTACTACGTACGTAGAAAGGTGAAAAAGTAAAAAAGTATGCCCTCTTTACCCCTATGTAACATTGCGTAACACTGCTTCAAACCCATCCTCCCCACTTTGCGTTACTTAATTGATGGATAAAGAAGATAATGGAAGGAAACGTAGAAAATTATTATAATATTTAAAATTAATTTTCCTCTTTTCTTATAATCGAATAAACATTAGAACGAGAAATACAAAGTTCGTTCATAAACACAAAAAGTAAATACAATATTAAAATATATTATCTTTATACTATATTTTTTCATTAAATACATTTAATATGAGTACTAACTTATTAAACATGAAATTAAATTGTCAATCTTTTTCAAAACAGAGAACACAAAAAACGATAATTTTTCATTAACCAGAAGTAATTCATTTAGTAAATCCACAAATTTATTTCATGAACTACATTATATTAAATTGAAGCAAATAAATACAAATTCAAAAATGCTAATGGAAAGAATGTATTATTATTTCTATAGCATTAATAGCATAACAATTTTTTAAATATTTATGTTCCTAGATTGTTCATTAATAACGGACTTTAACCAGAGATACAGAAATCTTAAACGTAGTTGAAGCTGAAGAGGAGAAGGGCTTGTAGCCAACAAACTGGACTTGTGAGCATAGTTTTTGTTCACATTACCAAGAAGATGTCTTGAAGGGGCCTCAGATGGTGGTGCGATGGAATAAACATACCTTTCATTCGAAGTGTCATTGGTAGGTGCACGCAACGAAAGTCAGAAGTGTAGTAGTTGCTATCACTGGCAGTTGTATCTATTGAAATATCGGTGCCGCGAATTTGCAGCCAATTTCTCTCACTAACGTTTACATTGTTCTTGTTATTCATTACAGCTGAAATATTATCTGAAGGTAGGGGCCAATTTATCTGAGACAAGTCACTGTAGCTCTTGAAAGAAACAGCAGCGCACATGCTGTGGACTTCAGAGGGAAATTGATTTGTGTCAGTAGTACTGTAATTATTGGAGTCGTTAGCCGACAGTGGAACTTAACTTAAACTTTGGAATCTGGAGTGGGCAACATATCTGCTTCACTGCTATAATTACTATGAAATATGGCAGTCATTGGAGCCGAAATGTCCGAGGCAGAGAACCAGCTTGCTACAGTATTGTTACCGTGGCCCTCAACAGATTCAGCAGCTAAAGCATTGGCGACTGCGTGAGGTAACCACTCGTTTCGAGACCTGTAGTCATCGAACTTAGAGAGGTTTGATGAAATATTGGTATCTGGTACAGAAAAAAACATGACTCAACACATTTTCTAAAATCCATAGAAGACGCGGTGTGAAACGTCTCAAAGAAAGAAACCAACCTGTCTCGTTTCTTCAATTATTTCAGGCTTTATCAGACTTAGCAGCTTCGACCTCGTTTTTTGCAATAGGTATCAAGCTAGCAGGAGTATAACTATTGTTTCGTTTAGTAGCCATGTCAGCAGAAACTTCACCTCCTGTGTTAGGTAACCAACTTTTATCAGTGGTGAAAATTTCATTGTTATTTTCAAGTATATCAGTCGAAAAGTTGCTAAGTGTGGTAGGTAACCAATCAATATCTGGAAAAAGAAATACATCTTTGTCATTAGAAGGAATTGTAAGAGCGCTATCGACTGGAGAAACCAACTAACCTGTTTCAGTAATGTACTGCTTATCAGGATTTTTCGCTGATTCATGGCCGCTGGATATTTGCCGTTTCCTTGATTCAAATTGCAGTATTTGAACTGCGTACAAAATACCGACGAAAAGCAGCACCATTCCAGTGATGCGAATCAACACCTTGTATTCTTGCTGGGTGAGAAATTTCAAAGCCCAAGGCTTGTTGGGCATAAAGGAAAGAAGATCCGTGCCAGTTATCATTTTGAAAACGTCTTTCGTTGACCCAACACGACACCAGTCAAGTCTAGTAGCTGACACAGAAGACCAACAACTGACGGTTGCGTCAGCAGCACCGACTTTATATGTACGGGCAGTGGGCGGGGGAAAATGCCACACGTATTGGCCGGACCAACTCTAACTACCAAAATCAACTTGAAGTTTACCGAAAAACGTTTTGTGGTCAGTCTTGTTTGAAAATATCTTTCATACAAAAAAATGATATGAATGTCTCGTGTAAATTATTTAAGTAAACAATTCTTCAAAAGAATTAGGGTTTACAGCGAGACAGAGAACTAGCTTTAAGTCTCTAAAAACACTTACACATTTCGGTAATTATTTGCTATAAACCAAACAACATTATTCCGAAATTTAAACACCAATTATTCAAGTTGAGATAATAATAGGGTAATGTCCCCTAATGTGGAATACTTTTCGAATATGAAATACCGAATTACCGACATGCAATGAGCTGACATGCGGTGACAAAATTTGGGAATTACTTGGATCAGCGTAATTTTTTATTTATTTATTTATTTTTGCGTTGAAACTCCGAGTGAAGTGGCAGACGGTTTTTTCTACAGAGCATCAACAAAATATTGCAGCAGTAATCAATAGAATTGTTGTTACTCTTGTGCCGTAAAAATTTGAATAATTAACTATCTAGTACGTGTTAGTTTTATATCTAAGGAAATATCACAGAATATATAAAGAACATTATCATATTTGGGCAGCGAAACAGCTTGAAAGCAATATGGTCACGATGTCCCTAATGTGGAATATTCAATATTGCCGCTATGGATAAAATGTAGTTTGTTCTTTTCTCAGTATATTGTACATTAAATTGCATTTTCTAACATTTTAATACTGAAATTCCATACCGTACTGTGAAGGTATATGGTCCAAGAGCACAACTGATTGGTCTGTGTCAGACGTGTAAGATCAGGACTCGAGTCCATGTGCAGGGAATCCAAAAACGAATTTGCTTTGCAGGCATTTTCTGTAATATTAAACCAAACATGTATTCTTGAGTAAAGAAATGTGGGTAGAGAAGGGGGAGGATAGCGAAGTGGGGGTGGTGATGCGGAGGACTGTGATGGGGCCTTCTCTATCCAAAGTAATTCACGCAGCGCCGGACCGTGCTGCCCGGGACGGGGGGAGAGGGATTGCGCTGGTAGAATGGATGGAATCTGAGTTGACTGGGTGAAGCAATCATGAAATTGACATTGCACATGTTTTATTTCAAAATAAACTTAGACACTAAGTGAAATGGATGAGATGTTAATGATGAAAACAAAGTGATGTGGTTATGAAAATTTTTTACAATTCGTGCTACATTTATTAATTGCACTGACAGGAATTGTCACAGTGTTCCTGGCTAAGCACATTTACTTTGAACTCGGTCTGGCTGGATAGTACCTTGGTCAATGCGGCATGCGTGATCTTCAGCGTTGCCTCTCCGGGATGATGCAGGAATGCAGGACTCGCACAGTTTCCCCACTTATAGGGCTCGTAAGTAGCCCCACAGCTGGTCAGAGAGCTGGCCCAAACGCTGTTGGTAGGGCCATGGCAGCAGGAGTCACACACGTTCTTGCGCCACACAAGATCCTCTCAGGTGTAGGAGGAGCGAGTCGGGCGTCGTTCACGCCGAAGTGAAATTGAACATGTACTGAATGATGCTTCAAACGCTAGGAGGCCAGTGCAGAACTGCCGAGGGCAGCGTTGTAATCTGCGCGAAGCGCAATGAGAACCTGTATTACGAACCTGGTGGTTCAAACAGTGCAGAACTGCCGAGGGCAGCGTAGTAACGTGCGCGAAGCGCAATGACTCACGACCCGATCACGCGCGGAGAGTGCACAAACGCGGTTGTTCCCGGCTGGCGGAGTGTCGACAAGTCCCGTCTCGCGGGGAATGTCCCGTTTTAAGGCCGGTATACACGGTAGAGTTTTTCGTGTAGATTCTCATGTAGTCCAGACTACATGAGAAAATTATGAACATGTTCGTTTTTTCGTGTAGAAAAGCATGTAGTTTGACTCCAGCGCCTCTAGCGGCAGAATCGTTCACTAATGGATTTGTGTACCCAACGCGACGGACTCTTCCATTTCGATTTTGTGGTTAGGTGCGTAAAGGTGTGAAAGAGCGAAGTGGAATTGTGTGTACATCCGAAGAAAATTTTTAAAATTGGTTGGTTCTTCCACGCGCAACTCCTCGTGGACCATGTGCAAAATGCCTTTGCCTTCCTCTCGCCTCTGAAGCCAAGCCTTCATCCATTCGGAGCGTTCTCTCCGTGTTTCCATTAAAATAGTCGTTGCCACAACCATGCTTGTGGCAGCAACGATTACGGCCTTCCTATTTTTCTTATTATTTTTTTCATCGTTAATTAAACTTAATCGTAAATTAATAAATCTCACAGCCAGTTCACACCAGTGGGCGTACATGGGTACACACGCACATAAATACCGCCAGTGAAAGTACCCGGACGGCGCAATTCAGTTGTTTCTCGGTAGACCCCCTAGCGGCGGCTTCTGGAGACTCATGCAGAAAACCGTAAGGTCTGGACTACGCCGTGTATGCGCGACTCTACGTTCAGTTTGAGATTTTGACGTTTCTATGTAGAAACTGTATGAGAATCTACACGAAAATACTAACGTGTATACCGGCCTTTAGGCTATTTGGCAGACACGGGGGGAAGGGCCCTTTGGAGGGGTAGCAGGCCCTTCGGTGACCTGTAGGTGGCCGCCGGGGAAGCGGGAGGCCGGCGCACTATGGTACGGATTGGCAAAAAAGCGGACAAAAATAGTTTTACTCAATAAAATGAAATTATTTTAATGTAGAACTTTACTTTCAGTGTTTGTTTGAAGTTAATTTGCTATTAACGTAGATCACACTACTTACCGCGCAATTATTATGCATCTTCAGTGACGGTAGTGTCAGCTTCTTCCGAGTCGCCTTCCTCTTCCTCTCCAGTTTCGTCTCCGGGTATCAATAATAAATTATGGACTTCTTGAGGAAGTTTTTTTCGGTGTTTCTTGGGAAGACCACCAATAGTGGAAATCAAGGGGCCAGAGCTCAATAACAATCGCTGGAATAAGTCACAATTAGTGGAAACTCTTGAAATTTTTCTGATGTGATGCTCTCTGAATTTTCTGATGTCTTTGACAAGGCAAAGAGGCACGACTAATGACATAAATAAGTTTTCATCACTGCATTCAGCTTCAGTCCAAGTTTGTTTATACTGGGAGTGTCTGGAACTGCCACCAAAACCCCACTTGTAATGTACTAATACGTAAGTAGTAGTTGCAGAATTATTTGTATCATTGTCAGGTAAAAGCTTTAAAATTCTGGCGACAATATGATCAAGCAAATCCTGTAAGTTCACTTCACATTCAGTTTCTTTAATAGAGATATTTTGGGGTAAGCATCTTTTTTAGCATTTAGAATGGCATAATAGCTCGGGTACAGATAATGATTATTTTGCAAAACTAATCTTCTCATTGTCATGTTTTGATATTTTGATAATTTTGCATTAATCACGAACGACAGGGCTTCTTCCACTGACATTCTCGTTAATGGTATGCCCCTTTGCTTCCATGCTTCTCTTATTCTTTTTGCCCTAGTTGTTGTTGTTGTTGCTTTTAACATTTTAGCTAACGGATCATCTCCTTCTGTCCTTAAATTCATAGAGGTTGCATATGCAAGTTCTGATGTCCTAGCAGAATCCCAAAGAGGTTGACTTTCCTTCTTTTACTTCTTTCTGATAGATCTCCAAAGTCTTTTGATGGTCGACCTCTACTTTCTGCATGTGAGCAACCAGGAATAGATATTTGCACGTTTTTCATTAACCAATCTGCATTCTTCTTTTCGAAAAACTCTTCCCTACGGTGACACTTTCTCCAACGATTGAAATAAGGTAGAAAAAAACGAGATCTTACGCACTGATACAGAGTTTTTTTGACATCTTCAGACACGTTTAAGTCAAATTTGTTCATGAGATGTGCTAGCACAAATTGTTCTTGTTTTGCGCGTGAATCATTTTTCTTTTCTCTAATTTTGATGGAGCTCACTGTGATTCACTGTAAAACCCATTTTTCACTTCTAACACTGCACCACACTGCACATGCAACGCTAGTGAAAAACACGACGAGACTACAGTCTACACTAAAAGCTAGCGACTGTGTGTGGCCAAATGCGTAAGCAATAAGTAGGCAGAACGAGTTTCCTGATCGAAAAGATTCAGTCGAGCAAATGGTGACGTTTAGATAACAACATTACATTATAAACATTGCAAGGTACCTCTTTGTTCCGAAATATCCGAGCGAGAGTGTCCCTAGGTCATAAATGTGTCAAAGCAACCCTCACCCCCGGCTTCTGTTTATCGTCACAGCGCCCTGCCGCGGCCGCGCGGCCCGGCCGGCCACGCGGAACAACCTTCTCTTTCTTCTCCTGTCCAGAGTTGCAGGTAGTTGCAGATGAAACCTACACGAACGTGTTCCCTAGTCTTTCTTGTAATATTACTGCAAGTTTCATGACAAACATAAGTGTACATTTTTTTGTAAGTCAAGTAACGTAAACGGAATGTTGCTTCTCTGAGGCATGATTTCAATAATTTATTTACGACTAATGTGAAGGTGAAAAATATGGTTTTTATAAGAAATATAATTACAAAGTATTGAAGAGTAACGAGGAAAAAAATTAATTTCATAACTTTAAAAGTATGCGAGATATGTGCATCTCAAAACGGGATTTATTTATGGCTTTATTATTATTTATTTATGGCCATCCGGTTTCTTAAAAAATCTCTCATGTTTGCGCGCGTTCTACACAATAATGGACAAGTAAATAACAAAATATAGTATACTACATGAAGCATTGGACATTTTTCTGTTCATATGTGCTTAAATGAAGCAAATTGGACAATTTTGAAAAATTGATTTTTGTCCGCTTTTTTCGCCTTTCAAACCACCGTGCGGCGGCCGTGGGCGCGCCGGCTCCGCGCGGCGGGTGTCTGCAGGAGGAAAAGTGACGAGGGCTTTGTTTTGTGTACGGAACAAAATGTTCTAGACGTTAATGTGTTAATCATTACCTAAAACAAAAATCGTTCACTATTTCACTTTAAGAACAGGGTAGCCTAATGTGGAATATATGTAGGCCTCTTTTAATTACTAATTATCGTGAATTTCTAATAGATTTAAGTGTAAGAATAATAACGTTTTTATAAATGTCTAGTCCAAGTAATTATCTACTGTGACGTGCCACCCTCGGAGCTGACTGGTTTCAGCGTATTCCTGGGGCAGCACGTTACTTCGGAGTACTGTGGTTGATCTGGAGGATTTTATTGAGATGGGGAAAGGGAGGGCAGTTTCCTCAAAAGGAAGTCTTGTTCCAAACAATGCACTATTTATTACGGTTGCATGAAGAGAGAGAGGGAGAGATGGCCGGGAAACGATAAATGAGATGAGGGAATGTACAGGAAGTCGAGCTCAGACGTGGCGGCCTCTTACCCCATCACTCCGTGGTCCAGGCGCGGCGAAGACGACAGCAGCGGCGGCGGCGGAGCTTTGCGAACGAGTCATCATGGAAGAGCGTTCTTGGTGTCCTGGGGCAGGTCGTTCACAGTTCTCACGTACGCATCTGACTCGCCTGTCACTCGCATGGGACTCGCCTGTGACTCACATGGTCCCGTCTGCTCCGCATGGTCCCGTCTATATTGGCCCTCGCATGCATGCGGCAGCACTTTTTGGAGGTTGTGCCGCCGAGATGTTATGCTTACCGATGCAAGCCGCTAACCTTCGGTGTGGAGTAATGGTGGCTCGCCACACTACATTAGTCTTCATATTTGCGCATTAGAGCAAAATATAAAAATATGGTCTTAATCCCACTTCCGGGAATTTCTTGCTTTTTTGAAAATATCAAAAAAATATTTTTAAAACTACGAAATTGAAGATAGAGATTTTATCTCAGACAAAGTCTACTGTACAAAATTAGCTCTTTCAAAAAGGTGATGTCAAATTTTCTAAAGAAACGAGTCGTTTGTGCGCAATTTTCACTTCAAATTCACAAAAAATAATTCTCAAAAACCGCTGCAATTTTTTCTTTACATTTTCTCCACATGAAAATAAATAAACTAGTGGTGCAAATGAATGGTTCAGACATTCTCGCAGTAGTTTTTTTACAATGTCGTTGGTCGGATTTAGGATTTGAAGTAAGCCCTTCACGGCTGCATTTCTTTGTCGCCCAAAATACTTTTGTTTTTCGCTTGTTGACAATTACCGGTTTCCTAATGCTAGAGCTGATACAGTTACGATTTGACTAATGTATAAGTACTCAGTCCACAACTCACTCCAATGACCGAAGTGGTTAAGGAGTGAGAAGACTGAGCGCTTCACTTGGGAAAATGCCGGATTCGAATCCCACATAGGGATTTTAATTAGATGATTGTGTTGTTGCAGAAAAAAAACTACTGAAGCCTGTAGAAACTTCTGTAAAAATCATTTGAAGTGTTTTTACTCACTAATAGAATCAATGCAGATAAATATTCAGGATGTCACCGTGTTTTCCCAAACTGCACCTTTTAAACATTTTTTCAAATATGTTATTCGATTTCTGAAACGTATGGCATGTAAAATCAATCGTGTTATGTGCATCTGTATGAATAGCTTTAAGTAAAATTATGAGTATTTCAGTATTAAACTGAAATACTATTTAACTAGAACCCATGCGATCAACTTAGATATCCCTAATATTCCGAAATTATCATTACTTTCTCGTCTTACAAATACTTCGTAAGAAGAGAAAGTTATGTAATCGTGCGCCGCAAAACGATCTTTCCAGCGCATTGCGCTTGTGTAGTATAGTGGTATCAGTGCCAGCACAATAACTCTGAGAAACTGTGTTCGGGTGTCGGAATGGAAAAAGAAACTTGCTTGTTAAAACACCTTTGCTGTATTATGTAGGTGTGTGGTATTGCAGAGCATTTTAAATAATTTAAAAATGTATGGTCTTCGGTCGCACTCTGTGTTGAATGTGATGTTTTGAATGTGAATGAGAAAGGAATAAGTGTTTCTGCGTGGGAATTTTGTATACTTTGTCCTTAATTATTTGTTTTTTATATGTACAATCGGACATGTACCTGTCATGCCTTTGCCCGAGTTCGGTACATACGCGCTTATGTGGCGTAGTGCCATGAATGCCGGCAAGTTAAATCTAAGGATTTGATATCGCGTCTCGAAGCGCAAAAAAAATTGCTGGTTCATGTAGTAGTATAATATTGAGGAGGATTTACGAACAATCCGAGAAATTATGTACTTAGGTAGCACCACTATTTTTAGAATAGTGCTCCGGCATTCGCCTGGTGTTGATCAGGGAAACCACGGAAAACTACCATCAGAGCAGCCAACTGTTAGAATTCTCCTCCAGATCGTCCCACCCTCTCCACCTGAATCCCAGGATATCCCGGGTAGAGGCCCTGCAATGACATCAGTTGATGCCCTGAGCCACCTCAGCCGGTCGAATACTTGTAATGTACTACATGTAAATTTTTATTTTTATTTAAATCCACTTTTAAGATGCCGCATGATTCTGAATTCAATAAAACTTAAACTACGCATTAGTAAGCGGTAACTAGCCACGTCTAAAGTTACACTTCTACCGGAATGCCTTCACCGAGCATGTGATCGGAGTGGTTTCGTCATCGTATGAATGAACAACACAAGGGAGGGAATGATGATGTTAGATGAATGAATAAGGATGTGGTCGATACCATAACGTAGCGATATAAAAGAATAAATACTTAGAACCACACCCCTCTACCACCCCTCTACCCCGAATTTCATTGCACTCCATCACGTGGCCTTCCCCACCTGTTACTGCGACGATGCCTTGGGCCCCGGCGCCGCCTAAGCCGCCATTTTGACTTCCTCGCCTGTTATTTACGTAGAATAGAGAAAGTATTACAAAGCTGCGGCGATTTTCCTTTCTCGCCTTACTTCGTAAAAAGAGAAAGTATTGTAATCACGCGCCGGAAAACTGTGATTTTTCGTCAGAAAAACTTATTGACGAGCCCTGGTAAAGAAAAAGTGGAGAACTCTTGTTGCTATATGTAGAAAATTACATCCTCCTTTCTCCCGTCCATGAACAAAACATTTGTGGAGTGAATGTACGACGCTCGAGAAGCAAATTCCATTCTATATTTTCCGGACAGATGACGTTCTTGAGTTGCATTTCAGGTATCAAATGCCATCCCGGGGAAGTATCATTTTTCTGCGTTTTTCTTAAGACAATTGAAGCTATTCAATTTAGAACGACAACAAGAAGTGCTGTCATCGCTTTCTGCATGTTTAATGCCTTACGAAACTGATCGTACAAAGGATATGATAGCAAAAATAAAACTACATTACATTTTACATGTACTGCTTAGTTTCAAAATAACACTTTTTTACACTGGCGTGTGGTGAAATTTTGCTAGGGAAGCAATTGCATTCCAGATGGAAGATTTTTAATTTTTCTCATGGATATGACGACAACAAGATAATTTAAGCTTCTCGAAAATACCTTATTTGTAGAAAAGAGCGATTCTTTTGTCTTGCAAAATAAGCGATGACACTGCTTAAAATTTAGGATTTTCACTCAGTCTTTTAATAAATGAATTCATTTATGAAAATTCATTCAAAATTAAAGTCTGTCTTGAATTGTAAAATTTCTCAAATCGTTTTTAAACGTATGTATGTCGAAATGTTGCGTTCAACGGCTCCAATTGTTGCCAGAATAATCATAAAAAGTTCGCACAGTTTCAACACTTCTGAGTAAGCTTTTCCCAGTATATTTTTCCGAACAAAGCACAACAATTTTGGAGCACTTCGTTTTCTAGTACCATCAGTCACACTGCACAGGACACTCATTTCAAAGCGCAAAGGGACTACATCGAAAAATGTTCCATACCTCTGTATTAATAAATCTAGGGCATCTTGTGGGAAGGGCGCTGTGGGAAGGGTTATTGTTCTCGAAATTAGTGAGTTCTAAAAACATCAGAGATTTAGAATTGCAGAATCTTAAGTTCAGTTGCTCTACAATGTTAATTATTGAAGAATAGAAAGAGTGATATAAAGCAGAGTTATCCCAAAATGCCTGGATAACTCTGCTTTACATCACCAGTATTATCAAGAATCTTGTTTTTGATATATCTCGAATGCCTACAGCATTATTCCGCACTTCTTCAAAACAATCCCTTTTTGCTTTCATTTTCTGAAACACGACGCGTTTTCAAATTGCCAACATGGATTCCGGAAATCAAAATCTACGAAAGCTTTTTCTTATCTTAAAAATGTTGTCTCATCATTGGATCAAAACCAAGCAACTATTGGAATATTTTTAGACCTTTCAAAAGCTTTTGACGTCATTGATCATAACATTTTACTTTTAAAATTACCTTCATATGGAATCCGTGGTATTGCTCTAGATTGGCTATGTTCGTACCTTAAACAAAGATCTTAGAGGGTAGAAATACCTTACTGGAATGATGGAACTTTATGTACACACCTTTCCGGTTCTTTGCCAATTGCACGTGGACTCCCACAAGGATCGATTTTAGGCCCAATTCTCTTCCTATTATACGTAAATGACATGCCCTTAGCGATTCGAAAGGGAAGAACAGTTCTCTTTGCGGATGATACAAATATTCTTTGCAACAAAGAAACCGTAAATAGTACAATATCAGATGTTTTAAATTAGTTCCGTAGTAACAATTTAATAGTAAATGAAAAGAAAACTGTTTCAGTGCAGTTTTCCATTTCAAATTAAAAATTCTGTACTCCATTGAAAATGAACGGTGTGCCATTGACTGATGTTAAAGTAACAACATTTTTAGGTCTATCAATTCAGTCAAACGTCATATGGAATGCCCACTTAAATGAATTGAACACAAAATTAAGTTCATTATGCTACGCGTTCAGAATTCTTTCAAATTCCGTCAGCCTTCATACAGCTCGTAGTGTATATTTTGCCAATGTTCATTCCCGCCTGATGTTCATTCCCGCATAATATTCTGGGGAAACACGTCTTATAGCTCCCAGACTTTCAGATTACAAAAAAGAATTGTACGAATAATAAGGAAATCCAACCCACGTGATTCTTGTAAGTCTCTCTTTATTAATCTAGGAATTATACCATTACCTTGTCTCCTGATTTACGAATTAGTAGTTTTTGTCAAAAATGACTTACTAAAGGGCGGGAATATATTTTCAGCAAACGCCGATGTCTACAAGTATAACAATGACGACGTAGTAATCATATTCAGCAGGTGGCAGTATCAACAGCTCACTACAAAAAATTCACATACTATTTATGTACATTACTCTACAACACATTGCCAGAAGACATTAAACGATTAAATTCGATAGAAAAGTTTGTGTGCCAAGTAAAATATGTTCTGGTGCATTACTGTTTCTATACAATTTGAGACTTTACCGAGCATCAAAAAGGAAAGTAGAATTAATTTTAACAATGATAGTTAATGTAATTATTTATCATTTGGACTGTATATTTCTAAAAAAACCTGCAACAAGTATTGTACCACAGTTTCTGGGTTGATGACCCCATCTCGATTAGGTTTTTCGTTCAGTTTCCCTGATCCTTGAGCAAATGCTGAGATGGTCCCTTGTTTTTCTTCTGGACATAAATGTAACTTCATTATTGTGCACGTCTTCTGAATTTCAGTGGGAAAATATAGTTATTCAATATCGTTTTTCCATATTATCGCGGCAGAAAGTATGAACATGAGGGTTCAGGGCAGGAGTTTATAGCTAATTTTACCATTGAAAATATATTTTATTATATAGCAGCGAATATTTTTGTCAACAAAAGTTAAAAAAAAACGCTTTTTTCTGTTTTTAAAATTCGACTAGAATACGGTTTAGGATAGAGATCACAGAATTATGAAAACGTGCACAAAATTCACTTCTCTCCATAGCTAGTCACACACAGTTTTTAAACTGTTTTTGACGTAAATAAATAAATAAACTTGTTTATTTGTTCTACATAGTAACCAATGACATTGAAAAATATTGAATACTTTGAAAAATATTGAATAGTTTTTGTTTATAGGAAAAATTTCATTAAAAACAATAATCAGAAAATTGACACCGAAATCTCTTTTCAGCAATCAAAAATCTCATCTTGCAGCACAAGGAAAATAAGAACTCGAAGAAAAAAATAAATTATACTATTGAACTGATGATCACATGCGGGGTCCACCACACGTGCGCAGTGAGTCACGCTGTACTGCAAGTGGCAGATTGCTTCCAAAGGCGACCTCGACCGAAGGAGCCCACGCGTGTCCCACCACACGCGCCTCCGTATCTGCTGATCATAGCATTTCCCTATGAGGCGCTGGAAGCAGCCAGCCCAGTACTTCCGAGGAGCTTTGCAGGCGAACCCTTCCCTATCTGTGGTGACAATCATAATTACGTGCACATTTTGGAAAGATAAGATTGTCGCGTTCAATATATACTGTTTTTACTTGGAGTGCAACAAATTATTCTAAATTATTAATCAAGTGGTATTTAAATGTAAGATATCCTTGGAAAAAATAGAGGAAGCAATGCTTCCCTCGCATCCATGGTATAACGCCCCAGCTTTTTTAAAATACGTACAACTCCAATGTATCACTTTGTATACTCCTTTGAAACTAAATAAGAAAAGTTGCCTTTATTACAAATGCCTAAATATTGCCTACATTTCGCGCACACTTACAAGAGAATCTAGCATATTTTTGAAAAAATGTACATGACATTATTTCAAGATGTCTTTCAGGAACATTTCATCAAGAAAAAATCTCGATCTTCAACATTATAATTGTAGGGAGACGCAAAAATATTGCACTTCGGCAATTTTCGAAATATTCGGGATTTAAATCTCTATCTTTACTGTTTTAGTTGTAGGAAGACACTTAAACACTTAACTTTCGCAATTTTGGAAAACTCAGGGTTTTCAACGAGTATGACACATAGACACACTATTCTCTTAAACCTCCTTCACACTATCAAACAAACACACTATCCAACAAAAAAATTAATCAAAAACGATGAAAACAATTTTTTGAAAATTTGGAAAATATCCCAGGGCTTCATGTTACGTACTACCAAAATTAAAATATCGTTTCAAATTCAAGAAGACGCGACATCATAGAAATGATTGTGGAATATCAGTTATGGAGAAAATCGACCTGAACGGTTTACCCGCTAGCGTTGTTCACAGACGGACGAACAGACAGAAGTTTTGCCGTCATGCGATTTTTTCGGTATCAAGGATCCACAACACATGGATTCTGGCAACACCACGTGTTAGAGGTTTTTTTTTCTAAATTTAGCAATTGGATTTATCCACGTTTTCGTTACCAAGGCCCTGTAATAAGAATATTTCTGTCGAAATTTCCGAAATGTCTGTTTTTTTCTGCTGAAAAAGAAAAAATGGAACCACTCTTAAATCGTTTGTACCTCGTTGAACAAGGATTATTCCACTAGATTTTCGTTCGTACCAAAATAATAAATAAGATATAGTCATTTTAATGTGGCGATGGGAGCTATCACGATATCCCGAGCCCCGTCATCACGACTTCCAAAGCATTTGAACCATGCTTAAGCCATCCTAAATCTTTAGTACACTGTAACGTATTGTCCCACAAGAATTTCGTTTGTGCTAAAAAAAGTAATTAAGGTACCGATATTTAACCTTCGTTATGCACGCATGGGTCAGTAGACTCTTCGCGTTCTGAGAACTCATTATTTCAATAGGCAGACAAACAACGCCCTAAGAGACATTGGTGGCGAAAGTTGTAAGTTATCCGCGTTGGACCGCAGTTGTATTCGCCGTAAGTTGTGTATGTTGGATTGCGAGTATTTTAGTAAATTGATTGTTAGACGAAAAACTAGTATGAGTAAATCTGCAAGTGAAAAGAAGAGGAGAGGTGGAAGAAATTGATGTGTTCCTCACTGCGCAAACACTAAATTAAAGAACCCCGATTTGGAATTTTATAGTTTCCCAAATCGCGAGTGGGAAAGAGAGAGGAAGAAAATGTGGATTGCCCGTTGTTAAGAGAGAATTGTAAGTAAAGGTTATTTACATTAAATTTTTACTCACTGTTAAATAATAATATATAAATAGTATGATTAGATGTGATGTAAACATAGTTGTAAAATAAAAATTTAAAACGTCCAGAATAAAAAGCTTAATTTTGATATTGAAACAGTTTATGATACTTGTGTTGCTTTTAAATGAAATTGATTCAGTGTCGAGGAAAATATAATTTAACATGGTTGAAAATTTATTTAATGTCCTGCATGATCATGATTTAACATTATCTTTTTAAATTTACATAATGAAAATTTCAAACTTATTTTGTTTTCATGTAGACTGACAAAAGAACCCTGGGCACCAACTAAACATTCTGCAATCTGCAGTGTGCATTTTGTTGATGGCAAGAAAACAAATGATCCTAGAAAGGAAAATTACTTGCCCACCATTTCCCCCATGGAAGCCAGAAAAGATGCTGCTTTAAAGCGACGGACAAGAATGGTCCAGCGCGGCAAAGAAATACAATCTGTGAATCTTTGTAAAGGTATTTTAAATTTATATTGAAATAAAATCATATAAAAGACTTTGAAATAATTTTTAAATATAAAATAATTTTTTCCAGTAACTGTAAGTGAAAGTGTAAATAATAGAATTTTTAAAATGACTAAAATAACATTTTTATTATTTCACAGAACCACTAAGTGAATTACACAGTTTCGAAAAATAATAAGGAAGAGACACAGGATATGTCTGTTCAGACATATGACCTATTTTTTGAACCTGACAACACAACGACTTGTATTGTTGGCAAGACCTCTGCTAAAAATGAGGTTTCCACTCAGACTAGCATTTCACTATCAAGCCCACTCGCAAATAAAATAAAAATTATTGGAAAGAAAGTCCCGAGGAAATCCTCCGTCAGAAGTGTTGCTGTTGGTCCAGATATTGGAATGAGAAACGGATTTCAGTAGTTTGCTGATGTTAAAGGAAACGAGGCATCAGTCAGAAAATTAAGAGGAATAAGTTAAGCGTGTTTTATATTCTCTTGAATTTTGTGAAACCAAGTGTAGTAGGCCAACCGAAGTACTACAGGATTGTGAATAGGGAAGACAGATTACTTTTGTTTTTAATGAAAATGAAGTTGTGTTTACCTTTTACAGCACTATCGTGCATATTTTATGTTTCCAAACAAACTGCAGGCAAAATTTGTTTTGAAATTCTGGAAACAATGTATTGTAACACAAAAACTTGGATATTTTGGCCTTCTAAAGAAGCTGTCAAAGAAACTTTACCTCCAGCATTTAAAAAACAATATCCTAATCGCCGTGCAATAATTGACTGCACTGAACTTAGATGTGAAACACCCCCAACAGTTGAAGCAAGAGCATTGATGTATTCAAACTACAAATCAAATTTCAGTGTTAAGTATTTAATTTCAATAACCCCCAGTGGTTTCATTTCTTTTGTTTCAAAAGGATATGGAGGTCGTGCAAGTGATACGGCAATTGTCAACGATTCCAACTTCTTAAATTTAATAGAACCAGGGGATGAAATAATGGCAGACAAGGGGTTCCCTAAAATTAGAACGGAACTGTTAGAAAGAGAAAGTGTTCCCGTGATGCCTCCTTTTGCTGTAGATCCGCAATTACAAGAGAAGAGGTATTACAAGGTTATTCTATAGCATCAATAAGAATTCACAATTGAACGCTGCATCAGAGAATCCGGATCTTTAAAGTCTTAGATTTTATTCCAATAAAATTAATGACGCATGTTGATAAAATAATGTACATGGCTTGTGTTCTAGCGAATAATAAAGAACCGCTTCTGCGGCATAAGTAATAACATTGTACAGAAATGTGTAATCTGAATAAAACACTCTTATATTGATAATTATGTTAACTTTATTCAAACCGAATGGTCCTTACATGAGGCTGATACCAGATTTTTGAAATTGGTAATTCACCTTCAAGAGCTGGAATAAAATAAGTGAAATACAAATTTTCAATTTTGGGTATAACGGATGATAAAAATTCTTCATCCCGATGCACAAGAATATGAATTTGATCCAATGGTGAATACACAAAAAATGGCAAACGTGAATTGCAAGTATGTACATTGATACTTGCATTTGAGTATAATACTCATGATAATCTTTTACTTTTTACATCACCAATTTGCATTAAATTCCAAATACGGAACAAATACAATTTTTTCTTCCCTGTTTCACTATTGCACCATCTTTACATGAGTAAGGGCACTTTATTTCCGGGGTATGTAAAATGGGGACCGGAAGGGGAATAAGAGTTAAGCCTATATGTAATTTGAGGACCGACCCAGAAAGGGTATACGTAAGTTGAGGACCGACTACCTGGCATTCCAGGTAAAAGTGAATGGTGAACACTGGCGTAGCATAGTGGAGGCCGCAGGGGCGGCCGGCACCAGGCAGCAAAATTTCATAATAAATAATAACAATTCATATTTAGCCGTGATTTAGGGGAATAATAATAATATTAATAACAATAATAATATATTGTAAAAGTTTTTAACATCTCATATTTTTGTCGCACCTACGATTCGCCACCCATTGAAATGAGCAGGGAATCTTTCATTACTTACTCTGTGACGAATTCTTTAAATTAGTGTATTATAATGAAATACTGCTAATTGTAGCGACTGGCAACAGTCTGTACTGACTTGTTTGGATTCCCTGTATTTTATTTTGTGCGTGGATGGTTTATGGCTAATATTTCAGCGAGAATGACTCCCTTTAATATAAAGCATAGTGTTCAATATTGTATAATAACACCTGCAAATTAGATTACAGTACGAAAAGACCCTTCAGGAAAGTCCGTGACTGAAGCTTCGACAATTCTAAGAAAGTTTAATTTATGAATCGTCAATCATTCAATTCACATTAACTTAAGCGAATATAGGCCTACGTATGCGTTTCCAAACTGATTTTAGTGCTCATAAGTGCTTGTAGTGATTGTTAAATTATTGAACTTTGTTGAAAAATTGTATTGTGCGTGTACGTATATATTCGACTACGTGAGTATTAAATATTTTATTTAATAGAATTATTAAAATGTAGACGAATAAAGTTGAAGTTAAAGTTAGAAGTTTTGTTTTAATTCTAACAATTATATTATTTTCAATAAAAATATAAAGGTATCGGTATCGTTATAGTTCTAATTGGAAATTGGTGTTTATTTTCAATCGCTAATAACTGAATCTTGTCGTTCGTCAAGGTATATCATGAGTAGGGAGCTGATTTGATGACCTGAAGCATCGCCAAAAATCAATAAAATGATTTTAAAATGTTATAAGAATGCCCTAAAGCAAAGAAAAATGACATAAAAGATGTGATCAAAACCAGTTCCCACGAACAAATCAAGCTGTCGGATACGTTACTGATGTAATCCAGACTTCTGAAGTTCAAGTGAACTCAGCTTTTAAACTATTGGATTGCACTCTTTTTTTACCAGGATATCTGTCCTTAGCTATTCCGAAATCAGCAGATCTGCCAATGAACTTGCCACAAACTCCTGCCAGCCGCCCAAAGTACTTTTTTTTTATTTTCTTAAGTTTTTCGGTTTACTAATAGTAGAACGGAAATATTATTTAAGAACATTAAAACACAGTAAAACTTCGTCCTAAATGCAATTTTCTTTGAGTTTTCGAAAAACTTCATTAGAAGTCATTGAAGCACTTTAACTCAATAAATAGAACAGTGTTTACAAATGGTGGAAAAGTGCATTAAACTGTGTTAGAAATCTTAAAAAATAAATGTCTAATTTTTGAAAAACAAAAAAATACCATAAAATGAACTTTACGTCATATCAAAGAGTGCAATTTGCACTATCCGTCTGAAATGTTTGAAGAAAACATTTGGAGCCTTTATGAGAAAATGCCGTTTGAGCGTTTCTGAAAATGCGGAATTTGAGCTAGTTTCATAGAAAACGGTTGAGTTTTCGAGAAAAATTACTTGGCATTATTTAAAGCACATGTACTCATAAATGTAATTATGTGAACAAATTGCCGCTAATGTAAATATACAAGGATACAAGTGGGAATAGTAAAAAAAAAAATCATCTATCAAATGCCATCAAAAGATCCGTCTGTCACCAGTTCTTTCCCTTTCTGCGTAACACAGGTTTCACTTCCATCTTTGAAAAAACGTAAATGCTGTTGCTACTTCAAAGCTCGAAAAGCAAATGAGACTATTGTCATCACTGGACCTCTCGAAGGATCTCTGCCGGGCAAAGTGAAGGGAAAGGAACAAGGAAATGCTGGCCAGCAGCGCGGCGGCGGCGGCCCTCTTAACGCGCCTACCTGAACTTCTGCCTCCTCAGTCCGTTTCTTACCTGAGATGGTTTGGTCCTCAAATTACATATAGGATTAAGAAGTAAGCTTCACGAGATAAGATGAAGGGATTATTTGGTCCCCATTTTTACATACGCCCATTATTTCCAATAAACTCAAACCCTTGATCATCTTAAACTATTCCATCAGGGACTGCAGGCTAGCCAAGGCTGTTCTAAAAGATATTATAAAGCCCCAGTTCTTCCACAACTAAATCGGGCAATATTTGGAAGCTTTAGTCTAGCTTGCTTGTTCTGTTCAACCCCAGCGCATAGCCACAGAGGAAAAGTTTGTAGCTCGTTGATTTAGGAATCTTTGAGCTAAACCCTCAAACTTGTTTAGGTGCGTGTTTAATCGGTGGGCCCGACTGCTGGCCAATTATTCAATAAAAAACGTTCACGACGCCAGGCTTGGAAGATTGAGATTGACCGGTGTTAATTCCAACCTATTCCAAACATTGTTTTTACTCACACATAAATTTTTTAGAGAAAAACTCATTCTGCTTGTTAACTTTTTTTTGGATATAATTTCATTTCAGGTCTTTTTATTTCATAAGACAGCAGTTCATATTGAATGTTGTCTTTAATTTGTAGATCACCCAATTCTTTTAACAGTTCTTTGAATGTTGTTTCTTTGCTTCCATTTCTCTCAGCTTTTCTACTCTATTATTGGTACAATTCACTTCAGAGTTAACCATACTACTTAACATTACATCTTCCAAAAGATGGGCGGAAGTAATATTTACAACATCTTCACACTTGTAAAATAAGTCACTGCGATTCCCGACCAAAATGTGCTAACACATGAGTATATGTTTTGAAAATCAAGCGACGTTAGGAGCGATTTTTCAAATATGTAGGAATGCAATTAATTCAACATTATAAACGAGTTGCGTACGCAATTTTTTTTGTACAAACAGCATTATAAATTTATAAGAGAATCAAAGTTAATTTTGCGAAACGACATTCATGACGTCTTGGGTTTTTGACATCTGTGCGAGAATATAATAAACTAGTGGTGCTACAGAATGGCACAGACTTTTACCGTATTAGTTATGTTTCCTTTGGTCTCGCCGCCCAAAATATATTTTTACTTTCCCGTATACATACTATATACGGAGAAATACACGTAGGTAATTTCTTCTTTTTTCTTTTTTAGTGTATTGAAAGATATGAAATGGTGAGGAAATCGATTTCGAGATGTCAACGGAAATACACGTTTGGGCCTCATGATACCGAAACAGTTCTTTTGAAAACGTCCGTCGGTCCGTACGTCTGTGAACACCACTAGAGCCTAAATCATACTTGGATTTTTTCAAACTGAAGAAAGCCCTGTCCATCTGACACGAGTCGAAGCTTTGATATTTTGAGAACTATTCGTTGAAATTTGGGGGTACATGAAGCCTCCGGGAATTTTCAAAATTTTCTCATAAACACAAAATTTTATCTTTAAATTTCTTACAAGAAAGAAAGTGAAATACACTTATTAAGGTGGCATTGGTCAGATTTCAACAGTTATCTCTGAATTTTCGAAAATTGCAAAATTTTGAAATTTTTTTGTTGTCTTCCGATAACTACAAAATTGAAAAGAGGTTTTTTCTTTCAATTAAATTTGTTCTCAAAAGTCAGTTCTTTCATTGAGATCATGTTCATTTTTCTGAAAAGTGTAGTAGTTTTTGCGCAATATTGCGTGCAATGTGCGCTATTTAACAAATTAATTTTTTTTTCAAAAACGGCTCCAAATATTTTCTTTGAACTTTTGGTAGGAATAGGACCTAATGTACTCTACGAGGTGACATAAACGCCATATTGTTTTATTCTCTGGTTTCTGCAAACAACTTTCCCGTATACGTACGTATACACGGAGTAAAATACGTAGTATAGGGCAAGTTATGTAATTCTACGCGAAAAAACGGCAGAAAATTTTAGGCAGGAAAATATTCATTGCCGGGCCGTGATAACGAAAAGCGGATAAATCCAGTTGTTAAATTAAGAAAAAAGAATCCTCTAACACGCGGTTGTAGCCAGAATCCCTCTTTTGATGGTCGTTGATACCGGAAAACCAATTGAAAGCCAAACGTCCGTCAGTATGCGTACGATTTTTTCCAAATTGAAGAAATC
The DNA here is from genome assembly GCA_031308135.1 of Acheta domesticus. Classification (NCBI taxonomy): domain Eukaryota; kingdom Metazoa; phylum Arthropoda; class Insecta; order Orthoptera; family Gryllidae; genus Acheta; species Acheta domesticus. The sequence continues at coordinate 9,935,853 of JAHLJT010008446.1, read as the reverse complement.
CGCGTCCATTTGGCCTCAGTCAAAGCTCTTTAATTTTGAAAAACATCCATTAATTTTTGGGATTACTTTACATAAAAACCCACGGATATTTTCAACATGTTCTCAAAAACGACTTTATTTTTTAAAAAAATTCTGGTAAGAATAGAGTAAAATACATTTATAAAGGTATCATTGGTTCGATTTTCACGGTTAACTCTGAATTTTCGAATATTGCTAAAGTTTCAAATTTTTTTGGCGTCTTCCTACAACTACAAAATTGAAGATAGAGATTTTTGCTCCAAATAACATTTTTCCCAAACTGAGGTCTTTCATAAGTTTAAGTACATTTTTTTGAAAATTTTAGTCGTTTTCGCGCAATATTGCCTGCAAAATGTGCAATTTGAAAAAAATACAAAAACCAGATTTTCTCAAAAAAGTTCCAAATTTTTTTCTTTACAATTTTGGAAGGGATAATACTAAATCTACTCCGTGAGATGACATAAATGACATATTGCTCTATTCTTTTGCTTTTTCAGAAAATACAAAAATACTATGTTTTTGACGTGTATCTCACGTCGTTAATATTTACATAGCAGTGATTTGTTCACATTATTATATTTATGAGTACATGTGCTTCAAATATTGTCAAGTAAAGAATCTCGAAAACTCAACCATTTTCTGTGAAATCAAGCACAAAATTCTGTATTTCAGAAACGCTCAAACGCAATTTTCTCAAAAAAGGCTTCAAATTTTTTCGGCCGGATAGTGCCAATTGCACTCTTTTGGGGTGATTTTTTCTTGTTTTTTCGAAAATTACACATGCCATTTTTTAAGATATCTCTCACCGTTAATATGCACCTTTCCTACAATTTGTAAACACGATTGTATTTGTGAGTGAAGAGCTTGAAATGACTTCAAAGAAAGTTTTTTGAAAACAAAAGATTCCTGTGAAAATGTGCTTCAAATTTTGCATTTACAGTAGCGATGAAACGCAATTCTCTTAAAAAGGCTCTAAATTTGTTTTAAAAAACTGCCATTTAGGACGAGGTTTTACTATTTTTTAAATTCTTAAAATAATATTCCCGTTCTACTATAAAGAAACCAAAAAATTAAGAAAATGTTTAAAAAGTAATTTGGGCGGCGATAGATGGCACCTGGCTTGAATATGTGTCAAGTCGGAATTGCTAGCCGAGACCAACGGAAAGAGAAAACTAATATGGGAAAGTCTGTGGCATTCTTTAGCACCACTAGTTTTGACTTGTCTCTCACGTCGTTAGTATATGCTTTAGCGACAATTTGTTTACATTATTATATTTATAATTACATGTGCTTTAAATAATGTGATATAAAATTTCTTGAAAACAACCGTATTCTGTGGAAACTCAAATTTCCGCATTTTTAAGAACTCTCAAACGACATTTTCCCATAAATGGTTCCAATTTTTTTTCCAACTTTTCGAACGGATAATACTAATTGCAAATTTTAATATGACCAAATTCATTTTGGGGTATTTTTTGTTTTTCCAATTACACCATTTTTTGAAAGCTCTCTCACACCGTTAGTATGCACATTTTCAGCAATTTGTTAACACTACTGTATTTGTCAGATACGAGTAACTTCGAATGAAACTTTGCTTCGAGTAACTTCGAATGAAAGTTTTTCGAAAACGCAATAACTTTCTGTAGAAAGGAACTTCAAATTTCGAATTTACAGTAGCGCTTAAACGCCATATTCTTAAAAACGGGTCCAAATTTTTGTATTGAAAATTGTCATTTAGGACGAGGTTCTACTGTTCTTAAATATTCTTAAAGTAATATTCGGTTCTACTATTAGGAAATCAAAATTTGAGAAAAGTTTAAAAAAATTTCTTTGGCAGCGATAGATGCGAGCTGGTAAGAGTATGAGGGAAATTGGAATAGCTCGTCAAAACCATAGAAAATAGGAAAGTAATACAAGAAAGTCTGTGCCATTATGTAGCACCAGTTTTTCAAACATGACTTTTTTTTAATTATTGATTTTTTTTCCACTTTCTGAATAGTTAATAAAGTTCATAATTTTTATAAAGTTTACACAAATGTTGAAAGATGAAGTTAGGCCTATCGTATTTGTTTATTTATTTATTTAGTCAAAAAAACAGTAAAAACTGTATATGACGTGTGGGGAAAGAAATTTATCTGCGCACATTTTCTTGAGGGCCAGAATTTTATTAAAAAAAAAAACGAAAAAATTAATTTAGAAAATAATTATTTTAGAAAAATAAAGATATTTGAAAAATGTTTTTTTCCCGAGTTATAGAAAATCAATTTCAACTGTAAATGAACTACAAGCAAAAGGAGTGCTCAACAAAACGTGCGCACAGTGAAGCTACATTTACGTCCAGAAGCAAAACAAGGGGCCATCTCAGCATTTGCTCTATGGATCAGGAAACTGGACAAAAACCTGATCGAGATGGGGGTCATTGACCCGGAAGCTGAAGTACATTACTTGTTACAGGCGTATTAAATATTTTTTTAAATGTATACAATGCAAACATAAACTAATTCATTATATATCTTTGTTTTGTTACATTAAACATTATTTTTCTTTTTCACGATCAGTATAGTCTCTAATTGTATAGAAACAGTTTTGCAGCAGAAAAGATTTTACTTTTAACTTAAATTTGTGTACCGACTGTAATTTTTTTATGTCATCTGGTAATGCGTTGTAAAGTAACGTACATGTATTGTATGTTGATTTCTTGTACTGAGCTGTTGATACTGACACTTGATGCACGTGATTTCTACGGCGTGTGTTGTAATTATAAATATCAATATTGCATGAAAATATGTTCCCTCCGTTAAGTAGGTCATTTTTGACAAATATTACAGATTCGTAAATAAATAGACAAGGCAATGGTAGGATTCCCAGCTCAATGAAAAGAGGCTTGCAGGAATCACGTGGAAGGCATTTTTTCATTATTCGAATAATTTTCTTTTGCAATCTGAAGGTCTGAATACTACAGGATGAGCTTCCCCAGAATATTATGCCATATCTCAGGCGGGAATGCACATTTGCAAAATAAACGCAACGAGCTGCATGAAGGCTGACAGAATTTGAAAGAATTCTGAATGCATAGCATAATGAACTTAATTTAGTGTTTAATTCTGTTATATGTACATTCCATTTGAGGTTTGATTGAATTGAAAGACCTAAAAATTTTGTTGCCTCAACATCAGCTAATTGCATATTGTTCATTTTCAATGGAACATGCGATTTCCGATTTGAGATGCAAAAATGCATTGAAACAGTTTTTCTTTCGTTAACAATTAATTTGTTATTATTAAACCAATTTGAAACTTCTGAAATTGTACTATTTACTGCTTCTTTTTTGCAAAGAACATTCGTGTCATCAGCAAACAGAACCGTTCTTCCATTTTTAATAGACGAGGGCATATCGTTTACATATAACAGAAAGAGAATAGGACCTAAGATCGAACCTTGCGGGACCTCATGCACAATTGGCAAAGAATTGGAAATATAAGTATGTAATGTCCTTTCCTGCCAGTATGGTATTTCTACTCTTTGAGTCCGATGTTTAAGGTAAGAAGTTATCCAATCTAGGGCAATACCACGAATTCCATACGAAGGTAATTTTGAGAGCAAGATCTTATGGTCAATAACGTCAAAAGCTTTCGAGAGATCTAAGAATATTCCAATGGGTATTTCATTTTGGTCTATTGATGAAGCAACATCTTTGAGAAAAGAAAAAATGGCAGTTTCCGTAGATTTTGATTTTCTAAAACCGTGTTGTGAGTCTGAAAACGCTCTGTTTTTCCTGAGAAATGATTCCATTCGTAAGTAGAAAAGCCTTTCTAATATTTTTGAGAAAACTGACAAAAGAGAAATTGGCCGGTAATTTTGAATATCATTTTTGTTCCCTTTTTTAAAAAGTGGCTTAATTTTTGCGGTTTTGAAAATATCTGGAAATATTCCTGTACATAAAGAAGCATTGAAAATGTGAGTTAACGGATGTATAAAGGCAGGTGCACAAGTTTTTAATAAACAATCCGGAAATTCATCTAAACCAGATGAATATTTATTTTTTAGTTTACTGACTATTCTGAGGATTTCGTTGGGAGAAGTTTCGGGAATAAACATCGTATCTGAAATTTTTTGGGAAGTGTAAAATGTTGAATTTTGTGATTTTAGTCCCTTCGTGAGATCAGACGCAATTCTGGAAAGTGTTTGTTGAAGAGATTGGCAACTTTTTCCGGATTACTCGTTTATTTCTTTTATTAAAAAAATCACTTAATTCATTTATTTGAAGTCAAAATAAGAGTGGGGGCTCCTATTGTGAACTTAATACATTCGATGTTGCCAAGAACAGAAGATTAAAAGAATTTATTAATGTAGAATGTAATATATGTATCTCTCAGTGATGTATAAACATTTGTGATCATAATAAATAATACATATTTTTGATATTTCTATATATGATTCTCTGAAAAAAGTGCATCGTTGAATTTAGAGTTCGGACCGCTCAAATAACAATTAGGATCGTTACCTGTGTGTCAACTAATCTAATTAATGACATTCAATAATAATTAATTAAATAATTAACATTATTGAAAACAGTGTATTTAATTACAGCATATTTAATTTAAGCATTAATATAAACGAATATTTTCCTGCTTATAATAGCGCCCAAATATGCCCCTCCCTCCCAATAAAAGATCCGAAATCCCGCCTCTGAGCAGAGCTCATCAGAAAGACGACTCGAAAGCAAAAAGCCATCGGCTGAGGCCGGAGCGGTTGGCCGCTGGAGCAGCGGGAACGAAGCGTGCTGAAGAGCGGCGGGGGCGGTGTGTGTGGGGGGGTAGCCGGTCGGCTGTTTCACACCGGGCGTCGTTGCAAAATGCTTTGGGTAGTGGAGGGGTGAAATCGGTAGTAGTGGGGGTACAAACGACCTGTGCGCGCTCTACTCAGTTACCGCATTTTTCGGAACTAAGATGCGACGGTGGTGCCATCTCTGAATGAGTTACCTCCGTCGCGTAACTGTCCGCTACCCGCAGTGGGCTGTCTATACATCCTTAGTCTATGGTTTAGCGAGGAGTGTCGCCAAAGCAGGCGTGAAGCAATATTATCCTTAAGGAAGTATAGAAGCGTGAGAACAGCTGAAGCGAGAAATGCCTACTTGTTATTACGCAGGCAGTACGAGGCCACAATTAAGAAATAGAAGAAATCTTGGCAGGAAAGTGAGGCAGCAAGAATAGACGCTATTGTAACAAACGATCTAAGTAAATCTGGGACGTTATCAGATCTCTGCGCAGTAATATAAATGCACATACTGCAATTTCAGCAGACGCGTTGGTGCAGAATTTTTCACGAACGCTCGCAATAGCTGACATTGAAAGAGAGGCAAATATTATTACTGAACGGGTTGTGTCGGAATTAGATGAACCATTAAAGTGGAATGAAGTGAATAGGGGAATTTTAGCCACGAATACTAGAAAAGCTTGCGGCGCGGATGGCATTCCGACAAAATTTATTTCGGAGTTGTGGAACTTAGATCCGGAGAGTATTCTGAATCTGTTTAATAGCATTCTTGATACCGGGTCGTATCCAGAAACTTGGAGTACTGCTATCCTCCGACCTATTTATAAAAATAAGGGCGATACGAATTGCCCAGAAAATTATCGTGGCATTAGTATTTTACCAGCGCTAAGCGAATTGTTCTGTAAAATTCTTAACGTTCGACTGAGCGACTGGGGCGGAAAAATATAGTAAAATTTCAAAAATGCAAGCAGGTTTTAGGAAAGGCTTCGCGACCACCGACAATTTCTTTGTGTTAGATACATTAGTAAAACAGGCGCTTTCACGTAAACGCGGCCATTTATATTGCAGTTTTGTGGATTTCGAAAAGGCGTTTGATTCAATCAACAGAGAATCTTTATGGCGAAAACTAAATGAACTAGGCATCTCACGTAAGGTTTTAACGGTGTTGCAGAGTATGTACAGAGAAGCAAATTTCTGCGTCAAGTGCGGTGACGGAAGTACAACGCAAAAAAATAAAATCGACAGTAGGGGTAAGACAGGGTTGTCCTCTTTCACTGCTGTTGTTTATCTTGTATATAAATGATTCATTGACATGGGTACAGGAAACCGACACATCTACACCGGCAATTGATGGCCTGAAAATTCCCGGATTACTTTATGCGGACGATTTAGTTCTATGCTCAGAAACGATTGAGGGATTACAGGCGAGTTTAAACATCCTAGAAAGATATAGTGTAGCATGGGGACTAAAAGTAAATATTCAAAAAACGAAAATTGTTGTCTTCAAGAATGGGTTTATTTGGGGTAACAAAGAGAAATGGTATTACGCACAGGAGGAACTCGACCGTGTTAAAAATTTTACTTATCTTGGTGCAAAATTCTCTATGAACGAGGGATGGAATAAACACATAGTTGCGGTTCATAGTAAAGGAAGAATTGCTCTCAAAGAAATCGATTGCGTAATGCGTAGAGTGCCGGAATTGCCTTTAAAGGTGTGCGACACAATGTTTAAATCACTAGTGCTCCCAGCAATGAATTACGGGGCGGAATCTGAGGAGGGGATAGAATAGACAGTTTAGAAAGCATCGAAACAGATTATTATAAATTAATTCTCGGAGTCTCTAGATTCGCAGCAAATGTCGGCGTCTTAAGAGAGGTAGGTAGTGTAGGAATTTGAAAAGATTTAAAAATGAAAGCCATTAAGCTTTTGATTAGATTAGCAATCTGACACGCTTATTCGCAGGTGCTTTAGAGCGCTATTACAGGGAAAACGATCAGTGGTATTGGACGCACAGGTCTGGAAGACGTTTCTCCTGAAATGGTTGAGAATTGGGGAACACGGGAAATAGAACGGTTAATTTCAGATCGACTTCGGATATTAAAAGGCAAGATATTCTGGCAACATCGCAGAAAATGTTCGTTAAGGTGCGTTTACACGGAGAGAGTTTTCTCTCCTAACCTCTCCGGAACTGGTTAGGAGGACACCAGGAGATACGAGTAAACTCTCAGGAGAGTGATCGTCTCTCCGGAGTCATGACGTCACAAGAGATTTCGAAGTCTCCACGAGGAGCAGTGTAAGACTCTGGTATCGATGAGAAATCGTGTCTCCTGGGAGATATATTGTTTTCCAAGAGACTCGGAGACTTTTTGCTCTCTTGGTGTGTGGCCACGTGCTCGTGTTGCTTTTCCGAGTCTGTGCGACGTGGTGCGACGGTCGAGATCGTTCTGTGAACTTCTGCTTGTAAATAAAAAGGAAAACCGAAGTATAGAAGATGGAAGCTACGCAAGATGTTTGAATCGCGGAAGAGGCGTAAGTACATTCAATACAAAATAAATTTCACGTGGAACATTGTACACAATGTTCATTCTATTCAGAATAACATTGTTCAACGCAGTATACAGTGCACAATATATACAGTTTAGTATATATACATTCAGTATAATACAATATAATCAGTACAATATACTCAATACAATATAGAGAATTCGACATGCTTCACAGAGCCCATTGCACGTAAATTATTGATTTCGGAAGTAATGGACGGATACTTGGTGCATTATTGTACACGATGAGGTCTATACTTTTGGGTGGAACATTTCATGATGATACTTGTACGTTTTACTTGCAAAAAATTATTTTATTCAACTTGCATAACCTTATTATTGAACTGTGTTTTATTACAGGAGGTCGTCGAAGGAGGAGGTCTTAAAACTTATTGAATTGCTCGAGATGAAGGACTCATTATGGAGGTATAATACATTAATTGAAAACTGTGTTTACAAATTCTAGAAATTTGAACTTTTGTTGCAAGTATAATGTTTTATACACACACATACATTTATACAGGGTGAGTCACGTAACTTTAGCACCACCTGTAACTTTTGAACGGTTGAAGATATTGCAATGCAGTTTTCACGGAAGTGAATAAGGGAATGGGGCTAATTGATATGTGTATTGATTACTCTTTATCACTTGTATTTTACGAGATATTTGAGGTAACTTTGTTTTTTCAAATGGGACTATACATATTTTTCCAGTCTATCATGACAAGCGTAAAAGACGTATCCAAAGATATAAATATTGTCATATGTTAGATAAGCATTTTTTGAGTAATTGTAATTTTTATGCGACTAGTGTTTAACGGATATTTAATTTATGCGACTAGTGTTTAACGGATTAACTGTCGGCCCCACAAGGTCACGCAGCGCTCCCCCAGCAAACGCAGGGTCGGGGAAGGGAAGGGATTTTAGTACTTGAGAATAGGAAAAATATTCACAAAACTGTTGCTTTTTTTTCCTGAACTCTCCTTTCCATCCTGATCCATTTTCAGATATTTTGTGTTTCTTAGGAATTGAAAATACGGATTTGTCTTAAGTAGTATTTATTGAAATAAGATTATTTCAATCCCTAAGTTATTATTATATTCTTATTAACATTGAAATTGTTTGCTCAAAATATGCAATATTTTTTGTACAGTTTTAATTATTTATTCTTATTGTGCTTTGTTTCAAGATCCCATTAATACTTACCTTATGAAACCCCATTAAATGGAGTTGAAGTTGTAAACAATTTTATTACGATACAAACTTATGACAAATCCTTATTTTCCATCCTTTAATTCCTTCAATCAAAGAAAGTCAAAAATCTGAAAATGCGGAAGGATGGAAAACACAGTTCAGGAAAAAACTGCAATGGTTTTGTGAATATTTGGAATACTGTGTTTCGTATTTTCAAATAAGATCCCTTTCCGTCCCTTCCTTTCCCCGGGCGCACGTGTGCTGGTGGAGCGCTGCGTGACCTTGTGTAGTGGACTATTCAAATGTCCGTTAAACCCCAATCGCAAAAATCAAAATTAATCAAAAAAATGCTTCTAATCTAACATATGACAATATGTACATCAATGGATTCGTCCTTTTACGCTCGTCATGGTGGACTGAAAAAATATGTATAATTCTATTTGAAAAAACAAAGTTACCTAAAAAATCTCGTAAAATACAAGTGATAAAATAGAAATCAATGCACGTATCAATTAGCCCCTTTCCCTCATGCGCTTCCGTGAAAACTGCATTGCAATAACGTCAACCGTTCAAAAGTTACAGGAGGTGCTAAAGTTACGTGACTCATCCTGTATATATGTCTGTGTGTGTTTAGTATATGTAAATTATACTTGCTTGTTATATGTATAAATACATAAAAATTTTCATAAAATTACTGTTCTGAACTATGTGGTCTATTAAAACCTGAAAATACACTGTATTAATAGACTTCCTGGATGGTTTTAAGAAGTATTATAATCGCTTGTAACAGTACGTAGAGTAATCCAAGAATACCAATGCAGTGTAACAAGCATACAGTAATCACCTGTGTTATAGTTAAATACATTATACATGCAATTTTCACATGTGCAAATTTTATTATTAATGTTGATAGTTGGAACATTATTTTAATTAATCAACAAATAAGTTACTTTATATGTGCCTCTTTTTTTTCAGAAAGTCTCATGCTGACTACAGGAATAGAAATAAGAGAAATGTTGCCTTGTCCGAAATTGGGAACCAGTTGGCAAGGACTTCGAAAGAAGTCGAAAAAAAATACACAATTTACGGTGCCAGTACCGTAACGAAGCAAATAAAGAAAGAACAAGAAAAAGTGGAGCTGGGGCAAGGGATGTATACGTATCCAAATGGGAGTACTTTAAACCACTGAATTTTTTATATGGAGGAAGAGATACAGAAAAAGAAAATACATTTGATTCAATGGTAAGTCAGTATTTTATTATATACATTTATATTGCCAGGGAACTTCACCTTCTGCTACAAAATATTCTTTAAATTCATTTCTGATACCTTTTGCACTGTTCGAATAATTCTTTCCTTGTGTTGCTTGAAGATCAAGGAAGGGAATATCATTATCTTTCCTCCAACTCCCTGGTCCAAATACTTATTTACTTCTCTGTCACATGTTCCAGGCGGGGCATACACTCTGCTGGAGGTGGAGAGCAAAACATTGTGTAGAACACAGATTGTGCCTACTATCAATTGAACTTTTTCAGGTTGAAGTTCAATAGATCTCCGCAAAATCCGAAATCGGGCAGCAGCCATGCCAAACGCATTCTCAACAATACGTCGAGCCCAGGATAATCTATAATTAAATACTCGTTCCATCCCGTTCAGTGTGTGGTGTTTAAACGGCTTCATTAGGTGATCTTGCAAAGGAAATGCATCGTCACCAACCATGACAAATGGAATTGCCATATGTCGTCCTAGCAGTGGCCTGGCATTTGGAATGTTTAGTCTTTTTTCATCGATGGCTTCCTTTAATTTGCTGGTGGCAAAAACACCACCATCAGCATGGTGCCCTGGTGCACCAATGTTCGTATATAAGAATTTATAATTGGCATCTACTAATGCCAAAAGAACCACACTGAAAGTCCCCTTGTAATTGTAATAGAGACTCCCGGTCTTGGGAGGGGCTTGAATGTGCACATGCTTCCCATCCAGTGCCCTAATACAATTTGGTAAATTCCATTGGGATGAAAATTCCTTTTCTATTTTCAGCCATCCATCTTCAATAGTAGGTACCTAAAAAATAAGTAAGTTAAATGTTTTTTTTCTTTTCCAGAGAAATACCTCAATTGAAATAGAGGTTGATGTAGATGCAGAGGAGCTTTTGCTAGAGAGTCAGCTGGCACCGACCATGTCGTTTGATATGGGTCCATCGACATCTGCAGGTCCATCAACATCTGCGGTGTCATCTGACTCTCGAAGGAAGAGGAAGAAAGAAACTCCCGAAGATGAAATTTTAAGGAAATTCATGGCAGTGTTAGAGAGGAGTAATGATCAACAGCAATTGTTCGGAGAGTATGTGACAAATGCTCTTCCCAATCTGCCAGAAAGACTTAGTACAAAATTACAAATAGATATTAGTGAGTTAATACTAAATGCTCAAAAGGATCATTATAGTATGATGGAATAAAAAATTTTAAGTTTAAAATGTGTTTTTATTTCAACCACCATGCATTTTACGAATTAAGTTGGGACAAAATGGTGATAACTGAACTTCCTGAAAAAAAAATCCACAATTTTGTGCTTTTATTTCCCTTGTACATTAGGGATCAAATTTATAAAGAAACTGACATTTTTTCTTCGTATTGGCCAAAATGAAAGTTTTTACTTCCAACTGATAATTGTCAAAATTTATTTTCTTAAATTAATTACAATACTCTATTCATGAATGAACTTGAATGGTAAAACTAGAGACAATTATTTTTTCACATACAAAATCCTGTCTATAAATTTATTCTGGATATTTCAGTTCATATAATTGAAACTTTAGTTCGTTCACTAGAACAAATCTGAGGTTACACTGCAAACGAGTTATATTAATATTTAGTTTGTAATTAGTATATAATTCGATTTATGTTCCACATGCATGAATGTTCCCAATGAAAATTCCCAAATCGTGAAGAAATGCATTTGAAGTTCAGTTGACACTCCTAAAAAAATTGCTTCTCAAAATTAAGACGTAGAAAGAAATGGTTTCAAGCATTTAAAACACAAAAAGCATATGACCTGATAAAAATTAAAATTATGAAATTTCAATATTTTTCACAGCTTATTTAAAAATGTTAAACAAAAAGTTCCACATATCAACTTCTAAGCGAAATTCAACACTTTCTCTGCAAAAAGTTACATTTATCTTCCAAGAGTGATTTGTAGGACCATATACAAATCATACCTTGAAATATGCAAATAAAAGTTTTCCTTGTGAAAAAATAAATACTATAACCCGAAATATGGTCAAAGAACACGAGGTGGGGAAAGGTTATATTACCACATATTGTATAGTTACATTTAAGTAAGATACATACCGTCAAATAATCCTTTAAACTTTCCGATATTGCACTGCAAACTTCAGGGATTATTTTGGAAATTGTACATTGGGGAATTCTAAATAGATAGGACAAAGAACTATATGTGTCCCCTGTGGCCAAAAATCGTAGCGTCAAAACCAGTCTTTCCCCACAAGAAATGCTTTTCCGCATTGCGGTGTCTTGCTTCTTTATTTTTTGGGAAATTTTTCCCAATAAAAATCGAATCCTTCGGGTGTCACACGGACGAAGTTTTTATACATGGCTTCATCCTCTTCCCGCAATTCTGCCATCAAAGATGTGAACACACTGAGATCTTCTCTTCTCAAAAAAACATTTTTCACCCACAGCACTGGTTAGTAGTACGAGCGGAGACTAGACTGGAGATAAAATAATTAATTCAATAAGCAAGAGATAATTAATTTAACTAGTAAGGTAATCAATAATGCTGATCATTAATATTAATTAGTAAGTTAGTAATAACTAAATTAATCAGTAACCGATAATTAAGTTAATCAGTAGTAAATTGTTCGGAGAGGCGGTGGTGCGGGCGATCTTCTGTGGCGGTGTTTGATTTCAGGGGCTGAGGAGGACAAAGACTGAATAGAGAAGATGCCCACGCCAGGAAATAAATAGTTTAGAAAAAAACTAGTAGTTTAGCATGTACTCATCTTCTGACGGCAGGTTTTGCCCCCTTCAGGGTTTTTTTTTCCTCAGCCGTACCTTATGGTCCCCTTTACGCGGCTTTGATGCGATGAAGAGACCATTAGTGGTGAGTGCCAGAATTCGAGAGGTTAGAATGCGGTAGGATGTGGGTATTGTAATGGCTTAAAGGCCTTCAGCCTAGCCACATAGATAAAAGAATTGAAATTATGTATCAATGTGTTACAATTACCTATTAAATAAAAGTAAAATAATATTTTCACATAATTGTTGTGTTTGTCTCTTTTTATTTACTTTTAACACTGCCTCCCCTGTGTTCGTGTGTGTGTGTGTGTGATGTGTTATTTCGCACATAAATCAGCGTGGTAATGTTCAGTCAGTTTGGTGTAGAGGAGCCGCACTCGCCTTGTGAACAGAACTGAATAATATGACATACATCTTATTTTAATGTAAATATTATTTTTTTAAATACACGAATATACGTTGAAGAGGAATTACAATATTATGTATAGAGGAAAGTACCCAAACCTGGGCCCCCATTTTGTTTTAGAATATTTTTTAATTCAATTTTCCGCACACTTAAATCAAAGTATTTGAAATGCATACCGTACTTAGTTTTACACATCTTATATTACGCTTAAAATGATTGGTCAAGTAGTTTAAGAATAAAATAGTTTTTTCGCAATCATTACGCGTTCACATACACTTTCGAAATCATTTCGCGTCGACATACATAGAGAAACAGGTTTTAAGTCTTTAGGTCTAACAACAACATCCGAAAACAAAAAAAAAAATTACAATTTCACGATCTTATTTTACTTTCCCTTATACATACGTATGAACGAAGTAATATACGTAGTATAAGGAAAGTTATGTAATGCTGCGGAAAATCAATTTTGATATTTTAATGGAAATAGACGTTCCGGGTCCCCTGATACCGAAAAAGTGTTTTTTTCAAAACTCCTGTCTGTCAATCTCTCCGTCCGTCTGTGAATACTACTAACGACTAAACCATGCATAGGATTTTTTCAAATTGAAGAAACCCCATGTCCATCTGGCTCGAGTCAAATCTTTGGGATTTTACAAAAACATTATTTAAAATTAGGGGAAACTTAACATAACGCCCCCGGGATTTTTTCAAAATTTTCTCAAAACGGTTCCAAATATTTTCTTTAAATTTTTTGTAGGAATAGAGTAAAATACACTTACAACGGTGGCAACGGTCCGATTTTTACGGTTAACCCTGAGTTTTCAAAAATTGCAAAAGTTTGAATTTTTTTTCGATGTCTTCCTACGACTACAAAATTTAAGATACAGATTTTTCCTTCAAATAAAATTTGTTTTCCATAGTAAGATTTTTCATTAAGGTCCTACACCTTCTTTTTTAAATTTTAGTAGTTTTCGCGCAATATTGCGGGAAAAATGTGCAATTTAAAAAAAATAAAAACAAGATTTTCTCAAAAACCGCCTCAATTTTTTTCTTTTAGCTTTTGATAGGGATAGTGCTAAATGGATTCTATGAGATGATGCAAACGCCCAATTGGTCTATTCTTTTGGTTTTTCACAAATTACAAAAATGTAATGTTTTACTACCGTCTCACGTCATTTGTTTTAACATTATCGGCAATTTTTTCACATTATATTAATGAGTACATATGCTTTAAATAATGTCAGATAAAGTTTCTCGAAAACTCGACTGTTTTCTGTGAAAACGAACCCTAAATTCCGCATTTTCAGAAAGGCTTAAACGCCATTTTCTCATAAATGGCTCCAAATTTTTTCTTTAAATTTTTCGAACGGATAGTATTAATTTGACTCTTTAATATGACGTAAGGTTTATTTTGGAGTATATTTTGTTTTTTCAAAAATTACAAAGATGACATTTTTTCAATGATTTCTCACACCAGTAATAAGCAAATTTTCATAAATTTGAATACACTATTCCATTTGCAAGTTAATTTGTTTTAAATGACATCAAATTAAGTTTTTTCGAAAACTCAAATATTTTCTGTCAAAGTGCTTCAAATTTCGAATTTACAGTTACGCTTAACGCCAAACGTCGCCAAATTTATCAAAGAAAACTATAATTTACGACGAGGTTTTATTGTTCTTTAATATTCGTAAAATATTTCCGTTCTCCTTTTCGGAAACAAATATGAAGAAAATATCAAAAAATGTACCTTGGGTGGCGATATATAGCATCTGGCAAGGGTAAGTGGCAAAGTCCGAAGAGCAAACCGAGACCAAAGGAAATAGAAAACTAATTGGGGGAAGTCTGTGCCATTCTGTAGTCACTATTTTAAAAAACATTGGAAGGTGGAGCAATTCTGACTTCAGATTCGGATTCAGCAAGCCAAAATACACAGACAAACATGTTTCAAGTCTTTGGGTCTGACAACTATTTTTACTTTCTCGCCTTACGAATATTTCGTAAGCAGCGGCGAATTTTCGCCAGAAAAAAACTCTTGTAGCTGGGACCTGGTAAGGAAAAAAGTGGATAAAACCTGTTGCTAAATTTAGAAAAAAAAAATCCTCTATCTCGTGGTGTAGTCAAAATCCATGTTTTGTTGTTACTTCACACTGCAAAATTGATTGACGGCAAAACGTCCGTCTGCCTGACCGTCTGTGGTCAACGCTAGCGCCTAAACCGTTCAGCCGATATTCTTCAAAATTGATATTCCTCAAATGTTTTCTCGAATTTCAAAGCTCCTGAATTTGAAACCGATATTTTAATTTCGGGTGGGTACTATACAAGAAGCCCGTCGGAGATTTCCAAATTTAAAAAAAAGGCTCCAAATTTTTTGATTAAATTTAGCTGTTGAATAGAGAAAATGATGTTTAAGGGAATGATATAGGTATCATTTCGCCGATATCCCCGATTTTTCGTAAATTACAAAAAAAAAAAATAATCAAAACTGTAAAATTGAAGATAGAGATTTTCGCCTCAGAGTAAGTTGCACAAAAATTAGCTCTTTAAAAAAGGTTATGTAGAATTTTCTGAAAAACGAGTCGTTTTTGCGTAATTTTCCTTCAAATTTACAAAAAAAAATCTCAAAAATCGCTCCAAATTTTTTCTTTAAATAGAAGGTACGGTAAATAAATAAATAAATAAAATAGTGGAGTGATAGAATGGCACAGACTTTCTCGCAGTAATTATTTTTCTAATATCGTTCGTCGGATTTAGGATTTGGATTGATTGATTGATTGATTCGTGTTTCCGGGCGCGTCAACTGCTGAGGTCATTAGTCCCGTAAGTGTAGTGCGTGTTTTTCCCCGGGAGGTGGCGATGATCTTTTCCCCGCTGGATGGCGAGATCTGGCGCCGACCTACCGTCGACTAGCGGGGTTTTCCCCTCAACCAAGTATCTCCCACCAGCGGGGCACCGCCCCAGCCGTGACAAGTTGTAATCTCCGACCGGTCTCCCGGTATGTGTGGTAGTGTAGTGCATGTTAGTGTAAGTGTGTGTGTAAGAGGGAGAGGATAGGACAAGGATGAGGAAGGAAAGATCGCGCGCGGTCCGTGGCCCGTTTGTTAGGGTACTGCTCCGGCATTCGCCTGGTGGTGATCGGAGAAACCACGGAAAACTACCGATCAGAGCAGCCGGCCGCTAGAATTCTCCTCCAGACAGCGACTGAATTCGACCTAGCTGACAAGCTAGTGTCGAAAATCCTGCCACCGTCGGGACTCGAATTAGGATTTGGAGTAAGCCCTTCACCGCTGCCTTTGTTTGTCGCCCAAAAGACATGTTTTTCGCATGTTGACAATTACCGGCTTCCTAATGATAGTCACAAATACGTTATGACTAATACATAAGTACTCAGTATGCATCTCACTCCAATGGCGAAGGTTGTTAAAGCGTGTTGGGGCTGAGCGCTCCACTTCGCAAGATGCTGGGTTCGAAACCCAGATGGGGGTTTTAATTTGATGAATGTGGTGTGGCTGAAAAAAAACCCATTGAAGAGTGTAGAAACTTTACTGAAAATCCTTTGAAGTACTTCTGCTCACGAATAGTATCAATGCAGATAAATATACAGTACTTGTCTGTTTTTTTCCCAAATTGCATCGTTTCAACAATTTTCCAACGCTGTTATTCAATTTCTGAAACGTATGTGATGTCAAATCAATCTATTTCAACGTTAAATTGAAATACAATATAACCAGAACGCATGAGATCAACTCATATATTCCTAACGGTTCCGACATTATATTACTTTCTCGCCTCACGAATACTTCGTACGAAGAGAAAGTTATGTAAGCGTGCACCGGAAAACGGGGAGTTTTCGCCAGAAAAACGCTCATAGCTGGGGTCTGGTAACGCAAAAATGGATAGAACCTGTTGCTAAATTTAGAAAAACTGATGGTGCTATAGAATGACGCAGATTTTCTCGCAGAACTTACTTCTCATCTCTAAATTGAACTAGTTTTTTTGTTATGAATGATCTTTCCAGATACCGTCTTTAAGAGCCCAAAAACGTTTTTTACATTCTCTGCATTTTTCGGCTTCCTAATGCGAGAAATGAAACTACTATACACTTATTACTATTATACAGGTGTGAATGTTATGCATAGCCATTTTGGTCGCAGTCGTGATCAGCGAGCATTGGCACAGCTCTTCCGAAGGATGCTTCTCCGGTTTGAGTCCTAGTCGTGGAATATTATTTGTCAAAATTCTCTGTTGTCACTGGAAATTATTGACAATTTTAGAAACTTTATTGAAAACCATGTGAAGCCATTTGAATCATAAATGTTGATAATTACGATAAATGCATTGGAAGTGTCTGTATACATTTTTTCGAATTTTTCACTTTTAACAATTTTTCACGTCTCTTCTTGGATTTGTATCATCGTATCAATTGTTTATAATGCATTTACCATTTTATAGCTTCAATTCTTTTTATGGCTCTGTTCGACCCTAGGCCCCGGTGCTTGTGTAGCATAGTGGTATAAGTGGCGGTTCGTTAACTTTGAGGTTTGGATTTCGGGTCTCGGAACGGAAAACGTTTGCTGGTAAAAACACTTTTGCTGGTTTATGAAGTAGAGGAATAGCATTTAGAACCATATAGAAGCAGTGCAAGAAAGTATGTGCATTGGAAGCACCACTAGTTTAAATATACGAGGGTTGGGGCGTAAGTCCGGGCAACTGTTATTTTTTTGGTAATATGAGCAAGGGTGGAAAATGTGAAATATACACTTTAAAGGACAAGGTATGAACTAAGTGAATGGGCATTTAACGACACACCAAATTTGTGTTTCGCATATTTATTAAGATATTTAAAATTACAGCACTCTTTTCACAACAGTAAAAAAACATTGCAGAGGCATTTTAAAGACTCGATTAGGCAGATGCTCGAATACCGCACGTACCACATCCGTCTCCAAACTCGCTGTTGTCAGGTATGTTGTTGATCAGTGATTGCTACGCGTCCTCGCAGAATCTCTCCTGCCCATGTAGCGACTATATTCCTATGGCCTTCCGGTATTCCTATGGCCTTCACCCAAGAGCATTATTCCCACGACTTTCACCAATTCCATGTAACATGCTCTGGCATTTCTCCAATGGAGAACTGCTATCTTGAAGAACGAGCGCTGCTCGAAACCTGTTACATTCATCTCGCACGGCAGTAGTCGGACAACTGATTTCACGTTGCTCTCTGGGCTAAAAAAAGACATCCACACAGCAATTTGCGAATGTGAACACGGCTTTCCTCAGCACTTCTTTCACGTGACAAATAAAATTGTGATTCGATAATATTTCTTTTAGGAAAAAATAGTTGCCATGACGTCTGTCCCCAACTCTCGTATTTGTGTTTGTGATTTTGTACAAGAAATTGTGCAATAAAGGATTATTATTATTATTATTATTATTATTATTATTATTATTATACCTCTATATCACGACTAAAGATATTATGAGTCGGCTGATAATAATATCTACTCCAGTTTGCAACCAGCTACCTTCGGAGCGGATCTAGGGACTGTCGGTTCCTCTACAATACTTTGCGCAAAATGCGAGCTGTGCCAAATAAAGAAATTTCTTGCACTTCCCAGTCCTTGAATGATCTGGAGGTTTAGCCAAGTTCTTACACAAAGGGTTCCCCCCGATAAGATGGTAAAAAGTTCCCCTCAACCAAATTACATATGAGTGGTTACACTATAATTCTAACATAAAAAATAATATTTTTGAAAGGTTTCATAGCCTCGGTCCTACCAACCACACCCCTATACAGCCAAAAACGTGTTTTTTTTAATTTCATTTTTTTCGACAACTGAACACTATTTTATCAGACTGAAAAAAATATGATAAATAAGAACACAACTTGGACTATCAGAAAAATATTTTTCAATATTTTCTCAGGCCCAAATTCGAAAACAAAAAAATATTTTCGAAAAAAAAATATAAAGAAATATTTTTTACTGTGTCTTAGAAGCCTGGAACAGGCTCGAAAAAAATGTCAAAGGTTCCTCTTCACACACAAATTGTTTGTGTATTTTTTTCAGATTTTTCCGATTACTGGGCTGCAGTTAAAAAAATAAAACCATTTTCCCGCCTTTAAAGCACCTGGACTTTCAATATACATTGAAACTGACTGCAACGGTTCTCTGCATTTATTTTAGTGTTTATTATACATTTGTATACATTGCTGTATCACCCAATAAAGTTTTGATTTTGGAATATACTTACGAAGTATCATTTTTAAAGCTTTCTAATCGTTTGTATGAGAATATCATACGCTAAGGAAAGATAATAGTGTTTGGCAGTTTATTAAATAATAATTCCGTCATATTTGAGGGATAATTGGGGGACATGTGGAAAAATGAAGGGGAAGAGGTTAAACCCAGATTTACAAGAACTGTTTTCCTTGTCTTAGAGCACAGACACTGACACGAAAATAATCTTAAAACTTCATCTCAGAATGCTTGTGAATGTTTTTCATATGTTTTTAATAGCTGGGTCATAGTTTTTAAAAAAAACTAAGACATTTGTAGTCAACCACTTGGCAGTTCGGCAGTTGCAGCGTCCTAAGCACGTGCAACCTTGCTTGAGGAGGAAGGCCACAGAATAGCAGCTAAAACGTTGACAACTGAGCCTAGAACGCGGCGCCTCCCGGACAGATAAATAGTGTGGCGTCTTGGCCTGTGCCAAGAGAAGAAAATAATCCACAGATGCGAACGTTTGTAAATACTTATTTATTCCGTAAACTCCGACACCTGAATAATTATTTACGTATTTACAATTGGGCGGACGGACCGTCCCGTTCCAGAAGGAAATACTTCGGCCACCACGACCGCTAACTGACTCTCACGACACATGAGCGCCGGCCCCTTACTCGTCCTACTCGAGCTACACCCGCCGCGCACCCCCACACGCACGACTCGCTGCGACCGGACCTGTGAGAAATTGGAGAACGAGACGCTTGCTCTCGTTGCTTATATACCCGCTGGGCTCGTCTGACGGAACTACGTCACATAGTCGCATCCGCCAGCCGAATTCTAACCCCAGCTTCCTTTCGGGGTTCTCAACTCTGGCGCCATGACGACGCGCGTCACAACCGCCACCCTAGGAATGTCTCACCCCCGACTTGCCTGCTGGATTCCCCGTCTTCCAAAAATACCCCTTTTGTTCTGCGAGGCGTCAGCTCGACGCGCCCGCCGTTTCCTTTCGTCCCTGTGTGCAATTCATTTCTCTGAATGCACGCTGAATTTACTATTAGGCGTCTCATATGACGCCACAAACTCCTCTATACCCTCCCCTGGAATTTTCGTCGCAGTTGCAACCAACACAGAAGGAAAATTCCACAAGTGTGAAAATCCTAGGCCGTTCGGCTCACAGTATATACAACTGCGCCTAACCTAGCTAATACAGAATTAAATGAAACAAACAATAAAGGCCCTACTAACCTACCCCATTAACGTTTTCCCCTATTCTATCTTGCACTAATAATATTGACAACTTTATATACCTTTATACCAATTTAAGAATTTTTTCCTACGGTGTGGTGACCTCCAATACCATATTTTGTTCCTTCTTTTAACTTACAATAAATCTGAATAATGTTTTTGATTATACACAATACCATCAACCCCAAACATACCATATCACCAAATACATTTAAAAACAGATACAAAACATTTAAACTCATAACATATACATTTCCGTACATTGAAACTGAAACATTGGATACAAAAGTTCAAGATATTTGCTTGAAGCTGTTCTTCTCGGAAAATGTTTTGCTCCGTCTTGACACAACACAACCAACATCAAATACTCATGCTTCATTTTGTTGCACTAATGGTTTTTCACTGTTTTTCGATGTTCTCGGCACACGCGTATCGGTTTCGCCGGGTGTAGTGTGCCCCTCTGCAACCTCGGACACTGTCTGGCGCTCATTCTCAAACACTCTACTAAGTACATCTGCATTTACATTTAATGCCCCCTTCCTATGTTTTATAACAATATTAAGGTGCTGAATCGCCAGAGACCACCGAAGTAACCTAGGATTGTTCCCTGCATTTTGCTGTAACCATACCAACGGGTTATGATCCGTTTCAATTTTTAATAAAACATTTCCATCTAAATAATAACGTAACTTTCCTAAACCCCAAATTATAGCAGCACACTCTTTCTCAATGGTACTCCATTTTAATTCCCCATCAGAAAACTTTTTGCTAAGAAAGAGAATCGGATTCTCATTCCCTTCCTGATCTAATTGTGATAACACAATTGCAGCTCCCCTAAGTGCCGCATCACATTGCAATAAAAATAGCTTGCTAAAATCAGGTGCATGATTAACTGCCCCCTGACACAGTGCGTCGCGAAGCTGTATAAAAGAATTTTCACAGCCTTCCGACCACCGAATTTTCCCTTGCCTGTTCGTGCCCCGCAATAAATCAGTGAGAGCAGCTGATTTCTCAGAAAAATTCCTAACGAATCTTTTATAATAAGATATTAGGCCCAAGAATTTCCGGATTTCCTTTTTTGTGGTAGGCCGGGGATATTCTTTTATTATTTGGACTTTGGCTTCATTTGGTCTCATCAGACCACTGCCAATCTCGTATCCCAGAAAGGTAACGGATTTCCTGGCAAACTTACATTTAGCCGGTTGCACATGTAAATTGGCCTCACGTAATTTCTGAAAGACAATGCGGAGATGTTTACAATGGTCATCCCAATTATCGCTGAAAATCGCAATATCGTCCATGTATGGCACAGCGAACTCCGCGCAATCTTTTAATAATGCCTCCATGTGCTTGCAACAGACATATGGCGCATTTTTTATGCCGAATGGCATCCTGAGGGGTTTATAAGACCCAAATTTTGTTGTGAAGGTGGCATACCGTTGAGCTCTTTCACTCATCTGAACTTGCCAAAATCCTTTACATAAATCCGTAGTAGTTATTATTTTGGCACTCGCAACAGTTTCAATACGCTTCGGCTAAACTCGGAAGCGGAAAATATTCAGTTCGAATAGCCTGGTTTAACTTCCGGTAATCTATGCAACAGCGAGGTTTCTTGCCTGGAGCTTCCACTAAGATTATAGGAGATGTGAAATCAGAATCTGAAGGCTCAATGATACCATCCCTTAACATTTTCATGATTTCATCCTGGAGGATTTTTGTTTGGCGAGGCGACGTGCGATACGGCGCACTCCTAACCCTAACATTTTCATCCAGCAGCTCAATGTCCATTTGAACAGCTTGAGTGAGCCCTGGCCTTATCCGAAAAGATATCCCTAAACTCTATCACTATTTCTCTCAGCCGTTCACATCCTTTCGGTTCCATTTCCGTGCCTGAGAGCATGGCATCAACATCAAACTCCTCCGGTCCTAACCTTACGGCATATTTCTTTATTCCGTCCTCCATACAATCCCCTAATTGCTCCTGATCAATAATAAAATTCACATACTCAGTTCTCTGTACATATGCCTTAATCATATTTACATGATACACTTTGCCCGTACTTTTATTCGGCAATTGAATAACATAATTGGTGTCCGACACCTTCTCAACAATCTCTCCCGGTCCTATCCATTGTACCGATAGTTTCCGTGCTTTGTTCGGAGCAAACACTAGTACTTTGTCTCCTACATTAAAGGTGCGTCTCACAGCCTTCTTATCGTACCAGGTTTTTCTTTTCACCTGAAGTGCCGACAATCTCTCATGAGCAGAGTCTCGAATTTCCTTTAATCTATTTACTAGTTGAAAAACATACTCTGTCACTTCACTACCTTCAGTCTCGATACCAGAGATATTTTCATACATTAAAGTAATCGGCGTTCTTAAATTTCTCCCGAATACCAATTCCGCAGGCGAGAATCCAAAACTCTCATGGAAACTCGTTCTTAAAGCAAACAGTATGGCCGGAATCTGCTTCTCCAGTCGGTTCCTGACTCTAGACATAAAACTTTAAATAATCTATTCATCGTGCTGTGCACACGCTCGACCGGATTGGTTTGCGGATGATATACAGAACTATGAATCAATTTAATTCCAAACTTAGTGGCAAATTCTGCCATCAGCGTACTCCTAAAACACGGGCCTTGATCAGTTTTTATTTCCCTGGGAAAACCGGTTCTGCTGAATAATTGCAGAAGTGCGTCTATGACTGTAGGCGTTTGCAAGTCTGGGATCGGTATCGCTTCAGGGTACCTCGAGGCCACACAAATAGCCGTAAGCACGTGGACGTTGCCGGTACTACTCCTCTGAAACGGGCCGATCGTGTCTAAGTTCAAACGAGAGAAAACCTCTCGTATAGTGGGGACCAACACTAAAGGCGCCTTCTTCCGGTCGCCACTATGACCTACTCGCTGGCAGCTGTCGCAGGAACGCACAAATTGTTCCATTTCCTTGAAACAATTAGGCCAGAAAAAGTGCTTAGATAAAGTGTTTTTTGATTTGGTTATGCCTAAATGTGCACTAACCATTTCATGACAAATTCTAAGAATAGCTCCGCGGAATATACAGGGTACAACTAACATTTCATAAACTTCGCCCCTTTTGCTTTTCCGCTTTCTAAACAATAAAGAATTCCTAACAAAATACGCATCTTATTCCGATGCAGCATTTACATCCTTATATCTCTCTAATAAATCACTTAAACTCAAATCTTCCTTTTGCGCCGCGCTGAATTGCTCCGTATTTACTTTCAACATTTCAGCAACAGGCCCCGGCAGTTCTCTACCCTCCCCGTCCGCTAGTAACCTCAGTTCCGCGAACTCGCTCGACGGCTCATGCTCGTCCTCCTTCGGATCTATTGTGCCGGCGGGCGGCAGGTCGCTCGTCGCCTCCTGCGATTCTACCTGGACGTCGCCGTACGCCTCGTCTGCGCGTCGCCTGCGCGTCGTAACCATGTTTACAATTTGTTCCTCCACTAAGCCTTGTTTAACATCTTGCAGCAATTGAAATGTTCTGTTACTTAATAAATAATAAGGAAGCCTATTTTCTTTGGGCACTACAGCTGCCCTGGTAACTACATTGCCAAGTTCTGATTCCAGGCGAATTTCCGCCATCGGCAAATTAATTGCGGCTGAATTAAGCGGCTGTTTAATCCAGACCGATTCGCCTGTATAGTCCTGATCCGTGACTAAATCAGCAGACACTAAATCAAAACTAGCCCCAGAATCTTTCAAGATATTCGAGGTTACTTTGTTTACAGTACCCGATATTATATGAGGCTTCAAGAGTTCCGATGCCTCGGGCTCGCACACGTGATTCACTTGATTTCCTTGCTTCCGCGGACAGTTTCTAAGCAAGTGCGATGTTGACTGGCACTCATAACACTTGCGCACATAAGGTGCCTCAAACGCTTTCTTGGTGTTCTGTTTTCCCTCCTCACTTGCTATCGGTTTGGGTGCCACGAGAGGAGCAACAGATGCCCTGTTGTGTCCTTGTTCTTTCGGTTTGAAAAACTGTGGCTTTTTCCACCCTTGCCGTGCGTTCTCATACGCGTCTAATTTCTTCGCGAATTCTAGCGGATTAGAGAATTCGGCCCATTTATCCACAAAGTGTTCCCGCATTTCACCAGGAACCTTGCGCTTAATTTGATCTGCCACCATTAAATTTAATAATCCCTCAAAAGTGCTGATATTCAAACCCGCTATCCATTCTCTAGCATAATTTAATAATTCTCTCGCGAAAATGCTCCACGTCGATCCGTTGTTTTTCGTATGCTTCGAAACAATTGCCGGAATTTCTCAGCATCAAACCGGTATAGTTCTAACAGTTTGGATTTTAATTGCGAGTAATCTAACGCTTCTTCCTGCTCATCTAACGTTAGCCACGTGTTAACATTATGCGGAAGCAAGCCTATTAGATTTACAACCCAATCTTCCTCGCAAATTCTCAGCTGCCTGCACTGGCTCTCGAATGCACTTAGATAGGACGTGATATCGTCCTGATCTCCCTTGAACCTGCCGATTATTTGTCCTAATCTAACGCCATCTCTCGCGTTTTCCTGACGCGCTTCCGAACGAACAGAATTTGTCTCGCTCGCCTGGGCAATTTGTACTCTAGCCAGAGCTAGTTGATATTCTCTTTCTTTATCTCTCTCTTCCCTTTCCCTTTCTTCCTTTCTCTCTCTCTCTTCCCTTTCCCTTTCTTCCTTTCTCTCTCTCTCTTCCCTTTCTATATCTAGCCGATGCTGTTGCCCCAATTCTTCCGTTAATTCAACAGTATAGTCCTCATGTTCTAATATCAAACTTTTAGAATCGGAATAGTTTCCAAACCATCTAATTCAATCCCTAGGTCTCTGGCGATTCGAATAATTCCCTCCTTCCTAAATTTCAATAGATGCGCCATGGCTGACCAACAGTGCCGTCAAGTTGCAAAAAGACACACTTACCCTTGGCTTGTCCGTGGCTGCTTTCTGCTGATGCTGCGTGCACGTTCGGCGCTGACGGGTGTCGAGATGAGGGGAATGGAATGGCTGCAACCCGTCCTTCCTTCCTTCCTTCCTTCCCGTCCTTCCTTCTACTTGAAGTTCCGCCTCGCCGGTACTCGTAGGTTTTTCGTTACTTTCTCCCGTTCACGCACTCAAAACATCGAACGTTGCTACTGTTCCCTGGCGGCCTTGTGCGCTCGCCCGCGTGCTATTCTTAACCCAGCGACTACCTGCTGCACAAAGGAACCTTGCGCGTACGGCCTGCCGCCCCTGGTGACTGAGACCCGTTGCTTCTCGCGTCACAACACAATCGTAACCTACCTCCCTGCGCTTCGCGTACTCACAACTATTCCCGTGCGTGCTTTGTTGCGATGCAACTAACCACATCCAACCCACAACACACCTGTTGCTTCAATGCGCAGTTCCAATTCTTTCCCTCCTATGCAACGAATTACCCCATGGACTAAAGCCCCTTACAGGCGTAATTATTCAGCCTAAGTTTCTTCCTATTAATTGACTAATTACCCACGGACGACTACGGCCCCTTACTGGCGTAATTAAACCACTGTTGCTTACAACGCGAACAGTTTCCCTACGTGGTAGTTCGTTAACCGCTGCCACCATTCTTTCCCTCCTAGTCTGTGGCGTCTTGGCCTGTGCAAAGAGAAGAAAATAATCCACAGATGCGAACGTTTGTAAATACTTATTTATTCCGTAAACTCCGACACCTGAATAATTATTTACATATTTACAATTGGGCGGACGGACCGTCCCGTTCCAGAAGGAAATACTTCGGCCCACCACGACCGCTAACTGACTCACGACACATGAGCGCCGGCCCCTTACTCGGTCCTACTCGAGCTACACCCGCCGCGCACCCCCACACGCACGACTCGCTGCGACCGGACCTGTGAGAAATTGGAGAACGAGACGCTTGCTCTCGTTGCTTATATACCCGCTGGGCTCGTCTGACGGAACTACGTCACATAGCCGCATCCGCCAGCCGAATTCTAACCCCAGCTTCCTTTCGGGGTTCTCAACTCTGGCGCCCATGACGACGCGCGTCACAACCGCCACCCTAGGAATGTCTCACCCCCGACTTGCCTGCTGGATTTCCCCGTCTTCCAAAAATACCCCTTTTGTTCTGCGAGGCGTCAGCTCGACGCGCCCGCCGTTTCCTTTCGTCCCTGTGTGCAATTCATTTCTCTGATGCACGCTGAATTTACTATTGGGCGTCTCATATGACGCCACAATAGTAACGCATTGGTTGCGGAAGCCTGTGGTCTCACGTCTGTAGATTGTTTCAGACTAGAGAAAAAGTTGTCTTTTCCTTTACCTAAGTATTTGTTCTTGTATACGTATAAATATGGAGACACTCGTACAATCTGTACACGTGCGAAAACTCTGCTCTTTGTAAATAATAATTGTACGAAAATTGAAAATTGATTTAATGTAGCACCCAACTGCAAACACTCATCCCCCGAAAAGTAGTTTACGGCATTATAGACCCGGTACTGTGCGAGAGAATTCATTCCAATATTGCTGAGCGTTGAGATAAAAATTCGTAGAAAATGAAATAGTCCCGTTAATTTTATCGTGAAAGATAATTTCAGTATTTTTCCTTCAATTTAATTTTACATTGATATCGGCTTCTCTTTTCTGACCATCTGTGCTACGGAAAAGGCGCACCCAAAAGAACTAATATGGAAAATTGTAAAATGGGACGATCATGAAAGTGGTATTTTGAAAAATACATCCCAACAACATAATCGGGGCCTAATATGTTCCCCTATACTTCCCCACTGTCCCCCATCTATACTGCACACAAAATGTCCCTTATCATTTCCCCATTTGTCATCTACCCGTCCCCCAAAACATGTGTGTTAGAATTTACTTGTTCTAAAAAAAAGGGCGTGTCCCCATGAGACAAGCAAACATGGTTTAAAGACCTAGGAAGCATCGCTTCCGAGTTATTTACCATTATAATGTGTGTTGCAATAATCTTTTTTTGTATGTCATAATCTGCAAACTTCTATTTTTTCTTCTAAAATCTGTTTGATGTAGGATGGGGTGTAATTCTTTATCCACCAGTATCACACTTACAAGATCTTGTGCCGATTGTTTCTTATAAATTGCCAAAACTATCGTCTTTCCGTCGCATACGATTACTTATGCAAACGATTAGAAAGCTTTAAAAATGATACTTCGTAAGTATAT
Source organism: Acheta domesticus (assembly GCA_031308135.1). Taxonomy (NCBI): domain Eukaryota; kingdom Metazoa; phylum Arthropoda; class Insecta; order Orthoptera; family Gryllidae; genus Acheta; species Acheta domesticus. Next base: position 9,908,210 of record JAHLJT010008446.1, on the reverse strand, counting down.
TCCAAAATCAAAACTTTATTGGGTGATACAGCAATGTATACAAATGTATAATAAACACTAAAATAAATGCAGAGAACCGTTGCAGTAAGTTTCAAAGTATATTGAAAGTCCAGGTGTTTTAAAGGCGGGAAAATGGTTTTTATTTTTTTAACTGCAGCCCAGTAATCGGAAAAATCTGAAAAAAATACACAACAATTTGTGTGTGAAGAGGAACCTTTGACATTTTTTTCGAGCCTGTTCCAGGCTTCTAAGACACAGTAAAAAATATTTCTTTATATTTTTTTTCGAAAATATTTTTTTGTTTTCGAATTTGGGCCTGAGAAAAAATTGAAAAATATTTATCTGATAGTCCAAGTTGTGTTCTTATTTATCATATTTTTTCAGTCTGATAAAATAGTGTTCAGTTGTCGAAAAAAATTGAAATTAAAAAAAACACGTTTTTGGCTGTATAGGGGTGTGGGTGGTAGGATGGAGGCTACGAAACCTTTCAAAAATATTATTTTTATGTTAGAATTATAGTGTAACCACTCATATGTAATTTGGTTGAGGGGAACTTTTTACCATCTTATCGGGGGGGACCCTTTTGCGGAACAAATCCCAGAGCTCTGATAACTATCGGGTCGACCTGTGCTTTTACGCCCCACATTCGGCTGATCTCGATTTCCAAACTCTTGTAATTACGACGTTCCTCTGCCTCCTTTGTAACGACGTATTGATCGCAAGATACAGCAACATCTGCAAGTGGTGTGATGTATCACATTATAAAAGCGCAGACGCAGAATGAGAATGTGATAGAAAGGGCGAGATATGTAGATCACGAGAGGCCGGCAGAGGGGCCTGTGTATTGTGTCCTGAAAACAAGAACCTTTTTCTGACAGTTGCGAGCGGGGACAGCGGTTCAGCTAGACAGATTTACGACGTGAGGGCACTCAGAAAGGTATCCCCCGATTTTTCTATGCTCTTTAGAAAGACCCCTTCTCGCGAAAATCAGCCCTGACCAGGCAAGCGCTCGGCGTGCGAGATCACATAATTTGTGATAAAAAAGTCTTAGCGTTTAACAAATAAAGAGCTATTTAGACACGCGCACGTGAAGCGGCCGAGAGCGAACGTCGTACGACATTTCTAAAAAAAAGATGTTAGTGGCCCAATGTAAATTGGACTTACATTTGAGAAAAGTAGCAGTGGCGGCGATTGGCGGGGAGAAACAGGGGTGGAGCCAAAATTGAGATTTGGAAGGGATTTTCGGCAGCAGGAGATGTGAGGAGCCATGGCGATGGCATTCGATCAGTAAGAGCGATTGCGGGAGCATTGAATGAGTAAGAGCGATCGTGGCAGCATTCAATGTTATGAGCAATGGCGAGGGCAGTCAATTATTAGCGAGAGAGGGCCAGTGAATCGGTCAAAGGCGGTGGCGAAAAAGTGTTATCAGCATTCGATTTTCGAAGAGAGACATAAGGTTAAGTCCGTACAACTCACTCCCCGACGCAAGTCGTGATAATTAGACCGTGAAATAATCCAATCGCGCCTCTCGCGGAGAACGAACATTGAGTAACAATGACGTCTGTGTGGAGCGTGTACTGCCGGCGAGACGGAGTTTGAGCATCTCGACACCTAGCTTCGCGGGGGCAGACCAGCTGAGGAACATACGACGCGGTGGCGCCAGCCGATGTTTTTCGGTTGGGCCAGTCTCTCCAGGCTGCGAGCGGTGATCGGCGGTCGGCTTCCTGGCAGCTAACCAGTAAGACGAAAAAACGACCATGGTATGTGCACCAAAACTATTATTTCTTCATGTGTGAGATAAGAAGAAAAGAAGAACAGTTGTTTAATTTGTAATGATTATTCCAAAGTAAAAGTTTTAGCATTAAGAGAATTTTCGGCAAAATTATGTATCTAAATTATAATTTCAAAGTAGTAAATGACCCTAGTTAAATTTAATAAGGTGTATTATTTGTAATAAGTAGTTGCCTAGATGAAATTCCAGATCCCAGCATGTGAACAAGTAATTTAAAAATAAAAGTAAAGGTAAACGGAATCAATAGTTACAAGTGTGTGCGAACTGAAGTCAAGAAGAGCGGCCGGGCAGCCCTCATTTTGACTAAGCGTGCTACAGGGGGCTGAGATATTGAAGGGGAAAACGAACTCACATGATGATGTTACGCGAGCTGAGCATGCGAAGCACGGTGACACATCACAATACAGGTGTATATTTGGACTTGGATAATGAAAGAGAACGCTCTAATAAAGTTGTTTAATTGAACAAAACCTTTCAAAATACTCTACATTTATTTGTTAAGCAGTTTTTCTCTTATTACAGATCGCACACACTGTTTCCCAGGGTATGCTCATTACTGAGGTTTTGAACAGATGTTACACATAGAGGAGAGATATACTAGAGTGCGCACCGAGCTGCGCAGAAGGCCCGGCCGGGTATCAACATCTCTCGCGCCAGTGTCACGTGACTGTGGGACAGCTAGGTGGTATCTATAAGAACATCCGCCTAGCATTAAATGATTTATTTTTATACGTACTTAAGATGTTTCATTCCAGCGTTATTTTCTCATTTATTAATCAACCCTAAAAATGTTAGCTTATAGTAGAAAAGTGAATTTAAGTTTTTCTGCTCTATTTGCTCAAGTACATGAAAATTCCGATTTTTGTCCAACTTGACACTTTCAACTACATACTCCACTAAACCTGTTTTACAATGTACAATTACATAGGACTATAAATAAAAAATATTTGTAAAATAAATTAACTCCAGGGATGCATTAATCCAAATTTCTATTACTCAATGTTGGACATTCTACTATTGAAGATTCACATCAGTGTCATTTATATGTTATCAAAATGATATTTCAAGGATTTATAGAGGGAAAAAAGGCTTTTACCTTTGATTTATTTAGTCAAAAACAGTAAAAACTGTATGTGATATATGGGGGGAAAAGTTCCATCTGCACTCATTTTCTTGAGCTTCAAAAGCTCTTCCCAATATTTTAACTATAACATTAGACATTTTCCCTCACGAGTTGTATAAAACCTATTTGCATCGATAAACCAACTGCATGTTTTATTTTTTTCTTTGTATTACTAACAACAGTAACATGCCACTGGCTTTACTCCTACCACTACTAGCAAGTAAGCTCAAGAAAACTGTGGGCGTAGTGAAGCTACATTTATGTCCAAAAGCAAAACAAGGGGACATCTCAGCATTTTCTCAATGGATCAGGAAAACTGGTCAAAAACCTGATCGAAAAGGGGGGTCTTTGATCTGGAAGTTGAAATACATATTTTTCAAAGAATTTACTAATAAAAATCAACTACAATCATACAAATTACTAACACTAACATACTATAAACACAACTTACACCAGTAAATACATATAGGATTAATGCCCTCTAAATAAAATCATTTTGTTTTTAACTGATCTAATACTATTTTTTTTTGGTAAATTTGGATGTGCTCTCTTCCTATATGTTTTAATCTTATGTCTTATGTCTTTGTCTTATGTCTCTTATATCTTAATATTTAAACAATATTGCCTTTATTAAGTACATCCTGTGATTCATTATGGCCTCTTGACCAATAATATAAGTTAAATTACTAAAAAACAGAACTATTCACAAATTCTCTAAGACATCTATTTACAATTGTACTACATGCTGCCTTTTTAAAAATGTCACCTCTCCCCTGAAGTATTCTTACTTCTACCTCTGCTCTTTTGCAGATTTTTATAACATCTGCAGAAGGGTATTTCAGTCCATAATCATCTTTCCTCTGAATGAAGGAATATGATCCTTCATCAGTATCAGTCCGGCTAAGAACTAGCTTACATTCCGCATAAGCAAGAGACTTTTGCAACTTTGTAACTAAAAATCCTCCAATTTAAGTTACAATGTCCACAACATGGGGAGACAATCTAGTTTCAAGATTGTGTACTGATGGCAAGTACATATGGTCAGTTGGTACCTCACTGCCCAGTTCAGGATCATTTACTTGTGGCATACTGACGTGAACTGACATTTAACACAGTTGTTTCATCCTGTGGAACACAATTTGCAAAGTTAAATTGTTATTGCACTTCTTGAAAAGAAAAAGAATTTTGGATCGTAAGCAGTGAACAAATATCCACAACGTCCCAAAATAATTACGCTGTAGCACCACAAACAGCACGCAAAGCTACATACAGCAACCATACAACACGAGCTGCCGGTGTCCCAAAGTCACGTGACTTACGACCACCTCATGTTGAAACCTGCGCAGTACGCTCACGCGCACTCTAGTTGTATCTCTCCTCTATGATGTTACATCTCTTTGATTCCTACTTTCTTCTCAAGGGCTTAAATGGCATCTTTTTAGGCATTTTTTTTTACATTTTCTGAGTTCTGGAAGCTGCTTCTTTCCCGAAAACGTGTATGATTGACAGACGACACTTGTTATTCTATTCTGTGTGACTGTCTCCTTACATTTTGGGTACGAACCAAATTCTTTGCAATATCAACAATAAGTATATGTATGCTCTCATTTTTTTCTTCTTATATTCAGTCAGGATCAACAACATTCCTGTCGCTGTGCAGTTTTCCCGCAAAACTTGGACTGCACACGACTTCAAAAACACTCTCTCGACTCTGCTACATACGAACCCGCAGCAACACAGTCTATACTGCGATTTCTCTAACTTCGCGATGGAATATGTCACGGCATGTCGCGTCTTTCTCGGCATTGCCGCAAGCACTGCTTGATACGGTCGCGATCATGCGGAACGACTGAGAAAGATGCGAAATACCGTGTCCATCGCGAAGATGGTATTTTGAGTGTCCTTGAGGAGCAAAGTTAGAAAAATCGCAGTATACATCGGCGTCGATCTTATAATTGCTCACATGTAGTGACATAACTTTTCGATGAAAAGATGTTGCGCAACCCGACATCCGTCCGTCCCTTGGACACGAAGTAGTCAAGTAATCGACCAAACAAAACCAGATAATGCAATATTACACGCAGATGAAGAGACCTCGTCCTTGCCTTGTTGCGGCTGAAAAAAATATTTTTAAAAAAAATTTATTATTGAGAAACGTTTTCGTAAAAAGGTTACGGGAACAATTA
>JAHLJT010008446.1:9850127-9903009 GCA_031308135.1 Acheta domesticus | reverse complement strand
CTTGTCTAATTACACAATATTTTTTCGAGAATAAATTCATATTGACAGCAAATTATATATTGACGACTGGAAATAGCGCTGATTGTCTCTTTTAAAGGAAAGAATTTTACGGACATAGCAAAAATTATACGAAATTTAGGCAATCTTGTGGATGGTATTTTCAGACTATAGTTCAAGTGGAAAATATCTAAATGAAAGAACTAGAAAGAATGGATAAAACTGAATAGTTCCTCTATGCAGTTTTATTTTCAGATATAAGGTCTACCAATTATGTGACATATGAATTCTCTGACAAAGAAATTCATATGAATTCTCTGAATTTTATATTTACATCAGACTTATACTTTGATATTATCCAACACTACACCAGATGCATGGAACAACGCGATTGTAATTACAATCTTTTAAATAAAGGTATTGCGAAAATTGTAAAGGTATATGAAACTTGATTTTAAAGGCGTTCACAGCCTCACAAAAATGATTCTAATTTCTCTTTTAGAAACTTAATAAAATGCATAATTCTCCCACCAACACTTAATCTCCCATAATTATAACTCTGAAGACGACTCACCAAATTTCCAAACTTCATCCAGCTGTAACATTTAAAAGAATTTGTAATACACAAAAAGACATCTGCTGTTTGCAGGATCCTTCGGAAATTAACCGTAGACAACTACATGTTGTTATAGAAAACTATAGTATATAAACCGCAAATAACCGTAAACTAATAGTAGTTGGTGAAATGTCTATAAATGTCTTATTCCCAAATTTATAATACCAAACAGGCTTCATACCCAGGTAAAATAAATGGTTTAATTTATTTTATCATCATTTTGTTATCATTCTTTTTTCATCACTTCATTTTAAAACAGTCAAAACCTAAACTGAAATATTTTGCACACCACTTCTGGGCATTTGTTTCATATTTTGCTAACAATAGTTTTGTAGGATTGTTCTCTTCCGTCAATCGTGCTACTGACAGGGTAGCTCGAAGGTTGATTGAGAAATATAGTAAGGAAGGATTTTTTCAGTTTTGGTTTCTTTCGAGGAGTAACTGGTTCTCCACAAACCTCAAGAAGCACATTCTCTCTAATTACAAATTTGGCTTTAAAATACGCAGGCTAATTAATGTTCTCTCTGTACGTACGAATCACGATGAACCGATTCGTCGTGCAGCGTTTAACCGGTCTGGAACTGAAATGCTGATGTGTCTGTATGCATTGTGGTTGCATTTTCATCCGGACACGAGAAAGAGTACTATACATAGAATTGCCCCTACTTATCTCTTCCCGCACATGCCAAGGAAGCCACCACATATGCGCGAGCCGCCCTATTGGTACAACCCTCCTGGCGAAAGTTCCCTTATAGGCAAGAAAAATGAAGTATTTTTTTATTTCGTACGACAGCGAATATTTCATTCTTCGAGATAGTTCATTGCAAAGAGCACGATAAGGGTTATAGCAGTACGAAAATGATACTAACTAGTACGCTTAAAATTCAATAAGAAAAAAATACTTTGACAGCCAGTGTCTAGTAATAAAACACAGAATATATATTTTCCTAAATGTATCAATATTTACAAACAGTACACAAAAATTCCTATTGTCTGTATGTACGATGATAGTATACAGGTTATCTTAATTTTCGTTCGTGGGTGAAGGCAGAATGGCATATGAAGACTCACCACTTTAAAAAATATATAAAAGTACAAAATATTTGATAGAAAATTGTAAAAAAAATATATCGAGTGTTAGTGTTTCATTATAATTAAATCGTTTATATATTAACGTCAGTACGTTGTTATTTACATTCTGTAAAAACTTCAACTTTCTCTTATATTCATTGTAGCCTGCAGATAGTTTCATATCCTCCAAACGTTCCTGCTCAAAGTTTCATATCCTCCAAACGTCGCAAAACTAACTTTCGGTATTGAAAAATAAAAAAAACTTTCAAGTTGAAAACTATGTGATTCTTTGTTAGTATTTGAAAAAGCTTTTAAACCTACTGTCACAAAATCTGTGGCCAAACCCATCGAATACTTTAGAATGTAATAGTAAGAATTTCCTGTTGTTGTTTTTTGTGGAAAATATGTATAATGCACTTTTACGTTAAGATTACAGCTAATTTGAGCGTTTATTATATTAAAATAATAACAAAATACGGAATTTACCACGTAATTCTGAGTATTACATAACTCTCAATGTCCATGTAGAACTACGAGTATTACTTCGTATTACTTTAACTGTGTTGGATAACATCAATTGTTGGGATAACATATAAACAACATAGTCATAAAATTTCACTATCTACTCAAATTAAAGTATGTTGACAATACATTAAAAGTGCAGGATCTCTGCAAAGTTTCGAATGCTGCGGAAAAGTAGGATAAACCTGAGGGGAGAAGCCTGTTTTTAATCGTACGCCAGCCAAAGGGGTGCGATCGAAATCATCACTTTTAAATTGCACTGAACATAAGAGAGAACAGTACGTGGGGGGTGCAGTTCTCCCTTTTCACAGCCGCAATCCATTTCCCGCGTATTCATGGATCTTTTGGAAAGCTTAAAAAAGCATTACTTTATTAAAAATTGCACATTTTGAAATAATTATCAAAACAAATCCTAAACAATACTTACCTGTTTGAAGGTTATATCCGTGTTTTGGCCCTGTTTTTTCGCACAATCAAATGCAACACAAGTGAGCATGGACAATTACATTTTCAACACACAAGCTCTTATTAATGGACAATCATTCTACCACATGAGAAAGTTCTTCTAAATGCATACGAAATACAATCCAGCACTTCGTCGCACATTTAAACAGCACGTGGCGAAGCTGAATTGTGTTGTACATTATGGCCTCCGCGCGAACTCAGTGGCTTCATTGCAAAACTCCCATTCTTCGTTACTACGGTTTTGTGAAGTTTATTTTATATTTACACAAAATAAAACTGAAACTGCGTATTTAATCAAGAAACAAGATCCGAAGCAACATGGAATACACGTGGAACAGTTAGAAACACCCCACCGCCACCGCCGCCATATTGTCTACTATCGATACTTGCATGAAGGTCTGGTGATTAGTGCTGATGGTCTTGGACGGTCCATGCAATCGAGAATTGCGAGATCGATAGGTTAAAAAAGTTGACTCCGGTGTCGACTCCGCGCGAACAGCCATTTTGCGGTGCAGTGAGCTTTTGTTGCTGTTGACGTGTTTATTTAGGCGGACGATGTGGCGTGTCCTGATGGTGATTGTGGTGCTGGCGATGTGGTGGACGGTGATGCTGATCCCTCCTGACATTCAGCGGCAGGAGCTATCCGCCTCCTTCGCTGTCGGGACCTCGTCCTCCTCGCCTTCAGGTGCCAACGCCAACGCTAATGCTAAAGCCGCCGGTGCCGATTCGGGTGCTGGCGTACACGCACATTCTCATCATGATCAACCTGGTGCAGCTGGTGCGGATCGTGGTGCTGCTGCCGCTGTATCTCCTAATCGCCCTGTTGGTTCTTAGACTGATGCTACTCTTTCACGAGTAAATGCTGAGCACACAACCCCTGCTGCTCTTCCTGCAGCCTCAAGAATAACTCATTCGTTCACTCGAGTGATTCACATAGAATGAAACAGAATATGTGTTTATAAGAGCTTAAAGTCCACACGTTCCTTCCAAAGACTACACAGTCCGTTTACTTCAGATTGCTTGTGAAAAATGTATTTTATTATTTGAAGTAATTAAATATTTTAAGTAAATTATGTAAAACAAGTTTAAGTATTTTAAGTAAATTTGTTAAAACAATTCTATGGCTTTTTATTGTACTGAGTAAGAATTATCATAATAATTTAGTTGTCAAGATTTGCAAATATTAAAATGATCAAAATAGTTTTGGGGGGCTTTAAAGCAATGGTTTCTTATGAAACCAATTGATCACTCAGGTTACTAATTTGACAATTTAAATATTCACCCAGTTTTGTTTATTTGAAGGCCATCACACGCAAACACCACCATCATGGAATGGAAGGGGAATAATGGAATTTATAATTAAGTCAGACCGAAGCACTTACAATTGTATAACAAATATCGAAAACACTCAGAGCTGATTACTCTAATATTTTTGAGCTTTGCAAAGCAGGAAAGGATTTTTGCCTTCCTTCGTTCAGTTAGTTGATCACAAAATGGTATATCTTGTAAAGACATTTTCAACGGTTTGAAAGTGACAAGACCGTATCAAGCAGTGCTTGCGATCATGCGACATCTATCGGCACGAAGCGAGAAAGACGCGAAATGCCGAGTGATATTCCATCTTGGCCATAGTAACTTGAGGGGCAAAGTTACAAAAATCGCACTACAGAGTTGCTTGACTACATCCGATGGGTTCAGAAACGCAGTACTTTGATTAACATTCCGTAAACAAACGGCATATATTGAACGAAACATTAAAATTCATATTATATAATATAAATATTTTCGATTTTTCAGTAAACCCCAAAAGTTTGTTGAAATATAGTGTTATCTGAATGAAAACTTTGAACTTGTAGTACTACACTTTTACTTGAGTATCATTATCACAATTAAGAATTAGTTTCAGAAAGAGGAATATACCAACTTTAATCCGAAATTACTTGATAAAGTTACCAAAAAACTTTTAAGATTGAAACTGCATTTCACAATAACACACATCCATATAATAGATGCAATAATGTAATTAAATTACACTTTCAGTGCTTTACCTTTTTTCATCAGTCCTGACAGTAAAAACAACACATATAACTCGGGAAAATAAAATACAAAATAAATTAGTTATATTTATTTTATTTTCTAGCATCAATTATTGTGTAAAAGTTCCAACTTTCCTTTTTCAGCGCAGAATATATATGGTCATTTTTCATTTTTACTATAATTGTTTAATAAAAACTATTATTAAAATCATCAAATTAATTAGGAAAATACAGATAGTAATTTGCTACAAATACTTTCAATTCTATTGGTGCAAAGGTAAACTTCAGTCATAAATATTTTGATTTCCATAGAATTTTTTGATATGCATTTTTTAGTAAGAGCCATCAAAATTTCCTTTGATTGTCCACAAAAAAAAACTGTTTTACATATTTATCTGAAATATGAAAGGAGAGAATATTGAATACATATTTTCCTATTTCTACACAAGTACTAATTGGGAAAGATAATCTCCCACGATTTAACTCTCTTATGAAGACATCTTTATCAGTGGAGTTTACCAACGATACACTTTAGTCCAATATGTGCTCAAAATGGCCCTATTCAGGAAAAAAATCCGGAAGTTTTTTCTCAACGATTCTATATGTTTTCGAGGATGCTGAATTTAAATTTGATGTTTGCCACTCAAAAAAGGTAGGCTTCTAAGGGAAAATTGCAAAAAACCGTAAAGATGTCGCCTTTTTTAACTTTTCAACTTATATCTTGTGATGAACCGACGCTCAAACACAAAGAAGGGTGGGAAAGGCACCTGTCACACCGAAGTGTGTCGGTATTCAGATGACAGGTGTGCCCGTTAAATGTGTAAGTGAATGGGCGCCAAACGAACACTTACCTGACATCCGGCACCAGCTTATGAGCACCTCAGGGGTGACCACTCTGTTTCAATGAGGGCATGCACAGGGTTTGGCAGAAACAAGCTTTTTCGAATTTCATTCAATGGGTTGTTTGCTTGAAGGGCGAAAACACGTTTATTATTAATTTGGCTTACATATGTTTTTTTCTTCTGGTTTTTTAAACTAATTCTTTAAAATTGACTTTCAGCTCGACACTTGCTCAAATATTCTAATTGTTCCTTTAAACTGTCTTTAACATGGCAATTATTGCTGATGTATGCAAGTGGTAGATTCATACCACGAGTCGACGAATTGCACACCTGTTCCGACGGGCGCAGTCACAGGTAGGTTGACGAACAGGTGCCGCCGTCTCAGGCGTAGCAGGCGGGGTCACAGCTCACGTATCCAGGAATTCGCCTCGCGCCGACAGGAAGTTGTAGAGATGAACCACGTACGTTGAAAAGCGGGTTGAAAGCCGTCAAACGCCACTTTCCCCGTATTAATGCAGCCACGATAGCTCGGCTGACTCATAAATGCTGGTCCGCCGAATGGAATAAATTCCACAGAATTGTGTTCGGACGGCCAGTGCTGAGTCGGTCGATCAACTTCAGCTGTCGTCGTCGACCACTCCTCGATGTGAATTTATTTATAAGTTAAGACTTTAAAATGCTTTCTCGAAACGTTTTTACTCTCTCAAGTTTTGATTCTATCTGACGAAGTTTCTCCTCTCGCCAGCCTCTGTCACGTTTCCCTACTCTTCCTTACATGGCTGTCCTTGCCCTATCACGTGATTGCAATTTCTAATGTTATTAGCCGAAATTTTGTGTTCTGGAAGATTCTACTCAAGTCGGAAGCTAATAGGCCTTCTTAGGGTGATGTCATTTTCTGGGCATCCCATTGGCTCTCTTTGTTGTTTGAGATTTCGCCAGCGCCGCAGAGACAGGCAATGCAAGCCCACCCGGCCGCCTTTGTGTCGCAATGTGTGTTTTGGGGATTTTCCTACACAACGCAGGGAGGGTCTCTTAATCGAACTAGTTCCGGTTCCTATGTTGACAATGCTGGACCGTCCAGCCGGGGCGGCAGTGCCCGGGGCGATCCCTGGAGGCAGTCCGTCACTGTCTGCTTTTGTTATTTGAAGACGGGGTTGGGAAGGGGGGCGCAGTTTCTGGCGCGCGCGTCTTTCGCGCGGGGCTGTGACGAATTGAAAGGGTTCCTAATTTGGCGTGAAGCGAGGAGAGTCGGGTGTTGGGTTTGCTGCGCGAGCTTATAGCTCGTCGCAATCTAAAAAGTATGTGTTCTATCAAAACAATTGGTATCTACAAAATGTAAGTATATAAAATTTACTACAAACTGCATGTATTAATGATAAATTTCTGAAAAACGGTTTAGGCGCTAAAGCGCACTGAAACACTGGTACTTTTTGGGCCTCTGGCCAAAGCGAGAGAATAGCCCTTTCCAGGCAACATATCTCGCGGCCGCACTCTAGTTCCATTTTATCATGCTTGAAAACAACTATTGTAAACAAGCAATTGGCATTGTTAAATGATTAACACTGATACAGAATCAGTGGGGACATCTCAGGGCGCGGAGTATATGTAAATCCTTAAAACAAACATCATAAGGTACACGTGCGTTAACTGTTTCTGGATGTGGAAGAAATTTACCTTCAATCACTTTTATCAGTTCTTCAATGGTAAATTAGTATTCCTCTTTACTGTTTCCAAGAAAACAAAATAGTTTTACAAATTTATAACTAATTTACCTTTGAAAATGTATTTATTATACAGGAGCGAATATTTTTGTCAACAAAACTTGAAAAAACCGCTCTTTTTTCTGTATTCAAAGTTCGATTAGAATATGGTTTAGGATAGAGATCACAGAATTATGAAGACGTGCACAAATTTCACTTCTCCCCATAGCTCGTCACAGACAATTTAAAACTGTTTTTGATGTAAATAAATAAATAAATTAACTGTTTTTCAGCGCGCTCTAGCGCCTAAACGGTATTTCAGAAGTTTAAATTTAAGATATGCATTTTGTAGGAAATTTTATCTACTTTAATATTGTAATAAATATTGTTTCGATAGAACGCATAGTTTTGAAGATATACGCGAAGAAACTAAAAATGAGCAATTTTTTTTTAAATTTTCTCTGTGAAGACGATCTTTTTTGAAGGTAGCAAACATTAATATCGAATTCAACACCTTCAAAAACATACAGAATCCGTTAAGAACAAAACTACAGGAATTTTTTCCTGGGTCAGACACCATTTGATTGGACTAAATGAAAATACTGTCTTTGAATCTTCTGTCTCGGTATATCATTTTGGCTGTATGTTAGTTACACTTGACAGCAAAGTTAAATTAGCGATTTCTAAATCATTGCGCTAATACTAAACCATTAGCTAATACTAAATCATTGTGCTAAATTGGAAGGTGCCTGCCTAAATTTTACAACTTTTCACTTTCCCGTATAGGCATATATACTGAGTAATACACTTCGTATTAGGGGAAATTATGTAATGCGGAAAATCCATTTCCGGATTTCAATGGAAATACACGTTTTGGATCCCCTGATATCGTTTTTTTTCTCAAAACCTCCGTCCGTCAGTCAGTCTGTGAACACCACTAGCGCCTAACGATAAGTACGATTTTCTTCCGAACTGGATATTCCCCAGGTGGATCTGGCTCCACTCGAGGCGCCGCGATTTTCAAAATATTTCTGTAAAATTCTGGGTACTTTACATGAAGCCCGCAGACATTTTTAAAAATTTTTCTGAAAAACAGTTACAAATTTTTTCTTTAAATTTCTTGTACGAGTACAGTAATTCTCAAGGTGGTATCGATCCGATTTTCACGGTTAACGCTAAATTTTCGAAAGTTGCAAAAGTTTGATTTTTTCGGCGTCTTCCTACAACTACAAAATAGAAGGTAGAGAGGTATTTCCTTCCAATAAATTTGTTCTCTACAGTGAATTTTTTTATTAAATTTATATACATTTTAAACATTTTAGTAGTTTTCGCGCAATATTGCGTGCAATTTCTACATTTTTTAAACAAATACAAAAACAAGATTTTCTCAAAACCGGCTCCAAATTGAATTCATTAAACTTTTGTTAGGGATATTGCTCAATGTACTCTGTGAGCCGACATGAACATCAGTGTGCTCTATTCTTTTGTTTTTTTCAAATATTACAAAAATGTATTTTTTTACTAGCCTCTCAAGTCGTTAATATTTACGTTAGATGCGATTAGCGCATTATTATATTTACAAGTACATGTGCTTTAAATAATGTCACATCAAGCTATATGTAAGTAAAATTTCCGCATTTTCAGAAACGCTCCAACGGTATACGGAAACGTTATAAATGGCGCCAAATTTTTTCTTCAAACTTTTCGAACGGATAGTTATAATTGCACCTAATGAGAAGTAAAGTTTATTTTTGGGTATTTTTTTTTCAAAAATTACACAAATGTAATTTTTCTGAAAGATCTCTCACGCCGTTAATATGCACAGTTCCAATTTGTATTTGTTTTCTTATTTTTATTTATTTACGTCACAAACAGTTAAAAACTGTTTGTGACGAGCTATGGGGAGAAGTGAAATTTGTGCACGTTTCATAATTCTGTGATCTCTATTCTAAACCATATGCTAGTCGAATTTTTTAATACAGAAAAGCATTTTTTTTAAGTTTTGTTGACAAAATATTCGCTCCTATATAATAAAATATATTTTCAAAAGTAAATTAGCTATACATTCCTGCCCTGAACCCTCATGTTCTTCATGACAGAATAATACGTTTTGCCGCGATAATATGAAAAACGATAATTTGAATAACTATATTTCCCACTGAAATTCAGAAGACGTGCACAAATAATGAAGTTACATTTATGTTCAGAAGCAAACCAAGGGACCATCACAGCATTTGCTCAAGGATCAGGGAAACTGGACGAAAAACCTGATCGAGATGGGGGCCATCAACCCAGAAATTGTGGTACAATACTTGTTACAGGTTCTTTAAAATTATACATCCCAAATGATAAATAATTACATTAACCATCATTGTTAAAATTAATGCTACTTTCCTTTTTGATGTTCGGTATAGTCTCGAATTGTATAGAAACAGTTATGCAGCAGAAAAGATTTTACTCGGGACTTAAACTTTTCTATCGAATTTAATCGTTTAATGCCTTCTGGCAAAATATTGTTGAGTAATGTACATGAATTGTATGTGAATTTTTTGTAGTGAGCTGTTGATACTGCCACCTTGTGAATATGATTACTACGTCGTGTGTTATACTCATAGAAATCGGCGTTTGTGAAAGTATATTCCCGCCCTTAAGTCATTTTTGACAAAAACTACTGATTCGTAAATCAGGAGACAAGGCAATGGTAAAATTCCTAGATTAATAAAGAGAGACTTACAAGAATCACGTGGTTGGATTTGCTTATTATTCGTACAATTCTTTTTTGTAATCTGAAAGTCTGGGAGCTATAAGACGTGTTTCCCCAGAATATTATGCGGGAATGAACATCAGGCGGGAATGAACATTAGCAAATATACACAACGAGCTGTATGAAGGCTGACGGAATTTGAAAGAATTCTGAACGCGTAGCATAATGAACTTCATTTTGTGTTCAATTCATTTAAGTGGGCATTCCATTTTACGTTTGTCTGAATTGATACACCAAAAAATTTGTTACTTTAACATCAATCAATGGCACTCCGTTCATTTTCAATGGAGTACAGAATTTTTAATTTGACATGGAAAACTGAGCTGAAACAGTTTTCTTTTCATTTACTAATAATATGTTATTACGGAACCAATTTGAAACATCTGATATTTTACTATTTACGGTTTCTTTGTTGCAAAGAATATTGTATCATCCGCAAAGAGAACTGTTCTTCCATTTCGAGTCGCTAAGGGCATGTCATTTACGTATAATAGGAAGAGAATTGGGCCTAAAATCGATCCTTGTGAGACTCCACGTGCAATTGGCAAAGAACCGGAAAGGTGTGTACATAAAGTTCCATCGTTCCAGTAAAGTATTTCTACCCTCTGAGATCTTTGTTTAAGGTACGAACATAGCCAATCTAGATCAATACCACGGACTCCATGTGAATGTAATTTTAAAAGTAAAATGTTATGATCAATGACGTCAAAAGCTTTTGAAAGTTCTAAAAATATTCCAATAGTTGCTTCGTTTGATCCAATGATGAGGCAACATCTTTAAGAATAGAAAAAATGTCTGTTTCCGTAGATTTTGATTTCCGGAATCCATGTTGAATCCGGAATCCATTTCCGGAATTTGAAAACGCGTTGTTTATTGAGAAATATTAATTTTGGATTTCATTTTTGTTGCCTTTTTTGAAGAGCGGCTTAATATTAGCTGTTTTTAAAAGTATCTAGAAAAATTCCGGTGCATAATGATGCATTAATTATGTGAGTTAACGGGTGTATTTGTATAATTGTTTTTCCGTGAAATACTTAATTTTCTTTGCTGAAGAGGAAAGTAAGTGTTAAAATGAAATGAAAGCGTTGAAAAAAAAAGAATAATAGTTATCGTTTGTATCAATAGTATTATAACCGCGTCCCGTGACTCCTGCAGCAAGGTAATCAATGAATAATTTTATTTTACTTTTAGAAAACACTCTCCTCATACGTGTATTATTTATTGTGTCATTGTTCGCATTTCGAATAATGGTAAGAATTTGTACATCGTGGTTACTGTATCCTAAATCTTTTGTTTCAATTTCATGTCGAGTAGTGGTTTTGTTAATTATAATTTGATGGATTTCCTTCTTTGAATTTACTGTGATCCGTGTAGGTACATTTCTTGTAATATCTAAAACCAAGGAATTGATTAAATTAAGAAACTGCTCTCTCTCGCAAGATTCGACCAGAAAATCAATGATAAAATCTCCGCATACAACAATGGATTCAAAAGAGACTTTGATTAGTGTTATCTCTAGTTTTTCTAGGAACAAAATGTAATCTGCAGCTCTCTTTGTTGGAGGCCTGTAGATGCAAAGCAATATCATTTTTAGCATAGGAATATGTACAACAGAAATTTCAAAAACATTTCAATGGAATTCTCATTGAATTCCGTCAAGGAGATAGAATCAATAATATTTTTAACGTAAATACAAGAACCTCCATATACAGGACTTTTATGAGATTCTCTTTTTCTACAATAATAGCCTGCGAGGTAAAAGTTTGGAATTTGGAAAATGCTAAGTTCATTAGGAGATAACCAATGTTCTGTAAA
The DNA here is from genome assembly GCA_031308135.1 of Acheta domesticus. Classification (NCBI taxonomy): domain Eukaryota; kingdom Metazoa; phylum Arthropoda; class Insecta; order Orthoptera; family Gryllidae; genus Acheta; species Acheta domesticus. Next base: position 9,891,181 of record JAHLJT010008446.1, on the reverse strand, counting down.
GCAAAGAACATCCATTTGATTTAAATTGCGCTGTAGAGCTACCTCGATAAACTCAGTTTTATTTGAAAGGGATTGAACATTATGGTGCAATATCTTTATTTTTTGCAGGTACCTACACGAATGTTTTTCTGCTGCATCTGACTATAGTTGCTATATATTTACTCCATTTTTACCTCGAGTGCGTGGTCGAAGGTTGTAATGTGTCCTAGCAGTCACAGGTTGTGAGGAAATAGGGGCGTCATTGGTAGTGGGAATGAAAGAAACGGGAGTAGGTTCACAGGAGGGGGTAAGAAGGTTCAGAATAAGGGTGGGGGGTAGAGAACGTAAGGAAGGTGAGAGGGATGGATTTTTGAAGGAGGCTGCGTAGGACTGGAGTTGATGATGTATTGTGCTAGATGCTGTAGTTTCACCGACTGCATGTTTTCCAGCAAGGTTCATGTGGAAACCGTGCCGGGTGAAGTGTTTTATACTGCGATTTTTGTAACTGCGTCCTTCAAGGCCACTCAAATCCCAGTCTTCGCGATGGAATATGTCACGGCATTTCGCGTCTTTCTCAGTCGTTCCGTTAGATTTCGCACGATCGCGACCGTATGAAGCAGTGCTTGCTGATCATGCGACTTCTACCGGCAAGACCGAGAAAAGACGCGAAATTCCGTGACATATTCCATCGCGAAGATGGGATTTGAGTGGCCTGGAGGGACGCAGTTAGAGAAATCGCAGTATACTTAGAGGAATTTCATTTCAAAAAGTGTTACATCTGTTTCTCTCAGTTGCAATTTTAGTAGTTGGTTTGCGTGCTTAATCTCGCTGCAGAGTGTTGGCCTGTTGTACCAGAAGGGAAGAGTCGCGACTACAATGTTAGTATTTTGGGCGGCACATTGTAATTTGTTTACAATGTGGTCAGGTGTAAAGTTATTGCCCAAATTAATGTCATTCTGCCCTCCTAAGATAATGACTGTGTCCTGATTGGTCATTGTCTTCGTGTGGGTGTCCAACTCTGCAGTCACGTCTGCAAACCTCCCGTTAGGTTTAAAAATAGACGAGACTGAGTAGTTGGGGGGTAACTTCCTACTGAGAATGGAGGAAAGATGGCGGCTATGGCTGTCAGCTAAAATAAGTACCTGTTTTTTAGGGTAGTAGGATTGGCTTTGTTTTCAAGTGGGCTGGGATGCGAAGATTTACGTGTTTTGGTTTTGACGCTTCCTAGCCTGTTTGCGTTGGTTTGTGCATGTATTTGTCGTTGGAAGGGAAGGGTTGTGAGGATCAGGAAGGCGATCTGTTTATAATCTCATACACTAAATCTGTTTTGAATTGCGACTGGATGTGGAGTCTGTGTCTTATATGCAGTCACGGGTGCACGGTTGGGAAAATTCGCAGTGTTGTCTATTTGTGCCCAACCGTCATTGTAGAGAACGACCTCTTCCAGCCTTCGGATATGTTTATCTAAATTATTTGTAAGTTATATGTTTGTATGTAAATTGTTAATGTTTGTATGTAAATTATTTGTAAGTTATTTGTATTTGTAAGTTAAAGTGCTTCAGATGACTTTGAATTCAGTTTTTTGAAAACTCAAAAATTTGTAGTACTTGCAAAATAGCTTGTTATATTTTGTAGTTTTCTCGAAGACAGGATATAACATTTCTTGATGCCAATCAGCAAATAAAAGATGAATGTCCAATTTTCGAGATATAATTTAAAATTAAAACCAGTTGTGATTATATTCTTGTGCTTTAGATATCTACAGACACTGATATTTTAAAAATTGCCAATAATTATGATTTACGTACAACAATACTCGTGAAAATTATTCCCGTGAGAGATATACTCCTTAAAACATTGTAAAAGAAGAAATAAAAGAACGGTAATTTTCGCGAACATGAAACCAAAATGAGGCCATGAGATGTGAATTTTATTCACAAAACAACTCTTAAATATCTTCTTTACATAATTACAATTAAATATGAAGTGATATAGTAGTTATATGATATACATTTTCAATATTTAATAATTATGCATGTTGACGATATTCATGGTAATGGAAAAAAGTAACAATCTTTCATTGGTTTGGAAATAGAAATGGTTAAGGAAATAAAATATCTCGAATAAAATGGACTTATACAATAAGAAAAGCAATGAGTGTCCTGGGAATGGCGTGCTCCTCCTGCTGTATGTATCGGCAGCCAAAGTTTCGTCATGAGATCACAATGGAATGTACATTCAATGAAAAGAATACGAAGCTCTGTTTCGACATGTCACATCGCAGCATTCCCTTGTTAGCCGTGGTATTTAAATATTTAATATCTTGGCTGATAAAATAAAGAAAGAAAACAATGTAACAAGGTTTCGGACAGAGGTAAGGAAATGGATTCTGAAAAGGCGATTTAATGTTAATTAATTATGTTCCGATGTAAATGTCTAGCTATTGAAACGAAATGGACTGACGTCATTCGTTCCATAGAGTCAGTAATGGGACGATTGCACTCTCTATTACAGCAAACATGACTGCGCGCGCGATGACGTCAAGACATGACGTTCTCCACGACTCCGATTCAAACCTGTGTCCGATTCGGTAGCCGCCAATACGAAAAAGCCGCCAATAGAAAAAGATTAGTGCTAGAAATGCCATTGGTCGGCGCCGGTCAAGCGGAAAGCCCACAACGGACATTACCGCGAAACGCAGGCGAGAACAGATCCCGGAAACCGTGGAGGTGAACGTTTCTTGCTCGAGGTGAAAATCTGCGAAGTATTTCTTGCATATGGTGAGGAATGAAGAATGGTGAATTTAGAGTTTGAGTACGCCCTGTTTGGGAAACCCAACGCGAACATTGCCACAAATAGCTGTGTTTAGTTGTGCGCGAGTCTGAACAATAATTTCGCCAATGCGAATAAAACGCAAGGCGTGAGCGCAGTTAATGTTTGCGGGAAAAAGGGAAGTTATTAAATCAAATGAAAAAATGCATGGCCTATCCGAACGGGAAAGGGCTCTTCGCCTATTCGCACCCGAGCAGTACGGAGCGAGGGCTGGAGAGCGCACGAGCGAGAGGGAGCAGGTGGATGGTGTGAGCACCAAGGACACGGCAGAGAATCACGTGGTTCCCGCAGGCGGGGCGACCTAGCCGCCCTCCAGCAGTAGCGAGGGCAGGCACTGGCCTGGCTTGCTCTGCGGTCCTGGTAGTGAAAAGGTAACGTAAATCCGCAGGGATTGCCATCAGGTGTTAAAGAATGCCATCAACGGCAAAGGTCACAATTAGACTGGCACCTAGCTGGTCGTGTAATAAAATGAGATAGTCACAATACCAAGGATTTAATTCTAATCTAGTTAAGTCTTTCCAGAAAGAAAAGAAACAAAAGACAAGTTATTAAATGATACAATCACGTGTCTAATCCATTGCAATTGTACATTCACGTAAATAATTTAGTTATTTTTTAATGAAGTTTGTTTTTCAAAGGGAATGCGTAGCGTTATCATTGTAGGAGTGTGTGTTTTCCATTTCATTCCCAAGCAGGTTATCCTGGGAGGGGAAAAATAGAATAAGAAACTGCTAGGGCCCAGCGACGGAGCGGTGGAGAGGACGTCGCACGTAGTTGGTGACACCCACGCTAGAAATGTGTGTTCTCGTGGGGTGTAACCGCCCTGACCGTTCATAAGTTGTGGAATGCCGGACCGTCAGCGCAAGGTGACGTGTTCCGGTGAAATACAATCTTGTACGACCAACAAATTCAAACGGATCTCACCATAGCAGCGCACAAACCGGATATTGTAATCCGAGATTTGGAGAAAAAATTGCGTCCACTGTGATGTGTCACCGTGCTTCGCATGCTCAGCTCGTACAACATCATGTGAGTTCGTTTCCCCTTCAATATCTCAGCCCCCTGTAGCACGCTTAGTCAAAATGAGGGCTGCCCGGCCGCTCTTCTTGACTTCAGTTCGCACACACTTGTAACTATTGATTCCGTTTACCTTTACTTTTGAGAGCGTAGGCTTTCCGCGGCCGGAGTCAATATTAAGTTGGCTGTCCGGGTGACGCCGCGTCCATGGCAAAGGTGCCGACGTTTCGGTCGCCATTCTGCGACCTTCCTCAGGGCGTAATGCGCGGAGCCGTCCGTCAACAGCGCCCCGCGGAGAGCCCGGCCCTGATTGGCCGGTGCACTCTCTCCGCATTGGCCGACCACCCGGCCAACCGGTACACAGGTAGAAGGGGAACGTAGCCCTATATTAACCCGTGCACAGTACAGCTCCGCGCATTACGCCCTGAGGAAGGTCGCAGAATGGCGACCGAAACGTCGGCACCTTTGTCATGGACGCGGCGTCACCCGGACAGCCAACTTAATATTACCTTACTTTTATTTTTAAATTACTTGTTCACATGCTGGGATCTGGAATTTCATCTAGGCAACTACTTATTACAAATAATACACCTTATTAAATTTAACTAGGGTCATTTACTACTTTGAAATTATAATTTAGACGAATTTTGCCGAAAATTCTCTTAATGCTAAAAATTTTACTTTGGAATAATCGTTACAAATTAAACAACTGTTCTTCTGCTCTTCTTATCTCACACATGAAGAAATAATAGTTTTAGTGCACATACCATGGTCCTTTTTTCGTCTTACTAGGTAACAACCAGGGAGCCGACCGCCGACCACCGCTCGCAGACTGGAGAGACTGGCCCAACCGAAAAACATCGGCTGGCGCCACCGCTTCGTATGTTCCTCAGCTGGTCTGCCCCCGCGAAGCTAGGTGCCGAGATGCTCAAACTCCGTCTCGCCGCCAGTACACGCTCCACACAGACGTCATTGTTACTCAATGTTCGTTCTCCGCGAGAGGCGCGATTGGATTATTTCACGGTCTAATTAGCACGACTTCGTCGGAGGCATGAGTTGTACGGACTTAACCTTATGTCTCTCTTTGAAAATCGAATGTTGATAACACTTTTTCGCCACCGCCTTTTGACAGATTCACTCGCCCTCTCTCGCTAATAATTGACTGCCCTCGCCATTGCTCATAAACATTGAATGCTGCCACGATCGCTCTTACTCATTCAATGCTCCCGCAACTCGCTCTTACTGATCGAATGCCATCGCCATGGCTCCTCACATCTCCTGCTGCCGAAAATCCCTTCCAAATCTCAATTTTGGCTCCACCGCTGTTTCTCCACCGCCAATCGCCGCCACTGCTACTTTTCTTAATGTAAGTCCAATTTACATTGGGCCACTAACATCTTTTTTTTAGAAATGTCGTACGACGTTCGCTCTCGGCCGTTTCACGTGCACGTGTCTAAATAGCTCTTTTATTTGTTAAACGCTAAGACTTTTTTTATCACAAATTATGTGATCTCGCACGCCGAGCGCTTGCCTGGTCACGGCTGATTTTCGCGAGAAGGGGTCTTTCGAAAGAGCATAGAAAAAATCGGGGGATACCCTTTTGAGTGCACTCACATCGTAAATCTGTCTAGCTGAACCGCTGTCCCCGCCCGCAACTGTCAGAAAAAGGTTCTTCTTTTCAGGACACAATACACAGGCCCCTCTGCCGGCCTCTCGTGATCTACATATCTCGCCCTTTCTATCACATTCTCATTCTGCGTCTGCGCTTTTATAATGTGATACATCACACCACTTGCATATGTTGCTGTATCTTGCGATCAATACGTCGTTACAAAGGAGGCAGAGGAACGTCGTAATTACAAGAGTTTGGAAATCGAGATCAGCCGAATGTGGGGCGTAAAAGCACAGGTCGACCCGATAGTTACCGGAGCTCTGGGATTTGTTCCGCAAAAGGGTCCCCCCCGATAAGATGGTAAAAAGTTCCCCTCAACCAAATTACATATGAGTGGTTACACAATAATTCGTAACATAAAATAATATTTTTGAAAGGTTTCGTAGCATCCATCCTACCACCCACACCCCTATACAGCCAAAAACGTGTTTTTTTTAATTTCAATTTTTTTTCGACAACTGAACACTATTTTATCAGACTGAAAAAATATGATAAATAAGAACACAACTTGGACTATCAGAAAATATTTTTCAATTTTTTCTCAGGCCCAAATTCGGAAAACAAAAAAATATTTTCGAAAAAGAATATAAAGAAATATTTTTTACTGTGTCTTAGAAGCCTGGAACAGGCTCGAAAAAAATGTCAAAGGTTCCTCTTCACACACAAATTGTTGTGTATTTTTTTCAGATTTTTCCAATTACTGGGCTGCAGTTAAAAAAATAAAAACCTTTTTCCCGCCCTTTAAAACACCTGGACTTTCAATATACTTTGAAACTGACTGGAACGGTTCTCTGCATTTATTTAGTGTTTATTATACATTTGTATACATTGCTGTATCACCCAATAAAGTTTTGATTTGGAATATACTTACGAAGTATCATTTTTAAAGCTTTCTAATCGTTTGTATGAGAATATCATACGCTAAGGAAAGATAATAGTGTTTGGCAGTTTATTAATAATAATTCCGTCATATTTGAGTTCATGTTGATTATTATCAACATTTATGATTCAAATAGCTTTACATAGTTTTCAATAAAGTTTCTAAAATTGTCAATAATTTCCAGTGACAACAGAGAATTTTGACCAAATAATATTCCACGACTAGGACTCAAACCGGAGAAGCATCCTTCGGAAGAGCTGTGCCAATGCTCGCTGAACACGACTGCGACCAAAATGGCTATGCATAACATTCACACCTGTATAATAGTAATAAGTGTATAGTAGTTTCATTTCTCGCATTAGGAAGCCGAAAAATGCAGAGAATGTAAAAAAAACGTTCTTTGGGCTCTTAAAGACGGTATCTGGAAAGATCATTCACAACAAAAAAAACTAGTTCAATTTAGAGATGAGATAATCAAGTTCTGCGAGGAAAGTCTGCATCATTCTATAGCACCATCAGTTTTTCTAAATTTAGCAACAGGTTCTATCCATTTTTGCTTTACCAGACCCCAGCTATGAGCGTTTATCTGGCGAAAACTCCCCGTTTTCCGGCGCACGCTTACATAACTTTCTCTTCGTACGAAGTATTCGTAAGGCGAGAAAGTAATATAATGTCGGAACCGTTAGGGATATGTGAGTGATCTCATGCGTTCTGGTTATATTGTATTTCAATTTAACATTGAAAAAGATTGATTTGACATCACATAAGTTTCAGAAATTGAATAACAGCGTTGGAAAATTGTTGAAACGATGCAATTTGGGAAAAAACAGACAAGTACTGTATATTTATCTGCATTGATACTATTCGTGAGCAGAAGTACTTCAAAGGATTTTCAGTAAAGTTTCTACACTCTTCATTGGGTTTTTTTTTCTGCCACACCACCTTCATCAAATTAAAACACCCATCTGGGTTTCGAACCCAGCATCTTGCGAAGTGAAGTGCTCAGCCCCAACACGCTTTAACCACCTTCGCCATTGGAGTGAGATGCATACTGAGTACTTATGTATTAGTCATAACGCATTTGTGACTATCATTAGGAAGCCGGTAATTGTCAACATACGAAAAAACATGTCTTTTGGGCGACAAAGAGAGGCAGCGGTGAAGGGCTTACTCCAAATCCTAAATCCGACGAACGATATTAGAAAAATAACTACTGCGAGAAAGTCTGTGCCATTCTATCACTCCACTATTTTATTATTTAATTATTTATTTATTTACCGTACCTTCTATTTAAAGAAAAAATTTGGAGCGATTTTTGAGATTTTTTTTGTAAATTTGAAGCAAAATTACGCAAAAAACGACTCGTTTTTCAGAAAATTCTACATAAACTTTTTTAAAGAGCTAATTTTGTGCAACTGACTCTGAGGCGAAAATCTCTATCTTCAATTTACAGTTTTGATTTTTTTTTTTTTTGTAATTTACGAAAATATCGGGGATATCGGCGAAAATGATACCTATATCATTCCCTTAAACGTCATTTTCTCTATTCAACAGCTAAATTTAATCAAAAAATTTGGAGCTTTTTTTTTTAATTTGGAAATCTCCGACGGGCTTCTTGTATAGTACCCACCCGAAATTAAAATATCGGTTTCAAATTCAGGAGCTTGAAATTCGAGAAACATTTGAGGAATATCAATTTTGAAGAATATCGGCTGAACGGTTTAGGCGCTAGCGTTGACCACAGACGGTCAAGCGGATGGATAGAGGATTTTTTTTCTAAATTTAGCAACAGTTTTATCCACTTTTTCCTTACCAGGTCCCAGCTACAAGAGTTTTTTCTGGCGAAAATTCGCCGTTGCTTACGAAATAATCGTAAGGCGAGAAAGTAAAAATAATTGTCAGACCCAAGACTTTGAAACATGTTTGTCTGTGTATTTTGGCTTGCTGAATCCGAATCTGAAGTCGAATTGCTCCACCTTCCAATGTTTTTTTAAAATTAGTGACTACAGAATGGCACAGACTTTCCCCAATTAGTTTTCTATTTCCTTTGGTCTCGGTTTGCTCTTCGGACTTTGCCCACATACCCTTGCCAGATGCTATATATCGCCACCCAAGGTACATTTTTTGATATTTTCTTCATTTTTGTTTCCGAAATAGAGAACGGAAATATTTTACGAATATTAAAGAACAGTAAAACCTCTTCGTAAAATTATGTTTTCTTTGATAAATTTGGAGACGTTTGGCGTTAAGCGTAACTGTAAATTCGAAATTTGAAGCCTTTGACAGAAAATATTTGAGTTTTCGAAAAACTTAATTTGATGTCATTTAAAACAAATTACTTGCAAATGGATTCAAATTTACTGTATTCAAATTTATGAAAATTTGCTTATTAACTGGTGTGAGAAATCATTGAAAAAAATGTCATCTTTGTAATTTTGAAAAAACAAAATACTCCAAAATAAACCTTACGTCATATTAAAGAGTCAAATTAACACTATCCGTTCGAAAAATTAAAGAAAAAATTTGGAGCCATTTATGAGAAAAATGGCGTTAAGCCTTTCTGAAATGCGGAATTTAGGGTTCGTTTTCACAGAAAACAGTCGAGTTTTTGAGAAACTTTATCTGACATTATTTAAAGCATATGTACTCGTTAATATAATGTGAAAAAATTGCCGATAATGTTAAAACAAAGTGACGTGAGACGGTAGTAAAACATTACATTTTTGTAATTTGTGAAAAACCAAAAGAATAGACCAATTGGGCGTTTGCATCATCTCATAGAATCCATTTAGCACTATCCCTATCAAAAGCTAAAAGGAAAAAAATTGAGGCCGTTTTTGAGAAAATCTTGTTTTATTTTTTTTTTTAAATTGCACATATTGCACGCAATATTGCGCGAAAACTACTAAAATTTAAAAAAGAACGTGTAGGACCTAAATGAAAAATCTTACTATGGAAAACAAATTTTATTTGAAGGAAAAATCTGTATCTTAAATTTTGTAGTCGTAGGAAGGCATCGAAAAAAATTCAAACTTTTGCAATTTTTGAAAATTCAGAGTTAACCGTTAAAAATCGGACCGTTGCCACCGTTGTAAGTGTATTTTACTCTGTTCCTACAAAAAATTTCAAGAAAATATTTGGAACTGTTTTTGAGAAAATTTTGAAAAAAATCCCGGGGCGTCATGTAAAGTTTCCCCTAATTTTAAAGAATGTTTTTTAAAATCCCAAAGATTTTGACTCGAGCCAGATGGACATGGGTTTCTTCAATTGAAAAATCCTATGCATGGTTTAGTCGTTAGTAGTATTCACAGGCAGACGGAGAGATTGACACACAGGAGTTTTGAAAAAATACTTTTTCGGTATCAGGGGACCCGGAACGTCTATTTCCATATGTGTCATTTCAATACGGTATTTTTGTTCAACATTGAATATATTTCGTGAACTTTAGAGGTGTGTGTTGATTTAGAAGATGCCTCAGCTAAAGAGTGATATTTCGCGCTGGGTGTCGGCTATCAGTTTCTCAATTCTGTTCATCCACGGGGGTACAGAGCTGTTTACTCTGTTTTGTTGCCGGCCGTCGGTGTTCTCGGCTGGCCCCAAAATTATCTGAGATACTAGATATCCAGTTGCATATGATGTGATTGATTTCAGTAATATCTAGATCTCTGCCTGGGGTCTCCACCACCTCATTTAAGACAGAATTCACTGTTTCTATCACTCTTTTAGCTTTGGCAGTTTCGTATATTCTCCTCAACGGTTCACAAGATTCAAGCGGAAGTTGACTAACTCTTTCTATCTCGCGCCGAAGGAGATTTCGCATTATGTCCTTATCGTGTAATTCATTGCAGATGAATTTTCACCACTGACGTGTGTTTCGCTGGAAAGAGATGAACCTTCCACAGGATCATCATTTTCAAGTTTTACATGTTCGTCATGTGGATTGTTCGAGCGAAGTACATACTTTGCATTTCTCTCAATGTCAGCGAGTTGTTTTGCTGTGAATTTTCCACTGCTGAGTATGTATCGTCGTTGACTGGCAATTATTATTATTATTATTATTATTATTATTATTATTATTATTCCTCTAAATCACGACTTAAGATATTATGTGTCGGCTGAATATAAAATCTACTACAGGTTGCAACCAGCTACCTAAGCAGCAGATCTAGGGACTGTCGGTGCCTCTACAATACTTTGCGCAAAATGTGGGCTGTTCCAAATAAAGCGATTTCTTGCACTTCGCAGTCTTTTGAATTACCTGGGAGTTTAGACAATTACCTGGGAGTTAGGAGTTTATTATTATTATTATTATTATTATTATAATAATAATAAGAAGAAGTAGAAGAAGTACTTCTACCCTTTTGTTAAACGTTTGCGGGGAGCTCACATAAGGAGACCCTTTTTATAAATCCACAAAATGTAATGATTGCGAAAAAACTATTTTATTCTTAACTACTTGACCAATCATTTTAAGCGTAATATAAGATGTGTAAAACTAAGTACAGTATGCATTTCAAATACTTTGATTTAATTGTGCGGAAAATTGAATTAAAAATATTCTAAAACAAAATGGGGGCCCAGGTTTGGGTACTTTCCTCTATACATAATATTGTAATTCCCTCTTCAACGTATATTCGTGTATTTAAAAAATAATATTTACATTAAAATAAGATGTATGTCATATTATTCAGTTCTGTTCACAAGGCGAGTGCGGCTCCTCTACACCAAACTGACTGAACATTACCACGCTGATTTATGTGCGAAATAACACATCACACACACACACACACACACGAACACAGGGGAGGCAGGGTTAAGAGTAAATAAAAGAGACAAACACAACAATTATGTGAAATATTATTTACTTTTATTTAATAGGTAATTATAACACATTGATACATAATTTCAATTCTTTTATCTATGTGGCTAGGCTGAAGGCCTTTAAGCCATTACAATACCCACATCCTACCGCATTCTAACCTCTCGAATTCTGGCACTCACGCCTAATGGTCTCTTCATCGCATCAAAGCCGCGGAAAGGGGACCATAAGGTACGGCTGAGGAAAAAAAAACCCTGAAGGGGGCAAAACCTGCCGTCAGAAGATGAGTACATGCTAAACTACTAGTTTTTTTCTAAACTATTTATTTCCTGGCGTGGGCATCATCTCTATTCAGTCTTTGTCCTCCTCAGCCCCTGAAATCAAACACCGCCACAGAAGATCGCCCGCACCACCGCCTCTCCGAACAATTTACTACTGATTAACTTAATTATCGGTTACTGATTAATTTAGTTATTACTAACTTACTAATTAATATTAATGATCAGCATTATTGATTACCTTACTAGTTAAATTAATTATCTCTTGCTTATTGAATTAATTATTTTATCTCCAGTCTAGTCTCCGCTCGTACTACTAACCAGTGCTGTTTTCCCACTCCCTGATTACCGTTTCCCTGATAGTTCGAACCTTTCCTAAAAATGTTCCTAATTCTTTTATGAAGTGAGATCTATTATCAGCTAATATGCTTTGAGCGAGCGTTATGTTTCTAAATTGGAAGCAATAGTTCCCCATTCCCATCCATTTTCTTCTCCAAGTTTCTGTAGCGCAGCAATTTAACAAGATGTGGATCCAATCTTCTCTATCACCGCACAGTACACAGATTCCATTGTCATTCGAATCCTTCATTCTACGTTGCATCCACCCCCCTACCCTAAACCAAGCATATCCCCCTCTTGCATCCCTTTTAATTGTGTGTACGTAACTTTCGCATCCACATACAGGACTCGTGTGAATTTGTACCACTAAAGGTGCGTTTACACGAAGAGACAAAGTCTCCTCACTTTCATGAAGTTAAGAGATAAACTCCCTTAGAAGACTTTACACGATTCGAAATATCTCCCGAAACGCGAGTCTCCTAACTCACGGGCAGCTCACGGGAGAGTCATTTCTGGAGATCTCTCCGGAAAGTATCCTTGCTGTTTACACTAGATATTTATATCTCTGATGTTCTTTGGCGCCGCCATGTTGAATAAGCAGCTGAGCAGTGAGGAGTTGGAGGTTAGCAATGTCTACGGTGTCCACTCTTGCAGCTGCATGTGCGGCTTTAATGATATTGAAGAAGCGGAGGAAAAGGAAGAGGCAAGTGTGGGTGAAAAATGTTTTTTTGAGAAGAGAAGATCTCAGTGTGTTCACATCTTTGATGGCAGAATTGCGGGAAGAGGATGAAGCCATGTATAAAAACTTCGTCCGTGTGACACCCGAAGGATTCGATTTTTTATTGGGAAAAATTTCCCAAAAAATAAAGAAGCAAGACACCGCAATGCGGAAAAGCATTTCTTGTGGGGAAAGACTGGCTTTGACGCTACGTTTTTTGGCCACAGGGGACACATGTAGTTCTTTGTCCTATCTATTTAGAATTCCCCAATGTACAATTTCCAAAATAATCCCTGAAGTTTGCAGTGCAATATCGGAAAGTTTAAAGGATTATTTGACGGTATGTATCTTACTTAAATGTAACTATACAATATGTGGTAATATAACCATTCCCCACCTCGTGTTCTTTGACCATATTTCGGGTTATAGTATTTATTTTTTCACAAGGAAAACTTTTATTTGCATATTTCAAGGTTTGATTTGTATATGGTCTTACAAATCACTCTTGGAAGATAAATGGGAATTTTCATTGGGAACATTCATGCATGTGGAACATAAATCGAATTATATACTAATTACAAACTAAATATTAATATAACTCGTTTGCAGCGTAACCTCAGATTTGTTTTAGTGAACGAACTAAAGTTTCAATTATATGAACTGAAATGTCCAGAATAAATTTATAGACAGGATTTTGTATGTGAAAAAATAATTGTCTCTAGTTTTACCATTCAAGTTCATTCATGAATAGAGTATTGTAATTAATTTAAGAAAATAAATTTTGACAATTATCAGTTGGAAGTAAAAACTTTCATTTTGGCCAATACGAAGAAAAAATGTCAGTTTCTTTATAAATTTGATCCCTAATGTACAAGGGAAATAAAAGCACAAAATTGTGGATTTTTTTTTCAGGAAGTTCAGTTATCACCATTTTGTCCCAACTTAATTCGTAAAATGCATGGTGGTTGAAATAAAAACACATTTTAAACTTAAAATTTTTTATTCCATCATACTATAATGATCCTTTTGAGCATTTAGTATTAACTCACTAATATCTATTTGTAATTTTGTACTAAGTCTTTCTGGCAGATTGGGAAGAGCATTTGCCACATACTCTCCGAACAATTGCTGTTGATCATTACTCCTCTCTAACACTGCCATGAATTTCCTTAAAATTTCATCCTCGGGAGTTTCTTTCTTCCTCTTCCTTCGAGAGTCAGATGACACCGCAGATGTTGATGGACCTGCAGATGTCGATGGACCTGCAGATGTCGATTGACCCATATCAAACGACATGGTCGGTGCCAGCTGACTCTCTAGCAAAAGCTCCTCTGCATCTACATCAACCTCTATTTCAATTGAGGTATTTCTCTGGAAAAGAAAAAAAACATTTAACTTACTTATTTTTTAGGTACCTACTATTGAAGATGGATGGCTGAAAATAGAAAAGGAATTTTCATCCCAATGGAATTTCCCAAATTGTATTGGGGCACTGGATGGGAAACATGTGCACATTCAAACTCCTCCCAAGACCGGGAGTCTCTATTACAATTACAAGGGGACTTTCAGTGTGGTTCTTTTGGCATTAGTAGATGCCAATTATAAATTCTTAAATACGAACATTGGTGCACCAGGGCACCATGCTGATGGTGGTGTTTTTGCCACCTGCAAATTAAAGGAAGCCATCGATGAAAAAAGACTAAACATTCCAAATGCCAGGCCACTGCTCGGACGACATATGGCAATTCCATTTGTCATGGTTGGTGACGATGCATTTCCTTTGCAAGATCACCTAATGAAGCCGTTTAAACACCACACACTGAACGGGATGGAACGAGTATTTAATTATAGATTATCCTGGGCTCGACGCATTGTTGAGAATGCGTTTGGCATGGCTGCTGCCCGATTTCGGATTTTGCGGAGATCTATTGAACTTCAACCTGAAAAAGTTCAATTGATAGTAGGCACAATCTGTGTTCTACACAATGTTTTGCTCTCCACCTCCAGCAGAGTGTATGCCCCGCCTGGAACATGTGACAGAGAAGTAAATAAGTATTTGAACCAGGGAGTTGGAGGAAAGATACTGATATTCCCTTCCTTGATCTTCAAGCAACACAAGGAAGGAATTATTCGAACAGTGCAAAAGGTATCAGAAATGAATTTAAAGAATATTTTGTAACAGAAGGTGAAGTTCCCTGGCAATATAAATGTATATAATAAAATACTGACTTACCATAGAATCAAATTTTTTTTTCTGTATCTCTTCCTCCATATAAAAAATTCAGTGGTTTAAAATACTCCCATTTGGATACGTATACATCCCTTGCCCCAGCTCCACTTTCTCTTGTTCTTTCTTTATTTGCTTCGTTACGGTACTGGCACCGTAAATTGTGTATTTTTTTCGACTTCTTTCGAAGTCCTTGCCAACTGGTTCCCAATTTCGGACAAGGCAACATTTCTCTTATTTCTATTCCTGTAGTCAGCATGAGACTTTCTGAAAAAAAAGAGGCACATATAAAGTAACTTATTTGTTGATTAATTAAAATAATGTTCCAACTATCAACATTAATAATAAAATTTGCACATGTAAAAATTGCTTGTATAATGTATTTAACTATAACACAGGTGATTACTGTATGCTTGTTACACTGCATTGGTATTCTTGGATTACTCTACGTACTGTTACAAGCGATTAGCGAACCTTCTTAAAACCATCCAGGAAGTCTATTAATACAGTGTATTTTTAGGTTTTAATAGACCACATAGTTCAGAAAAGTAATTTTATGAAAATTTTTATGTATTTATACATATAACAAGCAAGTATAATTTACATATACTAAACACACACAGACATATATACAGGATGAGTCACGTAACTTTAGCACCTCCTGTAACTTTTGAACGGTTGACGTTATTGCAATGCAGTTTTCACGGAAGCGCATGAGGGAAAGGGGCTAATTGATACGTGCATTGATTTCTATTTTATCACTTGTATTTTACGAGATTTTTTAGGTAACTTTGTTTTTTCAAATAGAATTATACATATTTTTTCAGTCCACCATGACGAGCGTAAAAGGACGAATCCATTGATGTACATATTGTCATATGTTAGATTAGAAGCATTTTTTTGATTAATTTTGATTTTTGCGATTGGGGTTTAACGGACATTTTGAATAGTCCACTACACAAGGTCACGCAGCGCTCCACCAGCACACGTGCGCCCGGGGAAAGGAAGGGACGGAAAGGGATCTTATTTGAAAATACGAAACACAGTATTCCAAATATTCACAAAACCATTGCAGTTTTTTCCTGAACTGTGTTTTCCATCCTTCCGCATTTTCAGATTTTTGACTTTCTTTGATTGAAGGAATTAAAGGATGGAAAATAAGGATTTGTCATAAGTTTGTATCGTAATAAAATTGTTTACAACTTCAACTCCATTTAATGGGGTTTCATAAGGTAAGTATTAATGGGATCTTGAAACAAAGCACAATAAGAATAAATAATTAAAACTGTACAAAAAATATTGCATATTTTGAGCAAACAATTTCAATGTTAATAAGAATATAATAATAACTTAGGGATTGAAATAATCTTATTTCAATAAATACTACTTAAGACAAATCCGTATTTTCAATCCCTAAGAAACACAAAATATCTGAAAATGGATCAGGATGGAAAGGAGAGTTCAGGAAAAAAAGCAACAGTTTTGTGAATATTTTTCGTATTCTCAAGTACAAAAATCCCTTCCCTTCCCCGACCCTGCGTTTGCTGGGGGAGCGCTGCGTGACCTTGTGGGGTTGACAGTTAATCCGTTAAACACTAGTCGCATAAATTAAATATCCGTTAAACACTAGTCGCATAAAAATCACAATTACTCAAAAAAATGCTTATCTAACATATGACAATATTTATATCTTTGGATACGTCTTTTTACGCTTGTCATGATAGACTGGAAAAATATGTATAGTCCCGTTTGAAAAAACAAACTTACCTCAAATATCTCGTAAAATACAAGTGATAAAAGAGTAATCAATACACATATCAATTAGCCCCATTCCCTCATTCACTTCCGTGAAAACTGCATTGCAATATCTTCAACCGTTCAAAAGTTACAGGAGGTACTAAAGTTACGTGACTCACCCTGTATAAATGTATGTGTGTGTATAAAACATTATACTTGCAACAAAAGTTCTAATTTCTAGAATTTGTAAACACAGTTTTCAATTAATGTATTATACCTCCATAATGAGTCCTTCATCTCGAGCAATTCAATAAGTTTTAAGACCTCCTCCTTCGACGACCTCCTGTAATAAAACACAGTTCAATAATAAGGTTATGCAAGTTGAATAAAATAAATTTTTGCAGGTAAAACGTACAAGTATCATCATGAAATGTTCCACCCAAAAATATAGACCTCATCGTGTACACCGAAATCAATAATTTACGTGCAATGGGTTCTGTGAAGCATATCGAATTCTCTATATTGTATTGAGTATATTGTACTGATTATATTGTATTATACTGAATGTATATATACTAAACTGTATATATTGTGCACTGTATACTGCGTTGAACAATGTTATTCTGAATAGAATGAACATTGTGTACAATGTTCCACGTGAAATTTATTTTGTATTGCATGTACTTACGCCTCTTCCGCGATTCAAACATCTTGCGTAGCTTCCATCTTCTATACTTCGGTTTTCCTTTTTATTTACAAGCAGAAGTTCACAGAACGATCTCGACCGTCGCACCACGTCGCACAGACTCGGAAAAGCAACACGAGCACGTGGCCACACACCAAGAGAGCAAAAAGTCTTCCGAGTCTCTTGGAAAACAATATATCTCCCAGGAGACACGATTTCTCATCGATACCAGAGTCTACACTGCTCTCTCGTGGAGACTTCGAAAATCTCTTGTGACGTCATGACTCCGGAGAGACGATCACTCTCCTGAGAGTTTACTGAAATTGCAATACGTGCATTTATATTATTGCGCAGAGATCTGATAACGTCCCAGATTTACTTAGATCGTTTGTTACAATAGCGTCTTTTCTTGCTGCCTCACTTTCCTGCCAAGATTTCTTCTATTTCTTAATTGTGGCCACGTACTGCCTGCGTAATAACAAGTAGGCATTTCTCGCTTCAGCTGTTCCCACGCTTCTATACTTCCTTAAGGATAATATTGCTTCAAGCGTGCTTTCGCGACACTCCTCGCTAAACCATAGACTAAGGATGTATAGACAGCCCACTGCGGGTAGCGGACAGTTACGCGACGGAGGTAACTCATTCAGAGATGGCACCACCGTCGCATCTTAGTTCCGAAAAATGTGGTAACTGAGTAGAGCGCGCACAGGTCGTTTGTACCCCCACTACTACCGATTTAACCCCTCCACTACCCAAAGCATTTTGCAACGACGCCTGGTGTGAAACAGCCGACCGGCTACCCCCCCCCACACCGCCCCCGCCGCTCTTCAGCAGGCTTCGTTCCCGCTGCTACGGCGGCCAACCGCTCCGGCCTCAGCCGATGGCTTTTTGCTTTCGAGTCGTCTTTCTGATGAGCTCTGCTCAGAGGCGGGATTTCGGATCTTTTGTTGGGAGGGAGGGGCATATTTGGGCGCTATTATAAGCAGGAAAATATTCGTTTATATTAATGCTTAAATTAAATATGCTGTAATTAAATACACTGTTTTCAATAATATTAATTATTTAATTAATTATTATTGAATGTCATTAATTAGATTAGTTGACACACAGGTAACGATCCTAATTGTTATTTGAACGGTCCGAACTCTAAATTCAACGATGCACTTTTTTCAGAGAATCATATATAGAAATATCAAAAATATGTATTATTTATTATGATCACGAATGTTTATACATCACTGAGAGATACATATATTAAATTCTACATTAATAAATTCTTTTAATCTTCTGTTCTTGGCAACATCGAATGTATTAAGTTCACAATAGGAGCCCCCACTCTTATTTTGACTTCAAATAAATGAATTAAGTGATTTTTTTAATAAAAGAAATAAACAAATACGATAGGCCTAACTTCATCTTCCAACATTTGTGTAAACTTTATAAAAAATATGAACTTTATTAACTATTCAGAAAGTGGAAAAAAAATCAATAATTAAAAAAAGTCATGTTCGAAAAACTGGTGCTACATAATGGCACAGACTTTCTTGTATTACTTTCCTATTTTCTATGGTTTGACGAGCTATTCCAATTTCCCTCATACTCTTACCAGCTCGCATCTATCGCTGCCCAAAGAACATTTTTTAAACTTTTCTCAAATTTTTGATTTCCTAATAGTAGAACCGAAATATTACTTTAAGAATATTTAAGAACAGTAGAACCTCGTCCTAAATCACAATTTTCAATACAAAAATTTGGACCCGTTTTTAAGAATATGGCGTTTAAGCGCTACTGTAAATTCGAAATTTGAAGTTCCTTTCTACAGAAAGTTATTGCGTTTTCGAAAACTTTCATTCGAAGTTACTCGAAGCAAAGTTTCATTCGAAGTTACTCGAAGCAAAGTTTCATTCGAAGTTACTCGTATCTGACAAATACAGTAGTGTTAACAAATTGCTGAAAATGTGCATACTAACGGTGTGAGAGAGCTTTCAAAATATGGTGTAATTTGGAAAAACAAAAAATACCCCAAAATGAATTTAGTCATATTAAAATTTGCAATTAGTATTATCCGTTCGAAAAGTTTGAAAAAAAATTGGAACCATTTATGGGAAAATGGCGTTTGAGAGTTCTTAAAAATGCGGAAATTTGAGTTTCCACAGAATACGGTTGTTTTCAAGAAACTTTATATCACATTATTTAAAGCACATGTACTTATAAATATAATAATGTAAACAAATTGTCGGTAAAGCATATACTAACGACGTGAGAGACAAGTCAAAAGTAGTGGTGCTAAAGAATGCCACAGACTTTCCCGTATTAGTTTTCTCTTTCCGTTGGTCTCGGCTAGCAATTCCGACTTGACACATATTCAAGCCAGGTGCCATCTATCGCCGCCCAAATTACTTTTTTAAACATTTTCTTAATTTTTTGGTTTCTTTATAGTAGAACGGGAATATTATTTTAAGAATTTAAAAAATAGTAAAACCTCGTCCTAAATGGCAGTTTTTTAAAACAAATTTAGAGCCTTTTTAAGAGAATTGCGTTTCATCGCTACTGTAAATGCGAAATTTGAAGCACTTTTTCACAGGAATCTTTTGTTTTCAAAAAACATTCTTTGAAGTCATTTCAAGCTCTTTCACTCACAAATACAATAGTGTTTACAAATTGTAGGAAATGTGCATATTAACGGTGAGAGATATCTTAAAAAATGGCATGTGTAATTTTCGAAAAAACAAGAAAAAATCACCCCAAAAGAGTGCAATTGGCACTATCCGGTCGAAAAAATTTGAAGCCTTTTTGAGAAAATTGCGTTTGAGCGTTTCTAAAATACAGAATTTTGTGCTTGTTTTCACAGAAAATGGTTGAGTTTTCGAGATTCTTTACTTGACAATATTTGAAGCACATGTACTCATAAATATAATAATGTGAACAAATCACTGCTAATGTAAATATTAACGACGTGAGATACACGTCAAAAACATAGTATTTTGTATTTTCTGAAAAAGCAAAAGAATAGAGCAATATGTCATTTATGTCATCTCACGGAGTAGATTTAGTACTATCCCTTCCAAAATTGTAAAGAAAAAATTTGGAACTTTTTTTGAGAAAATCTGTTTTTTGTATTTTTTTCAAATTGCACATTTTGCAGGCAATATTGCGCGAAAACGACTAAAATTTTCAAAAAAATGTACTTAAACTTAATGAAAGACCTCAGTTTGGGAAAAATGTTATTTGGAGCAAAAATCTCTATCTTCAATTTTGTAGTTGTAGGAAGACGCCAAAAAAATTTGAAACTTTAGCAATATTCGAAAATTCAGAGTTAACCGTGAAAATCGAACCAATGATACCTTTATAAATGTATTTTACTCTATTCTTACCAGAATTTTTTTAAAAAATAAAGTCGTTTTTGAGAACATGTTGAAAATATCCGTGGGGTTTTTATGTAAAGTAATCCCAAAAATTAATGGATGTTTTTCAAAATTAAAGAGCTTTGACTGAGGCCAAATGGACGCGGATTTCTTCAATTTGGAAAAAATCGTACGCATACTGACGGACGTTTGGCTTTCAATTGGTTTTCCGGTATCAACGACCATCAAAAGAGGGATTCTGGCTACACCGCGTGTTAGAGGATTCTTTTTTCTTAATTTAACAACTGGATTTATCCGCTTTTTCGTTATCACGGCCCGGCAATGAATATTTTCCTGCCTAAAATTTTCTGCCGTTTTTTCGCTTAGAATTACATAACTTGCCCTATACTACGTATTTTACTCCGTGTATACGTACCGTATACGGGAAAGTTGTTTGCAGAAACCAGAGAATAAAACAATATGGCGTTTATGTCATCTCGTAGAGTACATTAGGTCCTATTCCTACCAAAAGTTCAAAGAAAATATTTGGAGCCGTTTTTGAAAAAATAAATTAATTTTTTAAATAGCGCACATTGCACGCAATATTGCGCAAAAACTACTACACTTTTCAGAAAAATGAACATGATCTCAATGAAAGAACTGACTTTTGAGAACAAATTTAATTGAAAGAAAAATCTCTTTTCAATTTTGTAGTTATCGGAAGACAACAAAAAAATTTCAAAATTTTGCAATTTTCGAAAATTCAGAGATAACTGTTGAAATCTAACCAATGCCACCTTAATAAGTGTATTTCACTTTCTTTCTTGCAAGAAATTTAAAGATAAAATTTTGTGTTTATGAGAAAATTTTGAAAATTCCCGGAGGCTTCATGTACCCCCAAATTTCAACGAATAGTTCTCAAAATATCAAAGCTTCGACTCGTGTCAGATGGACAGGGCTTTCTTCATTTTGAAAAAATCCAAGTATGATTTAGGCTCTAGTGGTGTTCACAGACGTACGGACCGACGGACGTTTTCAAAAGAACTGTTTCGGTATCATGAGACCCCAAAACGTGTATTTCCGTTGACATCTCGAAATCGATTTTCCTCACCATTTCATATCTTTCAATACACTAAAAAAGAAAAAGAAGAAATTACCTACGTGTATTTCTCCGTATATAGTATGTATACGGGAAAGTAAAAATATATTTTGGGTGGCGAGACCAAAGGTAACATAACTAATACGGTAAAAGTCTGTGCCATTCTGTAGCACCACTAGTTTATTATATTCTCGCACAGATGTCAAAAACCCAAGATGTCATGAATGTCGTTTCGCAAAATTAAGTTTGATTCTCTTATAAATTTATAATGCTGTTATACAAAAAAATTGCGTACGCAACTCGTTTATAATGTTGAATTAATTGCATTCCTACATATTTGAAAAATCGCTCCTAACGTCGCTTGATTTTCAAAACATATACTCATGCAATAAGCTTAACATAATACATAAGGATCGGATTTTTAGGTGACAAAGATATTCAGACAGACAATTCATGACAGACAAAGCGCATTGGAACTTTTATTTTTTATTTCTAACACTTATGTAACGCAATTGAAAGCATTTCACAAACTTCCGCTGCACCCAATTTGCACCTAAATCATCCCACTGCACCTAAATAAACCATCCGCTCCTATTTCTCTCCTATTTCCCAGTTTTTGTGCACAGGCATTTCATGTACATACTGTTTAAAATTAAATCGGACAATATTTGTGCATGTCATGCACTTTGCTTTGCTGCATTTTGCTCCAAATTAGCTTTCCTCTATTTTTAACCTCAGAAGAACAAAAGCAAAGGAGACGCATTGTCGTTCACTGCTAGTTATCGCGACAGAGATTTTATACCGGATATTTTCCAAAGATGCTACGAAACGAACACAGTTGAATTTTGATGCACATGCTATGTCTAACATTTATTATGGCAAATCTGATGTTTTCTCAACCGATGCGTCAACGTTGTTTTTTAAACACTTTTTCACTTATTACAAATCGCACACATTGTTTACCTCTGTATGCTCATTACAGAAGAGTTTTGAACAGATACTACACCTCTTTGATTCCTACTTCTTTCCTAGGGGCACAAATGACGTCTTTTTTGGCATTGTTATAAATTTTCTGAGTTGAGGAAGCTGTTTCTTTCCCGAAAACGTGGTTGGCAGACGATATTTGTTATTCTAACCTGTTTGACTGTCTCCTTACATTTTGCGTACGAACCAAATTCTTGCAATTTATCAACAATAAGTATACGTATGATATCATTTTTTCTAATATTCGGTTAGGATAAGTAATATTCCTGTCGCTGTGCAGTTTTTTCCGCAAAAGCTGGGCCGCACACGACTTCAAAAACTCACTCTCCTGACTGGGCTACATAATCGCTCACACGTAGTGTAAGATAACATTCCGATGAAAAGATGTTGCGCAACCCGTCATCCGCCCGTCCTTTGGGCACGAATCAAGTAATCAAGTAGTCGACCAAACAAAACCAGAAAATCCAATATTACACGCAGATGAAGAGACCCAAGTCGAATGGACCCCGCATGCCCGGTTGCGGCTGAAAGAGAAATATATAAAAAAAAAGATTTTTCAGTAACGTTTTCATAAATGGTTTTCAGTAACGCTTTCGCAGAAAAAATTAAAAAGCACCGTAGCAAACAAAGTCACAAAGAAAAAATTCCCTAACACCTCGGATAGTTGTCACGAAAAATATTGAAAAGTTTGTTTCCCAATGAACTCCGGTTGCCCGGATAAGGGTTAATAAATACTACAATGATACTTTTAATTCATTTTTTTCATATGTTTACGTTTCGAATTTTATCCTTGATGATGATGGTCAAGCAACTCTTAAAATAATTAATTTCCGTTTCTTATACATTTGTCACTACACTTAGTATTATTACTATTTTGTACATTAAAATGATATTTGCAAATATGCAATATTGCAAATATATGCAATGCAATATTGCAAATATGTATTATGCAACGCAATAGTGCAAATACGTATTAAGCAATGCAATATTGCAAATATATGCAATGCAATATTTGCAATATTGCATTTGCAATATTTTCGTCTCAAAAAATTCCATGTAATATAGACGAAATTATTCTATTTTTATCAATTTTGGGTCTAATATTTTTTTTTGTGAGAGCCGCTTGCTCTGAGTGTCGATCACGCTGGAAACTTTCGCAGCTTCGTAGAGAGAAACTGTGAGCTTTTCGTTGGGCACCGGCGGGACAGGCAGGTCCACAGAGCACCAATTATTTTGTCTTATTATTATTTTGTCTATGGGCAGGTCAGGCCAGCTGGGTCGGCGGTAGCCGGTCGGCACCATCCCAGCGTCTGCCGTCACAATGGAAACAATTCCCCCTCTTCTCCCTCTCCTCCCGGGTATTTCGTAGAAATCCCCACCACCAACAGACAGCCAGACAGCCCTTCGCACTTCGCGACGTTGGCGCATCCTAGCGATGGGCGAGGAACTATTCTAAGGACGTAACCGAAAACAAGCTTCATGAGCCCTCTATATACATCTTTACTCTATGGCTAAACCACCCTTGGGTCAGTACCCTTCCTCCTGCCCAAGGAGGTTATAATACATGGAGGCGACATCGGCTCCCAAAAGTGAAGCCAATCGCTGGTGTGTCCGCCATGTTTTGTAGCCCAAAACATCGGAGTGCGTCTCGGCTTGCATTCTTTTTGTTTATTGCTTTGCGTTCCTCTGTACCGCGAGGTATTTATTTTAGTGTTGGGAGAATTTGATCTACTCTGACAAGTATAAATACAAGCTAGTTGTGCTACAACAGAATTTATGTTCTCGCGTTATTTCTAATTTGGCAATTTTTAAAATATATACAGAAAGCGAGCTGGAAAGGAGACTAGCATTATTTTTGTTTGCTTTGGTTCTAGTTTTTTGCAGTCTTTTCATAAACATGAAAATTTTAAGAAAAATGTGCAGTAATTTTTATGAAAAAAATTGTTTAAAAATATTGTATATTTCATGCAAAAGTTTGCAACTACTCATTTTTTCATAAAATTGTACATGACCTTATTTCAAGATCCGTCTTTAAATATCATATTTCATTAAAAAAACAAACAAACAAAAAAAACTATCTTCAATATTGGAATTGTAGGAAGACTTCAGAAACAATTTGGATCTAATGAAATTTTCAAAAAATCAGGGATTTCAACAAAAATGAGACCTGCACTGTTCTTTCAAGCATCCTTTATACTATCCAAGGAAGTCATTTACTATAAATAAAAACAAGATTTACCCACTTTTTTACCCTGCCTGGCAATGAGAGTTTTTTGTGTTAAAACTGTTTACATTTTCGCTCCTACATTGTAAAATTTTTGTAAAATGATTTTGCGTTATTTAATAGTAATGTCACAATTGTACAATTTTCCTTATTTTAATGTTTACATCTGAAAAAATATTTTGTATTATCTGATTACCTTTTACAAAAAAGGTTGATTACAAAAAAAATTAAATGTGTTCCCTCTTTGAATTCCTTGAATCCCTTTGAGTTCCAGTAAGAAAGGTTATATTAATTATACATATTTGTTTTTCTGAATACCATATTGAATTTGCATTAGAAAAATATTTGTTTTGAAAACATGTTCAAATTGATTTGGCTTCAGGAAAACTAAATTTGAGCATATTTCAAATGTTGTTCTTGTCCATAGATTTCTCCTCAGTTCCATTATTAAAGCCTTAAATACTTCTGTGCAAGGCAATTGGAATGTAAATTTATTATTGGGTTTGTTCAAACAATTTGTTACCATTTTGTTCCAGAATTTTTAAATATTCAGGCTCCATCCAAATTTACAATTTTCATTACTTTATGTTAAATTTGGAACATGGCTAGCAGTTTTCACATCAATTTATGTGATATTAGTTTCAACTCCTTGCTTGTTGAACGTTCTAAAAGCTGTTGTACTCAGACTGTGTTACCCCCCTTTTTTTAAGATGTACATAAGTAAATTCTTATCAGCTTTACACAATTAATGAAACCATTTTCAAAAATATTTCTTCAGACAATGAATTTTGGGGAGGTTTAATATATTTCCAGGTCAGTTTTGCTTCATTATCTGAGTATTTCTGTCTGTTAATTGCAAATAATTATATATAAAACATCTTTCTTACGGAAATATTAAAATATGAATAAATAAAATACATGGGTGGAATGGTAGACTTCAAGCTTTTTGGGCTAATTGCAAAGCGGGTAGCCTAACCGAGCTTGCAAGGGGCTGGCTTCATTTTCCGCAATGGGAAAGGTCGGCCATGCCGCCTCCATGTATTATAACCTCCTTGCTCCTGCCCCCCACACTTTCGCATGCCTCTTCCTACGCTGAAGAGCCGCCACTCTAAATTCTTTGTTTGCTGCTCAGGCGACCGAAGCTCTCGCGCCCACCCCGCCGAGTTAAGAATAGCCTCCTCAAATTCCTGCCGCTTATCCTCTTTCCAGGAAAACCGTTTTCTTGCTAATGGCAAGTCCGTTGCTCCCGCGCGCACGTCTGTCGATATCTGTTCAGTGGTGTATACCATTATATGTACGCACACAGGCAAATGGTCGGATTCAGTCCGTAACTCGATCACAAAATCTAAATATTTGCTTATTATTTCGCGAGACAACAGAGCATAAACTATTACACTACCCCCATTTCCACTAATAAACGTGAGTTCCCCTTCTGTATCCTGTCCATGGTTACCGTTTAATATTTCGAGATTAAATCTGTCGCATAATTCCAACAATTCCTGCCCGTCGTTATTGAAAACTGGGTCTTTGCTTTTTCTCGTATTCGCTCTCGCGTCTTGCCAATCGAAGTCCGAGAGCACTTCCTGCTCATTGCCAATTTGAGCATTCATATCATCGAACACTAGTAAGTCAGTATTCGGATACCTCTGCTTCAACGTGTCTATGAAATCATTGATTTCGCCGAATGCTACAGGAGAGAAATAACGGGAGCCCTTTGGATGCCGGTAAATAAATACCAGCGAAATGTCCGTATTTTGCATTACTAGTCTAACACATAGAAAATTGTCTGAATTTGTAGGAATTTCCTCAATAAAATGCATTAACCTAGCGCGAAATAGGCACGCAACATCGCCCGGATACCGACCTCTTTCCCCTCTGCGTTTTTTATTTTTGCATACGGCTGAAAAACCAGGTACATTTAAAATTTCCTCCAAGTTTCAACGAGACCTATTATGTCAAACTTATTTATGTAGCTCTGAAAGTCATGATTTTCGAGCTTAGAGCCTAGACCTTTGATGTTCCAACACCCTATCCTTATGACCTATTCTTGCCTATTCGGCGAACTGCTGGATTCCGACTCACCGCGGGTTTCCTGCTGCTGAGAGTTGTTTGAAGCAGCCATCGCCCTTGTATACGGCCGCTCCAGGCTGTCCGCTGCGATCCGTCCGGAACTTGAGGAGTTCCGCGAGCTCCGCCGGGAACACGAACGAGACCTCCGGCGCGACCGCGAACGAGGACGCCTCCACCGCGAAGCCGCGGGGTCAGCAGTCCCCCGTACCACCCCAGAACGGGGCGCCGACGCGGGCGCGGCCGCGGCCACGGCCGCAGGGGTCCGCCCTCCTGGGGTTCTGCCCCCTCGCCGAGCCAAAGAGGCCCCACCGCTCCACCCCTTCCCACGCCCGCGGACGGGCCGACAGCTCGCCTAGGACGAAGCTACGCTCCGACACGACAAGCTTGTCGAAACGAATCGACGCCTGCCTTCCTCTAGCTTTCGCCTCCTGCAAGAAAGGTATCAGCGCCTTACGCGTTTGCCGTACTGCCCAACTCATATCCTCACGGACGCGCACACTACAATTCCGGGAGAGATACTCCCGGGCACGCAGCAGCTCCTCCCGCTTCCTGAATGAGGAAGCACAATCATGCTTGGCCACAATCATGCGTGGCTGTCCGTGGCGCCGTCGTCCGGTCCTGTGAGCGCGCTCGATGTCGTGCAGCTCCAGCCAGCTGCTCTGCTAAGCCCAGAATGCACCTTTCCGAGTCCGCCCATGACTCGTTCTGCTGCTCCGGGATGCCAGTAACAATGATATTGTTACGTCGCGACTGGTTCTCAAGGTAATCAACCTTGCGCGCCAGCCGCTCGTTCGCTGTCTGCAGCGACTGCACCGTACCCTCTGCCGATGCGACCCTGGCCTGCTCGGTGATCAATTCTGTCTATCATTTCTCGGTGATTTCTATTTACTGGTGTCGATGATATCGCCGTTAGTAGGAGGGCCGGGATTCAGCTCCACCCCACCAATCGCCAATAGCACCGCCACCACCGCCGCGCCCAGCACGCTCGCAAGGAGCCCCAGCCCCTGCGCACTCCGCCGGGCTCCGCCACCGCGCGGCAGGCAGCCCCTGGCCCATCGGCCGATCGCCGCCCGCCACTGCTCCGTCGACACCATCCTGCAGCAGGTAGAGCGCATAGGAAAACACGTCCGCTCGGCTCTGCGTCTGGCGAGAGACAGGAACAAAGGATATCAAAAGATCACGTAAACGTACTCTCACCACATATGGGGCAGACAAGTTGAGTTTTTTCCGACGACACTGCGCTCTAGTGGCAGAAATCCGCAATAATCCGGTGATCAACGTAGAACCGAGTATTGCTCTATACAGTGAAAATAGGTTTATCACACAAGACTTTCGAATTATCGAACATTAATAATGCTCATAACAATTACCTGCGGTTGTCAACCAGTTGATGTCGGAATATTCCGACAAAAAAGCTTAAACAAGGGGAAGAAACTCGTAGAAAGTTGTCACGTAAATAGTGTTAAGGATAGTCTATGACGGGAACAACAGGAGAATTTCAGGATTAGTTTTACGAGAAACTCCTGGTGCACATAGCTCTAAACGAGGAAGGAAGACGTACAATCCTGTAATTCAGGTATGTATTGTCAATGTTTTTTGATATATTAAGGGAAAATGTACTGACACATTGATTTTGAATGAAATTTAAAAAATTAAATGAATATCTATTTTTGAAGCAATATTGATGTTTAAAAAATATTAAATGATTGGAAATAAATAATATGGTTAGCATTGCAAATACATAACATAATTTTTCTTTATATTTGGTCTAGGTTGGCCCCAATCGCAAAGTATTGGATAGCGATTGCTCTTGCAAAGGTGGCAGAGGGTTCTGCAAACATGCAGCTGCAGTGTGCATTTTTGTAAATCTGGAATAAACTTGTTCGAAGACAGATCAACCCATGATTAGGAATCGGCCTGCAGAAGTCCAGTTGGAGAAGTATCGTAAAGGTTCTCGTATTTATTTTTTTTTAATTTATTTACGTCAAAAACAGTTAAAAACTGCGTATGACGAGCTATGGGGAGAAGTGAATTTTGTGCACGTTTTCATAATTCTGTAGTCTCTATCCTAAACCATATTCTAGTCGAATTTTGAATACAGAAAAGAGAGTTTTTTTCGAGTTTTGTTGACAAAATATTCGCTCCTATATAATAAAATATATTTTCAAAGGTAAATTAACTATAAATTCCTGCCCTGAACCCTCATGTTCTTCATGAAAGAATAATACTTTTTGCCGCGATAATATGAAAAACGATAATTTGAATAACTATATTTCCCACTGAAATTCAGAAGACGTGCACAAATAATGAAGTTACATTTATGTCCAAAAGCAAAACAAGGGACCATCTCAGCATTTGCTCAAGGATCAGGGAAACTGGACGAAAAACCTGATCGAGATGGGGGCCATAAACCCAGAAACAATACAAGTACAATACTAGTTACATGTTCTTTAGAATTATACAGTCCAAATGATAAATAATTACATTAACTATCATTGTTAAAATTAATTCTACTTTCCTTTTTGATGCTCGGTATAGTCTCGAATTGTATAGAAAC
Source organism: Acheta domesticus (assembly GCA_031308135.1). Lineage (NCBI taxonomy): Eukaryota > Metazoa > Arthropoda > Insecta > Orthoptera > Gryllidae > Acheta > Acheta domesticus. Next base: position 9,861,720 of record JAHLJT010008446.1, on the reverse strand, counting down.
AGTTATGCAGCAGAAAAGATTTTACTTGGGACTTAAACTTTTCTATTGAATTTAATCGTTTAATGACTTCTGGCAAAGTGTTGTAGATGTTGTGTATTAAAACTATGTTTCCATCTGCCACAGGGAATCGCAGTGCCTTATTTTACAAGTGTGAAGATGTTGTAAATATTACTTCCGCCCATCTTTTGGAAGATGTAATGTTAAGTAGTATGGTTAACTCTGAAGTGAATTGTACCAATAATAGAGTAGAAAAGCTGAGAGAAATGGAAGCAAAGAAACAACATTCAAAGAACTGTTAAAAGAATTGGGTGATCTACAAATTAATGACAACATTCAATATGAACTGCTGTCTTATGAAATAAAAGACCTGAAAATGAAATTATATCCAAAAAAAGTTAACAAGCAGAATGATTTTTTCTCTAAAAATTTATGTGTGAGTAAAAAACAATGGTTGGAAATAGGTTGGAAATCACACGGTCAATCTCAATCTTCAACCTGGCATCGTGAACGTTTTATTCGAATAACTGCCAGCAGTCGGGCCCACCGAATTAAAACACGCACAAACAATTTTGAGGGTTTAGCTCAAAGATTCCTAAATCAACGAGCTACAAACTTTTCCTCTGTGGCTATGCGCTATGGGTTGGAAACAGAAAAAGAAGCTAGACTAAGCTTCCAAAATATTGCAGATTTAGTTGTGGAAGAAATGGGGCTTATAATGTCTTTTAACCAGCCTTGGCTAGCCTGCAGTCCTGATGGGATAGTTAAGAATGATTAAGGGTTTGAGTTATTAGAAATAAAGTGCCCTTACTCATGTAAAGATGGTGCAATAGTGAACAGGGAAGAAAAAATTGTATTTGTTCCGTATTTGGAATTTAATGCAAATGGTAATGTAAAAGTAAAAGATTATCATGAGTATTATACTCAAATTCAATTATCAATGTACATACTTGCAATTCACGTTTGCCATTTTTTGTGTATTCACCATTTAATCAAATTCATATTCTTGTGCATCGGGATGAAGAATTTTTATCATCCGTTATACCCAAAATTGAAAATTTTTATTTCACTTATTTTATTCCAGCTCTTGAAGGTGAATTACGAATTTCAAAAATCTTGTATCTGCCTCATGTAAGGACCATTCGGTTTGAATAAAGTTAACATAATTATCAATATAAGAGTGTTTTATTCAGATTACACATTTCTGTACAATGTTATTACTTATGCCGCAGAAGCGGTTCTTTATTATTCGCTAGAACACAAGCCATGTACATTATTTTATCAACATGCGTCATTAATTTTATTGGAATAAAATCTAAGACTTTAAAGATCCGGATTCTCTGGATGCAGCGTTCAATGTGAATTCTTATTGATGCTATAGAATAACCTTGTAATACCTCTTCTCTTGTAAATTGCGGATCTACAGCAAAAGGAGGCATCACGGGAACACTTTCTCTTTCTAACAGTTCCGTTCTAATTTTAGGGAACCCCTTGTCTGCCATTATTTCATCCCCTGGTTCTATTAAATTTAAGAAGTTGGAATCGTTGACAATTGCCGTATCACTTGCACGACCTCCATATCCTTTTGAAACAAAAGAAATGAAACCACTGGGGGTTATTGAAATTAAATACTTAACACTGAAATTTGATTTGTAGTTTGAATACATCAATGCTCTTGCTTCAACTGTTGGGGGTGTTTCACATTTAAGTTCAGTGCAGTCAATTATTGCACGGCGATTAGGATATTGTTTTTTAAATGCTGGAGGTAAAGTTTCTTTGACAGCTTCTTTAGAAGGCCAAAATATCCAAGTTTTTGTGTTACAATACATGGTTTCCAGAATTTCAAAAAGAATTTTGCCTGCAGTTTGTTTGGAAACATTAAATATGCACGATAGTGCTGTAAAAGGTAAACACAACTTCATTTTCATTAAAAACAAAAGTAATCTGTCTTCCCTACTCACCACCCTGTAGTACTTCGGTTGGCCTTCTACACTTGGTTTCACAAAATTCAAGAGAATATAAAACACGCTTAAACTTATTCCTCTTAATTTTCTGACTGATGCCTCGTTTCCTTTAACATCAGCAAACTACTGAAATCCGTTTCTCATTCCAATATCTGGACCAACAGCAACACTTCTGACGGAGGATTTCCTCGGGACTTCCTTTCCAATAATTTTTATTTTATTTGCGAGTGGGCTTGATAGTGAAATGCTAGTCTGAGTGGAAACCTCATTTTTAGCAGAGTCTTGCCAACAATACAAAGTCGTTGTGTTGTCAGGTTCAAAAAATAGGTCATATGTCTGAACAGACATATCCTGTGTCTCTTCCTTATTATTTTCGAAACTGTGTAATTCACTTAGTGGTTCTGTGAAATAATAAAAATGTTATTTTTAGTCATTTTAAAAATTCTATTATTTACACTTTCACTTACAGTTACTGGAAAAAATTATTTTATATTTAAAAATTATTTCAAAGTCTTTTATATGATTTTATTTCAATATAAATTTAAAATACCTTTACAAAGATTCACAGATTGTATTTCTTTGCCGCGCTGGACCATTCTTGTCCGTCGCTTTAAAGCAGCAGCTTTTTCTGGCTTCCATGGGGAAATGGTGGGCAAGTAATTTTCCTTTCTAGGATCATTTGTTTTCTTGCCATCAACAAAATGCACACTGCAGATTGCAGAATGTTTAGTTGGTGCCCAGGGTTCTTTTGTCAGTCTACATGAAAACAAAATAAGTTTGAAATTTTCATTATGTAAATTTAAAAAAGATAATGTTAAATCATGATCATGCAGGACATTAAATAAATTTTCAACCATGTTAAATTATATTTTCCTCGACCTGAATCAATTTCATTTAAAAGCAACACAAGTATCATAAACTGTTTCAATATCAAAATTAAGCTTTTTATTCTGGACGTTTTAAATTTTTATTTTACAACTATGTTTACATCACATCTAATCATACTATTCATATATTATTATATAACAGTGAGTAAAAATTTAATGTAAATAACCTTTACTTACAATTCTCTCTTAACACGGGCAATCCACATTTTCTTCCTCTCTCTTTCCCACTCGCGATTTGGGAAGCTATAAAATTCCAAATCGGGGTTCTTTAATTTAGTGTTTGCGCAGTGAGGAACACATCAATTTCTTCCACCTCTCCTCTTCTTTTCGTTTGCAGGTTTACTCATACTAGTTTTTCTGTCTAACAATCAATTTACTAAAATACTCGCAATCCAACATACACAACTTACGGCGAAATACAACTGCGGTCACCGGATAACTTACAACTTTCGCCACCAGATGTCTCTTCGGGCGTTGTTTGTCTGCCCTATTGAAATAATGAGTTCTCAGAACGCGAAGAGTCTACTTGACCCATGCATGCATAACGAAGGGTTAAAATATCGGTACCTTAATTACTTTTTTTAGCACAAACGAAAATTCTTGTGGGACAATACGTTACAATGTACTAAAGATTTAGGATGGCTTAAGGATGGTTCAAATGTTTTGGAAGTCGTGATGACGGGGCTCGGGATATCGTGAGACTCCCATCGCCACATTAAAATGACTATATCTTATTTATTATTTTGGTACGAACGAAAAATCTAGTGGAATAATCCTGTTCAAGGAGGTACAAACGATTTAAGATGGTTCCATTTTTTCTTTTTCAGTAGAAAAAACAGATATTTCGGAAATTTCGACAGAAATATTCTTATTACAGGGCCCTGGTAACGAAAACGTGGATAAATCCAATTGCTAAATTTAGAAAAAAAAATCCTCTAACACGTGGTGTTGCCAGAATCCATGTGTTGTGGATCCTTGATACCGAAAAATCGAATGACGGCAAAACTTCTGTCTGTTCGTCCGTCTGTGAACAACGCTAGCGGGTAAACCGTTCAGTCGATTTTCTCCAGAACTGATATTCCACAATCAATTTCTATTATGTCGCGTCTTCTTGAATTTGAAACCGATATTTTAATTTTGGGTAGTACTTAACATGAAGCCCTTGGGATATTTTCCAAATTTTCAAAAAAATTGTTTAATCGTTATTGATTAATTTTTTTGTTGGATAGTGTGTTTGTTTGATAGTGTGAAGGAGGTTTAAGAGAATAGTGCATGTGAGATACTCGTTGAAAACCCTGAGTTTTCCAATATTGCGAAAGTTAAAAGTGTTTTCTGAGTCTTCCTACAACTAAGACATTAAAGATAGAGATTTAAAATCCCGAATTTTACGAAAATTGCCGAAGTGCAATATTTTTGCGTCTCCCTACAATTATAATGTTGAAGATCGCGATTTTTTCTTGATGAAATGTTCCTGAAAGACATCTTGAAATAATGTCATGTACATTTTTTCGAAAATATGCTAGATTCTCTTGTAAGTGTGCGCGAAATGTAGGCAATATTTAGGCATTTGTAATAAAGGCAACTTTTCTTATTTAGTTTCAAAGGAGTATACAAAGTGATCCATTGGAGTCGTACGTATTTTAAAAAAGCTAGGGCGTTATACCATGGATGCGAGGGAAGCATTGCTTCCTCTATTATTTCCAAGGATATCTTACATTTAAATACCACTTGATTAGTAATTTAGAATCATTTAGTTGTACTACTAGTAAAAACAGTATACATTGAACGCGACAATCTTATCTTTCCAAAATATGCACGTAATTATAATTGTCACACAGATAGGGAAGGGTTCGCCTGCAAAGCTCCTCGGAAGTACTGGGCTGGCTGCTTCCAGCGCCTCATAGGGAAATGCTATGATCAGCAGATACGGAGGCGCGTGTGGTGGACACGCGTGGGCTCATTCGGTCGAGGTCGCCTTTGGAAGCAATCTGCCACTTGCATACAGCGTGACTCACTGCGCACGTGTGGTGGACCCCGCATGTGATCATCAGTTCAGTAGTATAATTTATTTTTTCTTCGAGTTCTTATTTTCTTGTGCTGCAAGGTGAGATTTTTGATTGCTGAAAAGAGATTTCGGTGTCAATTTTCTGATTATTGTTTTTAATGGAATTTTTCCTAAACAAAAACTATTCAATATTTTTCAAAGTATTCAATATTTTTCAATGTCATTGGTTACTGTGTAGAACAAATAAACAAGTTTATTTATTTAGTTACGTCAAAAACAGTTAAAAACTGTGTGTGACGAGCTATGGAGAGAAGTGAAATTTGTGCACGTTTTCATAATTCTGTGATCTCTATCCTAAACCGTATTCTAGTCGAATTTTAAAAACAGAAAAGAGTGTTTTTTTAACTTTTGTTGACAAAAATACTCGCTCCTATATAATAAAATATATTTTCAATGGTATATTAGCTATAAACTCCTGCCCTGAACCTTCATGTTCTTACTTTTTGCCGCGATAATATGGAAAACGATAATTTGGATAACTATATTTCCCACTGAAATTCAGAAGACGTGCACAAATAATGAAGTTACATTTATGTCAAGAAGAAAAACAAGGGACCATCTCAGCATTTGCTCAAGGATCAGGGAAACTGGACGAAAAACCTAATCGAGAAGGGGGGCATCAACCCAGAAACTTGTGGTACAATACTTGTTACAGGTTTTTTAGAAATATACAGTCCAAATGATAAATAAATACATTAACTATCATTGTTAAAATTAATGCTACTTTCCTTTTTGATGCTCGGTATAGTCTCGAATTGTATAGAAACAGTAATGCACCATAACATATTTTACTTGGCACTCAAACTTTTCTATCGAATTTAATCGTTTAATGTCTTCTGGCAATGTGTTGTAGAGTAATGTACATGAATAGTATGTGAATTTTTTGTAGTGAGCTGTTGATACTGCCACCTGCTGAATATGATTACTACGTCGTCATTGTTATACTTATAGACATCGGCGTTTGCTGAAAATATATTCCCGCCCTTTAGTAAGTCATTTTTGACAAAAACTACTGATTCGTAAATCAGGAGACAAGGTAATGGTATAATTCCTAGATTAATAAAGAGAGACTTACAAGAATCACGTGGGTTGGATTTCCTTATTATTCGTACAATTCTTTTTTGTAATCTGAAAGTCTGGGAGCTATAAGACGTGTTTCCCCAGAATATTATGCGGGAATGAACATCAGGCGGGAATGAACATTGGCAAAATATACACAACGAGCTGTATGAAGGCTGACGGAATTTGAAAGAATTCTGAACGCGTAGCAAAATGAACTTAATTTTGTGTTCAATTCATTATAAGTGGGCATTCCATTTGACGTTTGACTGAATTGATAGACCTAAAAATGTTGTTACATTAACATCAGTCAATGGCACACAGTTCATTTTCAATGGAGTACAGAATTTTTAATTTGAAATGGAAAACTGCACTGAAACAGTTTTCTTTTCATTTGCTATTAATTTGTTATTACGGAACTAATTTGAAACATCTGATATTGTACTATTTACGGTTTCTTTGTTGCAAAGAATATTTGTATCATCCGCAAAGAGAACTGTTCTTCCGTTTCAAATCGCTATCAAAACCAAGATTCTTGATAATACTGGTGATGTAAAGCAGAGTTATCCAGGCATTTTTGGATAACTCTGCTTTATATCACTCTTTCTATTCTTCAATAATTAACATTGTAGAGCAACTGATCTTAAGATTCTGCAATTCTAAATCTCTGATCTTTTTAGAACTCACTAATTTCGAGAACAATAACCCTTCCCACAGCGCCCTTGCCACAAGATGCCCTAGATTCATTAATACAGAGGTATGGAACATTTTCGATGTAGTCCCTTTGCGCTTCGAAATGAGTGTCCTGTGCAGTGATGGCACTAGAAAACGAAGTGCTCCAAAATTGTTGTGCTTTGTTCGGAAAAATAGACTAGGAAAAGCATACTCAGAAGTGTTGAAGCTGTGCGAACTTTATATGATTATTCTGGCAACAATTGGATCCGTTGAACGAAACATTTCGACATACATACGTTTAAAAACGATTTGAGAAATTTTACAATTCAAGACAGACTTTAATTTTGAATGAATTTTCATAAATGAATTCATTTATTATAAGACTGAGTGAAAATCCTAAATTTTAAGCAGTGTCATCGATTATTTTGCAAGACAAAAGAATCGCTCTTTTCTACAAATAAGGTATTTTCTAGAAGCTTAAATTCATCTTGTTGTCGTCATATCCATGAGAAAAATTAAAAATCTTCCATCTGGAATGCAATTGCTTCCCTAGGAAAAATTTAACCACACGCCAGTGTAAAAAAGTGTTATTTTGAAACTAAGCAGTACATGTAAAATGTAATGTAGTTTTATTTTTGCTATCATATCCTTTGTACGATCAGTTTCGTAAGGCACTATACATGCAGAAAACGATGACAGCACTTCTTGTTGTCGTTCTAAATTGAATAGCTTCAATTGTCTTAAGAAAACGCAGAAAAATGATACTTCCCCGGGATGGCATTTGATATCTGAAATGCAACTCAAGAACGCCATCTGTCCGGAAAATATAGAAGGGAATTTGCTTCTCGAGCGTCGTACATTCACTCCACAAATGTTTTGTTCATGGACGGGAGAAAAGAGATGTAATTTTCTACATATTGCAACAAGAGTTCTCTACTTTTTCTTTACCAGGGCTCGTCAATAAGCTTTTTTTGACGAAAAATCACCGTTTTCCGGCGCGTGATTACAATACTTTCTCTTTTTACGAAGTAAGACGAGAAAGGAAAATCGCCGCAGCTTTGCAATACTTTCTCTATTCTACGTAAATAACAGGCGAGGAAGTCAAAATGGCGGCTTAGGCGGCGCTGGGGCCCAAGGCATCGTCGCAGTAACAGGTGGGGAAGGCCACGTGATGGAGTGCAATGAAATTCGGGGTAGAGGGGTGGTAGAGGGGTGTGGTTCTAAGTATTTATTCTACGTTATGGTATCGACCACATCCTTATTCATTCATCTAACATCATCATTCCCTCCCTTGTGTTGTTCATTCATACGAAGGCGAAACCACTCCGATCACATGCTCGGTGAAGGCATTCTGGTAGAAGTGTAACTTTAGACGTGGCTAGTTGCCGCTTACTAATGCGTAGTTTAAGTTTTATTGAATTCAGAATCATGCGGCATCATAAAAGTGGATTTAAATAAAAATAAAAATTTACATGTAGTGCATTACAAGTATTTGACCGGTTGAGGTGGCTCAGGGCATCAACTGATGTCATTGCAGGGCCTCTACCCGGGATATCCTGGGATTCAGGTGGAGAGGGTGGGACGATCTGGAGGAGAATTCTAACAGTTGGCTGCTCTGATGGTAGTTTTCCGTGGTTTCCCTGATCACCAGGTGAATGCCGGAGCACTATTCTAGAAATAGTGGTGCTACCTAAGTACATAATTTCTCTCATTGTTCCTAAATCCTCCGCAATATTATACTACTACATGAATCAGCAATTTTTTTACGCTTCGAGACGCGATATCAAATCCTTAGATTTAACTTTGCCGGCATTCATGGCACTACGCCACATAAGCGCGTAATGACCGAACTCGGGCCAAAGGCAGAACAGGTACATGTCCGATTGTCCATGTAAAAAAACAAATAATTAAGGACAAAGTATACAAAATTCCCACGTAGAAACACTTATTCCTTTCTTATTCACATTCAAAACATCACTTTCAACACAGAGTGCGACCGAAGACCATACATTTTTGAATTATTTAAAATACTCTGCAATACCACACACCTACATAATACAGCAAAGGTGTTTTAACAAGCAAGTTCTTTTTCCATTCCGACACCCGAACACAGTTTCTCAGAGTTATTGTGTGGCACTGATACCACTATACTACACAAGCGCAATGCGCTGGAAAGATCGTTTTGCGGCGCACGATTACATAACTTTCTCTTCTTACGAAGTATTGTAAGACGAGAAAGTAATGATAATTTCGGAATATTAGGATATCTAAGTTGATCGCATGGGTTTGGTTAAATATTATTTCAGTTTAATACTGAAATACTCATAATTTTACTTAAAGCTATCATACAGATGCACATAACACGATTGATTTTACATGACATACGTTTCAGAAATCGAATAACATATTTGAAAAATGTTTAAAAGGTGCAGTTGGGAAAACACGGTGACATCCTGAATATTTATCTGCATTGATTCTATTAATGAGTAAAAACACTTCAAATGATTTTTACTGAAGTTTCTACAGGCTTCAGTAGTTTTTTTTCTGCAACAACACAATCATCTATTAAAATCCCTATGTGGGATTCGAATCCGGCATTTTCCCAAGTGAAGCGCTCAGTCTTCTCACTCCTTAACCACTTCGGTCATTGGAGTGAGTTGTGGACTGAGTACTTATACATTAGTCAAATCGTAACTGTATCAGCTCTAGCATTGGAAACCGGTAATTGTCAACAAGCGAAAAACAAAAGTATTTTGGGCGACAAAGAAATGCAGCCGTGAAGGGCTTACTTCAAATCCTAGATCCGACCAACGACATTGTAAAAAAAACTACTGAGAATGTCTGAACCATTCATTTGCACCACTAGTTTATTTATTTTCATGTGGAGAAAATGTAAAGAAAAAATTGCAGCGGTTTTTGAGAATTATTTTTTGTGAATTTGAAGTGAAAATTGCGCAAAAACGACTCGTTTCTTCAGAAAATTTGACATCACCTTTTTTAAAGAGCTAATTTTGTACAGTAGACTTTGTCTGAGATAAAAATCTCTATCTTCAATTTCGTAGTTTTAAAAATATTTTTTGATATTTTCAAAAAAGCAAGAAATTCCGGAAGTGGGATTAAGACCATATTTTATATTTTGCGCTAATGCGCAAATATGAAGACTAATGTAGTGTGGCGAGCCACCATTACTCCACACCGAAGGTTAGCGGCTTGCATCGGTAAGCATAACATCTCGGCGGCACAACCTCCAAAAAGTGCTGCCGCATGCATGCGAGGGCCAATATAGACGGGACCATGCGGAGCAGACGGGACCATGTGAGTCACAGGCGAGTCCCATGCGAGTGACAGCGAGTCAGATGCGTACGTGAGAACTGTGAACGACCTGCACCAGGACACCAAGAACGCTCTTCCATGATGACTCGTTCGCAAATCTCCGCCGCCGCCGTCGCCGCCGCTGCTGCTGTCGTCTCGCCGCGCCTGGACCACGGAGTGATGGGTAAGAGGCCGCCACGTCTGAGCTCGACTTCCATACATTCCCTCATCTCATTTATCGTTCCCGGTCTCTCTCTCCCTCTCTCTCTTATGCAACCGTAATAAATGGTGCATTGTTTGGAACAAGACTTCCTTTTGAGGAAACTGCCCTCCCATTCCCCATCTCAATAAAATCCTCCAGATCAAACACAGTACTCCAAAGTAACGTGCTGCCCCAGGAATACGCTGAAACCAGTCAGCTCCGAGGGTGGCACGTCACAGTAGATAATTACTTGAACTAGACATTTATAAAAACGTTATTATTCTACACTTAAATCTATTAGAAATTCACGATAATTAGTAATTAAAAGAGGCCTATATACATTAGCTACACTGTTCCTAAAGTGAAATAGTGAATGATTTTTGTTTTAGGTAATGATTAACACATTAACGTCTAGAACATTTTGTTCCGTACACAAAACAAAGCCCTCGTCACTTTCCACCTGCAGACACCGCCGCGCGGAGCCGGCGCGCCCACGGCCGCCGCCCTCCCCCTTCCCCGGCGGCCACCCACAGGTCACCGAAGGGCCGCTACTCCCTCAAAGGGCCTTCCCCCCGTGTCTGCCAAAATAGCCTAAAACGGGACATTCCCCGCGAGACGGGACTTGTCGACACTCCGCCAGCCGGAACATCCGCGTTTGTGCACTCTCCGCGCGTGATCGGGTCGTGATGCGCTTCGCGCACGTTACTACGCTGCCGTCGGCAGTTCTGCACTGTTTGAATCACCAGGTTCGTAGTACAGGTTCTCATTGCGCTACGCGCAGATTACAACGCTGCCCTCGGCAGTTCTGCAATGGCGAAAAAGCGTTGAAGCAAAATTCAGTCCATGGTTCAATTCACTTCGGCTTTGTGAACGATGCCCGACTCGCACCTCCTACACCTGAGGAGTATCTTGTGTGGCGCAAGACCGTGTGTGACTCCTGCTGCCATGGCCATACCAAAACCCCCCCCACCCAGCGTTTGGGCCAGCCTTGACAGCTGTGGGCGACTTACGGCCCTATAAGTGGGAAAACTGTGGCGAGTCCTGCAGTCATGCATCATCCCGGAGAGGCAACGCTGGAAGATCACGCATGCCGCATTGACCAAGTACTATCCAGACACGACGAGTTCAAAGTAAATGGCTTAGCCAGGAACACTGTGACAATTCCTGTCAGTGCAATTAATAAATGTAGCACGAATGTAAAATAATTTCATAACCACTCACTTTGTTTTCTCATTAACATCTCATACATTTCACTTAGTGTCTAAGATTATTTGAAATAAAACATGTTGCAATGTCATTTCATGATTACTTCACCCAGTCAATCAGATTCCATCCATTCTACCAGGCGCAATCCCTCTCCCACCGGTCCCGGGCAGCCGGTCCGGCGCGGAGCGTGAATTACTTTGGATAGAGAAGGCCCATCACAGTCCTC
>JAHLJT010008446.1:9836947-9850027 GCA_031308135.1 Acheta domesticus | reverse complement strand
AGCAGTTGCATTGTGGTTATGAATTTCTTTATTGTTATCACCCCACACAATCCTATCATGCAAATACAAAATTAATTATTTTAATTGGTTATTCTTTCTGTTTAATTTTAATATTAAAATTAGTGCAATTACAGATTGTAAATTATAGTAATTTAACAGCATTCTCAAGTTTTGATTATACGTTAAAGAAGCCACAGAAGATGTGTTATTAAAATGTTAATATTTAATTATTAATTGTTTAATTAATAGATTATGAATTTAATATTTAACATTTTTTTCATTTTTATTGATTTGTACCAATTTTTGGGTATTGACTTATGTTTTCTAACTTAAATATTTATATTTATTCCACAATTGCTAAGAAGGATTTTTGAAAGGAAAATTTATTAATTGATATTTTTATTTGTCTACGTCAATTTTATACTTCTTATGATGTTTAGTTTGCTAAACAAAAAAGATAAATTTTTGTACACTCAATTTTCTTGCACTGGAATGAAAAAAATAGCAGGAATGGTGTTGGGGATGTATAAATGATCAGTTCGAACTCAGTGTTTCATTCACTGTTAGTTCCAAGAGTTAGTTGATACGCCGGATGTTTGCAATCTGAAACGCCTGATTGCGCGTCCACGTGGGAGACGTTTCTACGAATACAGTGGTCCTAACCTGTTCGCACATGCGGTTTGATTCCAAGAATACTGTGTGCCTATGCTTGGGATTTATTTCTTGGTGAGAAAGGACCTGTCTTCACGATGGAATATCTCAAGGCATTTCGCAACTTTCTCGGTCGTGCCACCAGATGTCGCATGATCAGAAGCACTGCTCGATATGGTCGCGATCTAGCGGTACGACCGAGAAAGATGAGAAATAACGTGATATGTTCCATCGTGAAGAGCACGAGCCATGAAAATAAAAACCCTAGTATAAACTACCAAACCAAGTTTCAGAAAAACTAATTGAATTCCTCTAGGGGACGATACAAATAATGACAGTCACAAATAGCCCGAATTATTAATGAATTCAGTTTTAGAACAACTATTATAAACTTGAAATTAATGTTCACGTGCTCATTAACACTATGTGTGGAAAAGTTTTGTTTTGAAGCTGTATCAAGACGTCAGTAAACAAATTTAAAATCAATATAAAAATACAAATTGAAACCCTACATATCTTAATAAAGGCATATTTTCTTCTTGGGTCTGCAGTGGTACGTTTTATTTTTACAGACAATATAGCTGGACAGCCCGAGTTTTTAGAAAGTCTTCTATTTTTCGCCCCTACTACGGTACTTTTCTGTATGTACTATGATGGCATACACTTTTCTGAAAGTAAAAGGACAAATTTTACTATCTCTATAATAAAACTAGAACATAAGATGTATTTCTATCAACTTACGAACAAACAAATCATTTTCCTGAAGGTTTTGATGATCTGACATTCCATTTCGTTTGGGTGATCTTCGCACACTTCTTTACCCAAATGTCTTCAACATATTGCATTTCTTATGCCAGTTTCTTCTTCATTATCCATTAAAATTTCATAGCTGTAATTCGCTTGGAAAGAAATATGATGTAGTTTCGTAGTTCGCATTTATATAAAACCAAAATGTAAGTTTAGGTACTTACTGACAAAACACGTTGGATTATTAAGATACGTAGTTCCCATAATGGTAAAGACTAATACAACAGCTGTCAGAAATATACGCCCGAAAACGCAGTCGATCGCTTTGCCTACGAACACAGTAGCCGAGTCCGTGTGCGTTGTGCACTCACTCGCTGTGGCTCTGGTCTCCGTAGAAAGAGATACGCATTTCGCGCGGTTTCGCGCTCCTCGCCCGCTAGCCAATCAGCGAAGCCCGGTGCCGAATACATGTGCAGTTTGCTTATATGCGTCCAGTCAAACGGTGCTCAAAAATGCCAAATACCGGAAAGTTTTGGTGTAGTTTTGATTTTGGGTCCTATTGTTTTTGGGGTCGCTGAACACGAATATCATGTTTGTCAACAAAAATTTTGCCCGGAAACACGTTTTTTTTCAAAAAACGTCTTAAAATACGACATTTTTCAGTTTTTCCAACATAACTCGAAAACAATCCACTTTTCGTAAATATAGGCCATACATGAAATTAAAGAAGATAAAATTGCCTACATTTTGTGTCTTTAAAGATTTTTTTCTCCTTCGTACCATTTACCCGCTAGAGCAACGTGAATTTTGGTGTTTTTATGAAGAAAATTGTGAAAATAGGATTCATCCCATTTTGTCGCAATTTAGCTCAGAAACTACGCATTTTCGTAAATATTGACCTTAAATGAAATGAAAGATTATGCAATTTTCTATATTTTAAGACTTAGAGGTTCTTTGTCTGATAAACAGTTATGTTTACGCCGCTATCGTGCGTCGAACCCAAAGGCAAAATACTTGGATGTTACTGTGAGAATGACACATCACTTACCCTCGTTCACTAACTCTATAATTAAATATTCTATTATTACTACAAATTAAATATTCCGAGTTAATTTCTGTCAATCCAAACCCCTGCCAATCCAAATCCATGCCCTGTTCCAAAGAATTACCAGGGCTAAGAATACGGATGACCAGCTTTAAGGATGTTTGAGCTACGATTGAGGCCCATATTCCGTCATTATTCGTCAATGGTTTAAGAAAAGGAACAAAGTCAACTCTCTTGAAAGCATTCAAACCACAGAATCCAAGTTCAATAAAGGCCAAGTTGAATATGTCATCGACGGAGGATTTTTATTGCATAGGGATATTGCATCCTTGGCATATTAATCATTTTCTTGTGTTTGTGATAATTACGTTCATTATGTAATATAAAAATATCAATTGCAAGCCGTGGTTGTTTTTTATGGCTACCTGATGGTGAGAAAGGGGGTACAGAAAGCGCAGAGCGAATTAAAATATCTAGAAAACTTGCTTCAGCGGACATTCTGTTTGACGAAACAAGGGTGACAACGACGTCAAAAGAAAATTTTCTGGCTAATAATTGCAACACAATTCGATTAATTGCAGTGCTGATTCTTTTCTTCAGCGGGAATGACGTGCAAGCAAGCGAAGGAAGACCCAGACACTCTGAAAGTCAACACAGCTTTGTCCTTAGCTGCAACTAATGAGGCTGTGATTGTAGTTGGCGAAGATGTGGATCTATTGGTCATTTGATAGGCCTCAGCAAGCATGAAAAAGACAGAGTTTCTACAGCTATGTATTCTCAAATTGATGCTATAAGTGAACAAATTGCCGAAAACATTTTATTTTTATAAGCAATGAGTGGTTGCGATACTACCTCGGCGTTATTCCAGCAAGGGAAATTTCTTCAGACTCTGACCAAGAACCCTAATCTTTTTGACACAATAAAAATATTCAGAAACTCCAACGCGATTCAGGAGATGGTTTCTGATGCTGGTGAAGGTTTTCTTGTTTCATTGTACGGTTGTAGTGGAAAGAAAGTGCCATCAGTGAACTAATTGAGATATATTTGTTATATCAAATCTGCCTTCACGTATAAGCCATTCATTGCTGCACTACCACCATCTGCAGGTGCAGCACAACAACACTCATTAAGAGTTTATTTATTTATTTATTTTCGTCAAAAACAGTTAAAAACTGTGTGTGACGAACTATAGGGAGAAGTGAATTTTGTGCACGTTTTCATAATTCTGTGATCTCTATCCTAAACTATATTCTAGTCGAATTTTGAATACAGAAAAGAGTTTTTTTTCGAGTTTTGTTGACAAAATATTCGCTCCTATAAAATAAAATATATTTTCAAAGGTAAATTAGGTATAAATTCCTGCCCTTAACCCTGATGTTCTTCATGAGAGAATAATACTTTTTGCCGCGATAATATGGAAAACAATAATTTGAATAACTACATTTATGTCCAGAAGCAAAATATGGGACCATCTCAGCAATTGCTTAAGGATCAGGGAAACTGGACGAAAAATCTGATCGAGATGGGGGCTTTCAACCCAGAAACTGTGGTACAATACTTGTTACAGGTTCTTTAGAATTATACAGCGCAAATGATAAATAATTACATTAACTATCATTGTTAAAATTAATGCTACTTTCCTTGTTGATGCTCGGTATAGTCTCGAATTGTATAGAAAGAGTTATGCAGCAGAAAAGATTTTACTTGGGACTTAAACTTTTCTATCGAATTTAATCGTTTAATGTCTTCTGGCAAAGTGTTGTAGAGTAATGTACATAAATTGTATGTGGATTTTTTGTAGTGAGCTCTTGATACTGCCACCTGGTGAATATGATTACTACGTCGTGTGTTATACTTCGGCGTTTGCTGAAAATATATTCCCGCCCTTAAGTAAGTCATTTTTGACAAAAACTACTGATTCGTAAATCAGGAGACAAGGTAATGGTAAAATTCCTAGATTAATAAAGAGTGACTTACGAGAATCACGTGGGTTCGATTTGCTTATTATTCCTACAATTCTTTTTTGTAATCTGAACGTCTGGGAGCTATAACATGTGTTTCCCCAGAATATTATGCCATATCAATCAGGTACATCAATGGCTAAGCGTAAGAAAAAACCTTAAGAGTAGGCATGGAAAAGAACTAAACATGGTCTTCCGCCTGTGACAACATTATTACCATCCGAACCTTCAGCTTTATTGAAACTTGATTCATGCAAATGCACCAAGAGCTGTCAAAAAAATTGTGGCTGCAGAAGGCAGAGTTTAAATGCTCCAACTTGTGCCTCAATTGCGAGAAGAGTTATGATAGGCAATTTTATCTTCTTTAATTTTATGTATGACCTATATTTACGAAAAGTGTGTTGTTTTCGCGTTCGAGTTTCGAAAAAACTGAAAAATGTCGTATTTTTAACACGTTTTTTGCGAAGAAAAAGTGTTTCCGGGCAAAATTTTTGTTGACAAACATGATATTCGTGTTCAGCGACTCCAAAAACATACAGGACCCAATAATGAAAACTACACCAAAACTTTCCCCCATTTTCTACTATTTGACTAGACTACCTCGCCTCAAGTGGCCCAGGGCGTCTATTGATCGCACTTGAGAGCCTCTGACCGGGAGGTCTTGGGATTCGAGACCCGACTAGCTACATAGTTGAGTCGCATTTAGATTGTGTGCAGAAAAATTGTACGGATTTGCTGCACTGCACCACCACACATGCCGAGGAACAAGTCGCTCCCGGCTCGAGAGGTGCCCGCTGGTGAGAGATACTTTGTTAGGTCAGCATCGGATCTCGCCATCCAAGGAAAATATCACCTCAACGTCCAGCGATTAAAAACATGCACTGCACTTACGCGACTAATGACCTCTGCCGTTGGCATGCAATGAATCACTAATGCATCAATCAACCGTCTAACATTTTGGTAATAAGTGAATTAATATGTTATAGTCTTGTTTCTATTGAGAATATTTTTAGTGACGTGGACCTCTGTTATGTGCATGAAAGCGAATTTCGGCTGTTGGAAAAGTTGAAGTAAAAAAAGGAGATGATATCCTCTCGAGATGCAACCATGTGTCCATGAGACCGTTCACTCGAGGCATTTAGCATATTAGCGCCCTCCGTGTGGCAGGGTTTTGAAGCCACGATGGCGTGAGATGTTGCCCTGCCCCCGCCCTCCTTCCCCTCCTGCCCCCTCCTCCGCACACGCACCCGCCCGGCCGACGAGCGGTCGTCCATCGCGCATGTCGAAAGCCTCTGGAATTATAGCACGTCCTCGTGTTGTTCATGAATATTCCATCCCGGATAACAAGCGTTCCAGCAGACTCGGAAGTCCCAGCTGCTCCTCGGCAGCGCCGGTGCCCGATCGCTGATTTACCTCCACAAAGGCCCTCGCTGGCCGGGAAGGAGCGGCCGGTGGAAGGGGAGGGGGAGTGGGCGTTTTTGCTAGAAATGATTGGACGACGTAATAAAAGGAAATGATATACCGCACGATCCCTTGCCCGCAAATGCCGATCATTGCCGTGCTGAGGGCTACGGCGTCGTTCCAGCACAGAGGACAGATGCTGGAACATTTTCCTTCACAAATAGAACAACAACGGACTGGAATACGTTGCCTGCGACGGCCTTGGAACCCTTTCCTCTCGGAGTACAAAATTAAGTAAATTAACTAATGATATTTGTAAATTCTATTATTTAATATGCTAGGCTTGCAAAATGTTACTTTATTATTATTATTGTTATTATTAGCATTGTGATAATTACTATTAAATGCATTGCTTTATAAAATATATAAGATTATTTAAAGTAGTATTTGAATTGGAAAGTTTTGACTTGTTGTGGATGGAGTGTAGTGGAATAGAGATGTAGAAAGTGAAGTGCAAGTGAAGTAAAATGAAGTGAAATGCAGTGCATTTTAAAAGGGCGTGCGTTTATTAGTTAGAATATATGTGCAGCACAGCCATAAAATGTGAAGTTAATGCTTTAATTGTTATCATTGACTTTATTATCATATTATTATTGATCTAATTCAGACTAGAAATGTTATGAGTCGGTTGATTATAGTCTACTCCGGTTTGCAACCACCGTCCTAAAGAGGAAATCTAGGGACAATAGGTGCCTCTACAATACTTTGCGCAAAATGTGGGCTGTTCCAAATAAAGCAATTTCTTGCACTTCCCAGTCTTTTGCATTACCTGGGAGTTTAGCCAAGTTCTTACTCAAATTTTGCGGAACAAATCCCAGAGCTCCGATGACTAACGGTACGACCTGTGCTTTTACACCCCACATTCGGCTGATCTCGATTTTCAAACTCTTGTATTTAAGACGTTTCTCTGCCTCCTTTGTTACGGCGTTTTGATCGCATGGGACAGCAACATCGACAAGTAAACTCGATTTGTTCTCCAAATCCCGGATAATAATATCCGGTTTCTTTGCCGCTATTGTGCGATTAGTTTGAATTTGTTGGTCGTACAATATCCTACACAGTCCAACAGACGTCAACGGTTTTTTGTGAGTGTTCGTACCACTTGGGGCATGTGTTTGGAATTTCGAAGGTGGTACAGATCTGCCAGTGGTGGTAACTACACACCTTGTCGTATATTTCGAATATTCTGTCTTTGCTAGAATTGCTCAAGGTGAGACAATATGATCAATGGTTTCTACTTGTTCCTGGCAAATGCGGCAATTAACATCTTGGGAAATTTTGAGAACCGCTTTATCATAATGTCGTGTTCTCAAGGCCTGCTCTTGGGAAACTGTTACGAATGCTTCCGATTCTGTCTTCATTCTTCTCCTTTTGAGGTATATAAATGTTTAATCTTTATTGATCTGCACCTTATCCATTCCTTGTAGATATTGTCCATGAAGTGGTTTGTCTCTCCGCGATTTCTTTAACATTTTTTGTGTCTAACATTTCATGTTAAGTGTCATCAGAAGTTCGCTGTGTGTGTTATTCTGCGTGTCTTGCATAGTCTTGTTCGCAATGCTTTTTGCTACACTTACAATGCCAGTTTTCCATTCTTCGGTCAGATTTCATGAACTGCCTCATTAGAGGGTCATCTTAGTGGCAGACTTCATACTTTCCCATCCCGACTAATGAATTATGCCATGAAGCCTCAATTTGTCTGAGGCCTCTTCATCCTTCCTTACGTGACACATAAACCTATGTACATCAGCTCGAGAGTGAGCGACATGATGACTTGTAAGCAGTTTTCTAGTTTTTCGATCCATGTTTCGGATATTATTATTATTAATATTATTTCTATTTAATATTATTTTTATTATTAATATTATTGTTTTTATTAATATTATTGTTTTAAAGTTCATGTAATATGTAAATTGTAGTGTTCTGCCACCAGGTTACAACCTGCTTGCAGAAATAATATCAATCTATCTATTACATTCCACTCACGAATGAAGTGTAGTTAGTGGATCTCTTTCGACGGACGCCGCCGCCCCCCCTCGCACAGAGATCGTGTCCAGCGACGGCTTGTCAGGCGGTGTTTATGTAATTGCGATGCGACCGCGCTCTTGCTCCGCGATTCCCGTCACGCGAATGTATTCTTAAGTTATTTGTTCCAAATAATACGCCCGCCGGAATAAACGCACGCCCAGCCTGCGCTCATTTCCATACGTCAGCTTCGGACTCGTTTTTACGTTCGCGAGCGCGTAGCGCGAAACAGGCGCGAAGGCAACATTTTAATGGAATGACGTGTCCCAAGGCTTTAATAATAAGCAATTATAATGCAATTACCGGGGCAATTATCCGCCGATGTAATTTGATTAATCGCGTAGATAAGCACGCGGCTTGGGGGATGATGGTAATACAGATGTCAGTGGACGCGGCATCATTAAACGAGGCTGCCACGCCGGATGAGTCGCGAGTTGGTGATCAAGGACGGTCGTAGACAGGGGGTGGCGAGGGAGGAAGATAAGCAGCTGAAGGAGGAAGGTGAGTACACGAACTTCGTTTCGGGCTTCAACTTTTTTATTTTGGTTTATATGCGTCCCTTAAAGCTCAAATGTCTCTTCGCGGTCGCCGAATGCCGGTTGTGAAGGGAAAGGATGGGGTGTGCTCCCCAAACGACGTTTCACATCGGGTTGGACGTGTGGAGATGGCTCTTGTTGCCAGTGTGGGGTGCCTGACCGCAAATGCCTAAGGTTCGAGATCCGGTCGGCGGCGAATGTTGCACACAAGCCAGATAGCGAGGCGAGCAGCAAGCTGCATGGGCCAGGGGTTTTCCAAGTTGCTTCGACCAATACCTGTCGAATGTCGGATCGGCCCCGGAACAAACGGGCCAAGGTCATATTTCCTTCATCCTCCTCCCCTCCCTTCTCGTATCACACGCGCACTTACGCTTACACGTAGCGCACGCACTGCCGCACTCGTAGGGTGCTTAGAGCTAGGGACAACTGGAGAGGGAAAAGCGTCGCATCTCACACTTACACTTGAGGCTACCATCTGCAGTTGATATACTTGAAAACACGAAGTCAATCAAACATTCAGCGAGATGCGTGAAGGGTACGGCCCATAGGCCGTTGGGCATGGTATTAGTACTCCATGCAGAATCCACTGGGCGATCCGGATCGTACTTTTCCTCTGCGGACTGGAGAAGATACCGGGAAGGGAAGGTAGATGGTGATGTTGGCCTTTGTGTGGGCTGTTGCATCGGCCCATCGACCGGAGGTGTGACCAGAAAGACAGGAAAACGGCCTACAAGAGGAGCTATACGAACTGGACCTGAGCAGACATACGAACGAGATCCCGACTGAGCCCGGTCGATGTACAAACAAAAACAATTTTTTCGGTACTCGCATGGGATCGAAATCGCGATTTCCTTGTCACAGGCTCCCTCCATAGTCAGGAGTTGCCTGATAAATGCGATGCACTATTCAAAAGGGAAGTATTTGATTCGATAATCTACATAGATTAATTCCAGCCGTAAAATTTGAAATTAAAGTAGGAATTATTGTGCCATAGTTCATTTTTACTTTCCCGTATACGTACGTATACACGGAGTGATATACGTAGTATAGGGAAAGTTATGTAATGCTGCGCGAAAAAATGGCCAATTTTCGGTGGAAAAAATTAATTGCCGGGCCGTGAAAACGAATAAGTGGATAAAACCAGTTGCTAAATTAAGAAAAAAAATCCCCTAACACGTGGTGTGGTCAAAATCCATGATTTGTTGCTTCTTTATACTTAAAAATCGATTGACGGCATTCCGTCCGTCTGTCCGTCTGTCCGTCTGTGGTCAACGCTAGCGCCTAAACCGTTCGGTCGATTTTCTTCAAAATTGATATTCCCCAGTCGATCTGATTCTAGTCGAAGCTTTGTGATTTTGAAAAGATTCTTTAAAATTTGGGGGTACTTTATATGAAGCCCCCCGGGGATTTTCAACATTTTCTCAAAACGGCTCCAAATTTTTTCTTTAAATTTCTTGTATGAATAGAGGAAAATACACTTTTTAACATGACATAGGTCCGATTTTCACGTACAGCTCTGAATTTTCGAAAATTGTGAAAGTTTGAATTTTTTCGACGTCTTTCTCCAACTACAAAATTGAAGATAGAGATTTTTTCTTCAAATAAAATTTGTTCTGCATATTGAGTTCTTTAATAAAGGTCATGTAAATGTTTTCACAATTTTGGTAGTTTTCGTGCAATATTGCGTGCAATATGTGCAATTTTAAAAAATTACAAAAACAAAATTTTCTCAAAACGGCTCCAAATTTTTTCTTTAAACGTTTGGTAGGGATAGTGGTAAATGTACTCTATCAATGACATAAAAGCCATATTGGTCTATCGGTTGTTTTTTTCAAAAATTACAAAAATGTAAAATTCTTTACATGTCTCTCACGTCGTTATATTTACATTATCGGCGATTTTTTTACATTATTATATTTACGAGTATATATGCTTTAAATAATATCAAGTAAAGTTTCTCGAAAACACTACCGTTTTCTGTGAAAAGTAGCTCAAATTTCGGCATTTTCAGAAATGCTCAAACGTCATTTTCTCGTATATGGCTGCAATTTTTTTCTTGAAACTTTTGTAACGGATAGTGCTAATTACACTCATTAGTATAGCGTGAAGTTTATTTTGAGTTTTTTTGTTTTTTTCAAAAATTATATAAATGTAAATTTTTGAAAGATCTCTCACATCTTTAATATGCACATTATCCGCAATTTGTAAAGATGATTATATTTGTGAGTGTAAGTGCTTCAAATAACTTCAAATAAAGTATTTTGAAACTCAAAAATTTTCTGTGAAAATGAGCTTCAAATTTCGCATTTTTAGTAGTGCTAAAACTCCATTTTCTCTTAAACGGCACATAATTTTTAAAAGAAAATTGCCATTTACGGCTAGGTTTTTGTGTTCTTTAATATTCTAAAATTAATGTTTCTGTTCTACCAATAGGAAACCGAAAAATAAGAAAATGACAAAATATGTACTTTGGCGATGATAGATGGTAGATGGCAAGAATGAGTACGTGGCAATTCCGAATATTGACAAATAAATAAATAAAATAAATACGGTCATGCTTATTTTTTTTCAAAATACGAGTAGTTTTTCTTTAATTTTGTGACAAACGTAATAGGCCGCTGTAAATTTACTGCGCTTCGGACAGCTGGATGCGTCGTAAATTAGAATGTGCAATTTTGTATATTATTTCTTTCTTCGTTTCTTACATTCGAACTTTGTTATAGACTTACACATTAATATTTTAGAAATTGTTTATTTTGAAATATTTGAAATAAGTAAAAAGAATTAATAGCTCTCAGAATAGCGACAATGCAGGGTCTGCAACAATGGAATTCATTTTGCGCTCGCGAATATCTGTGAATTAGTGTCATTGTAGGACCTAATGGAGCTGTATGAAAAGGAGTTATAATTGTCTAATTTATGTTGATATATGCAGGCAAATATTTAGTTTTGCACCAAATGCTGTACCATTTGTAGTGAGTAGAGAATTTGTTGCATGGTTTTAAAATACTCTTCCCTAATCATGGCCCAATGGAAGGCATTTCTATATTTCCAGGGTATCAGGCTTCTTTTTCCAATACAGGGTTACAAAACTTTTTGCATTCTATTTTTGTGAAGTTGTAGAATTCACATAGTTCTGACAACACTGGAATGGAAATAGTGAGTTCCAAGCGAAGATGTTAGTAGCGCATAAAGGGCAATATTACAGTACTACATAGCTGTTTCCTCTAATACGGGAAAGTAAGTACTGTTGTAGCTCCACTAGTTTTATTCCTTTCTTGTCTTCATAAAAATGCAGAGTTTTAACAATTTAGCAGCCAAGTAAATTCTTTTCTGCTGCTTAATTGTTTCGATACAATTAGTCTACACCGAATTTCAAAAAGGATTGTAATATTGATTTTAACATTTACATTTAATCCATTAGTTATCATTTGGACTGTATATTTCCAAATACGTCTGTTACAAATATTATAACTCAGGTTCTAGGTCAGTGACTTCATCTTGGTCGAGATTTTCGTCCAGTTGCCCTGATCCTTTGAATGAATGATGAAGCGAATGCGTTGATGAACCCTTGCTTTGCTTCTGGATATAAATGTATTTTCAATATATGTGAAGTTTTTTTATTAGCTCTGTGAGAAATATAGTTATTTACATTATCGTTCTCATTGTTCTCGTATTAGTTGGTTCCTTTATGAAGACTATAATGTACGATAAGGCGAAAGACATGATATTTGTATAGTGAAAATTTGTAGTTAATTTGCTTTGCAAATAATATTGTCGCGAATGTTTTGTCAATTATAGCTAAAACGCTCGTGTTGCTTTCAGAATTCAACTTGCCTGTGGCTTAGAATAAGGATCCCAGACTATATGAAGACATACACAAAATACATTTCTACTTATAGTACGAAAATAATTTTAAACAGTCTTTGACGTTAAATAAATAAAATTAAGGTTTCATATGAGTTCGTACGATCTGAGTACACGTGCAAATTGTATGCAGATATAATTATAGTGATTACTTTTAATTTTTTAACAGTTTGTTTATGTTTCTTATATTATCGGTCAATAAGACAAAGATGTTTGGTAGAAACTTATTTACGTGAACGGGGATCTGCCATACTGTCAATAAATGCCAACCGGGCATACATCGGAAGCTGAATTGTCACGAGGCCCACCAAGAAAGCTCTGGCCAGTTTTTACCGTTCGCGTATTTCGTGTTGGTTGTCTTGTATATTTCCACAATTTTCCGGTGCTTATTGTTTCGTTCATTTATTTGTTTTAGGTCTTAAATGTTGCGATCTAACAAGAAAGCAATGCTTCCATCCACGGGCGTGCTCAATCTAAAACAAAAGAAGGGCGACATCTATGGCCCCCGCTTGCCGATAACAACTTTTATCTATGTAGCATTTTCTTTTTAGATGTTACATTTTAATTTAAATAATAATACATTTACAATACATACTACTATACTACTTTAGTTTAAATACAAACTACAATTTAATAGACATACTGTTAATAAAATATACTAAAAGGAGAAGCAAATTATAAGTCTAATGATTCTTCTTCTCAAATGTTCAGATTAAAAGGAAAAAATCGAAGATTTAACATTACAGGGAAATAAACTGATTTTTTCCGAATGGCTTTAATGCCTCTA
>JAHLJT010008446.1:9819596-9836847 GCA_031308135.1 Acheta domesticus | reverse complement strand
GGGGGGAGGAAGCTCGTCAAGAAGACATTTTTTTTTTTATGGCGACTTGCAACGAATTGCATATCCTGGCGAATAATATTACTTTAAAAGCACTTTAAATAAAGTAGGATTTATTCCTGTGAATTATTATTGGTGCTCATTTTCAATTGGCGAATTGGTTTGGAATGACAGCTCAATGTCTCAATGAAGACAATGCCAGCCTCACCTTCTTCTGATAATTGATTTCTTCTGAATGCGATGATGTAATACTATCTAGCAATATTCGTTTGAACGACTTGCCATTGTACCTCAATTGACAAATCGTCAATCGAGCTCTTGCCCGGGAGAACGGATTAGCACATATGAAGAACAAATAGTTTCCTTCGAAAGCACAGTGATACACATATGTAGTACTGATTGAAATGCTTCCAACAGCTGATAGTTCACACAGAACTGTTTCCCGAAACATAAAGAAGCTCTAGGGTCTGCAATATACGATCGCTGCTGACGAGAGAGTTCTGTGACGAGGGGATGTACTAGAAATAACAAATATTACGTTTACTTGACACAGACCTGTTATCATTGTAACATAAAAGTGACTTGAAGAATCTGTGTATGACGTTGAAAAGGAAATGAAGGCAATTCAATATCACGTCTAAGAATCATAAGAGTAATTTCAGCTCAGAGCCACCATTTATTATGTTTATTTGGTCAAAAACCAGTAAACTGTTATTACGTGCTGGGGAAAGCGATTATCTGCGCACATTTTCTTGAGGCCCAGAATAAAAAAAACTTTAAAAAATTGAAAAACAGAAAGAAGAATTTAGGAAATAATTACTTATTTTAGGAAATTAAAGTTTGAAAAAATGTTTGTTCCCGAGTTATAAAATATCATTTTAACGGTAAAGAAGTGCTGATTTGATTTTTCTGATTGCACTAACAAAAAAAAAATAGTAATGAACACAAGTTCTACTCCTACATTACAAGCAGGAGTGCTCAACAGAACTGCGCACCGTGAAGCTACAGTAATTCTCCAGAAGTAAAGTATTTGGCAATCAAACCAATGAACCCCAATGAAAAGTGACGTATGAGTCGCTCATTTTTAAGAGAATATGAGATATATTTGTGTGTCGCACTCCACCTTGGTAGAGTAGGAAGCAAATGGGCGGCAAAGAAGGTGTCGCGGCTATTGCCACAGGTCGCGTGTTGGCGCGGCGGCGGGCGCTTTCAGGGTCTTCCTTCTCCGCCTCTTGGGGGTGAGCGAGCGTCACAGTCGAGCGCGCGCCTGTAATTCCTTGTCGCGCGAACGGCATGTGTCGGTTCACCTGACGCGCGCGGCGCCCACCGGAGCGAGCGGCGGCGAGCGGCGACGCCGACGCCCACGGCAGATTGGCGAGCGGCCAATGGGCGCGCCGCCGGCCCGTTGGCCAGGGCGGTGAGCACGCCATCTTCAACTTGTGGCGGCGATGGTGTAACGGTCAGCGATGGGATGTTATAACCAAGTTCGCGGTTCAAACCCGATCGAAGTCTGATTTTTAAGGGCGAAAAAATCCTATGTACGCCTTCCTTCGGAGGCGAAGTAAAGCCTGCGTCCCATGTTAGAAGATTTACTGCATGTAAAAGATCTCAAGCTTAAATGACGCCTCTGAGCAAAATTCAAAATCGCCTGTTTCGTCGCCCATGGAATATCTTTTTTCTCCGCAAGTTGGCGAAAGGAGCGTAGCGAAATTTGCGTGGTCAGACGGAAGATCAAGCCTCATGGTCTGAGTCTCACCACGTAAAAATAAGGCAATTCAATTCAATCTTCAGGGCGAGACGCAGGGGCATGCAATATCCGCAAGAGACCTTTTTTGCTCCATTTGCTTTCTACTCTACGAAGGTGGAATGGAAAAACCATTGAGTGCGAGACAAATATATCTCAATATTCCGTACAAAATAAGCGATTGAATACGTAACGTTACAATCAGTGGATTGATTGCAAAATTCTTTATTTCTTCAGCATTCCCACCAGGCAACAATATGTTTAGTGTTACAAAAAGGAAATGACAGACATTCTATACTTTCGACCTTATCAAGTGAAAATGACCACACAATTGTCACATGGGATTTGATTTTCTTTCTATCTCTTTGCACTATTCAAAAAAACCTCCACTAACGATTGATTTCTCTTTGTATTTCGTTTGCACTGGGCTCGACATGCGTCCCCGTGTTTTCAGGTACCGTCTTTCAAACAGAATTGTCAGAATGCCAGGGCTATATCAGAACGACGATGGAAGGCGATGGGTGGACGACGGCGGGCGTTGGCTGGAGAGCGATCGCGCAATGGTAGAACGCCACTGCAATTGGAGAAGGACGGGCCGATGGCGGAAGGAAGGGGAATGGTAAACGACGATGGTGGTGAGCAATGCTAAGGAAAAGTGAGAAAACGGGGCGGCGGACGATCGGTTGGCTGAGGGTGAAGGGACGCGATGGCGAGGGTTGCTAAGACATAGCGAGACCGCTGGGCGATGGCGATCAATAGCGAGGAAAAGGTGAGGCTGCGAGACGACGGTTGGCAAGTGGGCGACGCCTTTGTGATGCTGGGTAACGGCGTTGCGGGGTTTCCAGTGGTTGTCAGGCTGGCGTGGCCATGGCGAGATATAGAAACGACGACGGGACGTTGGCCAGCAATAGTGAGGAAGACCTGACAACGTCAGCGGGCAAGTGGGCGACGTCGTATGATGGCGGACGTTGACGGATCGATCGGGCCATGTCACGATGTCAAAAAAACGTGGCGATTGCTGGCTATGGTTATCGCTGGAGGTGGTTGGCGATGGCGATTGCGGCAAGCGATTACAAGGAAACGGTAGATGGTGGGCTGGTGAAAATGAGCAACGTCATGGTATGGTAACCGACAAGGGAAAAGGGGTGCGATATAGTGTTTACGGTTGACGACGGCGGGTGACGAAATGCGACGACGGTTGCAGAAGGGCCACCTATGGGGGAATGGTGAGATTTCTTATCTCCCATCTCTGGCAATGCTTGTGCTATATGGTGCTCACTTAATAATCGCCTACCAATGGGATGGAGTGGTCAACGATGATCTTCAGGGTAGATTGATTATATTACGCTTTACTGTGCATATTACGCTATATATTACAGCATCACAACAGCAATCCGTCAAAATAATAATAATAATAATAATAATAATAATAATAATAATAATAATAATACTTTATTGCACAAAAAAGTACAACGGCGAGTCTCAGTAATTAAATTACTGCTTTCAGACTAATCACATGAAAAATACAGAAGATCATAAACATAACATCAAAAGAGAATAAGCATAAATAGAAAAAAAGCATAAATGTAAGTACATGAGGGTTAGAAATTGAAAAAGTTACATAAGTACAATATAATTGTAAGTGGATAGCAGATAATATGAGGCAATATAACATAACAGGAAACACTGAAGTAATGCTAAACATATACATCAAGAAGGTTACAGAAAATTTAACATAATACATCAATCATTCTTCTACTCCAAATATGCACGCAATAGGAGAGGATAGAACTAGGAAGCACCGGGAGAGGTGGCTCAGTGCATCAAATGATATCAGTGCAGTGCCACTTGCTGGGAGCTCCTAGGACTTCACTTCCCAAGGCGGCAGGAGTTTCGACACTAGCTTGTCAGCTAGATCTGGAGAGCCATTGTTGCGGCCGGCTGCTCTAATCGCTAATATTCCGTGGTTTCTCTGGCCAACACCAGGCGAATGCCGGAGTAGTACTCTAACAAACGGTCCACGGACCGCGCGCGATCTTTCCTTCCTCATCCTTGTCCTATCCCAACCACTTACACACACACTAACATGCACGACACTCCCACACGTGCCGAGAGCGGTCGGGGGCTTAGAGCTTGTCTCCCCAGGGGCGGTGCCCGCTAGTGGGGGATACCTTCTAGTCAATGGTAGGCCGGAGCCGGATCTCGCCAGCCAACGGGGAAAGATCACCGTCACATCCCCATTATAAAGATGTACTACACTTACGGAACAAAATACTTCAGTAGTTGACGCGTTCGGAATCACTAACAATCGATCAATGAGGACTAGGAAGGGAAGGAGCGCGTAATTCGTGGCCCGTTTGTTTGTGTATTAATCCAGCATTCGCCTGGTAGTGATCGGATAATGTATGCTAAAGTACTCTGTCAGAAATTTCCACATTACTTAATGTACATTAAATTCATATAATTATCACGAACGCACATTAAATTTAATATACACATGTACATTAGAATGCAATAGTCAACCCTTTTGGTCCAATGTGAATAGAATGAATCGTGGACTGGTGATAATGAATATACGATATGAAGGATGAGAGGAAGAGAAAGTGGGAGAACCACTACATTAAATCTACACTGATTTTAACGTGTGCTTTAAATTAAATGTATTAACTTCTTTTTAATGTATAAGATTACATTACCTTTCATGTCAATATATTGATCTACATTAAATTAATGACAATTCTGGCAATACTGACATGGGAGTAATCAGCCTCTTGAATTCTCCTCCTGACAGCCACTGCGTTCTATCTAGTTATATCGCCAGTGTCGAATCCCAACACCGTTGAAACTCGAAACCTACGTACTCTTGGTCACAATGGCTGCAGAAATAGAGCAATGCTGACTTTAAGCTAACGTCAGGCGGTCAAGGATGGTGCTATTCTCGAATAATGTTTGCTACCGCCATTACTTCTTCTGTCACAGAAGTTGCCTCCATTAACAATCGGATGACGCGAACGAGTCTGTGACTGTCATCACTAGAGACCGGAAAAATATGTAGTATGAAACGTCAAAATATGTATATAAATATATAATGAAGATGGTAAGAAAATGTGATAAATATGTAAAACCGAATATTATATGTAATATTTAAATATTCTAATTATAAAACTCATTTACAAAATACGAACTTACATTTATAAAAAATTCGTCAAACGCGGCGTCAACGATAGTTTTCACACCCAAAGGTGAGAATAATTTGTTGCTGACGCGCATTTCCCGCCACTGAGATAACTGAAGCAGGCACGTCGGACTGTGAGAATATTCGACCGCGTCTTCACGAAGCGTACCTCGAGTAGACTACGCAGTAGCACGCAGTAAAAATGAAGGCAAACGTGCTGATTTTTTTCAAAATACTTTTTTTTTCATAAAAATATGTAAGAAAATTGATAAAATAAAAAAATATGTTGAGAAAATAACGAAAAATGTAAATTATGTATTGTAGTACCAACTATGTAAAAATATGTTATGAAAGAATTGGGTATTGTGTTAGGAGGGCGACAATTCGTCAAGAGTAAATTTTTGAGAACGGTAAGTAGAAAAACAAAAAAATACGTAATTACATAAAAGTCCGGTCTCTAGCCATCGCGCTTCTCACGCATTACGATCACTTTCTTCACAATGTCGCATGACCGAATCTAAGCGCTCGCGTTGCCAACTGCGAAGAATCGTCATGGTGTTTACGTGTACCATTTAGTGGTTGCTCCTGCTGCTTGTAGCATGTTTGTTGTCACCACCAAAATGTTTCTCTACTTACATCTTTGTAGCTATTTATGAAAGAAGCATATTTACGTAATTTATTATGAATCTCGTAAATCATAATAACATCTCCATTTTGCTGCATGAACTGCAGTTTAGGTACAAGAGAATGATCCGCGCGTACACCGCGAACCTGATCGTTTACGCGGCTTTACTACAATCTTGGCTACAACCTACAATATCCGCGATGACAGAGTGTAGCTCTGAACGGCGGAGAGGACGTGGGACCAGAGTCTCCATGTTTTAAATAAACGAATCTATTTATTTACGTCAAAAACCGTTTAAAACAGTGTGTGACGAGCTATGGTGCGAAGTGAAATTTGTGCATGTTTTCATAATTCTGTGGTCTCTATCCTAAACCATATTCTAGTCGAATTTTGAATACAGAAAAAAGAGCTGGTTTTTTTCAAGTTTTGTTGACAAAATGTTCCCTCATGTGATAAAATCTATTTTCAAAAGTAAATTAGCTATGAATTTCTGCCCTTAACCCTCATCATGTTCTTCATGAAAGAATACAATTTTTGCCGCGACAATATGGAAAACGATAATTTGAATAACTATGTTTCCCATTGAAATTCAGAAGATGTGCACAAATAATGAAGTTACATTTACATTTACATCAGATGATCGTTATCATTATCATTTTTATTATAACTCTTATAATTTTATTAATGTTCCGGACGTATCCAGCGTCCCTAAATCAGATGGAAAACTCAACATCCCATTGTTATTTGCTTCTCGTCCCCTAGGCATGGACTCACGTCGGCTGTAAATCCATTTCCGTAGCGTGTCTACTTGCTGCTCGCAAGGCTGGCTTGCAAGTGGTGGAATGCTCCACACGTACAACCAGCTTAAGACAGATTTCTGAGAGGCGTTAATGGGTATATCTACCCCTCAGTCGCGTATTGGATCACCGCACCTGACAGACCGTCAGGATCCCTGACTGACAGGCCAGTAGATAGGTTTCACCACCATGTCTGCAGTAGCTACCATTGTCTTGACTACATCCCCTTTCTTTAACATAGATGTCACTAGCGTATTGCTCATAGGTGTTCCAGTCAGAGACTCAGTAGTACTTGCCACGCACTTGTCATAATCGCCTTAGTCACATTGACCAACCATTTACAATTCTATTCAAACCTATTGCTTCGCCAACAATGTAGTTGGTCTATCTAGAGCAACAATGCAGAGGCCTATCTAGACCCAGTCGCCTCCTCTCTCCCCGCTTCTTTCTAACGCACCACCCCTCCGTCTGGACTGGGTGAGATGGCTCAGTGCATCAACCTGATGTCACTGCAGTCCCTCTGATCGGGAGGTCCTAGGTTCAAGTCCCGACGGCGGCACGATTTTCGACACTAGTTTGTCGCATTCAGCCGCTGTCTGGAGGAGAATTCTAGCGGTCGGCTGCTCTGATCGGTAGTTTTCCGTTATTTCTCCGAACAACACCAGGCGAATGCCGGAGCAGTACCCTAACAAACGGGCCACGGAGCGCGCGCGATCTTTCCTTCCTATTCCTTGTCCTCTCCTCTCTTATACACACACACTACACTAACATGCACTACACAACCACATGTCGGGAGATCGGTCGGGAGCTTAGAGCTTGTCCCGGCTGGGGCGGTGCCCCGCTGGTGGGAGATAGGGAGTTGAGGGGAACCCCCCCCCCCGCTAGTCGACAGTAGGTCGGCGCCAGATTCGCCATTCAGTAGGGAAAATATCGCCACCTCCAGATAAAAATACGCACTACACTTACGGGACTAATGACCTAAGTAGCTGACGCGCCCGGAAACAGGAATTAATGAATAAAAGACCTCCACTGGCCATGGCCGCTCCGCCCCGTGTCGTCGCCGTCGCCATTCGCCTCCACCCACACCGCCTCTTGGCGCGGCGCGGTGCGGCGCGGCGCCGGCCTTGCGCGGCGAGTGACTGACAGGCGAAGGCGCGGGCGGCGACGCGGGCGGCCGCCATTGTGGGCCAGCTGGGACAAAACGCCCACTCAGGAATGCTTTTAAGCCGCGCGGCGCTGGTCACGAAGTCGACGTCCCGCTATCGCGGCCCGCCCTCCCCTCCCCTCCCTCCCCCTCCTCCTTGCCCTCCTTCCCCTCTGCCCGGCGCCCCCCTGGGCCCCCCTACTCCCGCCACTGATTGCTGCTATCGTGCGATCCGTTTTTATTTGTTGGCCGTACAATATTGTATAGAGCAGAGTCCAACACATGTCACCGGTTTTGTTGAATGTTCGTACCACTTGGGGCATGTGTTCGGAACTTCCAGAGCCAGTGGAGGTAGCTACACACCCTGTCATGTCTTTTCAGGTATTCGGTCTTTGCTAGAATTGGACAAGCTGAGACAATATGATCAATGGTTTCTACTTGCTCCTGGCAAATGCGGCATTTATCATGTTGGGAAATTTTGAGAACCGCTTTATCATAATGTCGTGTTCTCAACGCCTGATCTTGAGCAGCTACTAGAACTGCTTCCGATTCTG
Organism: Acheta domesticus; assembly: GCA_031308135.1. Lineage (NCBI taxonomy): Eukaryota > Metazoa > Arthropoda > Insecta > Orthoptera > Gryllidae > Acheta > Acheta domesticus. The sequence continues at coordinate 9,828,811 of JAHLJT010008446.1, read as the reverse complement.
GCTTCATTCTTCCCTTTTTAAGCCACGTAAATTATTGATCTTTATTGATCTGCAACTTCTCCATTCTTTTTATATATTGTCCATGGAGGGGTTTGTCTCTCCACGATTTCTTTAACATTTTCTGTGCATTACATTTCATATTACCAGCATCAGAAGTTTGTCTGTGTTATTCTGGATATCTTACATAGTTTCCTTTGCAATGCTTCTTGCAACCCTAACAACGCCTCTTTTTCCAATTCTTCGGTCAAATTTTATGACCCGTCGCATTAGATGATCATCTTGATAATTGACTACATATTTTCATATTCCAACGATTGCATTGTCCCAGGAAGCTTCAGTTTGTCTGATGCCTTTTCTTCCTTCCTTACGTGACACAAAGTATACGTAGCTCGAGGGTTGGCTACATGATGCATTGTAAGCACTTTTCTGGTTTTTCGATCCATGATGCGAATTTTCTGCTCTGTCCACACCACTAGTCCGGAACTATAGTCGACTACAAGCATCACCAAACTACCAATTGCAGATATTTTATTTCCGGAGTTCAGAGCGGATTTCAGGACAGGCGTCACTCCTCTGTAATACTCTTTGCGAATTCTCTCTTTCATTGTGTCGTTTGAAATGGTCTCACATTCTTCAATGCCCAGATATTTGTAAATTTTACCTGGCTCAAGATCTTTAATTACAGTGTGTATATCAACTTCAATGCTCTCTGACGTCAGTTTGCCTTTCAATTAATTGATTTTTTCACACTTTTCAAGACCAAACTTCATGCAGATATCATTGCTGAAGTCTTTCACGACAGACAGCATTTGAGAGAAATTCGCTTCCTTTAATATCATTTACTTTAAGATCATCCATGTAAATTAAATTTGTATTATTATTAATAATTATAGTGTGTTATTGTTTAAAGTCTGCAACTTTTTGATTGTTTGTCTTACTCATAGGTGGTAAGCGTTCTCGACACCAGCCAACCAGACGGTTTCAAAATTACTAGTTACTGGATAAATTCCAGGTAGATAAGGGACATATTACTTTATGAGTCCACGATTTGCTTGCAATACTTCTTCCTGATATCCTCATCATTTTCATTCTCTAAGGGCGACGGATTCGCCGATCTCTCTTCGATTAAAAAAAAAGTCCGTGGAGTGTCGGCGATCATGACGCGGCAAGGAGCTGTGAAGTTCGCCGACACTGAAGGCGTCTCATGATAGAATAAATGATACTCTAGGATAATATATTTATTACCATCATTACTACTACTTTAATAGTAGTAATATGCATGTAATTTTCCTTGGTTTTGAAATAATTATTTTCCAAACGAAAATAGCATTAGACTGAACCGTAACCTGGAAAGTGTCTGACAACGTAGTAGGGACACCTTAAAAATGTAATAACAGCTCCACAAAGGCGTCGTAGGGTTGATGACCACATAAGAAACGTAACAGTTTTCCGTAAAGCTACAAAAACCTAGGTTTAAGAGCATGTGCCCTCTCTCCTTTCCTCGTGTCCTCTGCGATTGTATGAATTCTTTTATTTTATCAGAGTAACTAAAGACGTCTTAGGATACCTTGTCAGGTTCTCATTTTTTGTGTCCTTGAACAGCAGCATAGGCATTTGCAATCGCTTAAGAACCCACATCTTCCTGCCGCCTCCTCCATGCCCCAGGGTTTCCCAGTGTCGGCGATCTCCGCCGACGGCTCGCCTACGACCCGTCGAGAGCGTGGCACTAATGAGAAGAAATAGACGCGCGGCACGCAGGTGGACCCTCATTGTTGGCGACGCGTGTCAGGAGAGGCGTGCCCGCGTCGGCGGGCTGATGTGCTTCGCGCGCGTGCTTCCTTGGCTGTCAGGCGTCACCGCTGCAACGCGCGCCCACTCACGCGCACGCTCACGCTCGCCGCACGCTCGCGATTCGGATCCACCATTGCGTGAATGTCACGGGGCGGGCGTGTTGGGCTGCGCATTGTTCTGTCTGGCGCCGTTGCTCAACTCGAAAGGGATGGACGTCCACACGTGGCAAGGGGAAGAATAGAAACGCCAGATGATGCTGCTCCACGTGCGCAGATTGTAATTCTCACTCATACTTGTAATTCTCATACAGTTTTTACTGTTTTTCTACGAAAAGAAATCGAATTAATAGTAACTCTTAGAGTTAGCGATACGAAAAACTTGGGATTTGATTCGTTGCATTGTTCTGTGTGGTGTCGTTGCTCAACTCAAAAGGGTTGGACCCAAGGGAACGCGAACAATTCAAATGCAAGATCTTCCTGCTCAATGTGTGCAGATTGCACTCCTCCCCCATCCGTCACACACCGTTTCACTGTTTGTTGACGAAAATACATCAATTAATAATTCATAGTTTGGGTCACCGATACAAAAAGTTGGAATTTGATAAGTTTCGAATCAGTGTTTTCTGTCAAAACAGACTTGTTGCAGGAGCACTTCTTTTCATCTAGCAGGAAATGGCATAGGTCGGCGACTGAAGGCTTGGCGCACAAGATTTGAAGTAATTCCTCAGGAAGATGTTTGACCGTCTGTTATGTTGCCAGAGCTCTGTCCTAGCGCTATAATTTTTCTTACACATGCCTGCATGATTGCCTAGGCTTCCACGGCCATCATGGTTGCTAAGACGTTTGTTCACAGCTTAAATCCGATTTTGTACGTCTTCTCTTGTTCTTTCGCAGGTACACGAGTTCATTTCTTGGAGCTTCCCTAATCTACCTTTAATTTGCTCCGAAATATGAAAACAGTATATGCTAAAATCTTCACAAAGAGGTGGTTTCAACTATCCTGATCATTTCAGCTATATTTGTGGTGAGTACACTCGACAAACTAACAGGAAGATCATAACTGACTTTGTTGATGGCAGACTACTATTGGAACCCGCAACGCTTCTAGCAACACATACTACATATAGAAGGCAGACATTTCTAAATCAATAACTTTTGTAATCTGAATGTTACATACCTCGTAATGAATGTATTTTCTGGATGTCCTTGTTACTCGCGAAGAAGGCCAGAATGTGGCGACTGGGTGGCAGTGGTGGTTGCATTTGTCAGAGTTGTCGATTTTGAAATGGTTGATGATGTTAAAACTGCAGCTGACGTAGGAATAGTTGTTTTGGATTGCCCCTTTGCGTTTTTGGATGTTATTCGTGGGGGTGTCGGAGTCTCCTTCTAGTTGTACGGCCTCCGGTTCAATGTTATGTAGTGCCACGGGAGCTGAGCGGATTGTTTGCCCTGTCTTGGGTTGCATATTGTAGATATGAACTGTTTTCAGATGTAAGAGTGCACTATCTCCCAATTTGTCCATCCATTGTGAGTCGCACCATGGGCACTTGTGTGCTGCAGCAAGCAGTCGCTGGTGCCTGTTGGCGCGAGGGGGGGGGCTCCTCCGCTCACCCATTTCACTCGTTCTGCACTGCACCGGTTTGCGTCACGCACCACGTGACCCAGCATGGGCACCTCCTTTGGAAAGCCAGACCAGTAGCAGGCGGCCATTTTGCACGGAGAGTAACAAGTATTGAGAAACATTTTTAAACATTTATTTTCATTCAGGTGTACAGCCTCTTTTGCAATGGGTTTGAATATATTTGACACAGAGTTACAGATATTGGACACAGTTACAGAGTTGAGATGAACTTAGTTTACATATTTTTTTCATTTAGGATTATTTAGGGGGATTTTATGTGTTAGGGGTTTAAGGTGGGTCAAAAGAGTGTCTGGGAAGAGAGAAACATTTTGAAAGTGGCAGAAAGTAGCAATTTTTAACGGAAAGTAACACCGTGATGGTGTAATTGAAATAAAAATTCCAATATTTAAAAAAAGCTTTATATTTATTTTACAATGACTTGTAACAAGGAGATGAATTTTGGTGATTGGCTGCATTTAAAATTGCCGCTAATATTGCGACGAAAACTGGTGGCTGAAGGTCCTTGGGCTCATTGGGATGCGAGGCGAAAGAGCTCAGAATGAATCGCTTTCTTATCCGTTTTCATCATGCTGGAATGCATTTCCTTCGCCCAGAAAACGGATTTCCATCTCCGTCAGAAAGGTTGTAAGACTGAATCATGTATTCCACAGTGTTAGTTCTTTAACTATCAATACAATGAAAATCGCGTTACGCTGAATATTGCAATCGAGATGCCTACATCGATAAACAAAGATCAATTATATCTACTTGCCATGTCTCTTAGATTTTCTTGCGTTCCTAGATATAGAGCTGAAAGGTGCTAATAAAACGCGATTTTTCAAGAACAATGTAAAGTGAGTACATATGCGAAGAACGAGATTAAAGGAATGTATAAAAAAGGGACATTCTACATTCTTCACTTCGTTTCGTTTTTTGTGTGCATCTTCAATTCACGTTTAAATCGACGTAATGAAAGTAGCATTGTAAGCAATGACCGACACAAAATGAGGAATCGGAAGTCGAAAACACGCAATTTAGTCAGTCAGCAATATGTTTTATGGATATTTCTGTTCCCAGAGGAGGCATAGGGAAACTATGAATGCACTGCTGTAACGATTGAGGCAGTCAATCTCTGGAACGGTGATTAGTGACTTGCGACTCTGAAATGACTGCGTATTTACTACTACTCTCGTTAAGACGAACGACACAGCACATAAACCAGTCTGCGTTCGTAATGTGCCATTTATATCACATTTATTTAAATTCATTTATAAATGTCGTTTCTATGAGGTCAGTACAAATGCTGTGAATTTTCTGTTTGGAGAATAAGTTAGAAATTCTGAAAATAACAAGTTAGGAACTTACAATGTATCGAAATATTTTATGATGCTTTTTTCTTAAATATTGGAAAGGGTATGATGTTGAATTGTTAGCCGACTCCATACCATTTTCATAATGTTTGGTTGATGATGATTTGAAGTGCTACCAAGCAATATAAATTTGAATTCCTGAAACGGAAAAGTGTTAATTTAGATTTTCATCAGTTATTAGAAAGTATGGTTTTTATGTTATTCCTCAGGAAAGTGAGCGTTGTTTAATGGATTTATCAAAGTAATCACCGTCATTGACGTTCAAATACCCGTTCACAAATATATAGTTTCAAAAATCTGGTCATAAAATGTTGAAGAGTACAAAAAATATTTTTTCACTTCATTAAAAATCGTGCAGCTCCGTTCACTAGATGTAGCTCAAATGTACGTGATCGTGTAAGTATGAAGTAGTCTACAAAATGATTGATTGGTTAGTGTTTCTGCGTGCGTCGTTAGTTGGAAGGTCCTGTCGTGAATGCAGTGCATGTCTTTTATCACGGGAGATGGCGGTAATCTTCCTCCGCTGGATGGTGAAACCTACAAATGGACTTGCGCGATTTTCCGCGACTAGGACAATTCCGCAACCCGCCTCACCCGGGACAAGCTCTAAGACAAACCAGCACAGCATTTTGCACTTTCACTGACGTCAGGAGCTGCGCGCGGGCAACTCGGGTGCAAATGCGAAAATCGATGAAGGGTGGGGATGAGACTCACTCTAGGAGTGGGGACAACCAATCAGAAGGCGCAATTCGAAAGATAGCGCTTAAATTTAAAGAGGGATCAGCAAGAAAGTGACGGTCATATACAGTTCAAGTAATATTGCCTTTTGTATTATATTGCAAATGTTTGTTGTCGGTATATGACAAGGCGAAATATGAAACTACAACGAATTATACATATTAGATTTCCTTCCTTCCAAGTATTATAATTGCTTGCTATGATTTGGTGATGATAACATTTCTGGTGAACAATCAATTATTAATTTGCAATTTTGTGTTAGATAGAATTAAATAATATGTTTTCTTATATAAGTACATATTTTAAAGCTATTGCTTTAAAATAATTCTTAGAGTCACAATGAGCATGTTATTTTCTCAAAAAAAAATAGAAAATAAAAATACATACAGTGGTGGATACAAAGGTGGATATACAGTAGTGCACAGAACGTAACAGTGAATTATGACCCTGGTAACTTGAAATACTAGACATAATCCAATTAAACAAATGGGCAATTAATTTTGAAGCATGGATCATTATTAGACGCCCAGGCATTCAATCTACGCGCCGCGTCGTTCTACGTCAGACTTCTCCCCTCCCCGCAAAGCTTCCTACTCCCCACTATTTGCACTTTCGGCGCTGCCACGGGCAGAGTATCGGCTCTCAAGTGCAGAATGCCCGCGGGAGCAGGCGTTGTGCAGGTCTGCTCTAAGAACTCACAACAGTGGTAGCATAGTTCATGTAAGTGTAAACTATGTATAAATAAGGAGCTGAGGAGCGGACAAAGAAGAGGAAGAAAGTATTCCACTGTGCTCTCCGTAAGCCGTTTGTTAGGCGCACCGAATCTACTGGTGCTGATAATGCCAGTTCCGACACTGCCATTATCGAGAACCAACCGATCCCGAAACAGTTGTCGTGGTGCACCGACCGCGTCGAATGAATACTGGTGGCGGCGAGGGATCTCTCGCAATGTCTTTGGGATTTGCTGGATCTGTACGGTAGCCAATACATAAGAAATGGAGCGGTATCTGTTATTTTGTAAATAGCTTTAGGCTTTGGCATATATGCAAAAATTATGAAAAATAACAATTCTGACGAATAGTTTTTCGCCGATTTTCACGTAAAAGTATTTTAAGGCGTATTTAACTTTCTAAGCCTCTTTTCTTGAAATTGATTTTATTTTCTTCTAGTTCAGGTTAAAAATGTGTAAATCATTTTCACTTTCACTAATCCCGACGTTGGGCATCGAATCTTTATTTGTTGTCCAGTCTAGGCGGAGGATATCATTTGCTTATGTATTTGACTTTCTATAGTTTTAGATACCAAAGCTCGCTTTCCTTCTCCGTTCTTCACCCAAAGAACTCTTGTATTGTCTCTCCTAAAATTATTTCCAGTTAATCGATTGATCAACCAATTAATAGATTAATTAACTTGTATTTCCTGCTGTTATAATTAATCAATTACAATCCATTGACAGAGTTTTGTGATCACAACGCGCGGCGGCTTTGAATCCCGTAATTGCGTCGGTCGAGCGGCCGAGCCGCTGAACCTGTGCCGAGCGCCCGGCGACGGCGGGGACTGCCGATACCGTCCGGTACTGGCCGAACTGGTAGAAAAGCCGAGAATACAGCGGTTCCGACATTTCCGATTCTTGAGACAGACCGACGTATAGGTTTCAAGCAGATAAAAGCGCGCGCGCGACCTCCGAGTCTCCGAAACTGCGAAAGCGATACACTTTTCTATAATTGCGTCTAATCTCACGAAGGGACTAAAACCACAAAATTCAACATCTTACACTTCCCAAAAAATTTCAGATACGATGTTATTTCCGAAACGTTTCCCAACGAAATCCTCAGAATAGTCATTAACTTAAAAAAAATATTCATCTGGTTTAGATGAATTTCGGATTGCTTATTAAAAACTTGTGCACCTGCCTTTATACATCCGTTAACTCACATTTTCAATGCTTCTTTATGTACAGGAATATTTCCAGATATTTTCAAAACAGCAAAAATTAAGCCACTTTTTAAAAAAGGGAACAAAAATGATATTCAAAATTACCGGCCAATTTCTCTTTTGTCAGTTTTCTCAAAAATATTAGAGAAGGCTTTTCTACTTACGAATGGAAACTTTCTCAGGAAAAACAAAGCGTTTTCAGACTCACAACACGGTTTTAGAAAATCAAAATCTACGGAAACTGCCATTTTTTCTTTTCTCAAAGATGTTGCTTCATCAATAGACCAAAATGAAGTACCCATTGGAATATTCTTAGATCTCTCGAAAGCTTTTGACGTTATTGACCATAAGATCTTGCTCTCAAAATTACCTTCGTATGGAATTCGTGGTATTGCCCTAGATTGGATAACTTCTTACCTTAAACATCGGACTCAAAGAGTAGAAATACCATACTGGCAGGAAAGGACATTACATACTTATATTTCCAATTCTTTGCCAATTGAGCATGGGGTCCCGCAAGGTTCGATCTTAGGTCCTATTCTCTTTCTGTTATATGTAAACGATATGCCCTCGTCTATTAAAAATGGAAGAACGGTTCTGTTTGCTGATGACACGAATGTTCTTTGCAAAAAAGAAGCAGTAAATAGTACAATTTCAGAAGTTTCAAATTGGTTTAATAATAACAAATTAATTGTTAACGAAAGAAAAACTGTTTCAATGCATTTTTGCATCTCAAATCGGAAATCGCATGTTCCATTGAAAATGAACAATATGCAATTAGCTGATGTTGAGGCAACAAAATTTTTAGGTCTTTCAATTCAATCAAACCTCAAATGGAATGTACATATAACAGAATTAAACACTAAATTAAGTTCATTATGCTATGCATTCAGAATTCTTTCAAATTCTGTCAGCCTTCATGCAGCTCGTTGCGTTTATTTTGCAAATGTGCATTCCCGCCTGAGATATGGCATAATATTCTGGGGAAGCTCATCCTGTAGTATTCAGACCTTCAGATTGCAAAAGAAAATTATTCGAATAATGAAAAAATGCCTTCCACGTGATTCCTGCAAGCCTCTTTTCATTGAGCTGGGAATCCTACCATTGCCTTGTCTATTTATTTACGAATCTGTAATATTTGTCAAAAATGACCTACTTAACGGAGGGAACATATTTTCATGCAATATTGATATTTATAATTACAACACACGCCGTAGAAATCACGTGCATCAAGTGTCAGTATCAACAGCTCAGTACAAGAAATCAACATACAATACATGTACGTTACTTTACAACGCATTGCCAGATGACATAAAACAATTAAAGTCGGTACACAAATTTAAGTTAAAAGTAAAATCTTTTCTGCTGCAAAACTGTTTCTATACAATTAGAGACTATACTGATCGTGAAAAAGAAAAATAATGTTTAATGTAACAAAACAAAGATATATAATGAATTAGTTTACGTTTGCATTGTATACATTTTAAAAAATATTTAATACGCCTGTAACAAGTAATGTACTTCAGCTTCCGGGTCAATGACCCCCATCTCGATCAGGTTTTTGTCCAGTTTCCCTGATCCATTGAGCAAATGCTGAGATGGCCCCTTGTTTTGCTTCTGGACGTAAATGTAGCTTCACTGTGCGCACGTTTTGTTGAGCACTCCTTTTGCTTGTAGTTCATTTACAGTTGAAATTGATTTTCTATAACTCGGGAACAAACATTTTTCAAATATTTTTATTTTTCTAAAATAATAATTTTC
>JAHLJT010008446.1:9806865-9819496 GCA_031308135.1 Acheta domesticus | reverse complement strand
CTATTTTTTTTTCTTGTTTTTTCAAAAAAATATCTTTTTTCAAGATCTGATTTTTTAGAGTAGATTTCAGTTAACACATTATCCACTTTTTGGTTATCATGTAAAATGTAGTTAATCTGTCGGAAAAGCGGAGTTTTGCCGCTACATTACGTTACTATTTGTGTACGAGAATGTAATATCAAAAACGTTCTGTTTCAAATCGCGACAAGTGAATAGCAAATATTTAATTGCGGCAGGCGGCATCTTTCTTGAAACCTTACTGTCGCAAAGTTTGTTGGGTCGTAAGGAGTGCACTAAGTACGAGAATTTTTGTCAGTACGAACAGTATCAGAATTGGCCCTTTAACACAATCAAATATTTATAATAAATTATTTCATTGTCTTCGGATTTTTCCGAGTTATTGAATGTGTAAAGAAGCCATAGACACCTCTTACATGGTGGGAAGCTGCTTAGTTTACTTTTAATTTCAGCCGGCATTGGACATTCGTAGTACTGAAATTCCATCCAAAGGATAGAGCAGAATAAGAGGATCAAAGGCTTCCCCCCGAAAAGATGGTAAAAAGTTCCCCTCAACCAAATTACATATGAGGGGTTACACTATAATTCTAACAAAAATAATATTTTTGAAAGGTTTCTTAGCCCCCGTCCCACCACCCACACCCCTATACAGCCAAAAACGTGTTTTTTTAACTTCATTTTTTTTCGACAACTTAACACTATTTTATCAAACTGAAAAAAATATGATCAATAAGAACAGAATTTGAACTATCAGAAAAACATTTTTCAATATTTTCTCAAGCCCAAATTCAAACACAAAAAAATATTTTCGAAAAAAATATCAACAAATATTTTTTACTATCTTAGAAGCCTGGAACGGGCTCGAAAAAAATGTCAAAGGTTCCTCTTAAGACACAAATTGTTGTGCATTTTTTTCAGATTCTTTTGATTGCTGGGCTACAGTTAAAAAAATAAAAACCATTTTCCCGCATTTAAAACACCTAAACTTTCAATATACTTTGAAAATGACTGCAACGGTTCTGTGCATGTATTTTAGTGTTTATTATACATTTGTATACATTGTTGTAGCACCCAATAAAGTTTTGATTTTGGAATATACTTACAAAGTATCATTTTTTAAAGCTTTCTGATCGTTTGCGTAAGTAATCCTACGCTACGGAAAGACGATAGTTTTGGTAATTTATAAGAAACAATCGACACAAAATCTTGTAAGTGTGATATGGTGGTTAAATAATTACATCCCATCCTACATCAAACAGATTTTAGAAGAAAAAATAGCAGTTTGCAGATTATGACATACAAAAAAGATTATTGCAACACACATTATAATGGCAAATAACTCGGAAGCCATGCTTCCTATGCCTTTTAAACCAGATTTACTTGTCTCATGGGGACACGACATTTTTTCTTTTTTTGATAACAAATAAATTCTAACAGACGACATGTTTTGGGGGACGGGTGGATGACAAATGGAGAAATGATAAGGGACATTTCCGGTGCAGGTGAAGGTTATATGGGGGTCAGTGGGGAATTGAAGGAGAACAGATTAGCCCCCGATTATGTTGTTGGGATATATTTTTCAAAATACCACATTTATGATCATCCTATTTGACAATTTTGCATAGTAGTTATTTTGGGTGCCCCCTTTCCGTAGCACAGGTGGACAGAAAATAGAAGTTGTTATCAATGTAAAATTAAATTGAAGGAAAATACTGAAGTTATCTTTCACGATAAAATTAAGGGGCCTTTTATTTTCTGCGAACTTTTATCTCAATGTTCAGCAATATTGGAATGAATTCTCTAGCACAGTACTGGGTCTATAATGCCGTAAACTACTTTTCGGGGAATGGGAGTTTGCAGTTGGGTGCTGCATTAAATCAATTTTCATACAATTATTATTTGCATGTACAGATTGTACGATTGTCTTCATATTTATACGTATTCAAGAACTAATACTTAGGTAAAGGAAAAGACAACTTTTTCTCTAGTCTGAAATATCTACAGACGTGAGACCGCAGGCTTCCGCAGCCAATGCGTTACTATTAATCTGTCCGGGAGAAGCCGCAGTTGTCTTGCCTCAGTTGTCAACATTTCAGCTGCTATTCTGTGGCCTTCCTCCTCAAGCAAGGTCGCACATGCCTAGAACGCGGCACAGCCAAGTGGTTGACTACCAATGTCCTAGTTTTTTTAAAAAACTACGACCCAGCTATTAAAAAATATGAAAAAATTCACAAACATTCTGAGATGAAGTTTTACGATTATTTTCGTGCCAGTGTCTGTGTTCTAAGACATGCAAAACAGTTCTTGTAAATCTGGGTCTAACCTCTTCCCCTTCATTTTTCCACATGTCCCCCAATTATCCCTCAAATATGACCGAATTATTATTTAATAAACTGCCAAACACTATTATCTTTCCTTAGCGTATGATATTCTCGTACAAAGGATTAGAAAGCTTTAAAAAATTATACTTTGTAAGTATGTTCAAAAATCAAAACTTTATTGGGTGCTACAACAATGTATACAAATGTATAATAAACACTAAAATACATGCACAGAACCGTTGCAGTCATTTTCAAAGTATATTGAAAGTTTAGGTGTTTTAAATGCGGGAAAATGGTTTTTATTTTTTTAACTGCAGCCCAGCAATCAAAAGAATCTGAAAAAAATGCACAACAATTTGTGTCTTATGAGGAACCTTTGACATTTTTTCGAGCCTGTTCCAGGCTTCTAAGACACAGTAAAAAATATTTGTTGATATTTTTTTTCGAAAATATTTTTTTGTGTTTGAATTTGGGCTTGAGAAAATATTGAAAAATGTTTTTCTGATAGTTCAAATTCTGTTCTTATTGATCATATTTTTTCAGTTTGATAAAATAGTGTTAAGTTGTCGAAAAAAAATGAAGTTAAAAAAACACGTTTTTGGCTCTATAGGGGTGTGGGTGGTGGGACGAGGGCTAAAAAAACCTTTCAAAAATATTATTTTTATGTTAGAATTATAGTGTAACCCCTCATATGTAATTTGGTTGAGGGGAACTTTTTACCATCTTATCCGGGGGGACTCTTTGCCCCAAATCAATTGATAATCGCGATACCTACATGAAAGAGAATAAAAAATGTCGTAGATTTCCAAAAAAAATCAGCCCCCATGTCCAAAATCAGTTTCAAAATTTTTTTCTATTTGAATTTGGATCCAAAATTGGTTGACAAAAATACCTTCAAACTCACCTATTTTCCTTCGTTTCAGCAATTTTTTCCAGCCTGACACATGCAATAGAAGCTAAGAAAAAATAAAACATGAAAAATGTTTCTCATTGTATCTCTGCAACAGATTGCCTTAGAAGGCTGATTTTTTGGGAATCTACGTCTTTTTTATTCTCTTTCATATGAGTATCGCGATTACCGAATTGGTTTTTGTTTGTGTTTGAATGTACTTTTCACCCCCTTATTCGGCTCAACTCTTGTCGAAAGTTCGCTCTGGACGCATAGGCACCATTCGTGCTGTGTACAACGCAACGGCCAGCTGGAACCACTCATGCACACCCCGACAATACTTTATTTATACTCAGCCTTAAAGAAATAGGTAGCAAGTGCATATAGAGATGTAACGTGCGGCCTCACGATCTCCGTTCATTGTGTCGAAACACTCCTTTGTCTTGAATGTACAAAATATGTGAAACTATTATAATGAGCATTTATTATCGTTTATGCGTTCTTACAGCAAGTAATAAATCATCAAGTGCAAAACAAGTATAATTAAAGGAGAGTATATTAAGCCAACTAGATTATATTCACGTGTTTGAAAAGGCATGTCTGTTCCCTACAACACTATTGTGTTCTGCACGTTCCCTGCCTTGACAGAAGCAAGAAGCTGTTACACGATCATAAAACGCATCATCAACCTGGAAGATGGTTGGCGTTCATTCCGTCCCTGTTTACATTCATGGAGTTCTACTTTCACTTCCGAGCCCTGCAGCAATTTAAATCCTAGAGATAAGTTATAGTTTTGTATGAAATACTTTATACCAATAGTACATTTGAACAATAGTATTACTGAATATGACTTTGAACTTCATTGACATTGAACAGTAAAAAGGGTACAAAAATGTACAGTAAATATGTAATAGAAAACAATTAACTACAAAATACACAGAGGCATAATTTTCATAATAACCTTTCAACACACAAAACATTTCCGTTACTTACAAATCTCATCGACTTTGTATTCAACTTTGTAACTAACGACTTGCGGGAACAATAGCTAAAATTACGGCCACTTCATGAAGAATTTATGGAGGCCCAAGATACAAACACAAGAAGTTGCTTACATGTCCTTATTCTATCCATAGTTCACTTATTCCTAGTTATAACCGTGTCTAAAATTGTTTCCAAAATTACTGGGTTGTAATCTATACCTTTTCAGTCTGAAGCCGACACCAACAATTTTCAAACTGACAAAGAAAGGTAAATGGTTAAGTACAAAACTTCTGAACATTTCCTGATTTATTTAACCGTTCACAAGAAAGGAAATGCGATCTTTTTCCTTCTTATTTACTTGTTCAGCATTTCGTCTGATAGTTCTCAATTTGAATATTTAATCCCAATCCGAAAGCGATTACATAATATTGATTACGTGTATTGACTGATTGATTGTATTGTGCTGTCTCAATTTAGGGTTGAAAAGTTATAGAAGGTATACACGTATAGTATAGTTATATACATGTAGTACAGTTATATATAGGTATAGAATGTTATATATTTAGGGAAGTGACTGTCGTCATCATACACAGTCATACACATCATACACCGTCATAATACATCATTATGTATATTCGGGAAAGATACCTGAACAACAATTCCGTTATTCCACATGTCTGTTTCGATCCATATGAAAAGCAAATAAATCTCGTGTATTTTTTTAAGATTTAAGTTTCTACCTTCTCCTGTTTTCTTTCATATTTCTTCCGTTTGTACAACAATTCGCCAATTTTAAATTTACAAAAATCATATACTTCCAAATGAAATCTACGATGCACAATAAAGAGTAGAAATCTACCGACACAAATCAAAAGTCCTCGACTGCTATTGCTGTACAAGGGTCTTTGAGCTTTCTCCTTATGAAAGCAAGGAAATGATACATGGCTGAAACTAGGGTCAAAGTCAACACTACAATAAAAGTGGAATTGCAGTACGTCTCTCTACCTTGCGCATCTAACTTTTCACCTTTGCCGATTACAGATTACGTGTCAAAACGTAGGTTAGGGGTCACGCAGTATTTATTTCGCGGCTTTATTTCATTAAAATAAACTCGCAAGTCCCCGTGAACGCATGAGCACGGCTTGACGTCCAACTCGCCAAAGCTGCTTTTCCCTTTCCCAGAGATACGTTCCTTTCGATACAGTCTCCCGTTCCCTCACGTACTTGGTCGAAAATTCTATGTCTTCGGGTGTAAATGTTTCAAATATATACAATTGTCACTGTTGGATTGATTGTTAGTAAATCCACGCGCGTCAACTGTTAAGGCTCTGTAAGCTCTGTTAGCTCTGTAAGCTCTGTTAGCTCTGTAAGCTCTGTTAGCCCTGTAAGTGTAGTGCATGTTTGCTCCTCGGGAGATGGCGGTGATTTGCCCTTGCTGAATGGCGAGATCCGGCGCCAACCCACCGTCGGCTAGCTTTCCCCACCAGGTATCTCCCCCACCGGAACACAGCCCCAGCCAGGACAAGCACTAAGCTCCGGACCGGTCTCCCAGTATGTGTGGTAGCATGTAAGCCAATACATCAAGGTAATTATCCACTATTTCTGTTGCAAATTTGAAATAACATAAACCTGTACATTACAAAATACAAGTTATATTTCACGATAAAATATACAGATAACACATTAATAATGCTATGGTAATGGAGAAATATATAAGTACATCATCATAACTAATAAAATAGTTTTGTTAATTTTACCTAAAGTATAATTTATTACACCTGCAAGTATATTTACGTTTGGAGGAAAGTGATGTTCGGATGACATTTGGGAAGTAACAATGATACATTTACTGGGCGGAAGCAAATACAGTAAATAGCCATCTCAGAATTGACTGTACGAGACGCTGGGAAATGAGAAAAACTACGCTGGGAACCGTGGAAAACGATCGTGAAGTGAGAATCTCCGGTTGATGCAATAACATTTCAATTAAATTATGAGCAATGACGTATTGGAACAAAATTTTAATTTGAACATTCAGTTTTCCGAAACAAACATGAGATAAAATATGAATTAAAGTAACACAATCTTCATAAAAAGTTTGCATTCATCAAGAGGATCCGATCGCGATTGACGAGGTGGTTTGGGTACGACAGCTTTCCACGACTAGGCCCGAGGTGTCGCAGTTCACACCTCTCCCGTGGGTACCGTCAAAGAGGATAACTTAGGACAGTTGGGCATCTTGGGACATTTTGCGACTTTTCTTTAAACGTTGCCTGTATCAGTTCTGTTCAGGTGTTTGAGTCGGAAGCAGCGCCGAAGTGTTCACGAGGGTTTAAAAAGATATGTAATCATTTGGAAGTTTCATCAGCACGTGAGTATCATTCAGTAACAAAAATAGTATTGACCTAAAAAAAAACCATTGTAAAACTTTCCTTGTACAGTTCTTAATAAGCTTTCTTCTACATTGCGCGTAAGTGTATTCCACAACCTGAATTCTTGTCCAGCATCTTTCAGTATCATGTTTTGCCAATGATGCCCCTCTAACTTTTTACGGATGAAAGTTCCTATGTCTGACTAAATGCGGGTAAATTGATACCAAAAGGTGCCTCCTTAGTCCGCGACATTTCTTTATTATTATTTGTTGTCTTTGTACGAGATATAATGTAATATATTTATATTATTTTTCAATGATTGATTTCTTGTTTATCAGACACGTCTTTCTTTAAATTTACTTCGTCCCCAAAATAAGCATTTACCAGTCATTTTTTATAATGATGTTTGCCATTAAATTCTCAAAATCAGATATACGTATTTCACAATATCTAGTGTTAAATATATGTCCTAAATTAACCTTCATAATCATAAATGACATCTTAAACACAATTGAAATGTGTGCCTGAAGTTAGGCAACATTGGAGGGTAATTTGTCACAGCAGGTTTACATTATATTATACCCAACATTTTCCACATTCAAAACAATGAAGCACACATTCCTAAAGTATTAACTAAGACCTAAGGTTTGCAGTAGAGAAAGATCTCTTCCTTCAACTCATATAGACGTAGTTAAACGACAAACATTGAAAGTGTCCAAGTTAACCTCTTTGACGGTAAGTTAACAGTACTTGGATTTGACAGGGCACCTAGAGTCGACATAGTATTTTTAAACGCTTATCATAACGTTATATAGTGATAAAGGAGGCCGTGAGTAGATCTGGCAACACTACCGAGCTTTGTTTACCGGTTGAAACAATCAAGAACTGCATGGATTGCATCGTATTGCATCACTTCACGTGAAGAGTGCCGGATGGAAGAAAGAGGGACTGAATTTGAAGAAGAGCTAGAAACAGAGTTAAGAAAAGTTAGTGTTGATCATCACAATTAGGAGACGTCCTCTTTCATTTTCTATGTTGTTTATGTGCATTATTGGGATACACGTGTTATGGAACACAAGAATACAGGATGTTATGAATACAGGAATAATGTTATTTTACGAATTGTTTGTGGGAAAAAAGTGAGAAGTTATAATAATAGTAGGGTTGTCAGGTATAGGTTCTTGTAAATTACAGCTGCTCCTATAATTCACATACGTGCCAGCTTAAAGTACCCAACATACAACAACAAAAAGATTCATCAATATTCTCAGCAATCAATAACTACAATATTTATATGTTTGTATTGTTGGAGAACCAATGGATGATGTGTTAAAATAACCAGTTTGAAAAGTGTTTATGCCAATAAAATATATATATATATAATATATATAATATATAATATATAATATATAATATATAATATATAATATATAATATATAATATATAATATATAATATATAATATATAATATATAATATATATATATAATATATAATATATAATATATAATATATAATATATAATATATAATATAATATATATATATATATATATAGAGAGAGAGAGAGAGAGAGAGAGAGAGCTAAACTCCGACACCGTTAGAACGATCTCCATGAAAGTTGGCACTTGTGTTTTTTTCAACCAGAAGGTTTATCTGCTGTTAAATCTCTTATAACTCCACTACAAGGCGCTGTAGAACAAAACTAAAAATTCACGTTATACGGAACCCGCAGCACGCTCGGCAGCATTTTGAATCTATATCGTTAAATGACGCCTAAATGAGGCGTTTTAGGGCCTTGAAAATAAAATTTAGGGGCCGACGGCCTCAAAGAAACGTTTCTCACGCCGTAATCTACAGAATGAACTCTTCCGGAACATTCTATTTACATTTCTGTTGGTCCGGCGCTTCCCGATATTACTTCACCTTCTCAAAGACGTGCAGAATCTGCAAGTAAATGTGAATGAGAGGGACAGAGAGCGGCAGAGAGCGGCAGAGACAGAGAGACACAGACAGAGACAGGGTGAGGGAAGGAGGGAGAGACAGTGAGATGGGAGAGGAAAGAGGGAGATAAAGGGCAGAACAACGTCTGCCCGGTAATTTGTAGAAAAAAATGACATTTCTTATGTTTCGTTTAACCAAGTAATTGGGAATGTTGAGACCCCACAAATAACTGTAAGGGGGGAGGGAGTAAGGTAATCTGTTCGAACAGCCAATCAGTGCGAAGGAAGTATACGATTGAGGTTTTGTCTGTACTATGTTCAATTCCACTAAGCCGATGTTAATGTGCAAAATGTATAGAAAAAGAGCAAGTTTTACACTTACATGAAGGTCTTTTTTGTTTATACACGTTATCAAAGTATACCCAAATCACACTTGTTTATCTTTAATGAACTGAGTAAAGTGTCAGGTATAGGTACTTCGTGTGTGAGCTTAAGGATCCTCTGTATTTTATGTGGTCAACTATAGGTGCATTTCCAGAGGTTTAAGATTAAATTTATTTTCAAAAATATTTTCGATGTTTAACAAGTTATACACACTTATCATAAAGAAGGGGCCTTTGTGTGTCAGAAAATAAATATTACAATTCTTTGTTATTTCAAAGTATAATCTGAGGATTAAAACAATTACGTGTTTTACCTTAACATGTCGGTTATAGGTGCTCTTACCTTATGTGAAGTATGGGAGTTGTGGTTAGCAACATTTCAAAACTAGAATTTTTGTTGCCGAATAATATAAAACATTTTTGCATTAGCAAACTATTTAAAATAGTTTGTTTGTAGTAGTGTCTAATATGCTACGAGATTTTCCTGGTGACATATGTAATGACATACAATCGATCGGAGGATTGTGTGCAGAGCAGCCAACAAAATCTCGTTGGGACGTGGTAGCATTGGATGGGACCACTTCTCACCAAGTGAATCATTATTAATCATGGCAGATAACGGTATAATATAACATGCTAGGAATTTGTGAGGTAATTTCTTGGGGTTTCTCTTTTTCTATCCCATTCCCAGAGTGTCATGTATGAAAAAGAGTAGAGCTTTCATATGTCACCACCTTGCCTTTTTGTCTCCCTCCCAATGTAGGGCGATGGCACGATGGGTGAGGCAGTAACCAACCACCTAGCGCCTGGTCCAACAATTGGGGTAAAATTACCTCGCGTATGGGAGGAGACGGGTGACTCGAGTAATTCTCCCTTGTTACTCGTTGTTGTGGCTTTAATAAAGTTAAGCCACAACGCACTCATATAAGAAGGTCCTAGCAGACTTTCTTTCCAAGGGAAAGGGTTCAAGATTTAGTACACTGGGATAGATTAAGAACACTTTTGTCGTATGTTTTACGAAAATAACAACAAACAATATATTCTGTACTGAAAATTAGTACATCAACATAACATGAATTGACTATTAATGTCCTGTTTGAATCTGATATGCAAAAAAAACCAAAAATTGTTACAACATGTAAGAAAAATCTAATTGCAAATAAAACCCTTGAAATCTTCCGATTAAATTCAAAAGAATGGATTCAAGAATCGGAATTCCAATAATACATAACTAATACACGATTATCTCTACACACATTTCCTGAAATACACATAGAATAATACACACTCAAAAAATACACATAGAATAATACACACTCAAAATGTTGTACCTGAAATTGCCATTCGTGTATAACATAAATCGATAATATCAATACCATGTTTCTATTCAAAAAAAATATTAATCTTCTACTTGTTCTAACAAATTCACTTGATTCAATTAGAATGCACAACTGTTATCGTTATTACAATGTCTAATCTTACCAACACTAAGCAAAGTTAAATTAATTTACTCTTATGAGATTTCAGACTTAAAAAAAAAACAAAATGTTAAGTTAATGCTACATAGTTGAACTTTGCATCCGACACAATATGTCAATCAATTGAATAATTGTCTATCTTTACTTCTGAATTTATTTTCCAGTAACACTTTTTAAATATCTGCGTCCAGTAACGAAACTGTAATTCGATTTGGCACACGGATATGTATTCAAAAAACTCATGAATAAAGTCAAGCAATATTACAGTTAACCATCTAGTGAAATATGATACTAAATCGTTCTACATCTGGCCCACGTTTCTGCCGTTAACTTGAAAAGGGTTTGCCGAACTCACGATGTCTCCCGCGACGTGCGAAGCCTTGAAGTTTTCAGGGTCGTCCGGAAAGGAACTCGAACACGAGA
Organism: Acheta domesticus; assembly: GCA_031308135.1. Classification (NCBI taxonomy): domain Eukaryota; kingdom Metazoa; phylum Arthropoda; class Insecta; order Orthoptera; family Gryllidae; genus Acheta; species Acheta domesticus. Next base: position 9,808,686 of record JAHLJT010008446.1, on the reverse strand, counting down.
AGATCCCGTTGACTGCACCGTTCTCCTCGGGACTCGCGTCGTTGGCGTCGGCGTTGCAGTAACGTCCAATGATCGAATTTTATTCGAGCTGGTTCAAGTATTCTTATACAAAAAAGCTGCAATAAATCATACATTGCTTGTAACATTTCTATTTCAATTAGCTACTCGTTACATTTCTTTTCGTTTCAATTCATAGCATCACTCTTGTTAAGTATTCTTCTTTTTTTAAAAAATTATCCACGTTTCATGTATTTTATTTATTCCCTCTCACGAATAAATTATTCATAATAATAAGATGAGTTACCTTTTCTAAAAGCTTGTGTACTGTCGAAATCTTGAACTGGCGTGGTCCGTCGATCCAAAAGTTTGTCCAGAGTAGTTCAGAGCACCTTCTCGTTCCGCTGACTTTCGGTAAAATGGCCGAGTTGGTCTCTTCTTGTTCTAAATTCTCCAAATATTCGTTTGCTTTATTCCCATTGGTCGACCGCGTCGTTCCGCTGGCCGATTTCGTTATCACGCTTCTAGTACTAGTGATAAGTGCTCCTGTTAGCTTATTTTAAAACTATGTACGTCGCCTGGCGTTCTCTCTCGGTTAGTGTTGTAACTACTAGATCTTAAAATAACAGGACGCGTTTACAAAAAAAAACTGATATTTCTTGCTGTAAACGGCTTTAGCGGTTACAACGTCTTGGATAACGCATGCGCGACAATCGACTGCACCAATTTAATTGGATTCTAAAATATACGATAGATCAGTTTTCAATATTTTCTTCGTCATCTTATAGATTCTATAATAAAGACTTCCATGTATTGGAACTTACAATTACACAAAAACTTTCAATAATTTATGTTTTTAAAAAGTAATTAATATTTTAATGTTGTGGAATAAGTATATTTGTATAACGTGCTTGCCTAAATAGGCACCCCAGCACTTGTACTGTATTAGGGGGCCGAAGCCCCAGGGTGGGCACCCGGGAGTTAGCCCCTAATCCACACCCTCGTCGGGTGTAAAGTACACCTTCCGACCAATATCCGGATCCCGCCGGAACGCAGTTAGCCTTCTCGGCAATCTCCCCATTCAATGCCTGGGTGTAGGGCCGCTCTGCCAGCTCAGAGCTACTAGCTATCCGGGCTAGTGCAGGAGTGAATATCGTCTGTATGACAACGCGCCACTCACATGCGCCGGGACACCAAGTCCCTCCTCTACGCCCAGAGTATTGGGCCTCTGCCACGAAGCCAAGGGCCCAACTGGGGGCCACCCGAACTAAGGTCTGGGTGGCTCGGGGATCCCATCCCGTCTCCCTCAGCCTACACCTTCAGGCTCTGGATGTGGTTGGAACTGTGACCAAGGCAACCTGGCGGATGATCGTTTAACCGCCGGAATTCTAATTGTGGGATTCAGAGCACCCCGAGGGGTCTCCTGCACCCAATCCTGCCTTAAGGTCGACGCGCCAGGGGCCCAACTGGTGGGTTGCCGGGTTGAACCGTCAACCAGGAGGTTCCTCATCGCCTGCTCACTGCCTACACGTTAGGCTAACGACCTGAGTGGGGCCGCGAGACTAGAGGTACGGGTGGTCGTCTGAGCTCCACCAGAGTTCATGTCCACCTTCGCAGCCACAACCTCTCCCTGTGGTATAAGACAGAAAAAAAAGTTTTTTTCACCAGATGTCGAGAAAGTAAAAATAAATCAATGTTACGTAACACTTAACTAGCACTTCCTACCCCCACGTAATGTAGCGTAACGCTGCCTCTAACCCCTACCCCCTCTTTAGCGTTACGTAATTTATGGACGGTCCCTATGTTGATGGGGCTTTCAAGGTG
>JAHLJT010008446.1:9784809-9806765 GCA_031308135.1 Acheta domesticus | reverse complement strand
TCATTCTCTGAATATGCTTTTGTACACAATGTTAGGAGTGTTATCTTGCCATACGTTTCATTCAGAATGTGGTCATTAATTATAAGTTTGAGTTCCTCCCATGGTGGAACTGGGTGGATTTGGCGTGGCATTGAGACATTCTCTATTTGTGACAATTCGTTCTTGATGGTACATATTTTGTGTAGTACAGGTTTTGGTAGGTTATTGACGGGCTGTTGAAGTTCATTGATATTGATATTTGCTCATGGTGCCTAAGATTATTTTAAGACCGATGGTCGATGAGTATATTTAAGGGTTAGAAGTTCTCTTCTTAACTTTAATGGTAATTCGTGACCTTCTGCCAGAATGCTCAGTCTGGCAGTAGAAGTTGTTGGACACATTTTAACATTCTACACGCTTAAAATTGTACTGAATAAAACACTAATTTGGGGCTGGGATGAAGAAGTAATAAATGCAATGATATTTATTATTCAAAAATCTTGTATTTTAAACTTTTTATGCATAACAAGGCATTTTACACACTTTATTTGGAACAATAGCACAGAAAACTGTTTTTTTAATGTTCTTGTAAAAGTTTGTTTTTGCACATGAGACACTGTGATTTTCTTTCGTCTTTTTCGAAGAGGCGTAAATTGCATCTAGAAAGAAAGTAATGTCCTGAATAGAAAGATTTTATAACAATTTTACCACGATAGTAACATTTGTAAATATGCCACTTACCTCTTTATTTTCTTTGGAAATTATCTATAGGATTTCCAAACTTGTGGTTCCTGTGAATCCCAAAGACTTGAAGGTCATTTAGGGTTGTTTTGAGGATATTAGGGTCTCTCACTTGTGGTTTCATATTAGCGTGGGAAACTTCTTCTGCCAGTTGCATATACCCCTTTCCCAGTTATATTAGTCTTAAATCATCTTTTTCAAGATTACGAACGCAATCCGCGCAACCAACATCAAATTTGTCTTAAATTGACGAGTATGCCTTCATGATGTGTAATTGTCGACGTTTTGATCCGTGAGGACAATTCTAATCTTTCTTTTAAAATAGGCAAAAATAATTTATGGTTTCTTGTTTATCGTTACTTGGTCTTTGTCCTGATGTATTGTGCTAAGAAGAAAATAATTGTGTTTGCACTTGTGTGATACAAAAAACAAAAAAGATTCTATTGTGTAATTGTTAAACATAATTATCTACCGTTATAATCTCACAATTCAGATGGTATTTCCTGTGTGTTAGCTCGTAACGTTTGTTTCTTCTCCCTTAGAAATTCACCCAGGAATATGCACGTAAAATGTATCACTAGAAGCTCAAATAAGTTATCAGTTGTAAAGTTATAGATATAGGTGAATAACAACTGTACCAAATCCTTCACTATTTCGACGCAAAATCTTTTGCAACAGGTTCATCTTCGGTTTCCTCCACAGTTGTGTTTTGCCATTCAGTGTAAATCCGTTCCTAGTAACACACAGAAAATTCTTCATTCCATATTTATGTGGACCTAATTTATGTCTCTTGGCAAGGAAATAATGTTTTGGAATGATAAGGAACAAATTCCAACAACGTAAATGTGTTTTTATTGCGTTAAAAGATACTTTAAGAGAAAACACATCACCCGGACTCGGAGGCCCACTTAGTGGAAAGCACGACTACCTTTAGAAAAGTTCAAAAGTATTGAAAAATTTCATGGATCGCTGGACCATTCTTTGTCATAAGAAAAGAAACAACAACTGAGGGTGTCATGAACGGAGACACATGTAATGTTAATGGGAAAATATTTACAGCATTAAGAAATACGGCCGGGTTTCTGAGGCCCACTAAGTGCATTGAAGGGTTAACATCATTGTGTCGCGTGTTTGAATTGCATATTTCCGGTAAAATTCCTATTGATGTGAGAATACTATTTCATCCCCACGGGATATAGCATGCACTACCCTTACGTGAATAATGGCCTCGGTAGTTGACTCAGCCTGAATTATTGTTGACTCACTCACTGTCACTCGACTGTCAACGGCATTCGTGTTATATTGTGTCCACGAAGGTGAGCCACCCGATTACTTTAGTACGAATACACCCGATTAGACTTTAGTACGAATCTTTTGCATGTGCCTGCACGGATGTTTTTCTGCTGCATCTGACTGTAATTGCTATTTATTTATTTATTTATTTCATTTTTACCTCGAGTGCGTGGTCGAAGGAAGTATCGTGTCCCAGCAGTGACAAGAGGTGAGGAAGGAGGGGTGACAGATGTAGAGGATTGAATAGTGGGAGAGGTAATACACGGATTAGGTTCAGGGGATAAGGAAATTGGGTCCAAAGGGCTCCCGGAGGATGGAAGAGAACTAGATGTGGGTGGGCATGGGTCTTGGGCAGGACACTGCAAGTGTGTGAAATGATGTGTTTGGCAAGCTCACTGAGTGAATGTTTTCCGACAAGGTTCAGGTGAAGTGTTTTTCTGAGAGAAAGTTTAGCTCAAACAATTTAACATGTTTGCTTCTCAGATGCAGTTTCAAGATGCAGATGCAGTTCCACACCAGAGGGATGTGACTCGACTTCTCCTCACTCCCCTCAGTCGCATAAATGCGCAGTCAGGCTGACACCAGGATACGCTGGAATGCAATGCCCCTCCGGCACGTCTGCTGAATCGAGACCTGGTTTCGGGGCGTCTATCAGCTCAGAGCTAACAACTTCCCAGGTTGATTCGCACCTCTTACAATGTGCCGGGAGAAGTTCCTTCTCAATGTCCCGTGAGCAGTGGGCTTCTGCCACAGCGAAGGACGAACCCGGACTTTCGGCGTTAGTGAACTGCCCAACTCATAGTCTGAGACAAATTTTCCCAATAGTCGAACTGCTGAGTTTAACGCATTGCCTCCCCGCAGCGACTCTGACCTGGAAGTTCTAGGGTTCGAATCGGACGATGGCTGATGTTCGACACTAGGTACAGAGCTGAGTCGAATTCAGTTGTATGGAGGAGAATTCTAGCGGCCTGCTGCTCTAATAGATAGTTTTGCGTGGTGCCTGATCTCCACTAGGTGAGTCCCACAGCACCACTCAAACGACCCATAGATCGCGCCCGTACTTTCTTTCCTCATCCTTGTCCACTCTTTTCCCTCCCACCTCTTCACCTGAACTAAACTGCCACATATCGGGAAACCAGTCAAGTGCTTACCGCTCCCGGTTAGGGCGATGCCCAGCTGCAGGACATACTGGACGGGAAATCCTCCGCAAGTTGACGTGTAGGCCGGTTATCAGTATCCAGCGGGAAAGGAATCATCGCCACCGTCAACATTGACTAACGTAATGACCATAGCAATTGCAGCACGTGCCCTGAAACGTCTATCAGTCAAACAATGAACCAGCGGCAAGGGGCGACCCCGTGGAATCCGCGTGGACCTGCGGCCCTCACTGGCTGGACGTGCATTGGCGTGGAGTGCAGCAGCTGCCTGGCGGCAGAGGCATCCGCCAGCTCGCGAGTGCACGCGCGCGCATTGGAAACGCGACCCCCGCCCCCGCCCTCGCCACCCACGCCCCTCAGGCGATGGAGCCGCCCGCGCCACGCGGACAGAACGATACGGAAGAAGCTAGGGGCTAAGAGACAAGAGAATGCGGAAGAACCACAGGGAAAGAGGGAACAAAAGAGAACGAGAAACGAGGTGAGGGTGAAGGAGAGAGAACGGCGGGAAATAGAAGAGTGAGGGGGGCAAGAGTTATAAATTTCGAATGAACGAGAGGGAAAGACTGAACGTAAGAGAACGTGAGAGAGAGAGAGAGAGAGATGAAGATAACAAGACGGTGTTGTGCAACAGGACCACGATACCGAGAGAGAATGAGAGGGGTAGTGAGTGCGATGCTCCTAGAGCGAGAGGGAAACAGAGAAAGAGAGAGTCCGATTGAAAGGGGCGAGAGGCATCTTGATAGAGAAGCAGGTTTTCGGAAAAGCCTGTTACAAGCACTCCTTTTCACTCGAACATGACGAAATTAAGAAAAATCAAAATGTTCCCAATTCGAAATAATGCACAAATATCTGTACTTTACAGTACTTTACTGTACGTTACAGTACTTTACAGACATCTGTTCTTTACTTTACAGACTACCATCTTTACCTGCGAATTTACGTGTCACTTTTGCCTAATTTTACAGGAGAGCAGTTAAATGGCGTTTCATTCGTATCAAAGTGAATGAACATGTCGTTTCTTTGATTGCTTCCAACTTATTGTATTTGGCTCGTGGTTAACAGTACCTCGGGGAAAAGCGATGAAACTAAACGTATAAAAATTTACCACCCGTGTGAAAAAAAAAACATTTTAACAAAAATATAAACATAATACCCTTCACTTCTAGCCTGGTTTCTGAAATATTTCATGTAAATAAATTTATTATATCTAAGTAATGAGTTAAACAGCTCTGGCTCAAGCTTAAGTTTGAATGAAGGAAATGGTAAGTAGAAGTAATAAATCTGCCCACGGAAAGTCACTTTCATTGCATTTATCTCTAAATTTTAGCTTATTGAATCCACCACAGATAAGTGTGTGCTAGAAAATATATTAATAAAGATTTATTTACGAATGTACAAGTGAAAGAATAAACACGTAGAATATACGTAAGTGGGCAATAGATAATGCTGGAAGCTCCACGCATCAATATGTCAACAAGGTAATAAATATTGATACGCAGTTGCGAAGGAAGCTTCAATATCGGCCTGAGATTACCGCACAGCAATCTTCATTCAATATTACATTAACTAATTATTAAATAATTTAAATAATGATTTGTACATAACATTTATTATTCCAGGTCTGCGTATAGGAATGTCACTTTCTACGAGATGCTTTAAAAGCAAACAAGGAATTGCCGTTACTTTAATGAGATAATATAATTTTCTTAAAACATGTTGAACATTTTTTTTATGGAAAAAGAGTCGAGTATCAAGTAAAACGAGTATAATTAAATAATATTATAATTATTAATTAATTCATAAATGCCCAGAAAATCAGAAACCAGAGAGTTCATGCATACTTCCCGAAAAAGATATAACACGCAGGAATAAAAATTCTAAATTCTTTATTTAGATGATGCAGTACATTCACAGTTTCATAAGAAAATGAGCTCGCGACAGAATGTTGTTGTTTTCGCCACCAGTTCCTTTTTTTTATAATCTGAAAATTAACCTTCGTGTCAGAATGCGGTAGAATCGTTGCCCCGAGAATAACTAAATTCCTCAGCTAAAGAAGGACGTTATCATTCCAGAATGAAAAGAGAAGGGTTACCTGGGAGCAGGGACAGGACTCAAAGTGAACCATTGGTGAACACATTGCTAACTTATAATCATCATATCGAAACGTTTGAACTTTATTTTTTTTCATGCAAATTTACCCCAAATCGCAAGATAATTAGCATATAAATCAGATTAAAATAAAATAAATCCTTCATTTTATTATTTTTAAAAGTATATTTTGCAAAAGATTATTGAAATAAATGACTGAAAACACAACAAAGAAAATTCCTTCAGGTTAGGGGCATTTGATATCAAAATATTTCTCCTTGATTGATTGTTACTGAACGAAGAAAATAATACAGTATGCTATCTCATAGACACTAGAAGTTATTTAAACATACTCAAATCAATTCGATGATATGCACGTAGATGGAGTGGAGGAAAATAAGACATGAAGTGTGATTGCTGAAAATTGGAAATAAAATTTCCAGATATCCGTGTAAATCGGAGAATGCTTAAAAATAATATATTTTATTAATAGTTATTTACATAGTAGGTTTTCTAAAGTTAACTTCCTAAGAAACAGGATTCCTTTTTATAAAAATGATTTACTTCTAAATACATACGTAAATTATATAAAATAAAATAATGTACAATATAATTATGTATTAATAAGATTATATTATATTGTACAATATAATATATCAAACAATAAATAAGTAGTTGATCCGTCAAAAGAGGCAACATGCCAAACATTTTTTGTTATTCTGAAATGATAAAGTGCAAATGAAAGTCAGAATTTGAAAGAAAATAACTGTATTTAAAGTTTTGAATGAAGGATGCCATGTAGAACATATAATGTTATAAAAATCAGTTTTCGAAACATACGAAAATGTTTTTAATATTTTGATTTGATTTAATTGATATGGTCACAAAACAGTGAAAACTTTGTGACGTAGGGGGGAAGATTCTTTGCCCACGAGCTCTTAAGTTCCACAATCCCTTCCCAACATTTTAACTCTAAATACGACGATTGAAAGACGAATAAAATATAGAAAGGTATATGGCCTTGAAGCCATTACAATACCTACATCCTATCACGATCTCACCATTCGAATTCTGGTATTCACCCCAAATGGTCTCTCCATCACATCAAAGCCGTCAGAAGCCGAGCACATGCTAATCTAGTAGACTTTTTCGACACTAGTTCGTTGTTTCCTGGGTCACCCGTTCTCTTTCTAGCTTTTGGCCTCCTCCGTACCTGAAATCGTACACCGCCACAGATGATCGTCCACATCATCACCTCTACACTATGTTTTGATACCCAATCCCCTTTGCCTCATACTCAGCTTATTTAATTATTTGACAGATTCATTTTTTCTTAAATTGATTTACTTATTACTTACCAGTTGAATGTGACTTGTGTCTTAAGTGAGCAAACTGTTAAGTCAATTAACTTAAATTTACTGTTTAAATTATTCATAGTTGGCTTAGTAAATTTATTTATACCTATCGAGTCTAGGCTTCGCTCGTACTAACTAGTGCTATTTTCCCACTTCCTAATTTTCGATTCCCTAACCGGTCCGAATCTTTCCTAGAAATGTTCCTATTTCTTTCATGAGTGTGAGGTCTTTATCACCTAATATGGTCTGGGCGAGCGTTATGTTTCTATATTGGAAGTAGTAGTTTTCCTATTCCCATCGATTTGCCTCTCCATGTTTCGGTCTCGCACTGCAGTTGAAAAGGATGTCGATCCAATCTTCCCTATCACCGCAGAGCACACACATTCCAATTACCACTTACGTCTTTCAATCTACGTTGCATCCACCCCCGACCCTGAACCGAGCGTAACCCCCTCTTGAGTCCCTTCTGAGTGCGTGAACGTAACATTCGCAACCCCAGACCGGGCTCGTGTGAATCTGAGCCACAAAGTATTTTATACAATAATGAACATTGCAGGAATGTACTTAAGAATACTGCTCCGTTCAGTTCCTCTCGAAAAGAATCCAACCGTCGAAGGCAGCGGGTAATATTCTATTAGCATTTGAACTTGTTGTAACAATTTGAATTGTGGAATACCCGTTTGTCATTCTGTTGATTGCTCTCCTCCGCCAGAGTGGAACGGTCGGCTTGCCCCCCACTCTCGACTGGCCGATCGCCTTCGCACACGGCTTGCAACTGGCGACTGCTTTTGAAAACTTGATTCTACCAGCCAAATACAACAGAATTGCATCATTCATCTTTCTTTTGTTTAATGATGCATTAATTTTCTTCATTGCATATACATTCATCGTGAAGTACGTTGAATAAAAGTAGTATTGAATATATATTGTTTGAGTATAATGCTAGTGGTTAGGATAACAACCATGTTAAATGACGGTGCGTCGCAGGGCATTTTGCTAGGTGGCCTGTAAGACCTTCTACGCTGGACAGCCCTGGCCTAGCATCTCGCGGCCGCGGCGCCAGGAAGCAAAAGGAGCTGAGGCGCGCGCGTTGTGCATAACCGCCCCGCGCGTGACCTGCGCGAGGCGCCGCTATTTTTGAGGCGCGCAGGTGCGGCGTTCCGAGAAAGATCGCATCGGCCGGTCGAATTTCGCGCGGAAATGACGTCGCCAGCAGCTGCGCTATGCGCACGCCACCCCGCGCACGTGCTGCTGCCGGAGGGTGCGCGCCGTGACGTCATGCACGCCCTGGACCGTGCCGCCCCCATGGCCTCCGGCAGAGGATGGCTCAGTGCATCAACTGATGGCACTGCAGTCCCTCTGTCCGGGAGGTCCTAGGAACCCCACTCCCACGGCGACAGGATTTTTCGGCACTAGCTTGTCGCTACAATCGAATTCAGTCGCTGTCTGAGGAGAAGTCTAGCGGCCGGCTGCCTGATCTAGTAGTTTTCCTGCGCGCGATCTTTCCTTCCTCATCTTTGTTCTATCCTCACCCCTTACACCCCACACACACACACACACACACTAACATGCACTACACTACCACACATGCTGGGAGACTGGTCGGCGCTTACAGCTTGTCCCGGATGGGGTGGTGCCCCGCTGTTGGGAGATACTTGGTTGAGGGGGAAAACCCCGCTAGTAGACGGTAGGTCGGCGCCGGATGTCGCCATCCAGCGGGAAAAAAGACCAACGCTCCCTCCGAGGAAAAAACACACACTACACGTACGGGACTAATGACTAAGTAGTTGACGCGCCGGAAACACGACATCAATCAACATCGCCTCCTCTTGCGATCTTGTGCGGTGGCGGAAGGGCCCCCTCCTCCGTTTATCGTCTTCTCTTCTTTCGTCCTGTTGCTCCATAGACGGAAGTTTGGTGACCCAATTGCGTTTTTCTTGGGAGGACTTCTTGGTCGTTTCCCGTTTCTTTCCCTGAAGGTGGCATTTCATTATTATTGCTCCTAATCTGGCAACCAAAGATGTTTGAGGCGGTGAAGGCGCTTGGCGACCGGCGCGCCAACCGAGGGGCGAGCGCCTTCTCCTCCGCCGAGGGAAAGAGCTTTCTTCCGACCTTTCTTTCCGAGCTGCGTCTGCGTCTGAAGGAAATGAAGCTGGTACCGTAGCATCCTAGCGGAAGGTTCAACGACGCCGTTGTGACGCCACCACAGTGACGCCACCAAAGAGGACGTGTTAAGGTCTCGATATGATGGCAAGGTAACAGCTGAAAACCTGCCAGAGCTCTGACTAATCACACGACTTAATAAAACATACAACAGCTATTATAAGAATGAATGACACAATGCTTTGAACAGTAGCGCCATCGCTCGCCAGGAGAGGACTCTTTCGCCTTGAAAGGATGAGAAGACTTTCCGCGAACAGATAATCAACTCTTCTTCGTTAAATGCCTTCCTTTTCAGTTAAACGTGTTATCTGTTCCGAATGTTATATTTTCGAGATGTCAAAGCATTCAAGGCCGGCCTGGATAGCGGGGGTCGGTAAGGCTGAAGGGCGCGTATTTGCCTCGGTTCGACGGGTCGCGAGTTCGAATCCGCCTCGGACATGGATGTTTGTGTCTGTTGGTGCTATCCTTCCATGCTCATCCTACACTTCCCCCAGTACCATACGCCATCGCTACTAGAGAGTTCCAAGAAAATCGGGAAGCCACCGTCGCTATTCCTGTGCGTCCTCCAGCCTTGCGGAAGCCACCGCAGTTCTTGAAAGGTTCGTGTTTCTGGAGTGTGTCCTGACATCACGTGATGTCACAGGATTTTCCACACTTCTAGAGAGCTCGGTCGAATTCGGCCACTCTGAAGGCCGAGTTTCTACCGGGCCGGCTACTCTGGGCGGTAGTTTTTCCGTATTACTATCGGAATATTCCTCTTGACCTATTCCTCTCCCCTTAATTATACACACATACACACACTGACGTGCATTCAGTCGGGAGCTTCCTCTTATCTGCAGTGAAGTTGCTTAGGGCGGTTGCCTGCCGGTGGGAGATACCTGGTTGGGGAAAATCCCGCAAGCCGACGGGTAGTTTTGACGTGATCCAAAAGGGGAAGATCCCGCGACAAAAACGCGCTCAACACTTACGGGACTAATGACCTAGGTGTTGACGCGCTTTGAATAAGCAAGCAAGCAATGGACTGTGTCCTGGCATTCGTGGGGGACGTTTGCTGCGGAACAGCAACCTCAGATTCCTAGTATTTGCCGCATAATTTCAAATATCATGTTTTCGAAAATAATCTGATATTTCATTTCTTCCCTCGTTGAGAGATTTAGACGAGGAATTACATCGAAATAATGTGGATGTGTAATATTCAGGAGCCGTCACATGTCGTTTTTTGTGTACATTCACTTCTCTGAAATCCAGGAATTTGTCTAGTATATTAATTTGTTTATTCATTTATTCATAGTTTGTTTATTGTTTATTCTTATCATAAAAACGGTTAGAAACCTTGTGTGATATTCGTCACGGAGAAGTGCATTCATTCACGTCTTGAGGTCTGAATCCCTATCTTAACTTAGATACCATAAGTTGAATTATGAGTACTCATACAACGAACGTTTTGAATAGAAGTTGATAAGAAAATAGCCACTCCTATGTAATAAAAACTATTTGCAAATCAGCTGTAGAGTTTGACTATGATCAGTTTCGCGAAGGAATTGACTTTCTTGTGAGAACTTGAAGAACGATTATTTGAACAATTATATTTCTCACTGAGCTCAAGAAAACGAGCTCGGATAGTGAAGCTAGATTTATTCCCAGAAGCAAGAAAAGGGCCATCTCACCATTGACTCAAAGGATCCGGTTCACTGGTCGAAAAACCTCATCGAATTAGGGTCATACACCCAGAAGCTGAGAAACAGGCATGTAGTCTCGTAGAATTATACAGTGCAAATGCTTATTGATGCATTAAATACCATTCTTAAAATTAATATTATTTTCCTTTTTGATGTTTATTTACATTCTCTAATTGTATACGAACAGTTACGCAGTAAACAATATTTCACTTGTCTCTTAAACTTGTGTATTGATTTTATTGTTTAATATCGTCTGGAAATGTGTTGTAAAATAACGTACGTTGGTGCATGTATTATTTGTGGAGATCTTGTAGTGATCTGATGATACGGACACGTGGTGAATATGTTTTCCTCCGACGTATTGTATAACTAGGCGCGTCTGTAGTGGATGAAATTGTGCTGCCATCTTTGAGTAAGTCATTTTTGACAATATGCACTGACTCGGAAAATAAGAGGCAAACCTAATGTGCAATTTCTAGCTTAAAGGAAAGCTTTCAAGAATCACGTGGATAGGATTGATTATTATTCGTATAATTGTTGTCTGTCATCTTACTTTCGCAAATATTTTCCTTCACATCACCGTCTGCAAAGACCGTAGCAAGTGTCATAAAACAGCAATGAAATAACTAAGCTGCTTTCCATTCGTAGACCATATGCGTCTCACAGAAAATCAATTTCTGCTGACCACGATGTCATCATCTATCATTACAGCTGTACAGTGAAGATTTCCGTAAAATGTAGAAGTCTTCGGAATCGTTTAATTTCGCGCCCCTCACGGTAGCGGTGAGTGAGAGTGAAGCTAATGAAAGTTGGCTCGCCCAGGACACGCCCGCCCTCGCCCGCGCGAGTAAGATGTCGCCTCCCCTCCCCCCTCCCCCCTCCCCCCTCCCTCCCCCAGTCGCTTCGTAGAGCGTGGGATGCGCCGGAGAGCAGGTTATGCGGCCTCTGGAGCACAAAGCCATTAAAAGGCAACGGGAACGCCAAAAAAAATGCAGCTCGATGGAAAACATGACAAGCATCCACCACCGCCGGCGGGGTTTGACCCGCGACCTTTGCGTCTGAAGGCTGCACACCTCGGCGCGGCATTCCTGGCTTTCTTGTTTCGAGAGCTACTTGGCAGTCAAGGAAGACAGGGATTGTGTCGGGGGCGCTCCCAAGCCCCACGTTGCCACCGCCAAAACGGTCTGCGGGGCGCCGCCTTCTCCCCGCTCCCGCCAGGGCGCTGCTGTCGTTTCCGCTGCCACGTCTCGGCCGTCGCCTTCGCCGCCGCCAGCAACGCTACCACAGTCTCCGTCGTGGCTGCCATCTCCATCACTACCTGGTGCCGCCTCCTCCCTGCCCCACCTTCGTTGCTATGCTCCTCTGCCGCCTCCATCTCCACCACATCCACATTCACCACCTTTCCCCCCCTCCTTCACACTTCCATCCCCGCCTCCACTCCACCTCCACCTCCACTAACCTCTCGACGTCCAGCATCTTTTCCCCCCTCCGCCACTCCACATCCACACCAGCTCCACCTCCACCACCGCCTCTTCCTCTCTCACTCTTCCATCCCTACCTCCACTCCCCCTCCTCATTCACTTCCTTCTCCTCCTCCACCATCTTTTCCCCCACCCTCCACTCAACCACCACCACCTCCATCTCCAACTCCACCACCGCCCCCGCCTGTCTCACACTTCCATCCCTACCCCCACTTCCCCTCCTCATTCACTTCCTTCTCCACCACCTTTTCCCCCATCCTCCACTCCACCTCCATCTGCATCTCCACCTCCACCACCGCCTCCCCCCTCTCATGCTTCCATCTCCGCTTCCACTCCACTCCCCACTTCTTCACCTCCACGACCTTTTCCCCCTCCTCCACCCCACCACCACCCCCACTTGAACTCCACCTCCGTCTCCCCGTCTTCCTCCGGCATCCCCGCTCTCTCCCCTCCAGCGCGTCTTGTCTCGACGCCTGTCCGCCCCTGTGAGTGCCGCCGGCCACCAGATATGGGCGCGATGCATAAGCGCCCCTCCCCCTGCCCCTCCCCCTGCCCCGCCACCTCTCTCGCGCCGCGCGGCGCTCTCCGGAATGATGCGTCGCGAGGGGAGGGCGCGCGGCAGGTATCGCGTCCGCCATCGCCGCGCACACATCCACTGATTTGCATGGCATGGGGCCCCCGGGGCGGGGCGCGGGGCGCGGGGGGCGGGCTTGGGGGGGCGGGGCGCGGGGGCGGGGCGCGGGGGCGGAGCGCTGGGGCTCTCACGGCGCCTGCGAGGACGGGCCCTGCCCCCGCGGAGCGACCTTCGTCACAGATTCACTTTTACTCGCTCGCTACCGCTTACGCAGTAGGGAGCAAGGCATGGAGAGCTGCGCGATAAAAAGCGAACTTTCGGTAGAAACTCTTATTACAGGGCCCTACTAACGAAAAAGTGCTTAAATCCAGTGCCTTATAAATTTAGAAAAAAATGCTTCTAACACGTGATGTAGCCAGAATCCATGTTTTGAGGGACCTTGATAGTGAAAAATCGAATGACGGAAAAACGTCTCTCTGTCCTTCTGCTGGCTGGATGGCTGGCTGCCTGTGAACAACGCTAGCGGCTAAACCGTTCAGCCGATATTCTCCAAAATTATTATTGCCCAATCGATATCGCGGCCTGTTGAATTTCAAACAGATATTTTAATTTTTGGAGGTGTTTTACATGAAGCAATAGGACATTTTCAAAATGTTTAAATAATGGCTCAATCACTTTTCATTAAATTTTGTTATTGGATAGTGTGAAGGACGTTTAAGGCAGGTCTAATTTTCGTTGAAAATTCTGATTTTTTGAAAATTACAAAAATTCAACATTTTTTCGGCGTCTTCCTATAATTACAATTATAAAAATAAGTTTTTCCCTCAATGAAATCTGTTTCTTAAAGATAGATATTGAAAAAAGTCATGTACAATTGTTCGAAAATTTGGGTACTTTTCACGTAATTTTGCGATGTGAAAATACGGGCCAGAAAGTACGTGCCTTTTTAGCACAACTACTTTTTAACTACCCTATTTTCCGGTATTAGATCTTCAAATTGCATTTGTTCGACATCTCTATTAATTTGAGCTATTTTAGTGTATTTGGGGTGTAAAAGTGCCTTCATTACTTGTAGATTACTGAAAGTATAATCTCGAGTGTTTCATTCCAGGCACATTTCGGATTTTAAATGCTTTTTTGTACACTTTTCTCATCAGCATATTAGTAGTTTTCGCATAATTTTGATTTATATCGATTCCATTTTCCCAGCGATGGCTGAAGATTTAGTAGGAGAAAATGTATAATTTAATATTGCGTAATCATTATCAATAATCCAAAAAGAATGAGATATTGTTGCACCATAAGAGTTATTAGGGAGTTTTAGCATAGTTGTAACGTCTTGACCTTATGCACTTCAAGCCACGCGACTTATATCACGCTCATGCGTGAGGCCACACACTTCATTTGGTAGCGAGGTTGTCCTCTTTTTGATCTCTGTCGTTGTCTTATCGTTGACTGTCGAGCGAATAACGCCAAGACGTTATGAATGTGTTAAAACTCTCTATTGAGCGTATTTAGTCACAGACCTACTATTGGGTTTTGAAACAACCAGCTCCAGTACTGCCAGTCTCTATTGTAGTGATACCGAATCCATTACGGCTGCGAGCCTGAGAATTGCTCCGTGTCGCGCGACAGAGGGGTCGACGGCGGCGCCAGGGTTCTGTCAGGCCACCCGCTGGACCCGCCCCCCTAACAATTCGTCGCACCCAAGTGTCCCGCAGCCTGGGGGGTCTTCTCGTGCACGCGGCACGCCAGTACTTTTCCGCGGCGTTCCTCTCCCTCCCCATCCTCCCTTGAGATTTTCGTTCCCCCCCCCAGTCATTAATTTCTGCCCCTATTTGACAGAAAATTGAAGCGAGAGAGAACGAGTGCGGGTTTCTCTCTCATTTCTCGGCCCCAAAAACTTCCGATGATTGGGTGGAATTATTCTACGACGCAATACCCTTTCGCCAATAGCCGTCGGACGTGGACAAAGCTCTAGGATGTTCTAGAACATTCTGAGGGAATTTGGTGGGGGAAGGGAGGCTCGAAGGACTTGGTGCAGGCGACACCACAGAGAGGTGTGAGGCCACCACAGGGAGAAGGTGTGAGGCCACCACAGAGAGAGGGTGTGGGGCCGTCACAGAGAGAACGTGAGAGGCGGTCTGGGGGGACGAGACGTTATTGTGGAGGCGCCCGGCGTCAGAGATAAAGTTTTGTTTCTTAGTTGGACTTGTAAGAAAACGTTGAGTTTTCGAGAAGAATTTGTGCGCGGTTCTTAAATAAGTGTAGACCGCGGATTGTGAAAAGTTTTATTGACATTCTAATAGTTCAGAAAAAATATCTGACCTGTGCTCGTGTTTGGAACATTATCGTGGAACTATTTGATCATTCACGAACTTGCTACGAACTCTAAAGTACCGTGCGGTGAACCGAAAGTGACAAGGTCATTCAGCTGAGCAGACATTATCTGAGCATTAGTGACAGTAAGTGAGCGGCGCTGTGTGTTGGAGTCAACACTCCTGCGACCCCGCCTTCTACCTGACTTGGCCCTGCATGCTCCTTTGTGCGGCGCCCCAAGACGTCCCACGCCACCCCTGCAACCAGCTGGTGGCTCGAGGTCGTTCAACTCTGGTTTGTTGTGCTCGCCGCCCCGCTGAGACGGTATTTTTTTCGTTCTTTTGGCGTGCCCGTGGTCGAAAGGCATAAACAGTTTGGTGAACAATTTTTAATTACCTTTGACCGGGCGACGAAGAGAAGATTCCCGGCCGCGCTCGGCTGTCAAGAGGGAATCAGCGTAGAGGAAAATATTGTCTTTTTTTTACCGTAGTAATTTTCACTTGTCAATTTATTTTATTATTTTATGTGTGCTTGTCATATTTTGGAATTGGGAAAGGGGAGCATGCTCGCCGATATGAGTGGTAAAATCTTGCAATTCTTTTTTTAAATAAAAGCCACCTATTTGTTAACATGAGTAAAAGTTTCTTACTTTACACCGGCCACCAACTTCCTCCATCTTCATCAATTTAGGCAAGCCTTTCTATCGACTGAGCGAGCCGGCTACCACGTCTACGGCGCCCAACCGACAGACGGGTAGTCGCACTATGGAGTCCCAAACAACCCCCTAACAAGTCTTGCTGAGGTGAGTGATGACATCCACATGTATTAACCCATCAGTAGTTCATGAGCTGCAATTCTAACAAAACTAAAAATCAAATTTTGGAGGTTAAAGGTATTTTAAGTTATCGGTAATTGTACAGTGCAAGAAGTACTTGTATGTACTTTTTTCATTTTTCGATCGCTCTTTCTATTGTCAAGTATTTCGCCACTTACTTTTGTCCTCTCATCTCCGCGGTGTCCCAAACCCCTTCGTTAACCTCAGTGCTGCGTGTGCAGTGGTGACATTCCTCACATTGAGCCGGCTGTGTAAAGAGTCGCCGCCTCACCAGTTCTAGATTCTTTACATAGGCTGGTGGAACTCGGAGATTCATCTTATGCCTCTTATGAGCCTCAAAATTTCAACACAGACTTCAAAACGTACGAACACTCAATAACATCTGTGACTTCTATTGGGGTGTGCACAATATTATCTGACCAAGAAATCCATGCTAAGCTTACGAGAACAGCAAGAAAACCGAATATTGTTATTCGAGATTCAGACAAAAAGTTATGTCTACATGTAGATATGCCGTGTGATCAGAACTTTGTAACAGTGCATGCAGAGAAAAGTGTCATATACAAGAGTTTATTAATGCACAAATGAACAATAGCTGGTGTGCAGCACAAAAACTCGGGTCGTAGAAATATGGGAGTGTTGGAATTTTTCCACAATATCCTAAGCCATTCAAAAGTTCTAGAAATGCAAGAGATGGCGTTATTGAACCTTATCGAGTGCTCGTAGACACCGAATCTACTCATGAAGAAACTAGTGTTCGTGACCGGAAGCGTTTCCACTGGTATGCATATCTACAATTGAAGTGTCAGCCCGAATAACGACATGTTATGGTATATGAATTTTACCGGTTAAGCAGAAAAGCTACATGTTACTTCCCCTCATGAATTTTACTAGAATACACGTAACATACTGTTATTCCATGAATATGTTTCGTTTGCTATGATACCCTTTTGCAAATACATACAATCGACGCAAGACTTCACTTACCATTATACCACAAAAATCATGATTTGCAAATATTTTCACTTAGAACCAATGGTACAATTGAAGTTTCGCGCTACACTGTAAATTACTATTTCTGCCTCTATTCCCTCATGTTAAATGTGAGGTAAAAATGATATAATTTCCATTTTCATCATACCAATCGATTGGAATTATTGATGATTGAAGTTACATAATATCAACCTATCGATGTGTTCGAAACGGGATCGAATTTGGCCTCCATTGCATGAATGCAACGTCCTTCCCACGGGTGCTCGTGTTTGCTTAAGGCGCCCAATTACATTCAAATCAATCGATTCCTCCTCACCGATGGCGCTCATATAAAGAGACTTCTTTTTTTGTTAGTTTAAAGCCGCATCAACTACTTGGTCATTAGCGACCACTATCGGATTTAACGTTATGGTATGAGGATGAAACGATATGGTGATGATAGGGGGTGAAAGGACGAACATATACAAACATGACCGAGGCGGGACTCGAACCCGCTACCCCCGGTCCGAGTTCACTACGGAACTACTGATTTAGCGATCCCGGCCACGGGGTCGACTATACTATTTTGAGTGAACGAGCCTAAATAGATCAAACCACTATAGCTTCGTGCTACATGTTTGTGAGATCAAATTCTGCGTATAGATTGATTTTTGCGTTTTGGGTTCTCGCGGATTGATAGTCTACAGAGCGTTGTTGTAGTGATGTGCTCTGTAAGCGTTCCTATTGGTATTTGTTGTGTTTTGGAATTTGGCACCAAATGAGCGTTCAAAACCACACATTTTTGGATCCCATTTGCGCCAAGAACCGATGCTACGACGGATTAACGCATTACTTAACCGTATTTTGACTTGTTTCCTGCCTGAGCCAATAGGTGATTTGATTAAGACGAGAATGACCAATTGATTTAATTTTCCGTGCATTTAGCAAAGCTTTTTCATATTACAAAAGTGATATGGGCCACTACTAATCTGTCCTTAAAACTCCACCGTTCCAAGGCCAGGTTGAACCCCAAAACTTTGATTTTGGAAGGCAGTGCTCTAGCCCCATACCATTACAGCCAGCCTCTTGGATGTCTCATGGTACTATAATATACAAAGGGTGGAAAATATTCAGCAAGACTCTCCGAGATTTATACATTTCATCTATTTATTCATTTATTTAACGTGAAAAATAAAGTAATTTAGGCGTTTGGAGGGACATAACATCTTATTATTTGAATTTATTACAAATAGATAGATTTAGATAAACACGTTAATTATAGATTTGGATATTGTTATAGATAGATTTTGGGTGTAGCGAATAATTTCTGATATTTTGCGAAAATAAAATTATTAACATTCCACGTCCTCGTAAATAAGAAACATGGGCTCTCTATATATTTTGTTCGCTTTAGAGTCCAAAATTAACATAGAAAATACATTCATACTTGTTTCATTAGTTGTGTTCAGCACATTACCGTTAGTTAATACAAGCATTGCAGTTTCGTTTTCCTGGCATGCGCAAAACCTTTTGTTTCTAGAACATTGTTGTAAGTGCAGAACACAATATCAATTGATGGCCCTTTAATTATGTTTTGGACTTGAAATTAATTTTATTCTGTACGTGAATAAAAATAAATTTAATTTAATTTTATTCATTCAGCTCATTTCCGCATTTCCATACAGTTCAGCGGGACATTTTCGACAACAGTATCTAAATACGTTAATTTAAAATATCGATATTTGAAATACAATATATTCTGCGAAATCAATGTATTTTGACATCACCGTGGAAATCACGAAGAGATTGGATTTACTTCCGCAAAATGCTACCTAATCTGAATCTGTTCCCGATTCCAACGTTGGAATCTAAAACAGTGTTCAATTTGATACGTTTTACGTAACTACCAAAGGAGTGATGTTCTCCACCAGTTCACACAGCTTCGTAAATCATCAGAACTCGTACTTCGCTTCATACGTAGGGTGTTCTATCATTGTAAACTGTCACAGTCCGATAAATTAAAACAAAACTCCCTGTCCTGTGATCTATTTTATAAACTTTGTACTTCCTAATGTAATGTCGTGTCAAATAAACAAGTACATGCTTTTGTGGCCGATAATTTACATTATTTTTCTCGTAAGACGAATGAAATAATTCGGTGTCGGTGTCAGGTTACAGAATTTCATCCGTGTGTATACGTTGAAATCGTAGCTGTAACGATGTATATCTTTGATCGAGTGTTCGTGCATTTTCGTAAGTAGTGTACAAATCTCTCGCATTAAACTACGACACCTCGTGAGTGCCTTAGTAGAAAACATTTCTTACGCAGCACCAACGCAAGAGCTTCATCAAAATAAAAGTTCATTTCCGATAAAAAATTCAATTATGTCTGTGGTCTATTGTTTAATAACCTAATGCACACATGTAGATTTTTAAACATTGTATTTGACGTGTTTCAAGAAAACGTTTTCTTCAATTTTAGAAACGCCATATTTAAAGTGCAAAAATTCAACAATGTATAAATAGTAATATAGTAATATAATATAATATGTATAAATAGCTTTTATAACTCCTGGCTAAAAGTTGTCCGTTTGGTACCTCAATCGCTAACATTAATTTAGTGGTTCAAAAATCATGACGGCTAGGGAGACTAGCAACGTCCATTGTAACAACCATTCCTTCGTAAACAGGGGAGAAAATAAATGACTAAGTAATTAAATAAGTGAATGTTTACAAAATAAATAATAAATTCAAGTATGTATTCTTGTTTTCATTTTTAAATTTATCATTATATTAATTATTTTCATTATAATTCCAATGAGGTAAAATTTTTACTCTATCAGATTTCTTTGTTTAAAGTTCAGTAACTTATTGCACTAGAGTAAATTGCTTTAATCCTAGAAATTTATTTTCAGTTAAATTTCCAGTTCGTCGGCGTTTTGCCAAAGGAACATTTTCTTAAAAGAACATAAGGCGAAATAACATGTTAACACTTTCTAGCACTTTCGCCCGCCATATTATTAAAACGTGTAGAAAGTTGAAAGCCTAAATAACAGGTTATTTGCAACGTAAGTATACCCTGAGTTGAGACTTGAAGAAGACTTAACCAGGGTCAGTAGTCGTAAAGGCAAATTAGGGCGAAGGTTTCGATAAATGAGTTCCCATGAAATGTTTCGGTGTAATGTGTGCGAAAGGTTTCACCCACTCGTTTTGAGCAACTGTAGAGTGTAAGTAGAAATATTACCATTTAAAAAACGGAGTATTTTCTATGTATTTGAAATACGAAAGCTTTTTAAGGGACGCATTGTTGCGAAGTACGCGTTCTGTGTATGGAGTCATGAAGTTAATGTTCACTTAAAAATTGAAGATATGGCACAAATGAGGAAACAAGTGGAATGAGAACACTAAATGCCGTAAAAAAAATCTATCTTTGAAATCAGAAACTTTAAAGACATAATCGAACGTATTTTGTGAGCTATAAGAAATATCGATTATACTCGAATTTCTTTCACGAGAGTTGAATTCTTACCAATGTAACAAATTTAAATGTAATCAAAGTTTTTGTAAGTATGAAATTCAAATTCAAATCTCGCAACGCAACGTTCTGAGGAACGTATATCTGTACTACAGACTGATAGTACAACTTTCAGAATAAATTATTAGTAGCTCTTCAAACGTCACCCTTCATGTCAGTAAATTAATAAATAATTTTACGATAAAGTTTTGAAAAATAATGTTTATTCATACAAAGAGCACTGTCACTTACTGAAAATGTACTTCATTTTTCGAAATACATAACGTATGCCAAACTACAAGAAATTATAGCATAGCAACAAAACTACCTAAAATATACTATAGTCAATTCACTATAGTGAATGTATTGTGATTTTATCGACGGAAAATGTTTTAGAATGAGCTTCTGCCACCGTACACAATCCGGATTGTTCATCCAATAAATTTCTTAATGTGAATTTATATTGCACACTCCCTTTCATAATATGCGATCGCAGCTACGACGCGGTCCCAAGAACACCTGGATCCAATAATTTGCTAGGATTATGATGTTCCACATTGAAACGTAATATAGCGCCATTGCCAGCCATGGCAGCGGGGCGAGCGCCAATCAATTCTTTCCATTCACTTGACTGCGCAGAGACAACCGGACCGCGTACTTCTTCTTTTACGATTTTCGCCCCGGGACCCCGCGGGCACGAAGAGGGCGATGCGGCAGGGAGAGGCGGAATTGAAAGGAATTCTATACACACGAGAATCTATACAGAATAGACTGTTGTTGCTCAACAAGTTTAAATGAACTTGTTGTGCAACAACAGTATATGCTTTTTTGTAATATTTGTTACATGAAATTGATGTAGATTCTTCCTGTTGATCCTAGTATTGATTATCTTTTTTTTTATTCTTTTTTTATAAATGTATTTTGACCATAAAGGATCGATAAATATTGATTTCAGGAATTAAAACTTCATTGTTTTATAAATATGTATTTGACCATAAACGTTGAGCCAAAAATAAATTTATTTATACTGAAGTTTCAATTCCTGAAATCAATATTGATTGATCCTTCATGGTCAAAATACATATTTATTCGTACCATCTACGCATCTAATAATATTTGTTACAGTTGCGTAATATTAACACTAGTTGACCCTGTAAAAATGTTTCCCACCCGCAAAATAGTTGGGAGGGCTGGGGTGCAAAGCTGGGAACTTAGGTTCAGCAGATCTCTCAACCTGAACTAAGATATTTGTAGCCAGAATCACAGCACGGACGTAAATGATACCTTTTCACATTTCAAAAAGTATTCAACGAAAACCGTATCTATCTCCCTTTCATAAATCTACTTTGATATTTCCACTACAAAATTTTAAAAAAATTATAATGGTGCTAACGGCGCGTACTTTCTCACATATGAATAGGGCAACGCAATATTATAATACTACATGAACCTGAACAAGTCTTCCCAATGAGCATTTTCTTCTCCGCACCCATATTCGAAGTCCTTAGAGTGAACACGCCAGGGACGTTATCCTATAGCAGCCGCATGGGGCAAACGCGACCATTTCCGACTCTTCAAAACAATTTTTTATTTATTTATTTATTTACGTAAAAAAACAGTTAAAAACTGCGTATGACGAGCTATGGGGGGAAGTGAATTTTGTGCACGTTTTTTATAATTCTGTGGTCTCTATCCTAAACCATATTCTAGTCGAATTTTGAATACAGAAAAGAGAGGTTTTTCTCGAGTTTGGTTGACAAAATATTCGCTCCTATATAATAAAATATATTTTAAAGGGTAAATTAG
>JAHLJT010008446.1:9748690-9784709 GCA_031308135.1 Acheta domesticus | reverse complement strand
AATTATACACACATACAGTTTGCCAATATAAACATTCTTAATCCCTAGAAATTTCTGGAAGTGACAGTATTCTGAATGTATAAAATAAGAACAATCAAAATGGTTCTGTAAATTAAAACTCAAACCATTAAAGGAAGAAAGTTTCATATTTTCTTAGATCAAGTTCAAAATTCAACTACACAATTCTAAATTTTGTTTTCTGAAGTAAGGATAATTGTGTACTTACATACTCATCTAAATAATTATGTACACTAGTAACAAATTGTCAATAAAGATTGAATTAAAAAATTAAATTAATAATTGAATATTTGTTAAAAAAAGTGAGAATAATGGGGACATGATGGCAGTATGCAAATAATTTTAAAAAGTGTGTCGCTACCGGATCTGCACTAGCAAATAATTAAAATATGTAAATAAAATTGTAAATTGAAAGGATCAGAAATAGTGTACGCATCCCCAGTCTGCACACTCCAAACATAAAAACAAATTCTTACAATGTAGAGTCCATGAAATTTGCATGCTGTCACAATTGAAACTTTACAATAAAAAAATAAAAACCACACACATTCAGAAAAATTTACTTAATACATCTTCAATTTTTTATATATTTTGATGTAAGCTTTCAAATTAAATTGAGTATAATGTTAATTTTTTTAAACTTTAGTAACTTTTATGTCCTTGCTTAATTTAACTAATATTGTGAACACTAATTTGGCTTCTTCTTCGGCAACTAATTTTGTAGTTTGTTACACTTTATGAGGGAATAGAATCTCAAATGTTGTAAAACCCTTCATTGAACACAATAAAAAATAAATTTGGAATTTTTAAAATGTGGTTGTCCTACATAAAGATGGGACTGAAAAATATTAGAAAATATAATTTCAATAGTGACAACCAAGTCAAAACTTGTTTTTTGTCCTAAAACATTGTTTAAATTTTCTGTCTTCAAGAAGCGCTATCACACAGTACTGCCTCATATTTTGAAAAAGATTTTTTGACATCGTGTGTTGGGCACACATTTGTATTTTAACAAGTTTATCCTAACTACATAAACACAATTAAAAGGCCCAAAATTCTGGAATACACAAAATATGCATTACATGTAAAACGTTTTTATCTCTGACTTAATATTTTGCTCTAGGGCATTTTTCAAGTTTCTGAAGATATCGGCAACAAAAAATATGCAATTACATGAGCGTTCGTAGCTTTACAAATAACAAGTATGTACAGAATCTATATATATACAATTCTAAACCTGAGAAATTCTAAGCCTGTTCATTGTCATTTTGTTTAAAAATTGACTAATTTTGTCTAGGAATGTAAGGTTTGAGAAATTATGCTTTTTAACATGGATTTGTTCAACACTTTGATTGCTGATTTTTTTTCATTAGCACAATAATACAATGACTTTCAACAATATTCTAAAAATTCTTATACTGAAATTGAAAATAAGTTAATTAATTATTTTGGGTGTCAGGTTATACACCTGAAGTATTTTAATTATTAATAATTTAAAAATGATGGGAACGGATATGACTAAATGTAATTGAATAGTTTTTGCCTTGCCACGTGGAACAAGTTTTAGATATAGTAATTATAAGATTGTCATAATTGGTATGTCGCAGCCTGTGTTCAAATTTTAAAATATATACCTTACTGATATTCAATGAGAAATGAAGCGATTATCAAATATATGATATGACTGATTTGATGCAAGTATGAAAAGAGCAAAAATAAATCCCACATTTGAAAACTAGAAATTAACCCTTCCTATAAAGAAGGACTTGAGTAATTCATTCTTTTAATATACTATTGTACACTGAAACCACTTCCCTCTATTCGCAGAGAACGCAATTAATTTATATTTCAAGATGAAAATAAACAAATAAAAATTAAAATAAATAAGTTAATTGATTAATTTTGATACAAAGATATGATATGAATTAATTTATTTTTTAAAGAGACAATTACCAACAATGCATGCAATCTTCAGAATTACAAGAATAATTTTAACAAATGCTAGACCCCAAAACAATTCATTCGGTTCACTCACGTACCTGCCATCTCGTATACAGAGGCTTGTAGTCAAGTTTCACTTTGTATAATCTTTAAGATTCATAGATATTATTTGAAACCAACAATAAAAAAGCATGGACATGGGCAGAATATTAGTTTAGATTTTACTTACAGGTATTTGAATCCTGAAAGATATCATTTTCTTATTTGACAAATATAAATTTAAGCAATAAAATAATACGAAACTCATCTGATTACTCAAAACACTAAATTAATTTATTAAAGGAAATAGAAGGGACTATTTCCTTTAATAAAGAAGTTCGCTGATCTATCCCGAACGTCTGGGAATCGTTACAATTCCATCAAATATCCGTTCCGTTGTATGGTTCGAGTTACGGCCGCAGAAAGCTATTCAAGAGGAGGAAAACGCAGAATTTTCTAAAATTTTTGGATAAAGTCAGAATCAGGTGGATCCATGCGAGGTGTAGGGTGCGTTTTGTTACTCTTTTTAACCGTATTCTAGGACTGTTCTGTAACTACTTTAACCGTGTGGGCGAACATTGTCACGGAAAATAAGACTCGAGAATACTGAGGTCGGGTTTTGCGCATTTTTCAGTTGTTTCACGATAATACAGTCGTGACACTTTCTCCACATTGAACTTTGCCTGCAATAATGATTTTATTATGATCGAATGTAAAGATCATTTATTTGTCTTTCGATTCAGCATGACGGAATTTATTTTTTGGGGTCAATCCATTGTAAGTGGTCCAGCCCTGGTCGCTCGAAAAATCTCTTAAAAATTGGAATCTTGGATTTTTTTCAATTTTTTACAGCAATATCTCCGTTGGCTGACAAGACAAAAGTCTGAAAATTGCACACATGCGATACTGCTGTGATAAGAAACTTCAGTAAAAATGTCAATTTTCAGATTTAAGTCGAAATATTTTTTAAAACATTGTAAACATACCCAAAAAGGCTTCAGTTCTATATTGAGGATAAGTTGTTTCGACTACTTTAGCTACTTTAAACTAAAATCTACACTGGTTTAAAATAAGTATACTTTATTATTAATAATCATAAAAGTGGGCTGATATATACTTTCCAATATTACGTATACTTTACTTGAAAACAAACTTACAACTTGACATCTATGTTTGTAATTGGATACAGTGGTTTATATTGCGATCTCCGCCTCTTTCGTGCCATCACGCAGGCTTTTTCTCGGTGTGAAGCTGTTCACCAACCCGACGCTGCGAAGTCCGTATTCAGTGTATGGCGTCGGGGCTTCTCACACCACACAGTGGATCACTACAGAGAAGTATGTAACATTCCCACACAATTGCTGATGGTCCAAATCTGACCTTGTCCACTAAGAAAATTGTACAGTCTTAAAAGTAGTGATTTAGGGAAATAATGATGGAGGATGAAGAAGTTTAGAACAAAATATGAAGGCAAGATTGAAAAACGGACGGGCACAATATAATTTAAAATCACAAGAGTACACTGTTTGTGAAATAACAAAAAGGAGAAAAAACAGACCCAAAAATAAGCACTGACAAGAATACATAAAAACACTTGAACACAGTGAAAATAATAAAATAGCGTTTTTAAAATTTCATAAACAGTTATATACACTTGAAAAAATGTACACACTTCCTAAGGATCCTTCCTAATGATACCAATTCAAGCTACAATATTTTACACCAGTCTCTACTCGTGAGGTAGTTATTTTCTGGCCCTGAAGAAAATGTGCGAAGATAAATCTCTTTCCCCACACGTCATAATGCAGTTTTTACTGTTTTTTGACAATAATAAGTAAATAAATGAAAGGTATTTAAAACCAATTATATCTCACTAACTCCTCTCTCTTTTTAAATAGTAAATGACAGTTGTATTGCTAATTAAACTAGTTTTGACTCAGTTTACAAACTCTTGCTTTCAGAAAGTCCAAAAATTGTAAATAACCTATATCAACTGAAATTCTAACTTTTTCAATTCACACTAAATTTACACTAACATATAATACACATTATTTAGCAAATGAAATAGGGTGACCGGTACAGTCGTGGGCACCAGTATAGTGATGAGCACAGCAATTGTAAGGAGGGTAATAATAAGATTTCCCTCTGCATTGCCTTCTGCATGAAATCTCTGTGTCGTGTATGTAAGTTTGCAACCCAAAATGTGAATTGAATGTGGCCCCGTAGGCACACTTCAATATTTAGTGGTGTGCTCCACGTGTCGTCTGTGCATCGAAACCGTGTGGATTCGTTAGCGGAGGTGTGTTCAGTTATTAAGGGTTTAAGTCAACTCGTCTGATTCTATTTGCAATCCGCTCTATGCGTATGGTAGCCAGATTTATAATCTACGTTTTCGTACGTGTTTTCACCTTTTCAGAGCAAGTCATAACCAAAACCAGTGGTGCTTCCAACGCACATACTTTCTCGCTCTGCCTCTATACGGTCCTTATTGCTATTCCACTACTTCATAAACCAGCAAAAGTGTATTATACCAGCAAAAGTTTTCCGTACCGAGACCCGACTTATAACACTACGCCACACCAACACCGCCTATGTCGAATAGAGCCATGAAAGAATAGAACAGACCTATAAAATGGTAAATGCATTATAAAGAAACAATCGATACGATGGTACATACGCTTTACAATTCCAAGAAGAGAAGTAAAAATTTGTTAAAAGTTAAAAATTTGAACAAATATTTACAGACATTTCCAGTACATTTCTCGTAATTACTTATATTTTTGTCAAACGTAATTGTGTCGGTTTTATCATTAGAAACCGGTAATTATCAACATGCGAAAAACATGTCTTTCAAACATGACCAAGAAAGGCAGCGGTGAATCGCTTTACGAAGTATTCGTAAGGCGAGAAAATAATAATATTTTGAACCGTTAGGGATATGTAAGTTCATCGCATGCCTTCTGGTTATATTGTATTACAATTTAACGTTAAAAAGCTCATAATTTTACTTAAACTGGTTCATACAGATATATACTAGACAACAGTTGATTTGACATGTCATACGCTTCAGAAGTCGAATAACAGAGTTGAAATATTGTTTAAAAGACGCAGTTAGGGAAAACACAGACGAGTCCTGTCTATTTATCTGCATTGATTCCATTCGTGAGTAGAAGTACTTCAAATGATGTTCAATAACGTATCTACACTCTTCAATGTTTTTTCTTGCAACATCACATTCATCAAACTAAAATCCCCCTCGGGGTATCGAACTCGGCACTTTCCTTATTAAATATCTCAACCCGAAGGTGCCTTTACCAACCGCGCTACGGGACCAACATGCGGACAATCTGCTTATATTTTAGTCAAAACGTACTTGTATCAGTTCTATCATTAGGAAGCTGGTAATTGTCAACATGCGAAAAACATGTCTTTCAAAAAACATGACCAAGAAAGGCAGCGGTGAAAGGCTCACTGCACATAATTTCTCCGCTGATCGGCATTTGAAAAATAACTACTGCGAGAAAGTATGTGCCATTCTATAAGCACCACTAGTTTATTTATACGTTTACCGTCCCTTATTACATACGTATAGAAAATTTAAAGAAAAAATTTGGAGCGGTTTTTGAGATTTTTGTAAATTTGAATGGCAATTTACGCAAAAACTACTCGTTTTTTCAACAAATGGTACACAACCATATTTGAAGTGCTAATTTTGTACAACCGACTTTGTCTGAGGCGAAAATCTCTATCTTCAATTTTGCAGTTTTTAAACAGTTTTTTGCAATTTTCGAAAAATTGGGCCTATCAACCAATATGATCCCTACGTCATTCCCTTTACCGTTCTTCACACTAACAACAAAATATAATCAAAAAATTTGGAGCCATTTTCTTTTAACTTAGAAAGTCTCAAAATGGGCTTCATGTAATCTACCCCCAAATACTAAGATATCGGTATCAAATTCAAGAAGCCTTGAGACGAGTAAAAACGATCGGGGAATATCAATTTTGAAGAAAATCGGCCGAACGGTTTAGGCGCTAGGCTTGACCACAAACGGACAGTCGGACAGACGGACTGACAGACGTTTTGCCGTCAATCGATTTTGCAGTATGAAGAAGCAACAAATCATGGATTTTGACTACACCACGAGATAGAGGATTTTTTTTCTAAATTTAGCAACAGGTTTTATCCACTTTTCTGTCACCAGACCCCTGCTATAAGAGTTTTTCTGACGAAAATTCACCGTTTTCCGCGGCACGATTACATAACTTTCTCTTCTTATGAAATACTCGTAAGGCGAGAAAGTAAAAAGGAGTGCCTATAACAGTAAATGATTCTGACATGGAGGATAATGATGTGCATGGGTGCCCATCACTGCAGTTTGAGGAACTATTTTGTATGCATTGCTATAGTGTTGATATTCAATTTTGGAACCTTGTTTGCCGTTTAAGCAAAAATATAAATTTAGAGCGATTTTGGACAGTAATGGGCACAGTGCCCATCACTGAAATTTGAACATGCCCATTACTGTCTGAATAAACGTTTTGGGGTTAAATGTTATCTATAGGTGAAGGATTTTGATGACCTAAAACATCGTCGAAAAATGATCAATAAAATTATTTTAAAATATTTTTAAATGCTCTAAAAACAAACGAATTAAAACATGGTTTCAAACCATTTTAGATTATTCAATTACACTGATTTTGAGGTATGAAGATGCTCTGAAGATTACGTTCTCACAGTGAACAGTTAAATCTGTTGTATATGTTACTGATGCTTCTCCCCTTCGTTCAAGTGAACTCAGTTTGCAAACTTTTGGTTTGGACTGTTCTTTACTAGGAAATCTCTCTCTTCCTCGTGGATTGTAACAAAAGTTACTTTACTTCCTAGATGAGTGAGGTCTGTTCTGAATTACAGATAATTTTCATAACACTGTATCCGAACGCCACAAAACTTCTCCAAAAAGCAGATTCGCTGTATTTCAACCAATCAAGAGTGCTAACATGACGTCGAGAACATCCGTCTGAGGTTCTCACTAGAAGACTTTTGCTCTGTTGTTGGAGAAGTTATAGCGTACAATGAAGCCAGAAATTTTGCAAAATGATTTTAGAACTTGTAGATTTGTTTCCTGGAGACTTAAGAGAATTGATTTCACTAAATGGCTAGGGCGGATGTACAATAACGTGGCATCAAATGTGGATAACGAAAACATTATAACCACGAGTAATTTTTGCGTAAATTGCGTTTGAAATTTACCGAAATTTTGTTTCTGAAAAAACATTCCAAGTTTTCTTCACATATGTAATAACTGATCATAAAAAATGTGCTGCTAGTCCTAGTTTCGGCTATAGCTCGGTTATTCCAAAATTAAATATAATAGTTTTAAAACTACCAAATTGTGGATAGAGTTTTTTGCCTTAGCATCTGTTGTAGAAAATTAGCTCTTAAAAAAAGTCATGTACAATTTTCTGAAAAAAAAACAAGTAGTTTTTGCGTAATTTGTGCTTGAAATTTACTCAAATTTTCTCAAAAAACATTCCAAATATTTTCTTTAAATTTTCTTCACATGTGTAATAAGGTTCGGCAAATAAATAAACTAGTGGTGCTATAGAATGGCTCAGACTTTCTCGCAGAACGTAGTTTTCTAATCTCTTTATTTTGTACTACGATTTCGGTTATCATTTTGTTTTCAAATTTTCATTTTTTCAACAATTTTTTCACATCTATCCTCGGATTTGTAAAACGTATGTATCATATCAGTCGTTTTCCCCATATGAATCATCATATTAATTGATTTCCTATCAGGCTATTCCTGTTTAATGGCTCTGTTTGATTCATTTAATGGCTCTGTTCGACTTATACGGTACTTGTGTGCCGCGGTTCCTCCTCCAAAAATCTCTTAAGTTCGAGAATGTTTTACTACAATTTTGAACCCGTTCGGCGATAGGCTACAGGAAATTGCGCAGTGAAAATGCTTCGTCCAATCGCTGAAGGCGTTTGAACAGGGATTTTTAATGGAAGATTCCCAGTATCTTCTGTCTCAAGTCTCTCTGTCTTACGTTGTTTACTTGGACGCACGTGCAAGCCTAGACATGCGTCGTAGAAATGGGCCAGGGCTAGCCTAATTTTTGTTGACATCCACTGGGTGGCGGCCCAGGGCTTTGAAGGGGGTGGGTGCGTTCTCTGAAGGAACGCTTCCCGGAAGATAAACACGCGCAGGGTGGTCGGGCACAAACAACGGGGGCGGCGGCGGAGCCGGTGCAGCTGCGCGTGACGGATTGGGATGGGGTAGCCCCGCCAAAAATTCCCCGGCGCTAGGGGAGGCGCCTTTCGCAGATTATTGCCAGAGAAATCTAGAAATTAATGCAAATTTAATTAAGTTGATATTCCGTAACGCTAATATATATATATATATATATATATATATATATATATATATATATATATATATAGTTTCAAATAGCAGGATTAGATTAGATTAGATTTATTTAAACTGCAATTGGGCATAACCCGGTGGCAGCTAATTACAAAAACATAAATATACACAGCCTTTCTGTAATATAGAACTCTAAAACCACTAATAATAATAATAATAATAATAACAACAATAATAATAATAATAACAACAACAATAATAATAATAATAATAATAAGAAGAAGAAGAAGAAGAAGCAAATTATATACTAATTGTAGTAATAATAATGGTGAAATAATGATAATAATATAAAAACTGACTGATTCATAAAACATTAAATTACATTAAGAGAGAAAACACACACACACACACACACACTGCATTAGTTTCACACTGCCCTTCACTGCACTTCACTTCACTAAGACCTGAAAACATTTCCTTCTTTATTTCTCTGCTATACACTGCACTACAACTCACTTCACAATAGAACACTTATGCATCGCTATATAAACCGCTATTCTCCCTCATTTACTTAATAATACCCTAAATTAATTTCCTAAACTGTTGAACACTTTGAGGAAAGGGTTCAAAGGTTTTTGCAGGCAATCTATTCCATTCCGTAATAGTTCGATTTGGAAAAGAAAATTTCCCGACATCCGTTCTCTGCTGTCTTAAATTTATTTTGTGCCTGTGATCCACTCTACTGATGTATGTAGGAATACATAGCCGCCGATTAATTTCTTTCCAAGCTGGATGACCATTATAAGCTTTATACAAGGCGCAGAGTCTTGCCTGTTTTTGAGTGAATCGCCTGTTTTTGAGTGAATCCCACCCTGCCGTTTTCTTGTCCCTGAAAGTAAATTTAGCTGCCCTATGCTGAATCCTTTCCAAGTGTTTACACTGCATAATCTTGTGCGGATCCCAATAAATTGTTCCATATTCCATTATTGGACGAACAAGAGATAAATAAGCAATTTCCCTCGCGTTTGCCGTACTCTTTTTTAGGATGCGCATTACAAAGTGAAGAGATCTCCAGACTTTCCCTACAACAAAATCTACGTGTTTTTTCCAACTTAATTTACTATCGAAATGAATTCCTAGGTACTTGCACGCGGAAACTCTCGGAATAATGTCATTATTTAAACGGTAATGTGTTTCACTGTAATTATGACCCCTGCCAAAAGTGATGGATTTACTTTTAGAGCTATTTATGGACATTCCGTTATTTTCCGCCCAGTAATGTAACGCATCAAGATCCTTTTGCAGTATTTCTTCATCTCTTTTCGAGTTAATACTACGATATATTATGCAATCGTCTGCAAATAGCCGAACATTTGAGGTTAATTGCGCCGGCAGATCATTGACGAAAGCTAGAAATAGAAGGGATCCAATGACACTCCCCTGCGGTATTCCTGACGTAACGCTTGCCCCGGAAGATAACTCTTGTCCAATTCGGACTTTCTGTTTTCTATCTCGCAGAAACTCGCTAATCCACGCCACCACCCTGGGATCTATGCCTGAATTCATTAATTTCTGTACAAGCCGATCGTGTGGAACGACATCAAACGCTTTAGCAAAATCTATAACTACTGCGTCTACTCTCCCGCCCGCGTCAATTTCATCTGCTAGATCCTGAAATAGCGTGACTACCTGACTTTCGCATGAATAACCACTCCTGAACCCGTGTTGCCCATCGTAGAGCCATTTTTTAATTTCCCATTCTTTCTTAATGTAACTCCCAACTAGATGCTCCATAAGCTTGCACACCACTGACGTAAGACTTACCGGCCTATAATTGCATAATTTAGTTTTGTCACCACTTTTAAAAATTGGTACGACCAAAGCTAATTTCCAATCTTCAGGTACTTTTGAATTATTCAGAGACACGTGAAAAATTCTAATTAGGTACGGTAATATTGCCTTTCCTGCTAGTTTAATTAAATCCGTAGAAATGTCGTCTGGACCCCTTGACTTACCATTTTTCATTGACTTTACTTTATTCGATAGAACGTTTACTTCAATATTAAACTGATTCGCAACCGAAGGCCCTTGAATAAATGGATGGTCCGTACTATTTTTGAAAACCGAACTAACATACTTATTAAATGCATCCGCTTTTGCCCGATTGTCAGTAATTAGCGTGTTTCCATTTTCGCGAATAACTGGGATATCCTCTTTATTTCCTTTCCTTCTACGAACATATTTATAAAAGCCTGTCCAGTTATTTCCCTTCACACCAAGAATATTCTTTAAATATGCCTCCTGAGCAATTTTCTTTTCGCCCTCCAATTCTTTTGAATGATTTCGAAAAATATTCATATGCTCGCTACTACGCTTTCTGTTCTTAAATGCCTTTCTCGTTATCCTCTTCATTCTCCTAATTTTTGCATTGTAGTATTCTTGTTGGCACATTTCGCTCGGTGCGGACAAGTTCCTGCGACTTCCGCCCACCTGGGCACTCCTTGCGGTAATCCCGCTAAATTATGGGAGTTCCATGCTACACCAGTGTGTTATGGGGGCGCCAACTCCAAAGTTCGCGCGTCCCACTTAAAAAAAATCATCAATCAATCAATGAATGAAATGGAATGAAACATTAATTGAATCATTGTTTCCCCGCGCCTTGAAGCATGTGACAGTTCTTCCGCCGCCCGGCCAGGTTGCAATCAGCTACCCTCGCCGCCGACACCGGTGACGTCACTACATCGCCACCGTCATCGCCGCCACCAACACCATCGCGCCGTCGCCGCCCCTATCTCTCCCCCCGCCTGCGTCCGCCCCCCGCCGCCAGCTAGCCGGCTGCCCGCCCTCCTGCGCCCTGCCCGGGGTCTGAACCCGGGCAGCGCCAGAACACGAGTGGACAGCGGGCGACAAAGCTGGTGGAGTGTGGGCCAAGCGGAAGGAGCTATGGTGGACTGGGAGCATGAAGCATCCACGGCGGTGAAGGGCATTTTTCACGCTTTCTGCATGTGAGACCCTCTACTAGACAGCTGGGTAATTTGTAGGAGCTGTGGTGCTGTGACAGTGATGTGGTTCGACAACCCAGCCATGTGTGCCTCGTAACCTTTCAATGTTACATTCATTTGGTTTTTCTTTTCTGTGTTAGGTAGCATCGCTTGATCAGTGTGTGCCTTTAATTTTGTGTTTCGCAACATTGCAAGAGTTTTGTGAAATTGTTAAAGTTGTTTTTGTATTCTTTGACAATTCTGGATCCGGATTATTTTTTAGAATTTTGCACGGAACAAACTTTTGCAAAGCTTCGTATATAATATCTTTAAACACGCCCCATATTTCTTCCATACCGCCCTCTGTTCTTAGAAAGCGGTCATATTGTTCCCTAAAGAAGCCTTGAAGCCCGCTTACATTTGCTTTCTTGTATTGCCGTACTTTCGTTCCTATTGTAATGCCTTTCCTTGAAATATTTCCGTCTAAGTCAAGAAGAACCGCTTTGTGGTCACTAATACCCTTAACAACTTCACAAGATATGAAAAGTTCTTTCGGCCTAATTAGGTAGACATCCAAAATCGCATCCTGTCGCGTCCCGGTCCGAACTACCTGGA
Organism: Acheta domesticus; assembly: GCA_031308135.1. NCBI lineage: Eukaryota > Metazoa > Arthropoda > Insecta > Orthoptera > Gryllidae > Acheta > Acheta domesticus. The sequence goes on along the minus strand of JAHLJT010008446.1, from coordinate 9,772,741 downwards.
TAAAACCCCCTTCCCAGACCAGCCCGTTCACTAAATTTTGGACTTTCCCTTCGCTAACGGTTCCCTCCCAGTTTACGCTCGGAATATTTAAGTCGCCTCAAATTACAATAGCATGGACATTTTCGTTTCCCGTTCTCTGAATGATGTTATCTAAAATGTCATATCCATCGCTCGGAGGCCTATAGCATGCAATAATTTCTAAAACAGTTCCTGACGTAATAATTTCTATTCACTATATGATTTCTTTATTCACTATTAGGCTGCATTGAAGAGATTTATAGAGGCTTAGCGAAAACAAGTAATTTTTTGATGCTAGAATAACATCGGCACCAACAATACCGTTTTAACATGGGTTCTGGGATCCCACAAACCCCATAACCACTACATTTTTCGGCTTTTTAGCTACTTCTTAGAAAATAGCAAATAAATATTATTTAGTGGTATTTTTATCAATGTATATTTGGCTGAGATGGCCAAACACAATCCACAACAATTTTATGATCATCAAATGTTATTTATTTTGCTAGGTTTAGACCCAATTAGACCGAATATTGTCAATTTTACGTTGAAACGATAGAAATATATACTTTTCCATTAGCCATACCCGTAAATGTTTATGAAAAATACTTTTAATTTAGATAGATATAGATAGATGTTTATTATATCCGCAGGTAGGTTTATGCAACCTGGTGGTGGAACACTGAATTTACATATTATATTCACATTTTATAATTATGAATTAAATACAATGTAACTTAACATTTTTTAACACAGTAACAATAATTTTAATAATAATAAAATAAGAGTGTTAACAATATATGCAAACCACATTAATTATACATTGATAGTGGTCCTGTACAGATAATTTATACTAACATATACGACTTTTAATACACTGCACTCCACTTGACTTAACTTAACTTCATTTCTCTTTCTACTTCTATATTGCACTACACTTCACAACACGTCACAACACTTCAATACAAATACTATAAACCAATGCATCTAATAATTATCATAATACTAATAATGGTAACAATGAATAATAATAATAATAAAATAACCATTCTAATAAATCTAACTTACTAACTAATAAAATTTACAAATATCATTAGTTAATTTACTTTTAAATCTTTGAACACCTTGAGGAAAGTGTTCCAAGGCTGTCGCAGGCAACATATTCCATTCCGTTAGAGTTCTATTTGTAAACGAAAATTTTGCAACATCTGTTCTCCGTGGCCTGAACTGAATTTGGGTTTGTGATCCCCTGTACGAAAATACGAGGGTCTACTGAGCTGGATGTGGATACCTTTCCAATCTGGATAACCGGCATACGCTTTGTACAAAGCACAGAGTCTTGCCTTAACCCTCCTGATTTCTAGTGAGTCCCACTCTACTTTCTTTCTATTGCTTCGGAAAATAAGTTTACATGCTCTTCTCTGTACTCTATTCAAATATTCCTTTTGTGAGATTCTATAATGGTCCCAACAAATCGTCCCTTAGTGCATTAATGGGCGAACTAGAGATATGTAAGCTAATTCTCGGTTTCCCAGTACTCTTTTTTAGTATTCGATTATTAAAATGTAAGGATCCCCACGCTTTCCTTACGACAAAGTTGACCTGATTTTCCTAACTCAATTTGCTATCAAAAATTATTCCCAAATACTTACAAGACACGACTCTTGGAATGTTTTCGTTGCCTAAACGGTATTGAGTTTCGGTATTGTAACAGTACATCGATCCTCATCGTACCAAACGTGTATACGTGATATGAGCCCGTGGAAGAGTCGCCCTTTGCCGCCACCGCCACCGGCGCCCGCGCCCATTCGAGAGATTCCTTTGTCGCCGTCTAAGACCTTTCACTACTTTCAAAAGAGTAGCGCCCATCGACGGATTAGGCCGCTTAGCGCAGCCGTTGTTGACGAGTTAACGGGTCGATTGCTAAAACGATGTCTGAGACGCTGCTTCTTGGAGCCGCGGCCTAAACCCCCGGATTCGCTTGCCAAAACGATGTCTCGCCGCCATATTGGAGCGGTGGCTCGAGCCACGGCGCCAATAAACGGAACCTCGGCGGGGGTAGGTCTGAAGCCGATGTCTCAGCGCGTCAGCGAGGTTCGCGCCATTCGGTCAGTGTCTGCCTTGTTTGCTGTTCCACCTGCACCTTGCTTTCGCGATGGAGAATTTTCCAAGATTGCGGGAAATTCGTGATCGTGTAAACCGACGAAGATTACTGCATCCTCGCACGCGTACGCTGCGGGATCGCAGTAATCCTTTGGAGGAGTACAACGATCGCGAATTTCGTCGTAGGTTTCGGTTTTCAAAAGAAACGGTAACATATCTCGCAAGAGAATTAAAAGATAACCTTGCGAAAGACAGGCGCGGTTCAGGACTACCTGTGCACCTGCAGTTAATGATTGTACTTAGGTGAGTACTGTACAATTTACATATTAACAATATTTATTTTTAATTTAAAAGTTCAAAAAGATCCTACAAAAAGATTTCGGACAGTCAAATGTATAAAAACAGTTAACATTAAAAACTTATGTTTGTGGCTTAAGGTCTGAGATCATACTTCTACATCAATAATCTTGTTTGATACTCACCTTATCGGCCTACTTCTTTACAATACAGTCCAAAAAGTATGGTAAAATTCTTTCTAGTGTGAGTACAGTTCTTGTTTTATGTAATATTATTTTGTACTATATCTTGTTATTTCTCAAAAAATATGTACAGGTTGATTTCCTTTTTGTTCTCCATTTCAACTAGCCACAAACATAAGTTTTTTATGTAAACTGTTTTTACAAATTTGACTGTCCGAAATCTTTTTGTTGGATCTTTTTGAACTTTTAAATTAAATCTGTGACAGCCTTATAAAAGAATTTCAAGATATTTATTTTTATTTCAACCATTTTGCATTATGTGAAAAACATTGGTTTATTCCAGATTTTTCGCAACCAATGCCTTCAACATTGTGCTGGGCGACCTTGTCCATGTACATGAAAGTAAGGTGTGTCGTCTCATAAAATCTGTGTCGGAGGCAATTTGCCTTGTCCTGAAGACGAGGTATATTTTCTTCCCGCCCAGGCGAGAACACACAAGAATAAAAGCAGGATTTGGACAGTTATCCAGGTAATTTGGATCATGAAACTTTTAAACAATTTTCTTGCAATTCAGTAAACCCAGAAATATTTATCATAATGCTTTTTCCGTGACCTCACTCAATACCTTTTTTTTTCTGTTAACATTATTAAATATTTCATTTGTTATACTTGCTACGGGCAATAAAACTATTTCAAAGACTTTGACATGATATTCTGTTCGTGTAAATCATTGCAAATCCATGCTGTAATAATTAATTTTTTCCAATGTGCTTCCTATGAGGCACCCATGGGCAGAGGTTTATTACGGCTTCTCCCCCACTAGTGATGCATATTAAAAATAAATTACATAGCTTTTAATATTTTTCAGTACTAACAAAAGTCATTCAATTCATCAGTTTTCATTATAAATATTTACTGTAAGTTAGCAAATAAAAATATATTTTTTATTCAGCTTAAATTAAAAATTCTTTATAAGAAAATATGAAGTCTGCTGGATACTTCATGCAACTCGTCTGTGCTTTCCAATGTAATAACACCACATGTATTTAAAATAAGATATTAACCCAAATTGTTACCTTTGCAGAGACAACTTTCCTGGCATTATTGGTGCGATTGATTGCACACACATAAAAATTGTGTGCCCGTCAAGGAATCTGGCTGAGAGATTTTATAATCGTAAATGTTGTTACTCCATTAACTGCCAGGTAATTAGTAATTCTTTTTTATCATTCCAAAGTTCCTTTAATTAGTGAATATACTTCAAAATAAATGTATTAAATTTCAGGTTGTTTGCGACCATGACATGAAGATAATTAACATCGTTGCAAGATGGCCTGGCTCTACTCATGACAGCCGCATTTTCCGCAACTCAACGATCAAAGAGGTGCTGGAAAGTGGTGCCTACAATGCCCACCTCATTGGCGACAGTGGGTATCCATGTACCCGCTACCTTCTGACCCCAGTTCTTCGTGAAAGGACTGCGGCAGAAGCTAGGTACAACGCAGCTCACAAACGAGCAAGAAACGTAATTGAGAGGGTGTTTGGAAGCTGGAAGAGGAGATTTCCATGCCTCCAAACCCCTCTCAGAGTGAAGCTAGTGACAGTGCAGAGAATAATTGTGGCAACTGCTATTCTCCACAATGTTGCTTTGGCAAGGAGGGAAGAAGAATTTAGAGACATTTTGGAGGAGGAGGAGGAGGAAGAGGAGATTGTGGAAATAGCCAGGGATGAGGAGCAGGGGATGATTTGGAGAAGAAGAATTATCCAAACCCATTTTTCATAATAAATCTTATTTTATTAAATTAATCTGTGTTTTATTTCTGACAGTCCAAAGTCATCTTGGCTTTTGTTGAAGTACCCTGAAAAATAAAAACTACATATAGTACCAGAATGGAAAGAAAAAAGTTTTAATTTAAAACAGTAAAGATAGAATTCTAAATTGTTTTCAGTTATTTATAAAATGGCGTGCTTATACTATAGTAACTGAGTGGTGGGTTCAATGAACAGATTGTCAATACACACATTGATCAGTTCTTTCTTTGAACTGACAGAAAAACGTAGGAAAATATTAGAATTTGTTTTAATTTAATACAAAAATAATATAACATTTACATGAAAATGTGAGTTCAAATTTGAAGAATGTAGGAAAACTAGACTTGTTTGCAGACTCCCAAATTTTTTCATTGAAGTCAAACTAAGCTAGGCAAGAAGATTTCCATGCCTAGCTTAGTTGCCAACAGTCTTCACATCATGTTGAAAATGCTCTTATGGGAATATGATTAGACTACAAATTTATTCAAAGCATTGTTTCATACTCACCTAAAAAGCCTGTGTAACTTTACGAAAGCAATCTGGCATTCACCTCAGAAGGAGGTCAGATTGATGACATCATCATACAATCTTGCCGCCTCCTGACCCTGAAGGAAAAACCATTCTACTGTATCAGGCAAAAACCTTCAGACAGACTGCAATTTGAGATATACTCCAGCGATAGGCCCTCAGATTCTTCAGATTCAGACCCGCAGAAACAAACAGCTACACAGATTACCTCTGCCCCTGCAAATTGGGAATTTCTGGCAGTATCAAAGAAGCTTAAGCCATTAGGTCTTCACATGCAGGTATAGACATAGGCACATACTCATGCATAAATATTAATAATTATAATAATATTACCACCACATCAATAATTGAATTGGTTAACAATAAAATTAATAAATAAAAAGAGATTTTAACCTTTCTTAATATTATCTAACTTATTAATCCAAAATAACCAATACAGAAACATAATTAACAATCAACTTAGAAATGAAATGGTTATCTAAATAAAAAGGACTTAAAATGAATTATATCTAAAAATCTGAATACTATGCCAATTTAATCTAAACTGATACCTGCCTCTCTCATCTTGGCTTTTGCAAGAAGATTGTTCCAGCGTGCAGTCTCCTTCTCTAACTTCAAAATGGCCATCCTCTCTTCATGCTCCTTCAACCTCATTGCACGCTCCTCTTCTGCCAGCTCCAGCATTCTGCTATCAAAGACATCTTGTTTCCTATAGAAGAACAAATTGTGCACTTCAGGTCTCAATAATTTCTTGCAATTCAACCTTTATCAAACTGCTATTTTTAATTCAACATAAAGATTACTAATTGAAATTCATGGATAATTTTCCACATACAAAAACATTAACCCATTGTAATAAAACAGATGACCCTTTTCTTACAATTACACTTTCCATTGGCTGAGAAAGATACAGGATTGCAAAATGTTCTTCCTTATCAGATCAACTTCACTACACTCCACTGAGTATAATTCCATTGATTTGTTTGTGTTGCTTTCATTGTAACTTACGATCCATCATATTTCTATTAATTAAAACCTGCCACTTATATCTTCCTTTTGAAATGAATTAATCAGGGTGGCCATCCAATTGCTGGGACAAATTTTCTTGACTTTTCCTTTTTTTTTGTTTCTGATAAGATTTGGAATTTCAAACTACTACTTTGGAATGACAAATAACATTTGTTGTTGTCATGCTGTACTAATTTTTCAAGGAATAATATTTAATTTTATAAGCCTCTCAAACTTTCCCCTGAATTCTAATGATTCTTCTACAAATTCTCTGATTTTTCCCAGTTTTCCGTAAAGGGGCACCCAGTTAATTTTGCCAATATTTATTTACAACTGTATATCAAAATTAGATTGTTCACATTTTAGTACTGTAATATCTAACAGTGCCCTGGAAATGGGGAAACTAATATAAAGTCCTAACCCTAAGTAGTTTCAGCAGTATGTAATTATACTAAAGGTAAATACATAGAAACACTGAAGCACTTGGACTAATTGAATGAAAATTAACGTTGCAATAGATTTGTATTCTTAACTTCTCGGTCAATGTAAATTTATTTTAATAGGGTACATCACTTGCAATAGTTTGCTAATACAATAGCAATAGCATCCATTGCAAATAGTTTGAAGTTCACTCCTTAACTAGGTTAATTTTGCACATGCATATGAATAATACTAGCATTTTACCTCCTCTTTGCCTTGTTTCTTCGTGGTGTTTCTACGATAGGCATTTCTGAATCTTCCACTTCTGAATCTTCCAGCCTTTCCTCTCTTTCTATTGCTTCACTAGGACCTTCCTATAAAAATTAACCAAATGTCTGAAATACATGTGAGAAGAAAAAAGAAATTTTAACAACTGTGTAAAGCTTGCCTGAAATGGTAGCACATCATCATCATGCGGGTCATTCAAAGGATCGAACGATTTCCCCAGGAATCCTGCAACAATTTCTATTGCCCTGTTTTTGAAGGTAGGCTTACTAGGCCCGCCACCAGTCTTCTGTGATAACTTATTAAACTTATCTATGGCTCTTTTCGCGTCGTCTTTTAACCGTCTCCATAGTCCTACACAGAAATGTTGCATCAAGATATGATTACTGTAGTTGGCAATTATAAGGTGCACAATGCTATAATACAAATTTCTTATATTTATAGAATTACCAAGTCAAATTTGAACGAAAATTGAATACGATGCGTAAATTGGAAATACGCCAACAAAATACTTACCTGTGATCTGTTCATGCGTGTAGGGCACTTTCCCAGCATTAGAATTATTGAAATCGCTTAAGATCTTCTTCCATGCATCGTTCTTCTGTTGCAAAATAATACTACTGTATCCCGCATTAACAATGACCGGATGCGTTATACAAATTTCTGCAAGCAGCTCTCTTTCAGAAGAATCGTAACGCGCCATCTACAAATATTACACAATTTTATTATATTGAGAAAGAATTGGCGTATATACGCATTGAATTAATATAAAGATGCACGGCTCTTAAAAGTATGCTATTGGTCTTACCTTGTTGCTTTCCGGGCTAAAAACACAGCACAAATGACTTCTGAACTGCTCAACTGCACACAAGCAAATGGAACGAGCCACGCGGTTTTCATGTAAACATTAGCACGTGCTTCCGAGAAACAAAACAGTAGCGCCTTGCGTGGTCGAGAACGCGGCGTTGCCAAATAAATTTCGTCCGGATGGTGGCCTGAGACGATGCGCGGCCGCGCCATGGCCAGACCGCGTCTTGGCAACCCAAATCGCGCCGTGGCTTGAGCCATCGCTTCCAGGCCGTGGGTTTCAGACCGCGTCTCAGACATCGTTTTAGCAATCGACCCAACGTCATACGGCCTCTCTGGCTCTTGAAGGGGAGCGCGGCATCTGTCGCATATCGCGAAGTGCTAGGCTTGGGCTTGATTTCGTCATCTCATGTAGTGGAGCAAGCAGTAATGTTACGCTCTCCACACTTAAAGTCTGGCGGAGTTATATGGTAACGGATGGTTGCGTGGATGCCAGTCGCCAGCATTCCCCGAGCTTAGCAGATTCGCCTAACAATCTGTCGGCGGTCAACATCCGCCCACGTCAACGTGGCTGACGTATCCCTGGCGCCGGCGCACCCCGCGCTGCCGCCGCCGCCGCAGCCTTTGTGCGGCCTCCAACATTGCGGGCAAGGGCGAGAGGGTCGCTCGCTTACCTGCCATCTAAGGACCATCTCAAAAGGGGTGTGATGAACTCTAGCGTCAGCAATACGCACTGTTTGTAGTCGTTGTTTTCTTTATTGCGAGGCGAGCCGCGCGTTGGCCGTGTAACTTAAATTGTAATTATAATGTTACCAGCAGAATGAATAATGTTTTCTTGGCAATGCATGTTTGCAAGACCTGCTCCTTCCCGCATCCCGCGAAGTTAGAAGAACAGAACAAAATTAGTTAATAATCTCCCTCCATGAATGATTGGGTGGGGGATTATTACAGTATACTTGCGGCCCCTACCAAACGTGATGGTTTGCTTTTCGAACTATTTATTGTCATGCTATATTTTTCCGCCCAGAAATGTAATCTATTTAGATCACCCTGCAAAATATCCTCATCTACTTTTGATTGAATAATTTGATACATTATACATCTGCAAATAGTCATCTGCAAATAGTCGTACCTTTGAAATTAAATTGTCTGGCAGGTCATTCACAAAAGCTAGAAAGAGTAGAGGTCCAATAACTCTTCCTTGAGGAATCCCTGATGTTATCTTTGCTAGATTTGAAAATTGTTGTCCAACTCGGACTTTCTGCTTTCTATCTCGAAGAAGCTCATCAATCCACATGAAAACTCTGGTGTCATTACCTGACTGTAATTTATGAATCACTTTGTCGTGTGGCACATCAAATACCTTAGTAAAATCTATTATTACGGCATCCATCCTCCCACTATCATCAACTTCATCTGCTATATCCTGAAACAATGATACTCTCTGACTTTCGCAAGAGAAACCATTCCTAAAACCATGCTGTCCCTGAAAGAGACATTCGTTTTGTTCCCATTCTTGTCTAATACAGTTAGTTATCAAATGTTCCATTAGCGTACATACAACTGACGTAAGACTTACCGGTCTATAATTGGCTAAAACAGTTCTGTCACCACTCTTAAAAATCGGAACAATGGTAGCTAGCTTCCAATCGCCGGAATTATAGAAGATTATACTAAAACTTGAAATATCTATTTTAGGAAGTTTTGCTTCTCACAATTTAACAATTTCATTGCAATCGGCTAAAATTACTCTGCGCGCCATTACTAATAGCAACCCTTATTTGAGCCGCACTTCTGGGACTGATTTCTTTATTCACTATTAGGCTGTATTGAAAATATTTGCAAAGACATCAAACGGGATTAGACTCATTACATAACATGAGTATGTTGTGTCATGTATCAAAAATTTTGAATTTCGTTCTTATTGGTTATATTGTATACAAAAAAAGCAGCACATTCTTATTATATTACTATATATGTTAGAGAATAAAATCGGCGATGGAGTAACTTTTTCTAAGATGAGAATTAAGACACTTGTCTTAATACATTTTATATGTTTGAGGCAACGATCTTAATATATTTATTAATATTTTAATAAGCAGACAGTTGATTTTCTGATTTCCGACAAATTTTTTTAGTGTGTTTGAAAACAATCCGCTGCATATTTGGATTTTGTAGGACTGAACAACGGCAAATAAGGAATACATTCTGAAAAATTGTATTTTGAATTTGGATGAAATAGGTGCAATTACTTTCTGGATATGAATAAAGCGTCATTGAAATATATTCCACATTGAATTTTTCTGTGTGTTACTAAATTGCAATAATTTATCAATATTATGTTATTGATCATGTTCTGGTAGATACATGTTTTTTATCTTGCCAACAGGCTGCTGGAAAAACGGCAATGTACACCCATTTTGAATTTCAACGGGCAGACATAAGTATTGATATGCGCGGAGAATTACTGAAAGTGCTAAGCCAGTATATGAATGTATTGTGGGTACATTCTGATCTGAAGACAATTATTTATGGTGAAAAGGTAAGTTTCAAAGATATTTTTCTGTTATGTACTGAAGCCATCTACCCACTGTGGTTACCATAAATATACACGTACGTCTTTTCAGAGATCAATAATTTGTGTACTCCATTCTCATAAATTTTCAGGTTTATGAGCTCTCTAGAACAATATTCCTTTTAAATTCTTGTTTCTACTTCGACAAGTAAAGAAAAATTTGCGACGGCAAAGCATGGTAAAATCGATAGCCAAAGGGATATAATAAGATATTTACTAATTAATGTATAAAAATAAAACATTTATTGAAACAAATGAAAGCAACCTAGCCAAAATGAAAGAAAGATTACAACACACAACGTTTTGAAAAATACGTTTTGGTGTTTTGCCTTTAATGTTACAAAAGAAATCTGGATTAAGATTATTCCAGGAAACATCATGGAATGATGCATTTGGTGTATGGAAACAGAGCTTACTGAACTTTTAAATACGGTAGACAACATATTTAAACTAGTGGTGCTTCCAACGCACATACTTTCTCACATTGCTTCTATACGGTCCTTATTGCTATTCCACTACTTTATAAACAAGCAAAAGTGTATTATACCAGCAAACGTTATCCGTACCGAGACCCGACATCCGAAACTCAAAGTCAACGAACCGGCACTTCTACCACTACGCAACACCAACACCGCCTGTGTCAAACAGAGCCATAAAAGAATAGAACCGACCTATAAAATGGTAAATGCATGATAAAGAAACAATTGATACGATGGTACATACCCTTTACAAATACAAGAAGAGGAGTAAAAAATTGTTAAAAGTTACAAATTTGGACAAATATACAAAAACATTTCCAGTCCATTTATTGCAGTTACTTATATTTTAGTCAAAACGTAATTGTACCGATTTAACCATTCGGACCAGGTAATTTTCAACAATGCAAAAATCATGTCTTTCAAACATGACAAAGAAAAGCGGCGGTAAACCGCTTTACGAAGTATTCGTAAGGCGAGGAGGTATTAATAATATCGGAACCGTTAGGAATATATAAGTTCATCGCATGCCTATTGGTTATATTCTATTATAATTTAACATTAAAGTGGTCATAATTTTACTTAAATTGGTTCATACAGATATATACTAGACAATGGTTGATTTGACATGTCATACGCTTCAGAAATCGAATAACAGAATTGAAAAATTATCTAAAAGATGCAGTTAGGGAGAACACAGACAAGTCCTGTCGATTTATCTGCATTGATTCTATTCGTGAGTAGAAGTACTTCAAATGATTTTCAATAAAGTATCTACACTCTTCAATGTTTTTTCCTGCAACATCACATTCATCAAATTAAAATCCCCCTCTGGGGTTCGAACTCGGCACCTTCCTTATTGAATATCTCAACTCGAAGGCGCCTTAAACAACCGCGCTACGGGACACACACGCGCCCCATCTGCTTATATTTTAGTCAAAACGTACTTGTATTAGTTCTATTATTAGGAAGCCGGTAATTGTCAACATGCGAAAAACATGTCTTTCAAAAAACATGACCAAAAAAGGCAGCGGTGAACGGCTCACTCCACATAATTTATCCGATGATCGGCATTTGGAAAATAACTACTGCGAGAAAGTATGTGCCATTCTATAGCTCCACTAGTTTATTTATATATTTACCTTCCCTTCTTACACACGTGCAGAAAATTTAAAGAAAAAATTTGGAGCGGTTTTTGAGAATTTTTTTTTGTAAATTTGAATCGCAATTTACGCAAAAACTACTCGTTTTTCCAAAAAACGGTACATGACCATATTTGAAGTGCTAATTTTGCACAACCGACTTTGCCTGAGGCGAAAATCTCTATCTTCAATTTTGCAGTTTTTAAACAGTTTTTTGCAATTTTCGAAAAATAGGGCCTATCAACGAAAATGATGCCTACGTCATTCCCTTCAACGTTCTTCGCACTATTCAACAACAGAATATAATCAAAAAATTTGGAGATATTTTCGTTTAACTTAGAAAACCTCAAAATGGGCTTCATGTAATCTACCCCCACATACGAAAATATCGGTTTTAAATTCAAGAAGCCTTGAGACGAGTAAAAACGGTCGGGGATTATTAATTTTGAAGAAAATCGGCCGAACGGTTTAGGCGCTAGCGTTGACCACAGACGGACAGACGGACAGACGGACAGACGGACAGACGGACGTTTTACCGTGAATCGATTTTGCAGTATGAAGAAGCAACAAATCATGGATTTTGACTACACCACGAGATAAAGGATTTTTTTTCTAAATTTAGCAACAAGTTTTATCCACTTTTTTGTCACCAGACCCCTGCTATAAGAGTTTTTCTGGCGAAAATTCCCCGTTTTCCGCCGCACGATTACATAACTTTCTCTTCTTACTAAGTATTCGTAAGGCGAGAAAGTAAAAAATAAACTTTGAATGATCATTTCAGTAATTTTGTTTTGTCATACAAAAGTTTAAAAAGAAAAACATGTGGTCTACACTGTTCCCAAACAACTAATGGTCAACACATTGAATGTCAAGAAGTTTGCATGTAGACCAGATGAAGTAACTGAAAAAAATCAAGAAATTTACAATACAATACATGGAGAAATAGCCAAGGAGAACTATTACCAAATTTTGTTATTCTAACTAGTTTAATCCTGACATCCCAAAACTAAAATAAAAGTTTATCTTCGCCACCGCTGAGGCAGTTTCGATATCCCTAACGGCAAAAGTGCAATCATCTCTAGGGGGTTGACGGAGAAATTTGGCCTTGCGTAAGCCATGACGGAAAAATATTTCTAAGCAAGCGTATCCGGTCGAGTATTGGTGTCAGTTGACCAGTGAATATTTAGCATATTAGCAACAATTAAACTATTATTTTGCAAACAATTTGTAACTCTTTTTTTGGAAATTGTCATTTTGCAGTTTTCATCTCGAGCGTAAATTGTGGAACCCCTGAAGCCGTTCTATCGCATTCTTCGGAATATGTATTAAAATTGTTAAATGGTGCAAAATTATTAATTCGAAGCTTTAGGTTTCGGGAAATCGGTGGACCCCCCCTCACCTTAGATTAGCTAAAAATAGCATGTTGTAAATACATTTGTCAATATTGCAATTCCATTTTCTCCTCCAAATGGTCTTTAAACGAGATAAAAGTACTGCAATCCTATTGGCTATATCACCTTATGTTCTCAAGATAGTTAAATGTTTATAAGAAATTACAATATCTCACTTTTTTACTTTCTCGCTTTATTACGAACGTAGTAAATAGACAGTATTTAAATCTTGCGACAGAAATCGGACGTTTTTCGACAGAAATTCTTTTATAGCCTTCTTCTTCTTCACTATCAGGAATTAGGCTGACAGCCTGTTCCGTCTTCACTCCAAGTAACTCTTCCTAGGACGCCCTATTTTTTTCTTCCTACAGGTTTATAAGATAATATTGATTTTATTATTCTTGTATTATCCATTCTATTTATATGTTGTACCAGCGTTGTTTATTTTCTTTAATACGATCATTCATGGAATATATGTTCAGATCAGTTCTAATCTCCTCATTTCTGATTTGATCTAATATCGAGCAACCTTTCACTCTCCTGATAAATTTCATCTCTGCTGTTTGTATTCGTTGTTGCTCTTTTGCTGTTAAAACTCCACGATTCACTTCTGAATGTTAATACTGGTGCTGCCATTACTTTATAAAATTTCATTCTATTTCCTTTCATTGTTTTATTTTTTAAAGTTCTATGAAAGGTGCCACACATCATTTGATATTTATTTAGTTTATTTTGCAAATCATTTTCCCTTTCATAGCTAATGTCACAGACTAAAAAATTAAAATGTGACATTTGTTCTACTATCTGATTATTTATAACAATTTTCGAGCGTATAGGATATTTCCCTTTAAAAGCAATAAGTTTCGACTTTTTAAGAGATATTTTAAAATCATAGTGCCCACATATCTGATTTAAGCGGTATATAGATTTTTACAAATCATTTTCTGTTTTCTGCATAATTAATTGATCGTCAGCAAACAATAATGTATTAGTGCAATTATTTTGGGGATGTAGCTTTATTCCCTCCATTGTCTTATGAGATCTTCAATATATACATCAAATAAAGTAGGTGATAATGTGCACCCTTGTCTCAGTCCTTTATATATTTTCACCGCACCTGTTTTTGTTGTTCCGGTATTAATTATAATTTGTGTATTTTTGTAGAGGCTTTTTATTACATTTATTAAATGTATTGGGTATCCTCTTTTCTTCATGATGTTGCATTATATTTTTCTGTTAACTCGATCAAAAGTTATTTCGTAGTCAACAAAACATATGCGAGTCTCGAAGTTGAATTCCCTTCTTTTCTCTATTGTCGTATAACTGTTATATTGTCTTGGCATGATTTTCCTTACGTGAAGCCATTTTGTCCATCTGTTAACAAAGCATCCACAATTTTCTTTACTCTATTATTGATAATCCTTGCATATAACTTATTGGTTGTTTTGATTAGGCTTATTCCCCGATAGTTCTCACATACGTTTCATTCTTCTTTTTATACAGTGATATAACCTCCGCAGTTGCCCAAGCAGTTGGTATTTCATGGAATTTCCAGCATTCTTTTATCAGATGCAAGAGTCTGAATTCTAGAAGAAGTTCCCCATATTTGACCAGTTCTGTATTTACTCCATCTATACCTGGTGCTTTTCTATTTTTCACTTGGTGAATAGCTTCTTGTAATTCTCTAAGTGTTATATTATCTCCTTGGTACGAATCACCTCCACCAAATTCATTTATGGAGTTGTTTATCGTTTCATGTCCATACTCCAATGGTTCTACCCACAGATTTGTATAGTGATTTATCCACTCCCCTTTGTCGATAGTGTGGAGACGTACCGTATCTCTTTCTGTTTTATTTAATTGCTTCAAAAGTTTATAAGCTATTTCTTGTCTACCACGTATGTCGTTTTCTGTGTTAGATATTAATTTGTCCCAGGATTGTTGGTGGGCTTGTCTTACTAATTTTCGAGCATAATTACGTTTCTGAAGTCGTAGGCTTCCGCGGCCGGAGTCATGTGGATGATCTTGGCTGTCCGGGTGACGCCGCGTCGAAGACTGTGTTGCCGACGTTTCGACCATCTTATCGTGGTCTTCTTCAGGGCTGGAATCAGGGCGGGCACAGGGCGGGCTTCCAGCCCTGAGGAAGACCACGATAAGATGGTCCAAACGTCGGCAACACAGCCTTCGACGCGGCGTCACCCGGACAGCCAAGATCATCCTAATTACGTTTCTGTTTATAGTTTGCTGCAGATTCTTCTGTTTTCTTTTGTAAATATTCTTTATATGCTTTCTTCTTTTCCTTTACGGCATTCTCTATTTCCATATTCCATATTCTTAGTCCTGTCTTTTTCCTAAATTTATTCTTTTTACTTACAGCCTCTATTGCACCTTCCATTATGCCTTTTTTTATATTGTTCCACTCATCGTTTATGTTTTCCGCAGTATCTTTATTTTCTAAATATTGTTGTCATCTTTGTTGGTTTAGATATT
This sequence comes from Acheta domesticus, assembly GCA_031308135.1. Lineage (NCBI taxonomy): Eukaryota > Metazoa > Arthropoda > Insecta > Orthoptera > Gryllidae > Acheta > Acheta domesticus. The sequence continues at coordinate 9,757,207 of JAHLJT010008446.1, read as the reverse complement.
TTACTGATTCGTCCTGAAGTGGATATATTTTGAAGACTTCTTCATTTTGTTGAAGGGAATAACGTAGGTATCATTTTCGTTGATAGGCACAATTTTTCGAAAATTGCAAAAAACTTTTAAAACTGCAAAATTGAAGATAGAGATTTTTGCCTCAGCAAAGTCGGTTGTACAATATTAGCACTTCAAATAAGGTCATGCACCATTTTTTAGAAAAACGAGTAGTTTTTGCGTAAATTGCAATTCAAATTAACAAAAAAAAACATTTACAAAAACCGCTCCAAATTCTTTCTTTAAATTTTCTGCACGTGTGTAATAAAGGACGGTAAATATATAAATAAACTAGTGGAGCTATAGAATGGCACATACTTTCTCGCAGTAGTTATTTTTCAAAAGCGGGTCAGCGGATAAATTATTTGGAGTAAGCCGTTCACCGCTGCCTTTCTTGGTCATGTTTGAAAGACATGTTTTTCGCATGTTGACAATTACCGGGTTCCTAATGATAGAACTGATACAATTACGTTTTGACTAAAATATAAGCAGATGGTTCACATGTGTGATGTTGCAGGAAAAAACATTGAAGAGTGTAGATACTTTATTGAAAATCATTTGACGTACTCCTACTCACGAATAGAATCAATGCCGATAAATAGACTGAGCGTGTCTGTGTTTTCCCAAACTGCAATTTTTAAACAAATTTTCAACTCTGTTATTCGATTTCTTAAGCGAATGTCATGTCAAATCAATCGTTGTCTAGTAAATATGTGTATGAACCAATTTAAGTAAAATTTTGAGTATTGTTAACGTTAAATTGTAATACATTATAACCAGAACGCAGGCGATAAACTTGCAATCCCTGACGGTTCCAAAAATAATTATTACTTTCTCGCCTTACGAATACTTCGTAAAGCGGTTCACCGCCGCCTTTCTCGGTCATGTTTGAAAGAGTATGTTTTTCGCTTGTTGACAATTACCGTATTTAAATGATAGAACCGATACAATTACGTTTTGACTAAACTATAAGTAATTGCGATAAATTTACAGGAAATGTTTTGTATATATTTGTTAAATATCTTAACTTTTAACAAATTTTTACTTCTCTTCTTGTATTTGTAAAGGGTATGTACCATCGTATCAATTGTTTCTTTATCATGCATTTACCATTTTATTGGTAGGTTCTATTCTTTCACAGCTCTGTTCGACACAGGCGGTGTTGGCATGGCGTAGTTTGTATAAGTGCCGGTTCGTTGACTGAGTATCGGATGTCGGGTCTCGGTACGGAAAACGTTTGCTTGTATAATACACTTTTTCTGGTTTATGAAGTAGGGGAATAGCAATAAGGACCGTATAGAAGCAGAGCGAAAAAGTATGTGCTTTGGAAGCACCACTAGTTTATATTGTTCCACTCAGCGTTTATGTTTTACGCAGTATCTTTATTTTGTAAATATTGTTGTCATTTTTGTTGGTTTAGATATTTTACTGATTCGTCCTGAAGTAGATATACTTTGAAGACTTCTTCATTTTGTTTTGATATCGATTATTCTCCTTTTTCCATCTGGCGAGCAATGCAATTTTTACTTGTACTAGAAAGTGATCTGAGCTAACGTACCTTGCTCTATATACTCTCACATCTTGCACTAATTTAGCTGGCTTCTTATTGGCAATTACATAATCAATAATTGATGGATATCCTCTTTCAGACCAAGTGTACTTATGTATATCCTTCTATTGAAAGAACTGTTTGTAATTTTAAGCCCGTTAAATGAACGAAATTGATTTAAGTCATACCCATTGTTATTTAGGGTTGTTTCTACGTAAGTCCCTATTACTTCCGGTATTGGTACATTACCAATTCTAGCATTGAAGTCACCAGTCAATAGTAGATAATCACGTTTTTACTACTTTATTGATTTCTTTTTGTAATTGCTCGTAAAATATATAGGTCTTTTCCTTTTTTCCCTCTTCTGGTGCTTATTTTTATATTATTGTTAAATAACCTCTTTTAAGTTTTAATTGTTCTATTAAAATTCATTCATTTACGTAGGTATAGCTAAATATTTTATTTCTCCATTCCTTATCAATTAGAATTGCTATCCCCGCTTTAGCGGGATTGTTGTTTTGTTCTACTCCGCTATAAACCATGTAATTGTCTAATAATTTTGTTCCTTTTAGTTTTTTCTTAGTTTCTGTTATAGCAGCAAATTTTATTCCCCGTTCTTTTAATTCATAATTTAATAATTCTTCTTTCATTCTTAAACCTCGCCTGTTCCATGTTGCAATTTTGATCTTTTCCAAAATTCCGAATCGCTTATCCGTTTTTTTCTTGCGTAATTCGTCTTATAGATTCATCCGGTTGATTGTGAAGAGAGCCAGTATATGGTTGATTCATCTGACTACCTTACGAGGGCCGTGCAGATGTAGTTGGGTGGTGGGGCTGCCACCTTTCAGCCTCCCAACTTGCTTGTTTTGTTTAGGGTGAGCTCCCCTAGATCAGTTGCTTCTCATGCTTAATAGCCTGATCTACCCATTGAAGTACCTCTTCTGTCATCTTTGCCTTCTTGAAGATTCTCTTCTTCGTCGAAGCTGCCGCTGAGGTCCTCTTCTGAAGTACTTCTTGGTCTGATCCCTACCCTTCTATTGCCAAAAGGGGATAAATTTTGTTCCTTTATGTAGTTTTTTCATTCTGCGGAATTTTTTTTGTTCTATGGATAGAGCCAATGACACTCAGAAAAGGCGAAAATTCCATTTTCGTTTATAGTGCTGAATGTTCAAAAATTGTAGAAGTTATAAATAATGTATGTGCTGTTTTATCACCACACGTTTTGCTCTCATTCCACTCGCTTTCCTCGCACAAGAATATTGAAAAGACAATGTCACAATGTCAATTTATTTTATATTTATTTTAATTTTTTTATTTTATGTCAAAAACAGAAACTGTGAGGTGCTATGGGGAAGTGAATTCTGTGCACGTTTTCAGAATACAGTGATTCCTACCCTAGGCCATATACAAGTTGAATTTTGAGCTTACAAAGCAGTGAAAGCTTCTTGCAAGTATTGATAACAAAATCTTCGCTCCGCATCAATAAAATCTATATTTAGAGGCAAATCAGATAAAGATTTGGGTTTTTATTCCTCATCACGACCTTTGTGAAGGAATACACTGACATCAAAGAGAACAATAATTTTAACAACTATAATTCTCACTGAACTAGAGTTCGAACTTAGAATTCGTGCACAGATCAGAAGGTTTTATTAATATATATATATATATATATATATATATATATATATATATATATAGTGATAAGTGGATAATAATGGAGAAAATTACCGAAGAAAACACGAAAGAGACGGAGGATGAATTTGAACGACCGCGCAAAGCTGGCGCGTTCGGAGGGGCAGTGGTAACTGACCAGGAGGGGTACCGGCTAAGAGTGATAAGGGAGCACCCCCCCTCGCGTCATTTTGAATAGAAAGGAGGGGAGGTGCGGCTTGACCGGAAGAAAAATTCCTTCTTATCTTGGCAGCGGTGCTGAACGGTTGTTTCCTAGATCAGTAGAGAGAGTATAGGACATGTGGAGAGAAAGTGCTCGTAATCGTGGTGCAGTGATTTCGCTAGTTAGCAAAGCGATATTCCAGGATGTCGTGATATAATTTAAACTGTGAATCAATAGTCATGCTGAATAATTCGGAGCTTTAGAAAGTGAGTCGAAAACAGTTAATTAGGCAATTACTACCCAGTAATTGGTGCGAGCCGAAAACTTTGGTAGCAATTTTTTCGTGTAAACGGCCGCGTTCCAGTGCATGAGCGCATGAACAATATTCAAATTCACGAACCAGACAAGCAGCGAAGAGGACGGAAGATCGTGCTAGAACGTGTTGTGGAGGCGACGCGGGAGGACTCGTGGCCGCTTGGAACTCGCCCTTGGCCGCACACAGAAGCTGGGTGTTCGAGGAGGCGACAGCGCGAGGGCGTGTGACCTTCGCGGCAGTCCCGTTGGCTGGTGTGAGAAGACGGCGAACGTTGAGTATTGAAAAGTTTCGTTCTGGGTATAGCGAGAGAGTGGAACTGTGAGAAGACGTGTTATTTAACCAGAACTAGTCACGAGAACTGGGGAGGGGAAATAACTAGTGACGGAGCTATTTGCAATTTACTAGACATTTTCCAAATTCCAAGTCAATGACCGAAGAGGGGAGTTAAAATCTAATCGAAATTTGATAACATGTAATATTGCTTGTTAAATATGAGGGATTTCTTTTGTAAAATAGATTTAAGAATTTTGGATGGGAAATTATGTTGAATGCGATCATGAACAAAGAGGTAATTTCTGTGTAAATAATTGGTTAAGAATTGGGTCAAAGTGATGTTAATTTGTGTGTAAATTAGCAGTAAGTGGTATTGCCAGTAAATTTGCGTGGGATCCCATTTGCACAGGCCTGAATAAATTGCTGATGAATAGTTTCTGAAAGGTATTTGAAACGATCAATGCTACAATTTCATTTGTCATTATGTTTCCTTTATTTGGGAATCTTTAGATGGAATAAATCCCGATTTATTATCAGAAAGGTGTCGTTAAATTGAATCACATGCAATTCCGAATCACGGCACCTCCCTGCCAAGACCCCTGCGCCTATATATATATATATATATATATATATATATATATATATATATATATGTGTGTGTGTGTGTGTGTGTGTGTGTGTGTGTGTGTGTAGGTGTGTAGGTGTGGGTGTGTGTAGGTGTGTGTAGGCCACAATGTAGCTAGTCTTTGTATACTTCAATACAATAACATCAATGCTCACAGCTCGGAGTCTTGTTATCAACTGACTCTCACGCGCGTGTCGACAAGCGACGTTGCCAAGCTTGATTACGCGCAAGCTTAGACCCCCCCTTTTTAAGGCCGAGGGTACGCTCCATAGGTGTAAGGAACAATCTTACTAGCATGAAAAATATTTGATTCATTTTTCCTTAATTTACTATCTAACAAGAACATTACATCAGAAATGTTCTCTTTAATTTTAAAAGGACCTACTCTAATTGGCTATGTTTTATTTTTATTCAATTTATTAACGTTTTGTACATAAACTAAATCTCCTACCTTATAATTTATCTGTTTTACATTTTTACCATAATATTCTTTATTTTGATTGTGAATTTCTTGTGATTTCTTGAAAGCTGTTTCTCTATTGTTGATTAAATTTGTCAAATTATTGTCGTTCACTTCATCAGGTAGAAATGAATAGTTTAATCCTGTCAGCAAATAATTGGGAGTGAATCAGGTGGAACTGTGTATTGTGTTGTTACAATCCGTTACACATTCCTCTCCTACCTGAGACCATGATTTATTTTTATTTTCTTAAATTTTACATCGTATTCAGTTGACCAAAGTCTGATTTGTCATTTCGTTTAATCCGTTAGAAAACGCTCAATCCACTGCTGTGAAGACTGTTACTTTCTGTTTATTTAAATATTGCTTAAACTGTGCTGAATTTATACCAGGATACTGATCTGATAAAACTAGTTTAATACTTCCATTTTTTTCTACTTTCTTGATTAGATTGATAAAATCTTTTGCGACTTGAGTTTTGAGATTATTATATAAGCGAATCTTGTAAAATGATCCACCGCTAAATGTAAATATTTTTTTTGTACTTTTATAACCTCTGAAACCTCCTATTGTGTCTATAGACACTATTTCGAAAGGTTCCTTTGCTGGACCTAGTTGAGGTAAAGGGGCTTTAAAGATACCTATTCTCGATTTATTTTTAATGCAGGTTTCACAAGATCTACAAATCAATCTTATGTGTTTTATACATATTTTTGAAGTAAAATTTTTGGCCAAAAGTTAAAGTTAACTGTTTTGTGCCTATGTGACCCTGATCAACATGTACCTCGGTGACAAGAGACTTTCCAAATTCTTCAGTTATCCATATTTTCTCTCAATTATTTAGAATTTTATAAATTATATCATTTTTAATAATAATATATTTATCGTCAGCTTTTAACAATTTCTGATTTTCTTTGATATCATTCAATTTCAGTAAATTTGAAGTTTTAATCACAGAATCCCTGTTTGTATCCTCATGTGATTCCAAAACCGGATTTCTGGACAAACAATCAGCTTCAATATTTTCTTTACCCGGATTATATACAATTTCAAAATCAAAATGTGAAATGTAATTCAAAATCTGAACTAGTTCCATATTATTACTTTTTTTATATTGAAATTTTCCAATGGTCTATGATCCGTAAATACGACGAACTTCTTTCCTATCAAATGAAATTGCCAGTATAAAATGGCTTCTTTAATGGCCTAAATATTCTATAAAAATTGCTTTCTTCTTTTTCTGGGTGTCTGTCAACTTTCTAGAAAAGAAAAACACCGACTTCAGAGAGTTATCTTCCAGTGGCTGTTTCAATATTGCTCCAATTCCTTCGATACTTGCGTCGGTGAAAATAAATATTGGAGCCTCTGGATCAAAAATTGCCAAAGCAGGAGCTGTGCACTAATATTCTTTTGTTGAATTAAAACTCTTCATACATTCTTCAGACCAATCGAAGGATGCATTTTTTCTCAATAATTTTCTCAAGGGATCCAGTAAAGCTACGTGATTTGGTATAAACTCCAAATAAAAAATTAATTTTTTCCTAAAAACTGTCTAATTTGTATTTTTGTTGTAGGTATTGGAAACTTCTTAATAGCTACTAAATTATCGTTTATTGGTTTAATCATATTGTTTCCAATTTCATGTCCCAAATATGTTATCTTTTCTTGGGCGAACTGACATTTATTTTTATTCAGTTTGAAACCTTGTTCATATAATGCTTGCAATACCTGCTCTACATGATTTAAATGTTCTTCGTAAGTTTTAGAGAACACCAGTATATCATCTATATAATTTACTGTGAAAGCATCTAATTTGTTTTCCTTATCACGCTTGCTAAAACTCTTTGAAAAATCGCAGAAACAGAATTCAAACCCAAAGGTAAAGATCTCCACTGCCAGTGGCCATGATGGGTTACAAAAGCCAGCTTATATCTAACTTTTGCCCGCACCGGTATCGACCAAAACGCCGAGTTCACGTCGAATTTTGAAAAAAACTTACAATTTCTGGCACGTACCGTAAGATCATCTATCCTTGGAAAAGGCTGACTTTCTGGCACTACTATTTTGTTGAACTCTTTAAAATCGATGTACAAGCATAATCTTTACCCTTCTTCTTTCTTAAAAACCATTGTTACAGGAGCTGCATAAGGACTGCTTGACTCCTCTATTAAACCTGCACTCAAGAAATCCTCCACTTGTTTCTCAATTTCTAATTTATCTTGAAAAAAGCATCTGTATGTTTTCTTTGAAATATATCTATTTTCATTTTCAGTTTCACTGTGGCTTCATTATCTTTTACTGTTCCTATATCAAACATTGATTTGGCAAAAATTATTTCATTTTTTTATAATATCCTCCATTCTATTAGTGCTTATTTCACTAATGTGACTTTTCTCATCTAGATTTTTATCTTTCTGTTGTTTCTGTGATATACTCAAATTTTCATCCTGACAGAGTTTGAATTTTTTTATTGAATCTAATCCCAATAGAAAATAGCAATCAATACCTTCATTAACTATGAAAAATGAAAAATCCTCTTCTGAGTTACCAATATTAGTAAGTATTATTGCAATCCCCTCCGTTTTTGTCGTTCCAGCTATACATTTTATAGAGTCTCTCCCACCTATTATTCGTTTAATATTTCTTTTATCGTTCAAGAAGATCCTGTTAACCATAGAAATATTGGATCCAGAGTCATGTAAACCAATTGCTGGACAACCGTTTGCAAAAAGCTTAATTTTAATAAGTGGGAGAACTATTAGTTTTTGCCTCCTCATAACTTGCTACTACTTCTTGTAGTTCATTATTATTTGTAAATTTGATATTTTCATTTCTAAGATTTTTAATTTGCCTATCTTTATTACAGCATATACTTTCTGAATGCAATCTATTTTTGAAACCTAACTTATCACAGATACTCCATAGTATTTTTTCATTTAGAATTCTTTTGTTTACATTGTCATTTTTGAATCGTTAATTTTACCAAGTTGTTTTAATTTTGACATTTAATCTTCTATCTTTATAATGGATTTTCTATCTAACTTATTTGGAATAAATTTTGGTAAACTAATTACAATCATGTTATTTTGTGTGTTTGTGACAAGCTATCATCCGCTTCTAGCAATAATCTTCTTTTCTTTAACACATATTCTAGTAACGAGGGTTATAGAATTTAAAATTATAAGCATACACTCTATCTGTCCAGGATTGTACAGAGAAGGTGTCAATAAAGGCGTTATTCCATGCCTCCGAATTTAACAAGGAATTACGCTTTACAAATACATTATACCAATCTAACGCGGATTTCTCTAAAAACAATCGTAATACTTCAGCGTATTTATTTTGGGTTATCTCCACTCTGTCACACTCCTGCACAAATACAAACACTCGCATTTATACCTTCAGCGTC
>JAHLJT010008446.1:9735325-9747690 GCA_031308135.1 Acheta domesticus | reverse complement strand
GAACTTTTCAATCACTATATCCTTTATCAGAGCTCGTTTTTCTATCCAATGTGATTGTTGACTGTTCGTTTGCCCTTGACTCTTGCTCTGTAGTAATCTCCTGCAGGTATTCGTCATACAGCACGACGTTGCCTCCTGTATCCAAGTAGATTTTCTCAAGGTCTTCAGATAGGATCAGCACCACATTACGAAATTTATTGCGTACCTTCAAACTTTTAACTACATTTCTAACGATTGGATTTTCAAAAAGAGTTCCATGCTGAGCTTTTTGTCTGCTTATCTGCTGGAAACAAAAAAAAATTCCTCTTGACCGAGCAGCTGAATTCTTTTCACCTTAACTACGGTGCTTTTCGTATCTGCACCAGCCTCCCAGACAAAATAAAACTTAGCTTTCCTCTCCATTGTATTGATTTGTAAAGCCACGATGTAAAGAGTTCCAAAGGAGCGGAATTCAGGGTAAGAATCGACGATGCAGTAAACAACTGTAATATAAATAATATGTACAGATTAGCGAAGTCCAGAAATATAATGGTGAACAAATAAGCTTAAAACTAAAGATTAAAACTAACCTGAATCAATACAATTGCCGATAGCTAGTTTTGTATACATCAATACAATAACATCAATGCTCACAGCTCGGAGTCTTGTTATCAACTGACTCTCACGCGCGTGTCGACAAGCGACGTTGCCAAGCTTGATTACACGCAAGCTTACATATATATATGCAAAACAAGGGCCTCTCTCAGCATTTGTTCAAGGATGAGAGAAACGGGACGAAAAACCTTTTCGAGATGGGGGTCACTAGAAGAAGAGGTACAATACTTGTTACATTTTGTTTAGAATTATAATCTAAATGGTAAAAAATACATTAAATTTTGTTAAAATTATCATTTGTTTCTTTTTGATGCGCAGTGTAGTCTCTAAGATAGAAACAATTATATTTCATCTCTATAGTTCAGTCGAGAATACGTGGTTTTCAAACCCACCATTAGATATCGATTTCAGCAGTGAGGGATGTCCATCGCCATCAAGCCCGCGGGCCAACGCATTTTCGACGAGAAATTTTATTTTTCCACGGGTGTACATTACATCAGTTTGCAGTAGTTTTGCACTTTTTTCATTCTTATTATACTGCGATTTTTCTAATTTAATACTGCGATTTTGCCCCTCAAGTCTCGTCTTCACGATGGAAAAATGTGACGGTATTTCCCGACGTTCTTAGTCGTACCTCCAGGTATCGCATGATCGCGACCCTATCAAACAGTGCTTGCGATCATGCGACTTCTAGCGGTACGACGAAGAAAGACGCGAAATTCCGTGTGATATTTCATCGTGGCCATAGGGGCTTGAGGGGCAGTTAGAAAAATCGCAGTATATGTTGTTTTCTCTAACATTATTTTCTTAAGTGTTGATTATTCATAGCAGCACCCGCAAACACAACAGGCAGATATGAAATCAAAGACTGAGCAGAAAAGCGTGCATTGGATTCGGCAACTGCTTCTTGAAGTTCTCTTCTTTGCCGCTACCGTTTTATAGCGCTATTCCTCTTTCCGTTGCCGTTTATGGTGAAGCGCACGTACCTCACGTTCCCGTCCTGGCCTTGGTGTTGCCGTTCCCGTTCGCGGACTGTTGGGGAGCAATCTTTACACCCAGAAAACGAGCTGCGGGAGTTCTCTCGGATGGAGATGGTATTTTGCTAGTGGACTTGCTTCCCGTTAACCAGTCCGTGAACAGAGATAACTAGTGCAAAATACGCAGTGCGTCAGCACGAACTTTGCAGACAAAAATTTTTTGATTTTTAAACCCGGCCACACTAATCCGGCGATTTACAACTCTCTCTCTTCTCTCTCTCTCTCTCTCTCTCTCGGGCACTACTCAGCACCCGGCGACGTGCGTCTCTGCGGACTAGTCAGCAAATCCCCTAATCTCTCTATGCTCATCCCGTCGAAGCATTGATTCTCACTCCTTAACTTATAACCCTTCAACGTGGTATACCGTCTGAAGACGGCAATTTCCTTTCTCTTAACGCGGGGTGCCGTACCTGGACGGCATGGATTTTCTTTTCCATTCGCGGTAAGCCGTCTCAGGACGGAAGGGATCTTTACCTGTTTTTCCTCTCATTTGCGGTATGCCGTGTACAGACGTTGGTCGCTTGGCGGTGCGGTGTATAGACGCTGGCAGTGTGTTATGGCGAGTTTTCAGTTTGTTTTTGAGTTGTTTTCAATACAAATGTTTTAATATCGATTAAAGTATTTCTATTTCTTTGTGGGTGTTTTTATAGAAACAATTAATTGACAATACATCGTCTTCTATGTACTACGTATAATATTAAATTATTGCGACTGTCAGAAATAGTGGTATGTATTATTTCATTATCTGAAAAAATTTGTCGCTACAAGTTTGAATGTAAAATTTATAATAAATTATCGTATTTTTTTTCATTGACTAATTTTAATATGGTGGCCTCGAATTGTGTTACATTGTCCGAGTCAGATGTTGAGGATGAAATTCTTCTCAAGCGAGGAGAGTACATCGCCCAACACTCGGGCCCCGTTTCAGTTTTGAAATGGATGGACAAAAAGGCTGTTTCTATGAAAAAGACCTACCATAAAGATAATTTCAAAACAGTAATTACAGAGAGAAAAGAAGGAATTAAAAACCCACGTGCGTTCTTGATTACACTAAATCAATGGGAGGGCTAGATCTGAAAGATCAGTACATGCAAACGTACCTTATTGAAAGGAATAAAAGTAAGAAATGGAATATGAACATGTTCACAAGATTGTTAAATGTCACCGTCTTGAATACTTTTATTATTTGGGAAAAGAATCGTATTAGGACAAGAATCAATTCTTTCAAATTTCCCTTTGATCTGGTCGAGCAATTGCTATCTGCACATTCACATGACAGAAGAGAAGTATGTGAACATCGTTTGATATGTGATTTAGATCGCATGACAGGAAGACACTTTCTTGAAAGAATTCCTCCTCAAGGTGACAAGATAAAGCATCAGAAACGATGTGTAGTGTGTCACAAGAATGGGAGACGTCCAGAGCCTACATTATTGTGCCCACATTGTAAAATTGGACTGTGCCCTGATACTTGCTTTAAAAGCTATCATTAGGAGTATCTGTAAAGAAAATGATTAAAATTTATTATTAAATTAAATGAAAATTAATTATTATTAATATTATTATTATTATTAATATTATTATTATTATTAATATTATTATTAATATTATTATTATTATATTATTATTATTATTATTATTGATACGATGCGATGCATTCTCCGTGTAGAGAACGTTGGGAAGCGCAATGCTCCCTGAGCCGAGATGCTCCCGCAGCAGGCCTCGCCGGATGCGCTCAGCTCGCTACCTGTCCCCGCGGTGCCGACGACCGCACCTTTCACTTAAAGCCGCCTTCAAATGCTACCGCGCTCACCCTCGGCACCGCGTTGAAGGATTAATCGTGGGCTCCGATTGGCTTGAGTCATCTACGTCTTAAAAGTTTCTTCGTCAATCACTCTTCGCTTCGGGAAGGTTCTAAAAGTGGAAACTCCCATCATTCTCTCTTTCTCTCTCTCTGTCTTACCCTATTTGCGCAAACTGAGAAGTGCAGCTGCGAGCACGTGTAAATCTGAGCTGATTGATTTTCGTTGAATGTTTGCAAAAGAGGATTCTGATGCAAGCATTCTACTTGCTTAAAAGCTACATCATGCTACGCTCGAGTGGAGTGGTTCGGTCCGCGGAAGGGGCGGCAGGCTGTTCTATACACTACGAATTGTATATCTTCGCGGCGCCGTCTGGGTTGGGGGCCCTAGCAGTTGATGTATGACCTTGGGCTCTGGGAAGCTGGGACAAGGCGAGTTTGAACACGCAGCTTGGCATCACAAAAATCTACTCCGTGTTTGGAGCTGATGAAATCTGATCATCATGTCATTTAATCTTCTTTAAGATTATCAGTCACGGTTATCAAGATCTGTGTCGCCACAATATAGTGGGGAGATGACACAGGGCTGCCCCGCTGTGGAACCCCCAACTCACCCTGGAGTTTAGTACAAGGCCTAGTGCGAGCTGGGTATGGAGCGTGGATTAGCTCCCGACTGCCCGTTTCGAAGAGTCCAAGGCCAAAGCAAGTGTATTGAAGCCTAAAGGAATGTCCCCCAAAATATGTAAACAACGCATCCCGAGGTGGAAAGGAGAAAGAACCCAAGGTGAGTAGTTGGGAAACAAACAGACCTCTCAACCGCCAGGATACACATTCCTTTCCACACGGGTGGCCATGCACGGGAGACACATGTGTGGGTGTTCAGCATGCAGGGGGCCAGTGAAATAGCAGAGGAGGAAGAAAAGAGGAAGGATGTTATAAAAGAACGGACGTGAACGAGGGGGAAGAAGAGAGATGACTGGTGAAAGAAAGAAATACTCGAGAGCCTTTCTTGGCACCCCTGTCAGGAAGTGGACCGACCCACTCGGACGGGAGCTCGCAGAGAATGTGCGTGGTTCAGAGAGCAGCTGGATGAGTTGAGCGTACACCCCTGGACACCGAACTCTTCCCAGTGGAGAACCGATAACCTGTGGGACCATCTCGATCGGCCTGTTCGCGCCATGGACCCTCAACCAAAGAGCCTCGCGCAGCTGGCTACGGCTCTGGAGTCGGCATGGCTCCATAATCCTGTAGGAACCATCTAGAACCCAATTGATTCTCTGCCTGCTCGTCTCGCAGCGGTCAGCGTTGCAAAACGTTATTACGGATTATAAAGGGGGTCACATTAATGTGACTGGACTATAAATTAGCTATTATTAAGAATAATATGGTAGATAAAATACATATAATAATTATCAAATATGCGTAAACTATTGCTTGCTGCTATGAGGTTTCTGTTTTCTCTTTATGGTTCCTCACATTTTTTTCAGAAAATCCCCTACCCTTCAAATGAAGGACTTACTAAAATCAATGTATTAAAGAGCTCTCTGATCACTGGTTGCACGGAGTTTACACCTCACCATTTCGTCCTCTCGGGACACTTTGATGAGACTGCGGAGATGATTCAGTCGAGCGTGGAATGGTGGCACGGCTCGCTGCTGGTGCCCCGCGCGCCGCCGCTGCCCGCGTGGACGCTGGTGGCGCGGGCGTTCCCGGCGGCGCTGTGGGCGCTGCTGGCGGCCGTGGCGGCGGCGTACGCGCTGGCGTGGCGCGTGGTGGCGGGCGAGGCGCTGGGGGCGAGCGTGGCTGCCGCGCTGCGCGCCCTGTCCTCGTGCGGGGGTTCCCCGCAGGACAGGGTGCGCGCCACGCCGCAACGCCTGCAGCTGGCCGCCGCGCTGCTCACCTCCGCCATCGTCCTGGTGGCCCTCTACCAGGTCTGTCCACCCACATTTGCCTGAGCTTGTTCAACATTCATGAAACATCACCAAGAAAAGAAAAACAGCCAAATGATCCAAATACTGACATTCGTTTTGACGACGAAAAAACACTGGATAATTCCAGTTTCTACAGAAAAGAAACTTCGCCACTGTCATGGTAAAGGAAAATTCATGTGCCACAACTATGATATGGGATTGCATTTCAAATGCTTCAAAGACTTTCATGCATATTAAAATATGAAAGGAAAGAATTTCATTGTATCTCCTACGAATAAACATCAATTTTCAGAATCGAAATATTCATTTGTTTTGCCCAGTAACATAAATATAACGTAAACATTAGTCTAGACATCAAAATGGACCAAAAGATTAAAATATAATTTAGTTTTAGAGTAATAAATGACTTAGTACACGTGAATTTCACCAGTGTCCTTTTTACTGAAAGCATAACCGGGCAGCCCTACACCTGCACTTAAGAGTACTGTATGCATGTGATCCGATTTATCGGATCACGTTTTTCTTGGAAACGGTGGAGAATAAAATTTTGATAATTCACATAGTATGTCTTTTAGATGTATAATACATGGATATACAATCCTTTCCCCAAAAAATAAGTAAGGAAACTTCATGCATTAATGGGTTAATACGTTCGTAAGTATCGTTCACTGCCCAGTTTGAATTCTAGGGTCTTTCTTGTAAAGTGCTTACTGAAGTGATGTCTTATAAAAGTGAATTGGTAATTAGGCGATGGATAGATTCGAGGTTGTTTATAGTAAACGTATAGTAGGTAGTAATGTGTTTATTTCCACAATAGCATCAATAGCAAAAAACAGGAATTTTTAAGATAATCTTATTTTAAGAATACTTATTGTCATGTTGCAGGGGCGGCTCTTTACGTTGATGACTCATCCAGAATTCTTTGAAGAAACTGACACCTTTAAACAACTTGTAGAATCAAACACAACGATTTACGGATTAAGCGAAATGCATTTGATGTATTTTCTGCTCTCTAATAAACACGACGAGATCCTTGAAGATGGTGTGTATCGACAGAAAGCTGTTCAGTTGCCGACGAAACTTATCACTATGGCCGAGGCCAGCGAACTATTCAAAAGAGACTCTCGGTTTGCCTTCATCGATGACAATTCTGACAATAGACTTAAGTATCGGCAAGTCGTCTCGAGCATTTGGAACAATATTCATGAGATGAGGGCGCAAATTCTCCCAACTGTAAGGACGTTTATTGTTAGAAAGTGAGTATAAAAAGTTGATTGCAATTTCTTTAGCGCTGTATTACCAGTAACACGTGACCCTGAGGCGTTGGCTCTGTGGAAAATACCGTATCTTGGGCAATATTGAATTGTCGGCCGTCGTACTATGATGCATTATGGCACCGAGCGTGGGAAAGACGTCCACAAAGTCACCAGCAACCGTCGCGCGACGAGCGGTGTTTTGGTGAAATGACTCCATCACTCCCCTTTTGCCACTTTCATCACACCTTCCATTTTCTTTCTCCTCTCCTTCTCCGCCCTCCTCATTCCATCACGTTCTCCTCTAGAAATGCAGCTGGCAACAGGAAGTGGCGAGTCCGAGTAGCTAGCCGAGACTAAAGGAAATACAAAACTAATACGGGAAAGTTCTGTAGCACCACTAGTTTGTTTCTGTCATTTTTGATATAAAGAAGACGGCTTTTTCGGGGTGCCTATTTGTTAGCACATTTTGCTCGGCGCGGACAAGTTCCTGCGACTTCCGCCCACCTGGGCACTCTTTGGAGTGCTTCCCGCTAAATTATGGGAGTTCCATGCTAGACCAGGGTGTCATGGGGGCGCCAATTCCAAAATTCGCGCGTCCCACTTAAAAAAAAATCCATCATCAATCAATCAATCAATCAATGAAATGGAATGAAGACATTAATTAAATCATTGTTTCCCCGCGCCTTGATGCATGTGACAGTTCTTCCGCCGCCCTGCCAGGTTGCAATCAGCTACCCTCGCCGCCGACACCGGTGACGTCACTACATCACCCCCGTCACCGCCGCCACCAACACCATCGCGCTGTCGCGCCCGTATCTCTCCCCCCGCCTACGTCCGCCCCCCGCCGCCAGCTAGCCGGCTGCCCGCCCCTCTGCGCCCTGCCCGGGGTCGGAACCCGGGGCAGCGCCAGAACATGCGCGGACTGCGGGTGACACAGCTGGTGGAGTGTGGGCCAAGCGGAAGGAGCTATGGTGGACCGGGAGCATGAAGCATCCACGGCGGTGAAGGGCATTTTTCACGATTTCTGCATTTGAGACCCTCTACTAGACAGCGGTGTGATTTGTAGGAGCGGTGGTGCTGTGACAGTGGTGTGGTTCGACAACCCAGCCATGTGTGCCTCGTAACCTTTCAATGTTACATTCATTTGGTTTTTGCTTGCTGTGTTAGTCAGGTAGCATCGCTTGGTCAGTGTGTGCCTTTAATTTTGTGTTTCGCAACACTGCAAGAGTTTTGTGAAATTGTTAAAGTTTTTTTTTGTATTCTTTGACACTATTGTCACCGAGAAGTCTATAATTTTACAATGGAGTTCCGATAGGGTGCCGGCTAGCTGAGAACACTACGGGATACCCTGTTTCGGTGAAATGAAAGCAGAAACACTTACTTCAGTTGGAATTTTGAACATAATTTTAATATACTTATTTGAAATTAAAAAATAAGAAATTTCTGTGAGCTCACTACCCCAATTAGTACAAAAAGCCAAGAAACATTTTACAATTACACTATTGAATTGTGTCATGAAAAAAATTGAAAGGGCAAAGCTCAGCCACGCCAAGTCATGCAAGAAACTTGTTGTTAACTATCCTGCGCATTCAGGATAAACCAAGAGTCTTTTGTTTCATTGAATCGCTTGAAGAGCTGTTTGTTTAAACCTTAGCATGTTTTAAGATACGACAACGTGACGCTGTTCTTGGTAGAGGCGAGTCCTTTTTTTCAACTTTCCCCCGCCAGTAGCCCTAGCGAGGTGGTCGTTTATTTCATGTAGGGGCGTACATACGCCACAGCTCTATGCCTTATGCGGCAAAGAAGGGGGCAGCTTCTTAACTAACTTATTAACTAACTTTATACTAACTTAACCTATGGATGAAGCCGGCACTTTGGCCGGCATCGTAAAATTTATAATCTTGGTTAAAGTTCTTTCGTCATTGCCTTCTTTTTTCTGCTGATTTTTCTGCATGGATTTTTTTATCGTTCACACACTACATTAATACTTTAGATTTATTTGCAGTTCACACACGCACACTATTTACACTGCACGGTTCGCCACGGCGCCGACTTTGCTCAAAGCGTCCTTGGCGGCTAGGCACTATGCACCCTGGGGGCGATAGCTGACGGGTCCGCGGGCCCCGTTTCGTCACCGGCCGCCGGTCCCTCACTCGTCCCGCACGGGACCTCACGCCGCTGCTCGCAGAGCTCTGCGAGAAGCTGCGGCGGAAGCACCCGGAACGTGAAGGGCACTTGCTTGGGCCCTCCTGGGACAACCTGGCAGTTCACCGCCCGGCCGGTTGCACGCAAGAGCCGCGGAGCTTGCGGGCCCAGCGCCCGCGTGAGCGCCGTGCGTGCCCTCCGGCGGATCTCCTCCGGCAGCTGGAGGTTTACGCCCAAGGCCCCATAGGTTACTTTGTTGGGGAGAATGATGCGGCCGCGTTGCGGTGCGTACCGCTCGGTTCTCGGCCGCCCAAATCGGGCGTAAGGTCGAGACCGGCGCGACCGCGAAGGTTTCGCAAGCATATGTCCACAATCTACGTATGCAGGTGGTGAACAGGAGACCCTTCTGTGAGAGAAACAGGTCGTGGGAGCTGAGGAGGAGACGTAACAGGGAGGTCCTTGGCGTGCTTGTGCCAGTAGAAGCCACGATCTAGAGCCACGCCAAGGTATTTCACGCTTGGGGACCAGGAGAGATGCGTGCCCGCCAGCAGCACCGTTTCCTCGGGATCTGCCCTCTGACGGGTGAAGTTGAAGGTCACGCACTTCGTAGGCTTTTGGGCCAGGAGTTTCTGGCGAATTCAGGGGGGAAGGGGGGCGAGGCCTTCGTTCAGATATCTCACTGCTTGCCTGCTGTTCGCCGATTTCGCGAATACTCAAAGTCGTCCGCGAACATCAGGAGACCGCATCGCTGAATTCCCGTTCTCCTTTCTCCTAGCAGCAGCGCATCATCATCCGCAAGCACCAATCAGATCAGACGGCTGAGTGTGTGTGGATGCCGTCAGCTGAGGTTCGCTCCAGATGATGCCGGTAGACGCCTGGATGGCGCATTGTACTCGGTGTGTACTCGTTAGTGTAGATTCGGCCAGGTGACGACTGATGGTCGGGTGGCTCGAAAGTAGAGACCGCGGCCTGCTGGCCGCGCTGATAGAAGCCTTGATAGGCAAAGCAAGAACAGCCGGCTCGTGCGCAGGCTGCCTGACGAGTGGAGCGAACATTGACAAATGCGTCAATGATGGTTGATTTGGCTTCGTACGGTTCTAGGCTGATGACTAAATTAGCAAGTGAGTTGCGTAGGCATGTGATAATGCTGAGCAACAGAAGTAAAGGGTTAGCACTTATCGATGTTGACTGTTAGTAGCCTTGCCTGTAGAAGTTTGGAAGAGGTTGTACGAGTAGTAGCGACTGACAGTAGTTGTGACTGCAGTCTTACTGTATACGTTTCAGTAACGTCCGTTAAGCTGGACAAAGCCATTTTCAAAAAATACATTTTCTCTATACCCAGAAGTTTGTGCTATTTTTGTGCTTTCCAAATATCCAAAAATTAATTTTTTGCTCCAACGGCTTTTCCAAAAATTAATGGCTCTCTGGCTTAACGCTAAGCAATATTTTTGAGGGGGGAAATATTGATATCCATCAATTAGGGCTACATCTTAGATAAACCGTCCAGCGGTTATTAAGAAGTTTAAAGCTGGCTCTCGTTAGTTTGAGAATTCACAAAATGACAGCAGGGAGAATCAATTCAAATTCCAAAAATAATCAATAAACAATAAATAAATAATCAATATTTTCATTAACGAATATTTTATCTCCTAAATGCTTCTTAGTGTATCACGATATTTAGAAGAATTTACAGGAGACTATCATTTACGTGGCAATCTTAACCTTTTCGCTGCTAACGACGCCTATAGGCGTCCGGATTTTTCGTGCCCCGTGTGCTAACGCCGCCTTTAGGCGTCCGCCCGGAGTCGCTTCTGCTGTGCTAATGACGCCTATAGGAGTCTTGTATTTCGCGCGGCTGTCTTTCGCTTTCTTCTGAATGGCTGAGGGCCTGAAGGTCATGTGGCAATGTATGTTCGTTTTGTAAGGGTTTTAACTTTAGTTTGAATCCTTCTAGTGACTGCTGCTGTGGATATTCTCCTTGTTGCGAGTTGAAATGTTTGTAAACTGATCGACTGCGTGCGGCGGTCCTCGTCACCCGTGAGGGGTTGGCGCGCAGCTTGAAGGAGGCCCTTCCCTAATGACCCTAATAAAAACTTTCTCCAGGGTTTTCGGGTACGATGTACCACCGTTACTTTGTGTTAATATTTCTTGCTAAAAGTTTTTTGTTTATATGCGTAACTATACGAATATCGACTTCTTTTGTGAAGAAAACAAGGCTCAATGAAAAATGTTCAATTTTGGTTTTCTTGTTTTTCACGGAGTCGTTAATACCGTTCATTGTTAATGAAAGTATGAAATTTTATCTAAATGCGCTGCGAATCACTGAAAAATATCACTCGCGACTTGTTAAATGGAGTGATACGTCTTCTAATGAAATACATGTTTTCTTTTAGTATGTTTATTCATGCCGAGAATTTAAAAAATCCGCAGTAAACGAATATTCAACGCCTATTTTCGGGGCGATAATGTCTGGAGATATGTTTTTGCTTACACTAAGAATACTTCATTCAGTAACATTGTAGAGCGTTGCGGCAATCACGTTTTCAAAATAAGAGATGTCAGTGCCATTTGCCGAAGCTTAGCAAACTCATTCTCTCCGTTCGGGAAGTTGTGCGTCGATGAAAGCCTAATTTTGTTTAAGGGAAAGCTGTTTATCATACAGAATAATCTTTTAAAACGAATCAGGTTTGGAATCATACTCTTAGTACTGTGTGATTCTGAAAAGGAAATGAATCTCGATTATTATTCGCCGTGAGTTCCGATACGTTTGTGAAAAATGTAATGTGGATTTGAGTGTTTACGCCATGTTTTGAAGTGTAACACCACAAATGAATTTCTAAATTCCCAATAATATTAAAAACATTCTAAAAGTGTTTATGAGGTCCTCGCGTTACACTGTTTTAAAATGTAATTCACGGAAAAAATTGTCACATATTTCAAAATCATATTTTATATTAAAGCATATCACATATTTTAAAACGAAAACAATTTTAAAATTTAAAAAAAAAACAAAAATGTATATTTCTATGAACGCCAGTATCGACCCCAGGTCCATATCAAATACAAGGATAGGACGTATATGCAAGTTTGTCTTGTGGGGCGACGTACACCCTGCCAGTGTGCGCCCTTCGGAACCGGGAAAAAGCGCCGCACACAGCGGTCGCCGGCCGCCGCGGTGCGTCAGCACGGGGCGGCGAAACCCTGGGCGGGGTCCGAAGCAGCGAAAAAGTTAAGCCCAAAGCACTAGTTCATATTAATATGTGCTAAAAATAACAATTCGAGCATTCCAGGAGATTCAATCTTTTTCATAAATGTTGGATCGTGTTCATAATTTATGTTTACCCCGCCGTTTACCGTGGCTATCATTTTGAACAAAACTCGATATTATGTACGTACATTTAAAATATTTATTGAATAGAACCTGCAAATACTTGATAATATTAAGTATTCTAGTGTAAGCAACGCGATGCTTTCCAGAATATTACTCGACTGTTTCACTGTTTACGCGGAGAAACGAGGAAATGCTCCGCGCAGAAGGTGACGCCGCTGTCTGCAGTGTCGTTGCGGCCGGTTTGAATTTCCCGCCCCGGAAGTGATTTTT
>JAHLJT010008446.1:9698006-9734325 GCA_031308135.1 Acheta domesticus | reverse complement strand
TCGGTTCTGAAGAATGATGTTTATTAGTAAGAGATACAATGAAATTCTTTCCTTTCATATTATAATATGGATGAAAGTCTTTGAAGCATTTGGAATGCAATCCCGTATCACAGTTTTGGCACATGAATTTTTCTTTACCTCTGACAGAGGCGATGTTTTTTTTCCGTAGAAACAGGAATTATCCCGTGATTTTTGCCGTCAAAACGAATGTCAGTATTTAGATCATTTGGCTGTTTTTCTTTTCTTGGTGATGTTTCATGAATGTTCAACAAGCTCAGGCAAATATCTCTTCGGAATTTTGAAAAACAATGGAATTTCTTATCATTTGGCAATTTTTTTCATCAAGAGCTAGGTATTTACAACCGAAGTATCCAAAAATAAGCAAATATAAGCCAATAGTATTTTCGTTGTTGCATTCTAGTTCCGTAGTTTGCCATCATTTGGTCCATCAAATCCATCCCACCCATTCTTTTATTGTACGAACTAAAAACTGCAAGCTGTCGAAAATTAATTTTACATTTTTTTCTCTTTCGACCACCGCGCGTAACTTTCCATTTCGTTTCCTTCATGATTTGTGGGAAAAGACAACATCATTGCCTTTCCATCTAACAAGCATAATTTCCGCAGACGAGGGAAAATCATTGCTCGCAATTGTTAGTGCCTTTTGTGTGTTCTTCTAACATGTTCAAAATGCCAGCAACAGATTGGCTGACAATACTTTTTTATTTAGAAGCAGTTGCTGGATGCGTAGAGAGAAAAAACGTAGCCATTCTAAAAAAGTGCAGTGACAAGTGTCCCCTGCGCATGTAATCCGATATTTCGGATCACGAAAATTAATTTGAAATAGTTCAGTTATTTATAAATATTTTCTTAGAATACCAATTCAAATGGAAAACATGAACCATCATTATTTCATTTCATGTAAAATTTGTTCATATCAATCAATGTTAGGTATTATAATTAAATGAAAACTTACCAGCTACGTAAAACAACTAGACTGTAATGCGCCATCTTGCACTCTAATCGCTCTAAATCTAAAATTTCTGAAAGTTACAGCGTATACATTTAATTTATGCCTTTCCAACAATGCGAGCGTTGATTCGTGTGTATCTCAAACAGATAAGTCTCCAATGACAGGCATGGTTGACGCTTTTCTTAGCATCCGATTTATCGGATCGCATGCACTAATGGGTTAACATTTGGTTGTGTATCTGGTGTGGTCCTGGAGCAGAATCTTTCCCACGGGCGAGCACACAGGAAAATTCATCCATGGAGAAAGGGGCGTTATAATCTTCCTCCAGGCAAGTTGAAAAGTCCAATCTGCATTTCTCCATTCTACTCTTCGTTTTCAAGAAGCTAGGGGAGTAGTGTAAGGAACTGGAGGTATTTTCATAGTGACAAGCCAATTCCTCAACTACCTCTTCTGGAGAAGTAATAAGATTTCCATTGATAAGAAGTCCTGGGACAGATGGTGGGGAAAATCTTCCTCAGATCTGTCGGATCTTTCGCCATACTACTTTAGGCGGAGTATGACAAAAAAGAGAAGAAATTAAGGCTCTTCAGAAAGCGGTCTTACTTTCCCGTATTACTAATCTGGCTCTGGCCCGTTTTCTTTTGTAATCGATCAGGTTTGATGCGGTGGGGAACCTATTGAGCCTCGCCACATATATTTTTTCTGGAGGCGGTATCTGCTTGAGATCGATTTCAGTAGGAGTCTCAGTGGAAGTGGTCGATGTCTGGTGGAGTTTTTGAGCGGGTTTTTTCCCCTTTGTGGGAATGATCACTTTCCCACCTTGGATACACGCCGAATCTTCGGGGAAGCCTATCGGCGACACCTGACAACTGAAGTGTGAAACTACCGCTGGGGTACAGTGAGTTTGACAACTCGCTGCTACCCCCGGGGACTTCGGTTTCACAGCACTGGAAAAAGATCGTGACAGGTCCACTGGGTTCCTGGTTTGGTACCTACGTTTCGCCTCAGGGAAGGAAACCTTTTCGGTCACTCTTATTTTTTGCATTTCCCTTTCCCGGAGAAACGTGGGACACTGGTTGTCGTTGGCTGGGTGTTTGCCTTCGCAATTTACAAAGTGCGGTGGTTTGTCACAAGGTTGTGGGTCGTGAACTGATGATCCGCACTTCCTTCAAACCGCGTTTAACAGGCTGAACGCCATGAGGGTCAAAAGTGGTACTCAACAGATCTGGTTTCGTACCGTGTGAGCGTCGTATGAGACACTCTGAGTTTTGGTTTTTTAGGCCTTGAGAGACGTATTAGTCCCTCACTTTCCATTACTTGAAGTGCTTTTCTGAAATTATAATACGCTCTAAAGCACATCTCAACTTCTACCATTTAATTATATTTTTTTACATTTTTTCGATGTTTTTATAATCCAAGCTATGAAAGCTAAAAAGGTTATAAATTACTGCTTGAGTTAAAACAACTATTAACAAATAACATTACAAACGAAAATAATTTATTAATTTATGGTGTTAGGTTTCATATAATGAAATAAATAAATAATTCGTAAAAATAGAAAGAAATAGAAAGAAAATAGAGAAATAGAAAAATAATACAGAAAAACATTCCAAAAAGTGGTCAAAAAGGGCTGTGACACTACGGAACCAAGAACCCAAAAATTTCGTTGGCGTCCAACCTGTTAAGGACATACATCTCTGCTGGGTATACCCAAACCTTTGGCACTTGAAACAGCGCAAAGGGTTTGGTACATACTGCTGTACACGGAGGTTGTAGAAAGCAGTAATGATCCTTTCCGGGAGAGATGGTCGGTCGAAAGTAAGGATCAGGGTCGAAGTAGGGATCACTTTCCCCTGCTCCTTCCTTCCGATCCTGTACACCTCAGTCACGCCAAAGGTCTTAAAAAGTTTAAAAGATCTTCCTCCGTTTCTGTAGCAAAGTCCTCGTGATTTACTACGCCATTGCACAGGTTCAAGGTGGGATGAACCGTGACCACTACCTGCAGGCGAGCAATCTGCTTCGTATTTTGATTTTTCCCAATTTGCTCGTCGGTACGTGCTTCAAAAAGAATCGTTCCATTCCTCTGACGCACGACCGCTTGGAGCTTCCCGTAAACTTCTATGGCTCGCGCCAGACGGACATCACTCACAGTTTTAAAAGTTTTACCTTCCTCGGCACATGCCACGAGGAGGAAACGAAGCTTCTTGGGTCGATCTTCTTCTTTGGAAAAGAAACTATTCAAGTCGATAGTTCTCTCTGCATATCTCCTCTTCCTGGCGGAAGAGGGCGGGAGAAAGGTGAAGTATCCATAGATAGATATAGGATTCTTCCTCGTGGACCCCACCCACCATGGAGCCCAACAAGGGCACACTCCATCGGAGTTGGTTGGCTGGTTGGGACACTCCATCGGTTGCCACGGAGATATAGTGGGGGAATAACACAGCGCTGCACCGCCGTGGATTCCCCCGCTCACCCTGGAGTTCAGTGCAAGACCTAGTCCGAGCCGATTGATCGGGAGTGGGTTCGCTCCCGACCGCCCATCTAGGTCCCGGACTCTTCTGTCCGGGCCCAAAGCGAGTGAGTTGGAACCTACAGGGAATGTTCCCCAAAATACGTAATTAACGAACCCCTTACTGCAAGGCGAACAGTAGCACTAGAACTTGATAGGGAAACAAACAGGTCCCTCAACTGCCAGGACACACATTCCCTCCGACACGGGTCGCCATGCACGGCAAACACATGGGTGGGCGTTCAGCACAGAGAAAGCCAGTGAGGAAGAAAAAGGAGTGATAAGAACGTACATGACATGAAATGAGAAGCAAGAAGATGAAAAAGTGGAGAAAGGAACACTTGAGAGCCTTCTCTGCATCCCCCCGTCAGGACGTGGACCAACCCACCTGGACGTGAACAATATTCGACATCAAACCGGAGTTCGCAATATAAAGAACTGAGCAAGTGCGAAATATCGATTGGGAAGCGAGTTTCGCCACGTGTCGGTGCAAATGATGAAACATCTGGCGAGGACTGGAGATGTGTTTATGAGTAGCGTGTTCACCGAACAGACAGTGTGGGAGGGGTGGACGGAAATAGAACATAAGTAGTGCGTGGAAGGAGAGTGTGTTGAGGGAGCAGCGTATGAAAGCGCGTGGGCCCCGAGCTGCGTGCAGCGGCGGTGGCTCTTGGCTTCGGGTAACGACTGGGACCAAGGGCAGCCGAGCATTGCCGAGCAATGCCGAACTGGAGGGGGACGCTGCCTCGCCAGGGAGCTAAATGAATCGCCCATATAAATATCAGGTTTCCTTTTCCCTTTGTGAATGGAATAGTGTTTCAGGAATAAATGGGAAGTGTAAATGGGAAGCATATTTTGTCTGATAAACCACATGGATATTCCGAATAGCTGAGCCGCAAGTAGCACTCAAAAGTTAGTTTGAAAATATGCTTTCTAGGCAAAAATGTGCATTGTAGAAGCATATAAACAGTCCAAAAACATATACATTGTTTATTATTTACAAAAGAAATAAATACGTTTGTTCAGAAACAAAAATTTACCGAGAAATAAATAAGCAGTCGAGTT
Organism: Acheta domesticus; assembly: GCA_031308135.1. NCBI lineage: Eukaryota > Metazoa > Arthropoda > Insecta > Orthoptera > Gryllidae > Acheta > Acheta domesticus. The sequence continues at coordinate 9,729,778 of JAHLJT010008446.1, read as the reverse complement.
GTGTAAATTGGGTGCTTTTTATTTCTAGGTTAATTTTTCTTTGCGGTCAAAAATATTAATTTCTTTTGTTAATAATAAACAATTTACATATTTTTGCAGTGTTTCTATGCTTCTACAATGCAAATTTTTGCCTAGAAAGCATATTTTGAGCTTATTGCGGCTCAGCCATTCGAATATCCATGTGGTTTTTTCAGATAAAATATGCTTTAAATTGTCTTAAGAGACTATTGTCGAAGTTTCCACGTTTCCTCCCCGGACACACTGTATGTGTGTATATATGTATATTGCGATGTATAGTATGACCCATCGCACATCGCCACCCCAGCGTCACGCCACATTAGCAGAAGCTCGGGCGAACAACTGGGCCTCCCGCCTTGCCTGATTCGTTCTGCCCAGCTGCGTAGAAGGTTTCCGAGGGAATCCCGAACTCAGAACAATAAATTTAACCCTCTTTGTGTCTTCAACAAATGATAGACTTCTGGAACAACCGTATTAGGGACACGTGCGCTAGCACGCAGTACCACAATTCCTAAGGCCTAATAAAAATACAACTGTCACAGTAGGAAAGACCCGCGTGCGCTTCCCCGTTCTTGACAAAGCCGCCCAATGACAAGTCAGGAGGCGAAGGTCGCGACATGGCGATGCCCATCTTACCCAATCATGTAACTAAAGGAATAGAAGATTCTGGAATCTAGCAAACAAGCCTATCAAAACGCTTAGTAGAAGCACGTGACAAAAAAACTCATGCGCGGTGCGAAAGGGAGGGGGTACGAGGCCGTGTGCGGGGAGAACGCTCGAAAATGAGGAGATTAGCAAAAAGATCACGGTAGAGGGCAGTCAAAGATAGAATTAGCAGAAAAGTTACAGTAGAGAGCGGTCGAGCATTGGTTATTAGTAAAATCACGAGAGAGAGCAGCGGCGAAAGACAGTAACAGCAGTTCGTGAGAGACGAGCATTGTGCCGATCGCAATGAGATCCGCCCAGCCTTCACTCAGCAGCGGAATTTATTCCTCATGCCAGGCTGGGACTAAAGGGATCCACACTCTATAATTAATTACAAGGGTGTATAGCCAAATTTTGGCTTGCAACATTACATGCGGCCCAGGCGACGTTTGACGACCTGAGACGCGCACCGGCTTCAAGTCATCGCTCCGTGGACGCGCATCACCGACTTCTCGCGCGCCGGAGCTTTCATCCCCGGGGCCACTGTGACCGTCAGGCACGCGTTCTAACGCTCCAGCGTCGCCCCTGAGGGTTCGGCCGCGACAGCCCATCGGTCGGCGAGCAATCCTGTTCGCGGTGACGTAACTACAACCTCATCATTATTATGTAAGTGTTCATCGTCATCACTTACCAATAGCCAAGAACTGTGTTTTATGCCCGCAAAAACAGTGTTTTTTAATAAATGTCTACCCGCCCTTTAGCCGGGTGACAAAGTCAAAAATCTAAGAGAAGTGTATCATTATTACCATAAGCAAAAAACAAATGCAATCCTTCGACCCAGGGCACTCACCCCTGAGACGCTCAACGCCGGTGAAAAGATAGCAGGTAAGTGGGCATGCGCTTGGCGCCCCTCAAACAAATTTAGCGTGTGTTCTCTCTGCTATCCGGGAAGCATATTAGCATTCTTTACCTTCATACGGAACCAAGAGAAATTTACAGCTCACCATTGGTTGACGTGTGAAAAGGGCCGGGCGCGGTACATTCAAATAATGTACTCACAATCGGGTCTAGGCCCACAGCTGACTTTGGTATTCGTTTGAATTTGTTTTCTTGGATTAGCAAACCAAAACTGTAGTCTAAAAAGTTAAACAAATACTTAGTTCTTTCTTTAATAATACTTCATAAACTTAAATTACGAACGTTACCGCTTTTTATTTGTCTACCATTGCGGGAATCTATGTTGGTACGCTTTAACAAATCTGTGTCGATATTATGATATTAGGTTAGACGTTCGTTTGGAGTTACCTTAGTTATTTTGTGGAAACTTCTGACCGTATTATAGCGTTAGATATTTTCTGTAGTTCTACTTTTACCTGTGAGAATGCATTGGAATTGTTGAAATTTCTGATAATGTAGTTTGTATCAGAAGTTCTATTTCTTCAATGAATGATATTGAAGCATGGAAAGAAGAATTTCAGAAAAACACACAAACCCAGTGGAATTTTTTAACGTATAAACCACATATGGTGAAATGTGATTGTAAGTAGATAGCTAATCTGATGGTTTCAGTCCTGGACTTGTGAAAATTGGTTTGGATAATGGAAAGGTTGATCAAGATAATCTGTCATCAATTTGAATGACTGATTTTAAATCTTTAAATATTTTAAATCCAGCTATATTTCAGTTTTGTTTTTTCTTCATATTCAGTCATTACAAACTTATTACAGTACTATACATATTACCTTGGTGCTTTTGTTCAAAACCATGGCTCACAGCATCTATTAATAATGGAACAATTGTCCTTGAAACATGTGTATTATAGCGTTTATTAAAAATGCCATTTACCTCAAATAATTCTTCCCATTGCATAAGCCAAACACATTACAGAAACATCATCTTTGTAATTACTTGAAGTATTGTGTTTTATACATTTTTGTTCATCTCAGTGTTTTCCTATAATTGAACAGAAACTATATAAATTAAGTTTAAATGCATTTTTTTTAAAAGAAAAAAAATTGTGTCATCATAGTTCTTTCATGAAAATTCCAAGAAATGAAAACAAAAATGGTTTGTCAAAGAATGCTGACTGTCCAGCTAGCATGACATTGAAAGTTAAGATAAACAGTGTTGCTACTAGAAAGAAGGATCCTTATGTTAAGGTAATAAATAATTAAGGGAGACAAGTTTAAAGTTTTCATTCCAGTTCATAAGACTTTTTTCTTCATGTGTTGTACATTCCTCTAGTCATGGAGGCATTTAACATACTGTTATTCAGAATGAACATTGTAATTTCATGTACTCAGTTTCATCATTATTAAATTTCAAGGAAAAAATGCACTAAAGTTAAAAATTTGAATAAAATATTTTTATAATATTTCCAGAGGGGCCTGTGTGGAATTATTACTTTTCAAAACAAGCACAGTCATTCCTTAGTAACTGGAGAGACTTTGCGCTTCCTAACTCCAGATGAAAAAAACAAAGAAGCTTTCTTTGAATATTGTAATAGTGGAATGTATATTGCTGAGTCATGTAGGTATCACAAAGGATTGTTAGATTTAGAAGAAGAAAATAAAGAGCAAAAATTTGCAAAAAGGAGAACAAATCCTACTGATAGATCAGTAAGGCAGTGGTATGATGTATGGAGACAACAGAACTTGGGCCCAAGAAGTGGATTAGGTGTTTTGGATGTAAGTAAAAATAAGTTTTATATGAGAAAGTAATGTCTGATCGTCCTTTCGTTACTTCGCATGAAAATAAATATATGTATCATTCCGCCTATAAGTTGGTGATTGGTTGCACCTTTCGCGCCGCGATATTGCTCAAATACAAGCACGTGCTACGGCACGAACTGTCCTAACACATTTCTCACTAGTACTTGTTCTACGGTACAAAATATCAAACATGCATGTAATGTGCTGAAATATCGAGGTACTTACATGATTCTCACTGATTCCAACGCCTGTCAATTCGGTGGTCAGTTCTTTCACCTGTCTGACAGTCACTCGGATTTGTAGTCGCTAGTTTCAAAAGGACTTTCTTCTCACCATTTCTAAGGGTTTTGCCTGTGAATGTTTAAAACCTGATGTACTGGGAAGACTTTCACTAATATTATGTTCAACGTGTACCTAAAACTCATTTTATCGGAGTTGCCAAAACAACGCATTTCACATACAACACAAAGAACACTAACATTTATAATCTTCACCTTCAAGATTAGAATTGCAACTGGTCGAAAATTCGTTGCCGAAACTGTGATCTGTTGTTCCTAGAAGTATATCTAACACGACAGCGTTGATGGGGACAGCTGGCGTGCACGAAGGCGCGGCGCCCACACGACGCCAGTGGCGAACGGGCGTTATCTCAGAGATGCGTTGACAATCGTTAGTAGCTTCAGGGTCACTCTGTGTCCGATTTCTCTGCAATGCAGAAGAGAACCTTCATTCGACTTCCTTTGAGGCATACAGAGAAGAAATAAATTCATTTTGAAAGGACCTAACTAGTATCACGTTCTACTCCCTGACAGTGGTGACAACTCGAACGAGCCACGACCACGTGTATTTGTTTACATGCGGAGAAATTTTAGGGTGACAAATTTATTACATATATTTCCATTTGCTTGATTTGAAAATGTATACGAATCTAACGAAAATAAATAATATTGTTCCAGAAAATAAAGGAAAAATTAAAACTTTACGAAGAACATGGAGCCATTGGTAATTTAAAGTATATTCAAAATATACAAAAATCAAAAAACATTTGAGAATAGGAAAGTCAGAGCTATAGCAAAAATGTTTCTAATATATTCCCCTACTTCTGCGAACTTCAATAGAAAAGAACGATAAATGAAAATTGATCTAATGAATTATTTAATTAAAACAACAGATATCAAACAAACTTCAACGTCTGGAAACTCTTAGTTTCCAGTAATCGTGTCGCCATAAATGGACAATTATTGCAATAAACTAATAATTGGAGTCATTTGTAAGCCTTGATGGCCACATTGACGATATCTCACGAATTAACATCATATAACAGTAAGGGAAACATTTCCACAAAAAAAACAACAAATGCCACGACATAAACGTCTTTCCTAATACCATAAGATCAACGAAGATTTGTTACGGTCCGCCAACATTGATTCCTGCGATGGTAGACAAATAAAAAGCGATAACGTTCATATTTTAAGTTTATGAAGTCTTATTAAAGAAAGAACTAAGTATTTGTTTAATTTTTAGACTATAATTTTGGTTTGCTAATCTAATAAAATATAATTTCAAACGAAAACCAAAGTCAGTTGTGGGCTTAGACCTGAGAACATTATTTGAATCTACCGCGCCCGGCCATTTTCACACGTCAACCAATGGTGAGCCGTAAATTTCTCTTCGTTCCGTATGAAGGTAAAGAATGCTAATATGTATCCGGGAACGACCGTCACACCTTCAGCGTGACGGCGCTTCCAACCCTGTAATGTGACCCCCCTCCGGTTTCATTTAAAAAATCGGCACCCGACGTGGGTGGTTGCATTACAATATACATAGTAGCCGTACGTACTGTCGGTTTCGTGGGATTTTAATGGGATCGTGGCTCATCCGAAGATTTCAAATTAAGAAAGAAAACACAAAGTCGTGACCACAGAAACAACATGTAATTGGACACGCGTTGAACCGAAACCACAAAAAAATCCTTGAATGACAATAACATTGATGCACAAAGAAAATGCAATTAGAATTCATGGTAATGAAGGACTTATACAGAAATGACAAAGTATCGACATTATATTCATTGCACTATTTCGGTTTGATTTGCTGATCGAAGAAAATAGAATATTGAGACAACCAAAGCCAGCTCTCGTCCTAGGCCTTGTGTATTTTATTTGAATCTGCCGCGCTTGGCCATTCACAGATGTCAACCAATCACGGGGCGTAATTTTCTCCTGGTTCCGAATGAAGGTAAGGAATGCTAATACGCGGCCGGGTCCTCTCCGCGCGCGCCTCCTCTACCTGCTGGCCTTCCGCCAGCTGTTTACAGACATTTATAGAAATCGCTAACCAATATTGCCTCGAACCAATATTAGCGGGAAGCTTTTCGCCGACAAAGGTGCACATCTGCTGGCGGCAGCGAGGGTTCGGCCGCCCTCGTCTTCTCTCAACCGGCACATCACGGTTCCCGTGGGAAACATACCCAAACATTACTGATGAGATGCAGCGATCGCGGACACCTCTGTGTCGCGCCAAAGTCACGTGACCCACTCCGGACAATAACAGCAAAAAGCGAGCAACCGTCGCGGCACCCTGCGTCTCATCGCATGCTCTACGCTAGCTGCTAATGTCACGTGACTCCCCTCTCTGCACTCGGAAACATCCGATGCAAGAAATACGGCGACTTCGCTCCCATGCGACCTACTCACTATTACAGTCAACGTCTTCTAATCAATACTACTACTGTAATATGTCCGTTAAGCAGGCAAAGCCATTTTCAAAAAATACATTTTCTCTAGACCCAGAAGTTTGTGCTACTTTTGTGCTTTCCAAATATCCAAAAATTAATTTTTTGCTCCAACGATTTTTCCAAAAATTGGTGGATTTGCTGGCTTAATGTTAAGCTGGCAAAGCCAATTAGCCGAAACAAATTTTCTTTATGCACATAATATTGTGCTATATTTTTGCTTTTCAAATATATAAACATTAATTTTTTTGCTCTTACCGTTTTCCGAAAATTTAGAAAAAACGAATTTTCGAAATCCTGGCAGACGCAACAACAATGCGTAAGAAAATTACTCGTAGAAAAAAATATCTAGAAAAATTAGATTTTCTTGACACAAAAATAACCACAAAACAATTCTCTATCCAACAATGTTTACAAATATTCAACATTTAATGTTCCCCGTAAATAAAAATAAATCTTTACACTACTATCAAGAAATAACACATTTCAAGACATACAATTCCTCATAAAAACTAAACTACTCAATATTTCGCAATGTCCTTTCCCAACAAACAGAACCAAACATTGTTCAAAAAGAGTACACCAACACTGATTTTTTTGCTCTCACCGTTTTTCTGAAAATTCAACAAAAACCCTTACGAGTCACCCGGAACAATGCACTCCCGCAGGATAGGGCGAACAGAATAGTGTAAATAGTGTGCGTGTGTGAACTGCAAATAAATCTAAGTATGAATTTGTGTGTAAACCATAAAAAAAATCCATGCAGAAAAATCAGCAGAAAAAAGAAATCAATGACGAAAGAACTTTAATCAAGATTATAAATTTTACGATGCCGGCCAAAGTGCCGGCTTCATCCATAGGTTAAGTTAGTATAAAGTTAGTTAATAAGTTAGTTAAGAAGCTGCCCCCTTCTTTGCTGCATAAGGCATAGAGCTGTGGCGTATGTACGCCCCTTCATAAAATAAACGACCGCCTCGCTAGGGCTACTGGCGGGGAAAGTTGAAAAAACGACTCGCCTCTACCAAGAACAGCGTCACGTTGTCGTATCTTAAAACATGCTAAGGTTATAAACAAACAGCTCTTCAAGCGATTCAATGAAACAAAAGACTCTTGGTTTATCCTGAATGCGCAGGACAGTTAACAACAATTTCTTGCATGACGTGGCGTGGCTGAGCTTTGCCCTTTCAATTTTTTCATGACACAATTCAATAGTGTAATTGTAAAATGTTTCTTGGCTTTTGTACTAATTGGGGTAGTGAGCTCACAGAAATTTCTTATTTTTTAATTTCAAATAAGTATCTTAAAATTATGTTTAAAATTCCAACTGAAGTAAGTGTTTCTTCTTTCATTTCATCGAAACAGGGTATCCCGTAGTTTTCTCAGCTAGCCGGCACCCTATCGGAACTCCATTGTAAAATTGTAGACTTCTCGGTGACAATAGGCACCCCGAAAATGCCGTCTTCTTTATATCAAAAATGACAGAAACAAACTAGTGGTGCTACAGAACGTTCCCGTATTAGTTTTGTATTTCCTTTAGTCTCGGCTAGCTACTCGGACTCGCCACTTCCTCTTGCCAGCTGTATTTCTAGAGGAGAACGTGATGGAATGAGGAGGGCGGAGAAGGAGAGGAGAAAGAGAATGGAAAGTCTGATGAAAGTGGCAAAAGGGGAGTGGTGGAGTCATTTCACCAAAACAGCGCGCGTCGCGCAACGGTCGCTGGCGACTTTGTGGACGTCTCCGTTACATGGTTTTTCCACGCTCGGTTGCCATAATGCATCATAGTACGACGGCCGACTATTCAATATTGCCCAAGATACGGTATTTTCCACAGAGCCAACGCCTCAGGGTCACGTGTTACTGGTAATACAGCGCTAAAGAAATTGCAATCAACTTTTTATACTCACTTTCTAACAATAAACGTCCTTACAGTTGGGAGAATTTGTGCCCTCATCTCATGAATATTGTTCCAAATGCTCGAGACGACTTGCCGATACTTAAGTCTATTGTCAGAATTGTCATCGATGAAGGCAAACCGAGAGCCTCTTTTGAATAGTTCGCTGGCCTCGGCCATAGTGATACGTTTCATCGGCAACTGAACAGCTTTCCGTCGATACACACCATCTTCAAGGATCTCGTCGTGTTTATTAGAGTCCAGAAAATACATCAAATTACTTTCGCTTACTCCGTAAATCGTTGTGTTTGATTCTACAAGTTGTTAAAGGTGTCAATTTCTTCAAAGAATTCTGGATGAGTCATCAACGTAAAGAGCCGCCCCTGCAACATGACAATAAGTATTCTTAAAATAAGATTATCTTAAAAATTCCTGTTTTTTTGCTATTGATGCTATTGTGGAAATAAACCATTTACTACCTGTTTTATCCTGAGCAGCTAATCTGCGGGCTTGGTTACAGGCGGAGGAGCAAGTGGATTCTGGTAGTTCATTAAAGGATGTTGTGATTTTCACTTATTTTGTATTTAGAGATGCAAAACAATACAATGATCTTATGATTACCTTAATCTAAATGAAAAATGGATGAATAACTTATAACTATGTACAATTTGTTTAACTTAGCAAAGTTATGCCCATGCAATGAATTGATTTGGAAGCTAACAGTTACATATAAGCTGGAGAATATAATTTGTGAGTGAAGTTGGTAACAGATAATTTCAAGTTAGGTTTTGGTGGAATTTAGATTTAAGTTGCCGTGAGGAATTTAGTCAGATAGTTATAGCAAATGCTTCCTGAATTTGGACACTCATCCTGTTAAGCGGCTGCAGGCTGAAGTAGAACTATGTGTAGAGAGGCGTCAGACAGGTAGTCCTCCGTTGACTAGGTCGTCGTCACTAGTTGCGTCGGCAGTCCCGCTGGTGCACTCGGAAGTCTAGAAGTTCCCTGGAGAAACTCGAAGCTCGCGCGCAGATACAACCTCTTCGACACTCCGCGATAGTCCTGACTGTTGCCCGTGCAGGAACGGTGCAGTTAATTCAACAGCTCAGGAAGTGCGTGCGACACAATTACGTTGCGGAATATTGCCGGCACCGCTCGTTGAAGATTTCGATACAGGCCGTGTGCACCACAAAGTTGGCTGCCGTATAGGAACGGCACAATACTGAAGTATAACCGTTTGCGAAGGCGTGTGCACCACAGTTGTGCGTGTGCATTGACAAGTGAGACCGACACAACTGGTTGCAGCTAAGTTGTCGACAATCAGCGGATCCGTTGGTTAAAAAGGATTTTGAGAGTTCGTGCCTACACAGTTATTGTTCACACATACGAACGATACGAAGATTGTTTTAGCTGCACGAACGACATGTTGCGCACCACGGCAGACAGAAGACGAGTGAGTGTTTGGCCGGCCGGCGAGGGCTGCGGCCGAGTGTGTCTTTGTGAATAGCGTGGGATCGAGCCAGGCCCACCGCGGGCCGGCCGCGGGCAGGGAGGGTCGGAAGAGGGGAGGGAAGGCGGCAGGGGCTTCTGTGGCCTATTTTGTGAGATGGACCATAAATCGGCAGGCCGTCGAGGCCCGGGTCTGGGTGTGCCCTTGTAAATAGCGTGGGATCGAGCGAGTCGCGGCCCTCCGCGGGCCGGCCGCGTCCCGACCGCGGGATGGGGGGGTTGGAAGAGGGGAGGGAAGGCGGTGGAGGCTTCTGTCCTTCCTTGTAAGATTGACCACTACCTACTATACGTTTACTACACTACGTTTACTATAAACAACCTTGAATCTATCGTCTAATTACCAATTCACTTTTATAAAACATCACTTCAGTAAGCACTTTATAAGAAAGACCCTAGAATTCAAACTGCGCAGTGAACGATACTTACGAACGTATTAAGGAGGCCGTGACAGCGAGGGGTACCGTACAGTGTGGATCAACCGAGAGCCGCCAAAGCTGAATTCTACCACCCAGAGACAACATTGATAGCAACAACTCCAGGAAACGGAACGTAGGAAGAGGTGCGGCTCACAGAATGCCAGGATTCACAGAAGGATTCTTCACAGAAGGATTCGTCGCCCACGCCCATCGCCCCCTGGATTCACATCGTGTGAGGCGCTACGTTCTTCTTAAATGTTGTTCCGTGCGGAGGTATTTTCTACGCACCAAGGCCGACTACAAGTGCTCTCATTAAAAGCACGCGTCCCAATTCGTTTGCTGAGGAGTCCGATCGCTTCAAAATGTTCTTTCCAAAATCTTCAGAGGAGGGGGAATTCCGTTACCTGCGTCCGCGACGAGGCCCAGGTCACGTGAGGCGCGCGCTGTGCATTTGGCAGAGTGGAGGAAGGGAGAACAAGCAGTGGAATGACGATAACATTTAGCATTTGTCCAAAGGAGAAACTTCGTATACTAGAGAGAGATTAGTTATTATTATTTTACATATCATTAATTATAATCAATCCTTCGTCCGACATCTCCTAATTTTCCTCTTTTCGCAACCGCCTGTTTGTCAGATCAAAATAAATTGAAAAGGTCGACCGTTTCCGTGTTCAGCAGGTTCCAGTTAACAGCAGGTAAATTACATGCATTTTATATAGCAAACCCATGGAACTGACGTTTTCGGTTAGGGGTTTTCCGTTATAACCAGGTTACGTTTCACAGAGGTTTGGTTGCAGTATAATATAGCGGAATATTTGAAAATATGGCGAGAAAGCACATGCTGTTGTAGCACCACTAGATCTTTCGGTTTATGCGCGTATTGGAAATGAATAATATCGATAGCTTCCAATAATTAAATTTGTTGAAGGAATTGGTCGTTTCGATCGGCATTCGAACCAGGTCTTCTAGTTTATGCCCTGACCACCTGCTCTGACGACTAAGCTACCGAGACAATCAATCCTTTGAACAGATTTTCATTAGCGCAATAATCGCTCCTTGTATTATATAAGCGTTCCCTTTCCCGTCATCTTGTTGAACGCAACTACGCACGGAGAAAGTGTATAACTTCAATTGTCATGTGTTGGCCGAGGCCGTGGACTGACCTGGTAGAGGGCCACCAGGGCGATGGCGGAGGTGAGCAGCGCGGCGGCCAGCTGCAGACGTTGCGGCGTGGCGCGCACCCTGTCCTGCGGGGAACCCCCGCACGAGGACAGGGCGCGCAGCGCGGCGGCCACGCTCGCCCCCAGCGCCTCGCCCGCCACGACGCGCCACGCCAGCGCGTACGCCGCCGCCACGGCCGCCAGCAGCGCCCACAGCGCCGCCGGGAACGCCCGCACCAGCAGCGTCCACGCCGGCAGCGGCGGCGCGCGGGGCACCAGCAGCGAGCCGTGCCACCATTCCACGCTCGACTGTATCATCTCCGCAGTCTCACCAAAGTTTCCGGAGAGTATGAAATGGTGAGGTGTAAACTCCGTGAATCCAGAGACAAGAGATCTCTTTAATACCATGTTTTTAGTAAGTCCTTCATTTGAAGGGTAGGAGATTTTCTGAAAAAAATGTGAGGAACCAAATAGAGAAAACAGAAACCTTATAGCAGCAAGCAATAGTGTACGCATATTTGATAATTAGTGTTAGTATTTTATCTACCATATTATTCTTAATAATAGCTAATTTATAGTCCAGTCACATTAATGTGACCCTCCTTTATAATCCGTAATAACGTTTTGCAACGCTGACCCCTGCGAGACGAGCAGGCAGAGAATCAATTGGGTTCTAGATGGTTCCGACAGGATTATGGAGCCATGCCGACTCCAGTGGCGTGACCAGCTGCGCGAGGCTCTTTGGTTGAGGGTCCATGGCGCGAACAGGCCGATCGAGATGGTCCCACAGGTTATCGGTTCTCCACTGGGAAGAGTTCGGTGTCCAGGGGTGTACGCTCAACTCATCCAGCTGCTCTCTGAACCACGCACATTCTCTGCGAGCTCCCGTCCGAGTGGGTCGGTCCACTTCCTGACAGGGGTGCCAAGGAAGGCTCTCGAGTATTTCTTTCTTTCACCAGTCATCTCTCTTCTTCCCCCTCGTTCACGTCCGTTCTTTTATAACATCTTGCCTCTTTTCTTCATCCGCTACTATTTCACTGGCCCCCTGCATGCTGAACGCCCACCCATGTGTCTCCCGTGCATGGCCACCCGTGTCGAAAGGAATGTGTATCCTGGCGGTCGAGAGGTCTGTTTGTTTCCCAACTACTCACCTTGGGTTCTTTCTCCTTTCCACCTCGGGATACGTTGTTTACATATTTTGGGGGACATTCCTTTAGGCTTCAATACACTTGCTTTGGCCTTGGACTCTTCGAAACGGGCAGTCGGGAGCTAATCCACGCTCCATACCTAGCTCGCACTAGGCCTTGTACTGAACTCCAGGGTGAGGTGGGGGTTCTACAGCGGGGCAGCCCTGTGTCATCTCCCCACTATATTGTGGCGACACAGATCTTGATAACCGTGACTGATAATCTTAAAGAAGATTAAATGACATTATGATCAGATTTCATCAGCTCCAAACACGGAGTACATTTTTGTGATGCCAAGCTGCGTGTTCAAACTCGCCTTGTCCCAGCTTCGCAGAGCCCAAGGTCATATATCAACTGCTAGGGCCCCAACACAGACGGCGCGGCGAAGATATACAATTCGTAGTGTATAGAACAGCCTGCCGCCCCTTCCGCGGACCGATCCACTCCACTCGAGAGTAGCATTATGTAGCTTTTAAGCAAGAATTAATCAAGCATTAATCAGCTCAGACTCACACGTGCTCGCAGCTGCACTTCTCAGTTTGCGCAAATAGGGTAAGACAGGGAGAGAGAGAATGAAGGGAGTTTCCACTTCTAGAACCTTCCCGAGCGAAGAGTGATTGACGAAGAAACTTTTAAGACGTAGATGACTCAAGCCAATCGGAGCCCACGATTAAAAGTTAAGGAGAAAGAATCGATGCTTCGACGGTCGACGGGATGAGCATAGAGAGATTAGGGGACTTGCTGAAAAGTCCGCAGAGACGCAAGTCGCCGGGTTGCTGAGTAGTGCCCGAGAGAGAGAGAGAGAGAGAGAGTTGTAAATCGCCGGATTAGTGTGGCCGGGTTAAAAATCAAAAAATTTTGTCTGCAAAGTTCGTGCTGACGCACTGCGTATTTTGCACAAGTTATCTGTGTTCACGGACTGGTTAACGGGAAGCAAGTCCACTAGCGAATCTCCATCTGCATTCGAGAGAACTCTAGCAGTTCGCTTTCTGGGTGTAAAGATTGCTCCCCACAGTCCGCGAACGGGAACGGCAACACGAAGGCCAGAACGGGAACGTGGAGGTATGTGCGGATGATCGGCATTTGGAAAATAACTACTGCGAGAAAGTATGTGGCCATTCTAGAGCACCACTAGTTTATTTATATATTTACCTTCCCTTCTTACACAGGTGCAGAAAATTTAAAGAAAAAATTTGGAGCGATTTTTGAGAAATTTTTTTTCTAAATTTGAAACGCAATTTACGCAAAAACTATTCGTTCTTCCAAAAAATGGTACATGACCTTATTTGAAGTGCTAATTTTGTACAACCGACTTTGTCTGAGGCGAAAATCTCTATCTTCAATTTACAGTTTTTAAACAGTTTTTTGTAATTTTCAAAAAATAGGGCCAATCAACGAAAATTATGCCTACGTCATTCCCTTCAAACGTTCTTCGCACTATTCAACAACAAAATATAATCAAAAAATTTGGAGCCATTTTTTTAATTTACAAAATCTCAAAATGGGCTTCATGTAAAGTATCCTCAAATACTAAGATATCGGTTTCAAATTCAAGAGGCCTTGAGACGAGTAAAAACCATTGGGGAATATCAATTTGAAGAAAATCGACCGAACGGTTTAGGCGCTAGCGTTGACCACAGACGGACAGACGGACAGACGGATGGAATGCCGTCAATCGATTTTGATGTCTGAAGAAGCAACAAATCAAGGATTTTGACTACACCACGAGATAGAGGATTTTTTTCTAAATTTAGCAACAGGTTTTATCCACTTTCTTGTCACCAGACCCCTGCTATAAGAGATTTTCTGGCGAAAAATTCCCCGTTTTCCGCCGCATGATTACATAACTTTCTCTTCTTACGAAGTATTCGTAAGGCGAGAAAGTAAAAATGTAAAACAGATCAATTATAAGGTAGGAGATTTAGTTGATGTACAAAACGTTAATAAATTGAATAAAAATAAAACATAGCCAATTAGAGTAGGTCCTTTTAAAATTAAAGAGAAAATTGAGGCCCAATTTTTCGAAAATTGCAAAAAACTGTTTAAAAACTGCAAAATTCAAGATAGAGATTTTCGCCTCAGACAAAGTCGGTTGTACATAATTAGCACTTCAAATATGGTCAAGTATCATTTTTTGGAAAAACGAGTAGGTTTTTGCGTAATTGCGATTCAAATTTACAAAAATAAATTCTGAAAATCCGCTCCAAATTTTTTCTTTAAATTTTCTGCACGTGTGTAATAAGGAACGGTAAATGTATAAATAAACTAGTGGTGCTATAGAATGGCACATACATTCTCGCAGTAGTTATTTTCCAATGCCGATCATCGGATAAATTATGTGGAGTGAGCCGTTCACCCCTGCTTTTCTTGGTCATGTTTTTTGAGAGACATGTTTTTCGCATGTTGACAATAACCGGCTTCCCAATGATAGACCTGATACAATTACGTTTTGACTAAAATATTTGCAGGTGGTTTGCATGTGTGTCCCGTAGCGCGGTTGGTTAATGAGCTTCGTGTTGAGATCTTCATTAAGGAAGATTCCGAGTCCGATCCCCCGTGGGGGGGTTTTAACCCTTTCGCTGCTAACGACGCACCGGTGCGTCAAGCATTGCCGTGCCCGTAGTGCTAACGACGCACCGGTGCGTCAGACTATCGCCGTGCACCACTGCTATCGACGCACCGGTGCGTCGCGCTGCTCTTTCGGGTTCTCGTGTTCGTTGTTCGGTCGCGTTCGAAATTAGGCCATTGCAAACTACATGGGTCCTGTTCTTTTATTTTGGCGCCCACTAAATAGCGTTTCAATGCTTCTGTTGCGAGATTTTTCTCGTGTTTTGGAAGGCATGGGCTGCTTGCCGCCGGCCGCTGTGTCCGCACGGAGGACAGGGAGAGGAGAGGCGAGCGCGGGCCGTCCTGGGGCCCGCGCGCATTTCCGGCCAAGCAGGAGCAGGTCAAGAGATTATTGCAGTACCAGAATAGAAAACCCTTTTGTCTATCCACCCTCCGTGTTTACTTCAACACATTTCCGGGGACTGCTTCTGATTTGTGACTTTGCTTTCCTGGTGTACGGTACGCATCTTGATTTTCGATTTATAAATTAGAACATTTGGCATTGTTGTTTGGTACGATCAGGTGCCGGTCCAAAGCCCGGATCTAGGAAGATGGAAAGTGTACGTTTGATAACTGAGAGCGCGCGCGCGCAAGAGAAGACCGCACGAAAAAGTATTCAGCACAGGGCGTACGGCGGCCGCCGGATGGCTCAGCACAGCGCGGCGGCCGGCTCTCCTAACGCGTAGCAGTGAAAAGGGTTAAATTGATGAATGTGATGTTACAGGAAAAAACATTGAAGAGTGTAGATACTTTATTGAATATAATTTGAAGTACTTCTATTCACGAATAGAATCTTCTTCATCATCTTCTTAAAAAGTCTAAAAAGACTTGTTCCTTTCCAAGAATTATAACGAGTCTTTCCATCTCCTTGGTCTACCAAACTTCCCTTCTTCCCCTCGGCCTTTCGTCATTAGCAATCCTCACGATTCTTTTGGTCCTCCATTCTCTCAATATGATCGTTCCATTCCTTTCTTCGGTCTGCTACCCATTCTGTAATTGGCTTAATTTTACACACTTTCCTAATGTTTCTGTTTCTTTCTTTATCCATTAGAGTGTGATTTGTAATTTTCCTCAGAACTCTCATTTCAGCGACCTCAAGTTGTTGTTGGGTACGTATTGTTTCGCTTCTTGTTTCTGCTGCATATGTTTAGTATTGGGTCTCCTTATTGATTTATATATTCTAACCTTCGAGTCCTGTTTTTAGATGTTGATTGTACCATATTGAGTAGTTGAGACAGCCAGCGATCCTATTTCCCTTTATTATTTCCTCTTTGATTTCTTTCTCCATTTGCCCTGAGCTTGTTAAAGTTATTCCCAAATACTTGATCTCTAAAACTTTTTCTTTTAATTCATCATCCACCACCAATCTTACATCTAATCTTTTCTTAGCAATTGTCATAGCTTTCGTTTTCTGAGTGGATATTTTTTAATGAAAATTCTTACAAATTTTACTGAATTCATACAACAAGCGTTTGTAAGTCATCTTCGTTTTTTCTGCTATTAACAAGGTGTCGTCTGCGTAACATAAAAGATTTATATTATATTTTCCCATATCCTTTTTTGTTTTTAGATGTTTTTATACACTATTCATTATTACATTAAATAACAATGGATTTAACCCTTGCGCTCCTCTGTCCCGCGTGGCGGGACGCAGCGTTTTCCTCGTTGCGACTCTTTAAATCCCCAGGTAGCTTTGCACCGGTCCGGCGTCCGCGGCGTAAGAAACGTACTCGGGTTTCAAATTATTTTTCATATTGTTACAAACAAAACATTTTAATTTATTTGCCTAATTTATAATACATAATTTTTAACTTAATGTTTTGATGTGGAGAGCTTTCAACCTCATTACCATAATGCCTGTATATTGCATTATTGAAACGAAGTCCGAGTTATCATTACTGTCATTTTCTCTTCACACTCCTCGGTATATCTCGAGAAAATTGTTTCAATTCTTAATTCCTGAAGATTGTTAACTCTCAGAATTGTTTACCGATTCACACAATTCAAGCTTCGACAATCTTGAACATCTTAGTTCTCGATGCCATCATAAGATCAACTGCAGCCTCGTAAGCAAAACTGATTTGAAACAACATAAAATGGCGAAGTCTGACTACAATGAAGGAAATACTGCTAATCTCTTCTGAAGATAATTAGTTGTACAGGAAACCGGTGCCATTTATTACTCGTTCATTTACATTTGCAGACGGCAGAATTAGGAACTAATGTTGTTTTGAAAGTGAAGGCCCGAACACACACACCGAGAAAATACACGAATGGTCCCGATGTCAATCAGCATCTGACAAGCAGCTTTCTCCGAAGGCAGCACAAGCGCTACGGACACAGCTGACGAAGTATACTTTCCTGACGTGAGCTGGAGCCACCTCTCAAATGATTAAGATACTATACAATAAATATATCACACCACACGCTATTCACAACATTCACGTACAATATTTTCATTTCTTCTTTGCACTTATCTACTGCTTAATGGTTATGTTGTTGCCCCGCCGGGGTTCTATTGCTGCTCACCGCCATCTACATCATATTAAACGGCCAGTACCTACTGCAGACGCGCGTTTTTCTCATTCAGTCGGCGGTGACCTCATGTAAACAGTCGAGCGCTCCGTCTGCAAATGTAAAGTGAACGCGTAGTAACCTGAGTGAAATAACATATGAGTTAAGTTACAGAGAGTCGTCTACAGGTAGTCGTCAGAGTCGTCTACAGGTAGTCGTCGTGTTAGGACGTGTTTCGGAGCAGCTCCGTAAAGTGAAAGGCATGGGTTGCGACTTGGCGGTTTACCGCGCCCGCGTGGCCATCTGGGCAGGGCGCCTGCGTGTTTTCGGGTGGCGAAGGGGCAAGCGGTTCGCGTGCGGTCCGGCGACGGCGTGGCTTTGCTCTGCGCAGCAGTTTTGGCCACTCTTCTTGTGATCGGCGGAGTTGAGCAAATCCTGGTCCTGCTACTGAATCGTCGGTATCCACGTGCCCCAAATGTGATCGAAGCGAGAGAAGACTTCGGAGACTTGAAGCTGAATTAACCGAAGCCCAGCAGTGCATTAGGAAATTAAGCTTCAAGATCCAGGAGTTGGAGAAGCAAAGTGTCTACGAGCGATCAACGCATTCGAGTACCGAAGCAAACAACACCGTCATTGATGATGAGCCTTATAAGAACAAGGTTAAAGTGCTCGGAGATTCGATGCTACGCCACAGCGGAGGAGTTTGCAAGAAGAAAGGAGCCGACGTTTCTTTCTTTCCAGGTAAACGTTGTGCAAATGAAATCCGTCGTGGAAGAGCGCAAGAAAATGAAGCCGTGGAAGTCGTCCTTGTGCACGTGGGTACAAATGTATCGAGAGGCACCCATCTTCGACACTGTGAACCAGTGCGTGGAGTTAGGCCGTGCTTGTAAAATAAATTCAAAAACGCGCGAATTGTTTTATCTGGTGTGATGCAACGCAGAGATGTGCACATCGGTAGGACGTGGCAATTAATCGAGGGTTACGATGGGCATGCGGAAAGATCGACGGTCATTTCGTAGACCCAAATCACTGGCTGGGGCCAGAAGACCTCGCACGGGATGGTCTTCATCTAAATTTCCGCGGTGCATGGAAGCTGGGCGCCTGCACGATGAGGTTATTCAGTCATGCTTGCGAGGCAAGTGACTGCACAAAAGAAAGACTGTGGCAGCGGCGGAGACGACGGCGGCGGCGGTGACGGTGACGGCGGCGGCTTCGTGGGAAGCGCCATCCCGACATATAGTGACTGCTGCGCGGGAGGAGGCGACTGCTGCGCGGAGGAGGCGACTGCTGCGCGGGAGGAGGCCGCTGCTGCGCGGGAGGGGTCGATAGCTGCGCGGGATGAAACAACTACTGCGCGGGCGCAGGCACCTAAACAAGACGCAGGGATCCCAAAATCAGACTTGCAGGTGAGGAAAGGCTTCACTAGATTGTTGCAGGTGAACTGCCGTAGTATCATGAATAAGGTAATAGAATTTTGGAATTAATTGAGGCTTGTGATCCTGATATCGTGATAGGTACAGAATCATGGCTCTCGGATGCGGTAGCGAATTTGGAAAATTTTTCGGTCTGATTATATTACGTTTAGGAGAGATCGCGAAACTAGAGGCGGCGGAGTTTTCATTTGCGTGAAAAACACATTAAATGTTCGTATCAATTGGGTTGATAATGTTTTTGAAATGACGGGGTTGGAAAATTCATTGTTTAGGAAATATCCTAGAAATAATTGCTTGCTATCGTCCACAGGCTAGTAGTTACGAATCTTAGGCGCCATACACGAAAGAACTAAAAACATAAATAGCCCATCCAGTAGTTATTGCCGGAGATTTAAATCTTCCAGACACTAATTGGAAAGGGTGCGTTTGCGACGGAAATGTGCCAGCAACTTGTCAATAGACTTGTTTGGGACAACGGATTAGCGCAGGTAGTAGACCAGCCCACTAGACAGGAAGCGCTTCTAGATATTTGCCTCGTTAGACCGAAAGACTTATTCTTATCGTGCGACGTCATGGAAGGTATAAGTGACCATAAAGCAGTTCTTGTCGACTTGGACTTAAGTACTTCAAGGAAAAGTATTAACGCCGGATTTCCACTGAGGGAATACAAGAAAACGAATGTAGAAGGGCTTCAAAAATACTTAAGAGAACAGTACGAAGGGTTTCTTAGAATAGGAGGGGGGATTGAGGAAATATGGCGAGGATTTAAAAATATTCTTGAAAATGCCGTGCAGACATTTGTGCCGTGCAAATTGTTAAAAAGTAACCCCCGATCCAGAATATTATAATGCAAAGATTAGATGCATGAAAAGAAAAACCAGAAAGGCGTTTAGAAACAGACACATTAGTGATAACCATATGTCATTATTTCGAAGTTATTCAAAAGCATTAGAAAAGGAAAAGAAAATTGCGGAAGAAACGTCATTTGAAATATATCCTTGATGCGGACGGCAGTAATTGGTCGAAATTTTTTAAGTATGTTCGTAGAAGGAAGGGAAACAAAGATGAAATACCAGTTGTTCGGATAAATAATTCGCAAGTAACTGACGACAGGGAAAAAGCAAACGCTTTTAATGCGTATTTCACGTCGGTATTTCAGCAGAAAACTAACGATACACGGATACCAACGTTATCAGATAGAAATCTATTTTATATCGACGTAAATACTCTACGGAAAGAATAAAATTAATGAAAAGCGGAAAATCTCGAGGGCCCGATTGTATTTCCACGGATATCATTAAATTAGGCGGTGAGGCTATTCTACCGTATCTAATTAGATTATTTAATGTCTCTATCAATAACGCTTGCGTACCGGAAGATTGGAAGTTAGCACTCGTAGTACCTGTTTTTAAAGCGGTGATAAAACTCCTTAGTAACTACAGACCGATAAGTCTCACATCAGTCGTATGCAAACTCATGGAACAATTAATTACTAACTACATCCGGAAAGAATGGGAGGACAAGGAATGGCTGTATCAAGGTCAACACGGTTTCAGGAACGGTTTCTCATGCGAAAGTCAGCTTGTTTCCCTTCTACAGGACCTAGCCGATGAAATTGATAATGGGGGAAGGGTAGACGCGATAGTAATAGATTTTGCTAAAGCTTTTGATGTTGTTCCACACGATCGTCTTGTAAACAAATTAATAGATTCGGGTATAGACACAAGGGTGGTGGCTTGGATAAACGAACTACTACGTGATAGGAAACAAAAGGTTCGAATAGGAAGCTTTTTATCAACCTCCGCTAGTGTTACGTCAGGGATTCCACAAGGAAGTGTCATTGGACCTCTCATGTTTCTCGCCTTTGTGAATGACTTGCCAAAACATTTAGCTTCAAATGTAAGACTCTTCGCCGATGACTGTATCATCTATCGGGTTATCAAATCAGAGGACGATGTAGATATTTTGCAGCGAGACACAGACAAATTACACTCCTGGGCAGAAACAAACGGCATGGAAATATACAGTTCGAAGAGCAAAGCCATCACGTTTGGTAGGGGTCGATGTTATGGTGAAACAGTGTACAAATTGAATAACAATGTCATACCTACAGTTACATCTTGCAAATATTTAGGAATACAGTTAGACAGTAAATTGAGTTGGGAAAATCAAGTAAATTTCGTTGTAGGGAAAGCCTAGAGATCTTTACATTTCGTTATGCGGATTCTAAAGAGGAGTACGGTGAAAAGTAAATAATTAGCTTATATGTCACTAGTGCGACCCGTGTTAGAATACGGCGCGGTATGCTGGGACCCGTACAGAATATCGCAGCAAGGTAATCTAGAAAGGCTCCAGCGCAGAGCATTAAAATTCACTTTCAGGGGTACAAAAAATAAAGGTGCATGGGAGTCACTCGAAAAAAGGCGGATTAAGTTGCGACTCTGTGCTATGTACAAAGCATACAAAGGTTATCCTGCTTGGGGTGAAATTAATCGTCGTCTAGGAAAACCTACTTACTTCGGTAGAGCGGATCACAAGCACAAAATTAAGACAAGAGTGCAGAAAAGGGATGTTGGGAAATTTTCATTCACAAACAGAACTATTAGAGACTGGAACAGTTTGCCTGCGACAATCTTTGAACCCTTTCCTCAAAACCTGAGAAAATTTAAAAATAAATTAGTTTCCTAGCTATTCATCTATATTTTATGTCATTGTATTATTGTTAAGTTTCTACTGTTAAATAAGTAGAATTTCCTATTAAGTAATTTGTCTAATTGTTATTATTAGTAGTAGTTGTAGTAGTATTGTCATTATTATTATTATTATTATTATTATTATTATTATTTATATTCGTGTAGTGCAGTGCAGTGCAGTGCAGTGCAGTGTTGTGTAGTGGAGGGAAAGAAATGCGAAAGAGATGCATATCAGTTAAGTGTTGTGAAGTGCAGTGCAGTGAAGTGAACTGAAGTGAAGTGGAGTAAAATGAATTGGAGTAAGATTTGCGCTGTGAAATTATGTACCATTATTCTTAATTATTGTTTTTTTTTCTAAATCAAGTACTCTCTTGTAATTTAAATATTCTGCCACCAAGTAATGATACTTCATTGCAGAATTAATTAATAATTAAATTAAATGTAGGTCCCGCCCCACGGGACAAAGGACCAGAACCAGGAAAAAAGAAAGTCCCGTGACGCGGGACACCGGACCGCCAGACGAAGAAAACGGAAAAGTGAAAGGACCGCAAAGGGTTAATGAATCTCCTTGTCTTATTCCTTTCGAAGCAGGTATAGCAGTTAATATTTTTCCCTGGTTTTTAATTTTTACTTTGTTTTCTGAATATATATCAATTATTAGTTTTAAGAGGTTAGAGGGTATCTTTCTTGTTTCAGTATTCTGATGACATCAATTAGTTTTATGTTGATAAATGCTTTGCTTAGATCTGCGAAGAATAGGAAAGCTGGTTTATTAAATTCTAGAGCTTTTTCTACGATTTGTCGGATGATAAAAATTGCATCAGTGCATGATCTATCGCGTCTAAACCCCTGTTGTTGTTCTTCCCATTCTATCATGCTCATAAGAGTGTTTGCTATATACTTTGTGAGGATTTTCATTGAGCTGCTCAGGAGGTTTATCCCTCTATAATTATCTGGATCACGCTGCTCTCCTTTCTTAAATAGAGGGATAAGAATGCTTGATTTCCATTCCTTTGGTATTGTTGCATTATGTAAAATTTTATTAATAAGTTTAGTTATCTCTCTCCATAAGTTTTTCCTCCGTATTTAATGAGCTCAGTATTTATTCCATCTTCTCCTTGTGACTTCCGATTTCTAAGTGTTCCGATTACTGCTGATATTTCTTCCCATTCTACGCACTGTTCTTTCGATGTAATGTCTTCAACCAAGTCTATTATCTCCGGAGTATCATCGTGGAGTAGTTCTCTAAAGTATTTTATCCATGTTTCATCAGATACTTTATAAGTGCTAATGAGTTCATTTATTTCTGTTCTCTGGCCTCTAATGAATCTCCAGATATCTTTTTGCCGCCCATAGAAGTCATGCTGAAGTCGCAAGGGTGAAGGAGATCCAGTAATCATTCTTTATTTCTCTTCTTAATTCTTTATCTCTCTTTCTCAATTCTTGCATTAACTTTGTTCCTGATATTTTTATAATCATTATGTGTTTCTGGTGTTTTATTCTGTTTGAATTTTATATTTGCCTATCTTTTCTTTTGTGCTATGTCCTTCACTTCTTTAGCAAACCAAGGTCTTTTTTCTTTCTTGTTTACATTTGTTTCTATTATTAGAATAGGATCAATGCAGATAAATAAACAGGACTTGTCTGTGTTTTTCCTAACTGCATCTTTTAAACAATTTTTCAACTCTGTTATTCGAATTCTGTAGTGTATGACATGTCAATCAATCTAGTATACATCTGTATGAACCAATTTAAGTAAAATTATGAGCATTTTAGCGTTAAATTATATTACAATATAACCAGAAGGCATGCGATGAACTTACATATCCCTAACGGTTCCGAAATTATTAATACTTCCTCGCCTTACGAATACTTCGTAAAGCGGTTCACCGTTGTCTTTCTTTGTCATGTTTGAAAGACATGATTTTTGCATGTTGAAAATTACGTGGTCCTAATGATTAAATCGATACAATTACGTTTTGACAAAAATATAAGTAATTGCAAGAAATGTACTGGAAATGTCTGTATATATTTCTTCAAATTTTTAATTTTAACAATTTTTTACTTCTCTTCTTGTATTTGTAAAGGGTATGTACCATCGTATCAATTGTTTCTTTATCATGCATTTACCATTTTATAGGTCGGTTCTATTCTTTCATGGCTGTTTGACACAGGTGTTGGTGTTGCGTAGTGGTAGAAGTGCCGGTTCTTTGACTTTGAGATTCAGATGTCGGGTCTCGGTACGGAAAACGTTTGCTGGTATATACACTTTTGCTGGTTTATGAAGTAGTGGATAGCAATAAGGACCGTATAGGAGAGCGAGCGAGAAAGTATGTGCGTTGGAAGCACCACTGGTTTAAATATGTTGTCTGCCGTATTTAAATGTTCAGTAAGCTCTGTTTCCATACACCTAATTCACCATTCCATGATGTTTCCTGTAATAATTTTAATAGATAGATAGATAGATAGGGTTTATTCTACAATTGGGCTGATGTTGCCCGGTGGCAGAATACAGAAACACAAAAGTACATTAAAATTACAAAACACAATTAACTATAAAAACAATATATAAAAAATCAATATAAAAAACAAACTAATTATCTTCTTCATTACCTAGAATATGCAACTGCATTTACATGCCTATACATATACAACAAATGAAACTACATATATACTAACATTTAAGTAAATAAACTTACTTACATATCACACCAACATTCATACATACAAACATACACGCTTACATACATATCATACAAAGACAAAGGAACACTCGCATACACACCATCCTACAAGTATTCACTCACAATCATATTCAGACAAATATGGATAATCACTTTTACCTACAACATAATAATATACAATACTTATTATAATTTTTACATTTCTAACACGTAAAAACACTCGTTAACATCACTTCACTGCACTTCACGTCACTGCACCTCATAAAACTTTACCTAAATACTAATAGCTCAATACTTTTTAGTTTACTACCCATAATCGCACCTTTCACTTCACTTCACTTCACTGCACGTTTTCACCCTATTGATTAATTTCCTATACTTTTTTTCTAAAACCACGCGCTGAGCAAGGAAAGGGCTCAAAAACTGTCGCAGGCAAATCGTTCCAATCTACGATTGTTCTGTTTACAAAGGAGAATTTGCCTACGTCCGTTCTTTGAATTCTAGTTCTAATTTTATATTTATGATCAAATCTATTAAAATAATCTGGTTTATCTAGCCTTCCCCGTATTTCTTGCCATGCAGAGCCACCAGTGTAAGATTTATACATTACGCAAAGTCGAGCCCTTTTTCTCCGATGTTCTAACGATTCCCAACGTGCAGGTATGTTCCTCCGAAAAGTGTATTTTGCCGCTCTGTTTTGTATCCTCTCTAAGCTCTTCTTAAGTCCTATTCTGTACGGATCCCAACAACTAGCTCCATATTCCATTACTGGCCTAACAAGCGAGGTATACGCGATTTCTTTTGCTTTCGTATTGCATTTTTTAAGATTTCTCATGACGAAATGCAAAGACCTCCAAGCTTTACCCACTACGTAGTTTGTTTCTCCCATCCCAACTTACTATCCAAGAGGATGCCAAGGTATTTACAGTTTGAGACTCGCGGAACTACGTCATTACCTAGCTGATAAGGCAATGTATGAAAGTCTCTGGCCCTACAAAATGTGATCGCTTTACTTTTATTTCCATTTACAGTCATTTTATTAGCTCTTGCCCAATCATTAATCTTATTTAAATCTTCCTGTAGTTGAATCATATCGTGCTGTTCTGTAATTTCCCTATATAATATACAGTCGTCGGCAAAGAGTCGAATTTTTGACGTTATATTTTGCGATATATCATTTACAAAGATAAGAAATAACAGTGGGCCAATGACACTGCCCTGAGGGACTCCGGAAGTAATGTTACCCTTCCAGATTACTGTCCAGATTTCTTTTGTAACAATAAAGGCAAAACACCAAAACGTATTTTCAAAACGTTGTGTGTTGTAGACTTTCTTTCATTTTGGCTAGGTTGCTTCATTTGTTTCAATAAATGTTTTATTTTAATACATTAATGAGTAAATATCGTATTAAATCCCGTTGGCTATCGATTTTACCATGCTTTGCCGTCGCCTTTACCGCGTTTGCAAATTTTCTTTACTTGTCGAAGTAGAAACAAGAATTTAAAAGGAATATTGTTCTAGAGAGCTCATAAACCCTGAAAATTTATGAGAATGGAGTACACAAATTATTGATCTCTGAAAATTTGATGAACATATCCGAAGGCTCGAAGAGGTCGTTCAAAACACAGATGGTTGGACAACAATAGGCAACACCGCAAAAACCTCCAACCGTCCATTCGCGGAAGCAAAAACACAATCACCACCACCAATCACGACTCAAAACAGATTTTCTGTATTTGACTACTTCAATGAATTTCCTTGCCTTCCCAATCCTCACCACCCCCACCCATCATCGACACGTCCATTCACAAACCAACGCAAACAGGCTAGCAAGCACAAAGTAACAAAGACACGTAGAGTTGCGCAAACTGGATCACAAGAAAACAAGGGCATTCCCACTGAGCCCATCAAAAAGGTACTCATTTTAGGAGATAGCCATGGGCGACAAATCTCCTCCCTCCTCAGTGAGAAACTCCCAACCAATTTCTCTGCCATGTGTGTGTTTAAACCTAACGGGAGGTTTGCCGGCGTGACCATTGAGTTGGACACGCACACAAAAACCCTCACCAAACGGGATACGGTCATCATCATAGGAGGCCAGAATGACATTAATATGGGTGGTCACTTTACGCCTGAAGAACATGTTGACAAATTACAACGTGCCGCCCAAAACACGAACATTGTAGTCTCGACTCTGCCCTTCTGGTACAACAAGCCCACACTATGCAAAGAAATTAGTCACGCAAACAACCAATTGAAACTGCATCTGAGAGGCTCACATGTTAAATGTTTGAGCTAAACTTTCTCTCAGAAAAACGCTTCATCCGACATGGTCTTCACCAGAACCTTGTCGGAAAACATGCACTCGGTAGTGAGCTTGCAAAACACATCATTTCACAAACTTGGGCAGTGTCCTGCCCAAGACCCATCCCCACCCACATCTCCTAGCTCTCTTCCATTTTCTGGGATCCCTTTGGACCCAATTACCTTATCCCCTGAACCTAATCCGCGTATTACCTCTCCCACTATTCATTCCTCTACATCTGTCACCCCTCCTTCCTCACCTCTTGTCACTGCTGGGACACGATACTTCCTTCGACCACGCACTCGAAGTAAAAATGAAATAAAAAAATAGCAACTACAGTCAGATGCAGCAGGAAAACATCCGTGTAGGTACATGCAAAAGATTCGAATAATGCATCATAATGTGGCAATCTCTTTAAAATAAATTTAGCAAGGCATTACAATGTGATCTAGAACAATAGATGTTTTTTGCTTTACAGAACATTGGTTGTCTCAAAATGATATAAATACACTCCAAATTCCTAGCTTTTTACCTTGCAGGATCGTATTGTAGGGCGAGGGAATCAAATAAGGGCCCTGCTTACGGAGGTTCGTGTATTTACATAAGAAATTATATTGATTCTACCTTCTTGTCAGAATTCAATTTATATGGAGTTGAAAAAGTTTTTGAAACAACAGTAGTACATTATACTACGCTACATACTATACTACGCTCAAAATTATCTTACTTTGCATTTACAGACCTCCAACAAAGCGAGCTTCAGATTATTTCACTTTCTTGGAAAACTCTAGAGATACTTCTGAGAAAAATTAGTAAACTCTCTTTTAAATCCATTGTTGTATGTGGAGATTTCAATATTGATTTTCTGAGGCGAATCCCACGAAAAAGAGCAGTTTCTTCAATTTACTTCATTCTTTTAATTTAGACATTACAGTTAATGTACTTACACGGAATACGCTTAAATCACAAAAAACATTAGATCAAATTATAATTAACAAAACCACAACTACATATGAAATAATAACGAATAATCTAGGACTACAGTGACCACGATGCACAAATTCTTACAATTATTAAGAACATAAACACTGACACAATAAATAATTCACGCATGTGCAGAGCATTCACTAAAGTTAATATAAAATTATTTACGGACTACTTGATAAAGGAATCATGGGACGCAGTTTATAACGCTGTTGACACAAATGAAAAATATAATTTATTTTTCTCCAAGCTTTCAATTCATTTTAACGCGTGCTTTCCTCTTAAAAGAGAAAATTAAACATTTCAAGCAAAAGTAATACTTGGATCACACAAGGAATTAGAACATCGTGTAAAAACAAACGTACGCTTTACTTTATTTCTAAACATCATAACGTATCACCCGGTTTCCACATATACTTCCGAGAATATAAAAGAATTTTAAGAAAAGTAATAGTTCCGGCAAAAATAATGAAAAATAGTCAGGACATTTTGAGCGCTAGTAACAAAACTAAAGCAATGTGGGATATCGTAAAAAATAACAACCACATCAACTCGATACCTTGTAGGAATGTTATTTTAAAGGGATAATGAAAGAGAAACGAGTAATCCGGAAAAAGTTGCCAATCTCTTCAACAAACACTTTTCTATAATTGCGTCTGATCTCACGAAGGGACTAAAATCACAAAATTCAACATTTTACACTTCCCAAAAAATTTCAGATATGATGTTTATTTCCGAAAACTTCTCCCAACGAAATCCTCAGAATAGTCAGTCAACTAAACAATAAATATTCATCTGGTTTAGATGAATTTCCGGATTGTTTATTAAAAAACTTGTGCACCTGCCTTTATACATCCGTTAACTCACATTTTCAATGCTTCTTTATGTACAGGAATATTTCCAGATATTTTCAAAACAGCAAAATTAAGCCACTTTTTAAAAAAGGGAACAAAAATGATATTCAAAATTACCGGCCAATTTCTCTTTTGTCAGTTTTCTCAAAAATATTAGAAAGGCTTTTCTACTTACGAATGGAAAATTTTCTCAGGAAAAACAGAGCGTTTTCAGACTCACAACACGGTTTTAGAAAATCAAAATCTACGGAATCTACGGTTTAATAATAACAAATTAATTGTTAACGAAAGGAAAACTGTTTCAATGCATTTTTGCATCTCAAATCGGAAATCGCATGTTCCATTGAAAAATGAACAATGTGCAATTAGCTGATGTTGAGGCACCAAAATGTTTAGATCTTTAGTGTTTAGGTCAATCAAACCTCAAATGGAATGTACTTATAACAGAATTAAACACTAAATTAAGTTCATTATGCTACGCATTCAGAATTCTTTCAAATTCTCTCAGCCTTCATGCAGCTCGTTGCGTTTATTTTGCAAATGTGCATTCCTCTGAGATATGGCATAATATTCTGGGGAAGCTCATCCTGTAGTATTCAGACCTTCAGATTGCAAAAGAAAATTATTCGAATAATGAAAAAATGCTTTCCACGTGATTCCTGCAAGCCTCTTTTCATTGAACTGGGAATCTTACCATTGCCTTGTCTATTTATTCACGAGTCTGTAATATTTGTCAAAAATGACCTACTTAACGGAGGGAACATATTTTCATGCAATATTTTCATGCATTCATTATTTATTCATTATTCATTTATTCAACATATTTTCATGCAATATTTTCATGCATGTCATTATTTATTCATTATTCATTCATTTATTCATTATTTATGCATTCATTATTATTCATATTTTCATGCATATTTTCATGCATTGATTTATTGATTTTCTGAGCGAATCCCACGAAAAAGAGAAGTTTTCTCAATTTACTTCATTCTTTTAATTTAGACATTACAGTAAATGTACCTACACGGAATACGCTTAAATCACAAAAAACATTAGATCAAATTATAATTAACAAAACCACAACTACATATGAAATAATAACGAATAATCTAGGATACAGTGACCACGATGCACAAATTCTTACAATTACTAAGAACATAAACACTGACACAATAAATAATACACGCATGTGCAGAGCATTCACTAAAGTTAATATAAAATTATTTACGGACTACTTGATGAAGGAATCATGGGACGAAGTTTATAACGCTGTTGACACAAATGAAAAATATAATTTATTTTTCACCAAGCTTTCAATTCATTTTAACGCGTGCTTTCCTCTTAAAAAGAGAAAATTAAACATTTCAAGCAAAAGTAATACTTGGATCACACAAGGAATTAGAACATCGTGTAAAAACAAACGTACGCTTTACTTTATTTCTAAACATCATAACGTATCACCCGGTTTCCACATATACTTTCGAGAATATAAAAGAATTTTAAGAAAAGTAATAGTTCAGCAAAAATAATGAAAAATAGTCAGGACATTTTGAGCGCTAGTAACAAAACTAAAGCAATGTGGGATTGTCGTAAAAAATACAACCACATCATCTCGATACCTTGTAGAGAATGTTATTTTAAAGGATAATGAAAGAGAAACGAGTAATCCGGAAAAAGTTGCCAATCTCTTCAACAAACACTTTTCCAGAATTGCGTTTGATCTCACGAAGGGACTAACAATCACAAAATTCAACAATTTACACTTCCCAAAAAATTTCAGATACGATGTTTATTCCTGAAACTTCTCCCAACTAAATCCTCAGAATAGTCAGTCAACTAAACAATAAATATTCATCTGGTTTAGATGAATTTCCGGATTGTTTATTAAAAACTTGTGCACCCTGCCTTTATACATCCGTTAACTCACATTTTCAATGCTTCTTTATGTACAGGAATATTTCCAGATATTTTCAAAACCGCAAAAATTAAGCCACTTTTTAAAAAAGGGAACAAAAATGATATTCAAAATTACAGGCCAATTTCTCTTTTGTCAGTTTTCTCAAAAATATTAGAAAGGCTTTTCTACTTACGAATGGAAACATTTCTCAGGAAAAACAGAGCGTTTTCAGACTCACAACACGGTTTTAGAAAATCAAAATCTACGGAAACTGCCATTTTTTCTTTTCTCAAAGATGTTGCTTCATCAATAGACCAAAATGAAATACCCATTGGAATATTCTTAGATCTCTCGAAAGCTTTTGACGTTATTGACCATAAGATCTTGCTCTCAAAATTACCTTCGTATGGAATTCGTGGTATTGCCCTAGATTGGATAACTTCTTACCTTAAACATCGGACTCAAAGAGTAGAAATACCATACTGGCAGGAAAGGACATTACATACTTATATTTCCAATTCTTTGCCAATTGTGCATGGGGTCCCGCAAGGTTCGATCTTAGGTCCTATTCTCTTTCTGTTATATGTAAACGATATGCCCTCGTCTATTAAAAATGGAAGAACGGTTCTGTTTGCTGATGACACGAATGTTCTTTGCAAAAAAGAAGCAGTAAATAGTACAAT
The DNA here is from genome assembly GCA_031308135.1 of Acheta domesticus. NCBI lineage: Eukaryota > Metazoa > Arthropoda > Insecta > Orthoptera > Gryllidae > Acheta > Acheta domesticus. The sequence continues at coordinate 9,698,853 of JAHLJT010008446.1, read as the reverse complement.
TTCAGAAGTTTCAAATTGGTTTAATAATAACAAATTAATTGTTAACGAAAGAAAAACTGTTTCAATGCATTTTTTGCATCTCAAATCGGAAATCGCATGTTCCATTGAAAATGAACAATATGCAATTAGCTGATGTTGAGGCAACAAAATTTTTAGGTCTTTCAATTCAATCAAACCTCAAATGGAATGTACATATAACAGAATTAAACACTAAATTAAGTTCATTATGCTATGCATTCAGAATTCTTTCAAATTCTGTCAGCCTTCATGCAGCTCGTTGCGTTTATTTTGCAAATGTGCATTCCCGCCTGAGATATGGCATAATATTCTGGGGAAGCTCATCCTGTAGTATTCAGACCTTCAGATTGCAAAAGAAAATTATTCGAATAATGAAAAAAATGCCTTCCACGTGATTCCTGCAAGCCTCTTTCATGAGCTGGGAATCCTTACCATTGCCTTGTCTATTTATTTACGAATCTGTAATATTTGTCAAAAATGACCTACTTAACGGAGGGAACATATTTTCATGCAATATTGATATTATAATACAAACACACGGCGTAGAAATCACGTGCATCAAGTGTCAGTATCAACAGCTCAGTACAAGAAATCAACATACAATACATGTACGTTACTTTACAACGCATTGCCAGATGACATAAAACAATTAAAGTCGGTACACAAATTTAAGTTAAAGTAAAATCTTTTCTGCTGCAAAACTGTTTCTATACATATTAGAGACTATACTGATCGTGAAAAGAAAAATAATGTACAAAACAAAGATATATAATGAATTATTTTATGTTTGCATTGTATCCATTTAAAAAAATATAATACGCCTGTAACA
>JAHLJT010008446.1:9675886-9697006 GCA_031308135.1 Acheta domesticus | reverse complement strand
AACTTTGTATTACAGAAATAATTGTTTTACAAATTTGGTTGCCTTTGGCGCTTATACGCTTATATTCATATGGTGCTTATATTCATTCTGTTCTTTCTCCTGTGCTGAACTATAACCCCTTTCGCTATTCTCCGCCCTCCCGGGGCTTCAGTTCCTATAATGACTCCAGTATTTGAGGGGGACCTCAACACGTAATCACTGTTCTCCACGGGCTACTTACACTCCCTCCCCAACCTTCAGCCGCTTTTACTAGTGATACTCCAACCTGACTTGCGTTACTGCCTGCTCACTCCTCCACCGTCGAGCCGGCGCCGAGCGCCGCACCGTCCGCGTCCGGGCCTCCTCGTGCCGCGTGGAGCCAGGAGGGGGTCTTGCGATGCCGCCCGGTCGCTTATTCCATGCGCGGCCTGCCGACGTCGGGTCCGCCGCCTCGCCCTTCGGGTAGGTTCGTTGTGTTCGGCTGCGCTCGGAAGACCGGAGGACGCTCCGTCGCCGTTAGCCGCTCCCCATCCCCCTCGTGGCCGCTGTGGTGCTTCTAAACGTTCCCACAACGTTTCGACTGCATCCGCATGTGGACTTCAACCCAGGCAGCAATAGTCGTCGACTGTTCACCCAGTTTACCCCCCCAATGAAGTCGAACGTGGGCGTACACCGTTCCACCACTCCGCCCAGTCCCGTCCACTCCACGTGGATATCATTCATTGCTGATGACGCTCCACCACGATCCCATGTCCGTCTCGTCTCGTTTCGTTTCCCAACAAGCACTTCCACTCTCGTCCCTCACTTTCCTTGACACCACGCCTTTCCAGTTCCATGGCACCACGTTTACTTTCACTACTGTCTCCGTTTAACATTCCGCACCACTCCGCACGTCCTCCTCTCATGACATTCTCTTCGCTACTGTCTCGGGCCTCGTGGCCTTCGGTTTCTCGCCCGAACAGACTCCGGTTCCTCGCACCCGACTCCGTGGTGTGCCGGCCGCTGTCGCGCAGTTCAAATTCTTAATATGCGCCAGAACGCCTTGTTATCACGTGAGTGATAACAATTCGTTTCAATATATGTGTTAATATATTTTTATTAATGAAACCTTCTGATCTGTGCACGAATTCTAAGTTCGAATTCTAGTTCATTGAGAATTATAGTTGTTAAAATTATCGTTCTCTTTGATGTCAGTGTATTCCTTCACAAAGGTCATTGTTGGAAGGAGGTTGAGCAGTGGACTGTGGTGATATTACCTCTCTTCCAACAAAAACTACCATAGCTCATGAAGGACCACCCTCCAATTTTGATTGCTCAAGGCAGGAAAGGTTGCCTGGTTTGTGAGTTGTCACCGAGTGCAATAATGAAACACAACATATAAACACAAGAAAATATATAATTAATTTGGGCAGATCAACACTGAGTTACATATTGGATTATAGCGAAGCACATTAGCACTGAGCTGTGCGGAGCATGGAGACATATGTACTAAATGAAATACAATACATATAAGATTGCATCATCTTGAAGTGAACACAGGGTGCTGTAGTATCGGTTGCCATCGAGTGATGAGTGATGTTCTGCGATGGCCACAGCATTGTTTGAGCAGATCGATCTCTGAAAACCTTGTTACAAGCGGGGAGTTAAGCATTCACACGCATCAACCAACTTGTAGAAGCTCTTGTCACATGAAGTGTGTTACGTGTAGATTGTCACGTGAATTGTGCCACATATTGACAGTGCTAGTTAGAAGATGAACTGCTTAAGCTTCACTGAGAAGCAAGTAACACATGATGGTTCACAGAATGACACATTTGGTTGATGTGCAGATTATCACGTGAATTGTGTCGCACATTAAGAGTACAAAGTTATTAAGTAAACTGCTTGGGTTTCACGGAGAAACGAGTAACACATGATAACAGGCATCAGTGCGGATTCCGAGTCCTGGAATGGTTTGCGTACCGACCGAATGCAGAGTGACTGAATATTAACACAATAAAGTGCATAATAAGCAAGTTGAGTTTCACTGAGAAACACGCACTGGCACGAAGTTCCGAGTCGCGAGGCACATCACTTGAGACTGACTGCAGACTGGAATGTTAACATTATAAGTTGCAAGATAGTAACTTGTTCACTGAGTAACGAGTAAAATGGACGTGATGTCCCACAGTAATAACACGCGTGGCGCGGAGCCCCCGACTCGTGAAGTGCTTCACATAACATTTTAACGAAGACTACTGGACGATTGTGTTCGCTGGGAGAGGAAGACGTGATTTCCCGCCAATTCAAAGCAGGAACCAATGGGAATTAAGATAGCAAATAATTTGGTTGCAATTATTATAAATAAAGGAGATTTAAGATGAAATGTATAAACGGGTATAAATTTTGATCGTAATAATTGTATCATCAAATGTGAGTGACAGTGATGTCTTAAAATGCTTTATATTGTATAATTGACAATTAGGCGCGCACACATGGCGGTGTCCAATGAGAATTGAGATAAGCAAAATAATATATCTGTGATTACTGTAACGTAAGGTAATTCAAGATAAGATATGCAAAATGGACATAAATTTTAATTACAATAATTATGTCATTGGTATGTTTGATAATAAAGTTTTGGAATGCTTTGTGTTACGTAACGGAAAGATGCCTGGCAGTTAACAGGCGCGGTTCGTAGAATATCAGTGTTGCCTAATGGTGCTGAGAGAAGCAATGTTGTGACATATACTTCCGTTAATTGCAACACGAGTATTGGAACAGAGGTTGCGAGATGCGAGGTGCTTCAATGAATATAATAAAAATAAAATAGAAATATAATATGTATAGTAACTTGTTCGAACAGTCATGATGAGGGATAAAAACCCAAATCTTTACCTGATTTGCCTCTAAATATAGATTTTATTGATGTGGAGCGAAGATTTTGTTATCAATACTTGCAAATAGCTTTCACTGCTGTGTAAGCTCAAAATTCAACTTGTATATGGCCTAGGGTAGGAATCACTGTATTCTGAAAACGTGCACAGAATTCACTTCCCCATAGCACCTCACAGTTTCTGTTGTTGACGTAAAATAAAAAATTAAAATAAATATAAAATAAATTGACATTGTGACATTGTCTTTTCAATATTCTTGTGCGAGGAAAGCGAGTGGATTGAGAGCGAAACGTGTGGTGATAAAACAGCACATACATTCTCGCGTTATTTATAACTTCTACAATTTTTGAACATTCAGCACTATAAACGAAAATGGAATTTTCGCCTTTTCTGAGTGTCATTTGCTCTATCCCTAGAACAAAAAAAATTCCACAGAATGAAAAAACTACATAAAGGAACAAAATTTATCCCCTTTTGGCAATAGAAGGGTAGGGATCAGACCAAGAAGTACTTCAGAAGAGGAACTCAGCGGCAGCTTCGACGAAGAAGAGAATCTTCAAGAAGGCAAAGATGACAGAAGACGTACTTCAATGGGTAGATCAGGCTATTAAGCATGAGAAGCAACTGATCTAAGGGAGCTCACCCTAAACAAAACAAGCAAGTAGGAAGGCTGACAGGTGGCAGCCCCACCACACAACTACATCTGCACGGCCCTCGTAAGGTAGTCAGATGAATCAACCATATACTGGCTCTCTTCACAATCAACCGGATGAATATATAAGATGAATTACGCAAGAAAAAACGGATAAGCGATTCGGAATTTTGGAAAAGATCAAAATTGCAACATGGAACGTGCGAGGTTTAAGAATGAAAGAAGAATTATTAAATTATGAATTTAAAGAACGGGGAATAAAATTTGCTGCTATAACAGAAAGTAAGAAAAAACTAAAAGGAATAAAAGAATTAGACAATTACATAATGGATTATAGCGGAGTAGAAAAAAAACAACAATCCCGCTAAAGCGGGGATAGCAATTCTAATTGATAAGAAATGGAGAAATAAAATATTTAGCTGTACCTACATAAATGAACGAATTTTAATAGTACGATTAAACCTTAAAATAGGTTATTTAACAATAATAGGAAAATAAGCACCAGAAGAGGGAAAAAAGGAAAAGACCTAAATATTTTACGAGCAATTACAAAAAGAAATCAATAAAGTAGTAAAAAGTGATTATCTACTATTGACTGGTGACTTCAATGTTAGAATTGGTAATGTACCAATCCCAAAAGTAATAGGGACTTACGGAGAAACAACCCTAAATAACAATGGGTATGATTTAAATCAATTTTGTTCATTTAACGGGCTTAAAATTGCAAACAGTTTCTTTCAATAGAAGGATCTACATAAGTACACTTGGTCTGAAAGAGGATATCGATCAATTATTGATTAAGTAATTGCCAATAAGAAGCCAGCTAAATTAGTGCAAGATGTGAGAGTATGTAGAGGAAGATACGTTGCTCACCATATGGAAAAAGGAGAATAATCGATATCAAAACAAAAATGAAGAAGTCTTCAAAGTATATCTACTTCAGGACGAATCAGTAAAATATCTAAACCAACAAAAATGACAACAATATTTACAAAATAAAGATACTGCGTAAACATAAACGATGAGTGGAACAATATAAACTAGTGGTGCTTCCATAGCACATACTTTTTCGCTTTTGCTTCTATCGGTCCTTATTCCTATTCCACTACTTCATAAACCAGAAAAAGTGTATTATACAAGCAAACGTTTTCCGTACCGAGACCCGAAATTCGATACTCAGTCAACGAACAGGCACTTATAACACCACGCCATACCAACACCGCCTGTGTCGAACAGAGCTGTGAAAGAATAGAACCTACCAATAAAATGGTAAATGCATGATAAAGAAACAATTGATTCGATGGTACATACGCTTTACAAATCCAAGAAGAGAAGTAAAAATTAGTTAAAAGTTAAGAATTTAACAAATATATACAAACATTTCCAGTAAATTTATCGCAATTACTTATAGTTTAGTCAAAACGTAATTGTATCGGTTCTATCATTTAAAGCCGGTAATTGTCAACATGCGAAAAACATAGTCTTTCAAACCTGACCGAGAAAGGCAGCGGTGAACCGCTTTACGAAGTATTCGTAAGGCGAGAAAGTAATAATTATTTTTAGAACCGTCAGGGATTGTAAGTTCGCATGCGTTCTGGTTATAATGTATTACAATTTAACGTTAAAATACTCATAATTTTACTTAAATTGTTTCATACACATATATACTAGACAACGATTGATCTGACATGGCATTCGCTTAAGAAATCGAATAACAAAGTTGAAAATTTGTTTAAAAATTGCAGTTTGGGAAAACACAGACACGTTCAGTCTATTTATGAGCATTGATTCTATTCGTGGGTAGGAGTACGTCAAATGATTTTCAATAAAGTATCTACACTGTTCAATGTTATTTCCTTCTTCATCACATTCATCAAATTAAAATCCTCCTCGGCGGATCGAACTCGGCACCTTCCTTATAAATTCTCAACACGAAGGCGCCTTAACCAACCGCGCTACGGCACACACATGCGCACCATCTGCTTATATTTTAGTCAAAACGTAATTGTATCAGTTCTATCATTAGGAACTCGGTAATTGTCAACATGCGAAAAACATTTCTTTCAAACATGACCAAGAAAGGCAGCGGTGAACGGTTTACTCCAAATAATTTATCCGCTGATCCGCTTTTGAAAAATAACTACTGCTAGAAAGTATGTGCCATTCTATAGCACCACTAGTTTATTTATATATTTACCGTCCTTTATTACACACGAGCAGAAAATTTAAAGAAAGAATTTGGAGCGGTTGTTGTAAATGTTTTTTTTTTGTAAATTTGAATTGCAATTTACGCAAAAACTACTCGTTTTTCTAAAAATGGTGCATGACCTTATTTGAAGTGCTAATTTTGTACAACCGACTTTGCTGAGGCAAAAATCTCTGTCTTCAATTTTGCAGTTTTTAAACAGTTTTTTGCAATTTCGAAAAATGGGCCTATCAACGAAAATGATACCTACGTTATTCCCTTCAACAAAATGAAGAAGTCTTCAAAATATATCTACTTCAGGACGAATCAGTAAAATATCTAAACCAACAAAGATGACAACAATATTTAGAAAATAAAGATACTGCGGAAAACATAAACGATGAGTGGAACAATATAAAAAATGCCATAATTGAAGGTGCAATAGAGGCTGTAAGTGAAAAGAATAAATTTAGGAAAAAGACAGGACTAAGAATATGGAATATGGAAATAGAGAATGCCGTAAAGGAAAGAAGAAAGCATATAAATAATATTTACAAAAGAAAACAGAAGAATCTGCAGCAAACTATAAACAGAAACGTAATTAAGATGATCTTGGCTGTCCGGGTGACGCCGCGTCGAAGGCTGTGTTGCCGACGTTTCGACCATCTTATCGTGGTCTTCCTCAGGACTGGGATGCCCACCCTGTGCCCGCTCTGATTCCAGCCCTGAAGAAGACCACGATAAGATGGTCGAAACGTCGGCAACACAGCGTTCCACGCGACGTCACCCGGACAGCCAAGATCATCCACATGACTCCGGCCGCGGAAGCCTACGACTTCAGAAACGTAATTATGCTCGAAAATTAGTAAGACAAGCCCACCAACAATCCTGGGACAAATTAATATCTAACACAGAAAACGACATACGTGGTAGACAAGAAATAGCTTATAAACTTTTGAAGCAATTAATAAAACAGAAAGAGATACGGTACTTCTCCACACTATCGACAAAGAGGAGTGGATAAATCACTATACAACGGTGGGTAGAACCATTGGAGAATGGACATGAAACGATAATCAACTCCATAAATGAATTTGGTGGAGGTGATTCGTACCAAGGAGATAATAGAACACTTAGAGAATTACAAGAAGCTATTCACCAAGTGAAAAATAGAAAAGCACCAGGTATAGATGGAGTAAATACAGAACTGGTCAAATATGGGGGACTTCTTCTAGAATTCAGACTCTTGCATCTGATAAAAGAATGCTGGAAATTCCAAGAAATACCAACTGCTTGGGCAACTGCGATATATCACTGTATAAAAAAGAAGAAAGAAACGTATGTGAGAACTATCGGGGAATAAGCCTAATCAAAACAGCCTATAAGTTATATGCAAGGATTATCAATAATAGAGTAAAGAAAATTGTGGATGCTTTGGTTAACAGATGGACAAAATGGCTTTAGGTAAGGAAAATCATGCCAAGACAATATAACAGTTATACGACAATAGAGAAAGAAGGGAATTCAACTTCGAGACTCGCATATGTTTGTTGACTACGAAATAACTTTTGATCGAGTTAACAGAAAAATATAATGCAACATCATGAAGAAAAGAGGATACCCAATACATTTAATAAATGTAATAAAAAGCCTCTACAAAAATACACAAATTATAATTAATACCAGAACAACAAAACAGGTGCGGTGAAAATATATAAAGGACTGAGACAAGGGTGCACGTTACCACCTACTTTATTTAATGTATATATTGAAGATCTCATAAGACAATGGGAGGATGAAATAAATCCAGGATAAAGCTACACCCCGAAAATAAATGCACTAATACATAATTGTTTGCTGACGATCAATTAATTATGCAGAAAACAGAAATGATTTGTAAAAATCTATATACCGCTTAAATCAGATATGTGGGCACTATGATTTTAAAATATCTGTTAAAAAGTCCAAAGTTATGGCTTTTAAAGGGAAATATCCTATACGCTCGAAAATTGTTATAAATAATCAGATAGTAGAACAAATGTCACATTTTAATTTTTTAGTCTGTGACATTAGCTATGAAAGGGAAAATGATTTGCAAAATAAACTAAATAAATATCAAATGATGTATGGCACCTTTCATAGAAATTTAAAAAATAAACAATGAAAGGAAATAGATTGAAATTTTATAAAGTAATGGCAGCACCAGTATTAACATTCAGAAGTGAATCGTGGAGTTTTAACAGCAAAAGAGCAACAACGAATACAAACAGCAGAGATGAAATTTATCAGGAGAGTGAAAGGTTGCTCGATATTAGATCAAATCAGAAATGAGGAGATTAGAACTGATCTGAACATATATTCCATGAATGATCGTATTAAAGAAAATAAACAACGCTGGTGCAACATATAAATATAATGGATAATACAAGAATAATAAAATCAATATTCTCTTATAAACCTGTAGGAAGAAACAAATAGGGCGTCCTAGAAAGAGATGCTTGGAGTGAAGACGGAACAGGCTGTCAGTCCTGATAGTGAAGAAGAAGAAGAAGGCTATAAAAGAATTTCTGTCGAAAAACGTCCGATTTCTGTCGCAAGATTTAAATACTGTCTATTTACTACGTTGGTAATAAAGCGAGAAAGTAAAAAAGTGAGATATTGTAATTTCTTATAAACATTTAACTATCTTGAGAACATAAGGTGATATAGCCAATAGGATTGCAGTACTTTTATCTCGTTTAAAGACATTTGGACAAGAAAATGGAAATTGCAATATTGACAAATGTATTTACAAATGCTATTTTTAGCTAATCTAAGGTGAGAGGGGTCCACCGATATCCCGAAACCTAAGCTTGGAATTAATAATTTTGCACCATTTAGCAATTTTAATATATATTCCGAAGAATGCGATAGAACGGCTTCAGGGGTTCCACAATTTACGCTCGAGATGAAAACTGCAAAATGACAATTTCGAAAAGAGTTACAAATTGTTTGCAAATAATAGTTTAATTGTTGCTAATATGCTAAATATACACTGGTCAAGTGACACCAATACTCGACCGGATACGCTTGCTTAGAAATTTTTCCGTCATGGCTTACGCAAGGCCAAATTTCTCCGTCAACCCCCTAGAGATGATGGCATTTTTGCCGTTAGGGATATCGAAACTGCCTCCGCGGTGGCGAAGACTTTCATTTTAGTTTTTGGATGTCAGGATTACACTAGTTAGAATAACAAAATTTGGTAATAGTTCTCCGTGGCTATTTCTCCATGTATTGTATTGTAAATTTCTTGATTTTTTTCAGTTACTTCATTGGTCTACATGCAACTTCTTGACATTCAGTGTGTTGACCATTAGTAGTTTGGGAACAGTGTAGACCACACGTTTTTCTTTTTAACCTTTTGTATGACAAAAACAAATTACTGAAATGATCATTCAAAGTTATTTTTTTATTTTCTCGCCTTACGAATACTTAGTAAGAAGAGAAAGTTATGTAATCGTGCGGCGGAAAAAAGGGAAATTTTCGGCAGAAAAACTCTTATAGCAGGGGTCTGGTGACAAAAAAGGGGATAAAACCTGTTGCTAAATTTAGAAAAAAAATCCTTTATCTCGTGCTGTAGTCAAAATCCATGATTTGTTGCTTCTTCATACTGCAAAATCGATTCACGGTAAAACGTCCATCTGTTCGTCTGTGGTCAACGCTAGCGCCTTGACCGCTAAACCGTTCGGCCGATTTTCTTCAAAATTAATAATCCCCGACCGTTTTTACTCGTCTCAAGGCTTCATGAATTTAAAACCGATATTTTAGTATTTGGGGGTAGATTACATGAAGCCCATTTTGAGGTTTTCTAAGTTAAAAGAAAAAGGCTCCAAATTTTTTGATTATATTTTGTTGTTGAATAGTGTGAAGAACGTTGAAGGGAATGACGTAGGTATCATTTTCGTTGATAGGCCCAATTTTTCGAAAATTGCAAAAAAACTGTTTAAAAACTGCAGAATTGAAGATAGAGATTTTCGCCTCAGACAAAGTCAGTTGTGCAAAATTTGCACTTCAAATATGGTCATGTACCTTTTTTTTGGAAAAACAACAAGTTTTTGCGTAAATTGCGATTCAAATTTACAAAAAAAATTTCTCAAAAACCGCTCCAAATCTTTTCTTTAAATTTTCTGCACGTGTGTAAGAGGGAAGGTAAATATATAAATAAACTAGTGGTGCTATAGAATGGCACATACTTTCTCGCAGTAGTTATTTTCCACATGCCCATCATCGGATAATTTATGTGGAGTGAGCCGTTCACCGCTGCCTTCCTTGATCATGTTTTTTGAAAGACGTTTTTCGCATGTTGATAATAACCGGCTTCCTAATGATAGAACTGATACAAGTACATTTTGACTAAAATATAAGCAGGTGTGTGTCCCGTAGCGCGGTTGATTAAGGCGCCTTCGTGTTGAGATCTTCAATAAGGAAGGTGCCGAGTTCGGTCCCCCGAAGTGGATTTTAATTTGATGAATGTGATGTTGCCGAAAAAAACATTGAAGAGTGTAGATACTTTATTGAAAATCATTTGAATTACTTCTACTCACGAATAGAATCAATGCAGATAAATCGACAGGACTTGTCTGTGTTTTCCCTAACTGCATCTTTTAAACAATTTTTCAAGTCTGTTATTCGATTTCTGAAGCGTATGACATGTCAAATCACCATTGTCTAGTATATATCTGTATGATCCAATTTAAGTAAAATTATGAGCACATTAACGTTAAAATATAATACAATATAACCAGAAGGCATGCGATGAACTAATATATTCTTAACGGTTCCGATATTATTAATACTTCCTCGCCTTACGAATACTTCGTAAGCGGTTCACCGGCTGCCTTTCTTTGTCATGTTTGAAAGACATGTTTTTGCATTGTTAAAAATTACGTGGTCCTAATGATTAAATCGATACAATTACGTTTCGACTAAATATAAGAAATTGCAATAAATGTACTGGAAATGCCTGTATATATTTGTTCAAATTTTTAACTTTTAACAATTTTTTTTACTCCTCTTCTTGTATTTGTAAAGCGTATGTACCATCGTATCAATTGTTTCTTTATCATGCATTTACCATTTTATAGGTCGGTTCTATTCTTTCATGGCTCTGTTTGACAGAGGCGGAGTTGGTGTTGCGTAGTGGTAGAAGTGCCGCTTCGTTGACTTTGAGTTTCGGATGTCGGGTCTCGGTACGGAAAACGTTTGCTGGTATAATACACTTTTGCTTGTTTATTAAGTAGTGGAATAGCAATAAGGACCGTATAAAAGCAAAGCGAGTAAGTATGTGCGTTGGAAGCACCACTAGTTTAAATATGTTGTCTACCGTATTTAAAAGTTCAGTAAGCTCTGTTTCCATACACCAAATTCACCATTCCATGATGTTTCCTGGAATAATCTTAATCCAGATTTCTTTTGTAACAATAAAGGCAAAACACCAAAACGTATTTTTCAAAACGTTGTGTGTTGTAGTCTTTCTTTCATTTTGGCTGGGTTGCTTTCATTTGTTTCAAAAAATGTTTTATTTTTATACATTAATTAGTAAATATCTTATTGTATCCCTTTGGCTATCGATTTTACCATGCTTTGCCGTCGCAAATTTTTCTTTACTTGTCGAAGTAGAAACAAGAATTTAAAAGGAATATTGTTCGTGAGAGCTCATAAACCTGAAAATTTATGTGAATGGAGTACACAAATTATTGATCTCTGAAAAGACGTACGTGTATATTTAAGGTAACCACAGTGGGTAGATGGCTTCAGTACATATAACAGAAAATATCTTTGAAACTTACCTTTTCACCATAAATCATTGTCTTCAGATCAGAATGTACCCACAATACTTTCATATACTGGCTTAGCATTTCAGTAATTCTCCGTGCCTATCAATACTTATTTCTGCCCGATGAAAATCAAAATGGGTGTACATTGCCATTTTTCCAGCAGCCTGTGGGCAAGATAAAAACATATATCTACCAGAACATGATCAGTAACATAATATTGATAAATAATTGCAATTTAGTAACACACAGAAAAAATTCAATGTGGAATATATTTCAATGACGCTTTATTCAAAGTAAATGCACCTATTTCATCCAAATTCAAAATACAATTTCTCAGAATGTATTCCTAATTTGCCGTTGTTCAGTCCTACAAAATTCGAATATGCCGCGGATTGTTTCAAACACACTAAAAAAATTTGTCGGAAATCAGAAAATCTACTGTCTGCTTATTAATATATTAATAAATGTATTGAGATCGTTACCTCAAACATATAAAATGTATTAAGACAAGTTTCTTAATTCTCATCTTAGAAAAAGTTACTCCATCGCCGATTTTATTCTCTAACATATATAGTAATATAATAAGAATGTGCTGCTTTTTTTCTAAATAATATAACCAATAAGAAAGAAATTCAAAATTTTTGATACATGACACAAAATACTCATGTTATGTAATGAGTCTAAACCCGATTAATGTCTCTGCAAATATTTTCAATACAGCCTAATAGTGAATAAAGAAATCAGTCCCAGAAGTGCGGCTCAAATAGGGTTGCTATTAGTAATGGCGCGCAGAGTAATTTTAGCCGATTGCAATGAAATTGTTAAATTGTGAGAAGCAAACTTCCTAAATAGATATTTCAAGTTTTAGTATAATCTTCTATAATTCCGGCGATTGGAAGCTAGCTACCATTGTTCCGATTTTTAAGAGTGGTGACAGAACTGTTTTAGCCAATTATAGACCGGTAAGTCTTACGTCAGTTGTATGTACGCTAATGGAACATTTGATAACTAGACTTGATATTAGACAGAATGGGAACAAAAAGAATGTCTCTTTCAGGGACAGCATGGTTTTAGGAATGGTTTCTCTTGCGAAAGTCAGAGAGTATCATTGTTTCAGGATATAGCAGATGAAGTTGATGATAGTGGGAGGATGGATGCCGTAATAATAGATTTTACGAAGGTATTTGATGTGCCACACGACAAAGTGATTCATAAATTACAGTCAGGTAATGACACCAGAGTTGTCATGTGGATTGATGAGCTTCTTCGAGATAGAAAACAGAAAGTCCGAGTTGGACAACAATTTTCAAATCTAGCAAAGATAACATCAGGGATTCCTCAAGGAAGAGTTATTGGACCTCTACTCTTTCTAGCTTTTGTGAATGACCTGCCAGACAATTTAATTTCAAAGGTACGACTATTTGCAGATGACGACTATTTGCAGATGTATAATGTATCAAATTATTCAATCAAAGTAGATGAGGATATTTTGCAGGGTGATCTAAATAGATTACATTTCTGGGCGGAAAAATATAGCATGGCAATAAATAGTTCGAAAGCAAACCATCACGCTTGGTAGGGGCCGCAAGTATACTGCAATAATCCCCCACCCAATCATTCACGGAGGAAGATTATTAACTACTTTAGACCTGTTCTTCTAATTTCGCGGGATGCGGGAAGGAGCAGGTCTTGCAAACATGCATTGCCAAGAAAACATTATTCATTCTGCTGGTAACATTATAATTACAATTGAAGTTACACGGCCAACGCGCGGCTCGCCTCGCAATAAAGAAAACAACGACTACAAACAGTGCGTATTGCTGACGCAAGAGTTCATCACACCCCTTTTGAGATGGTCCTTAGATGGCAGGTAAGCGAGCGACCCTCTCGCCCTTGCCCGCAATGTTGGAGGCCGCACAAAGGCTGCGGCGGCGGCGGCGGCAGCGCGGGGTGCGCCGGCGCCTGGGATACGTCAGCCACGTTGACGTGGGCGGATGTTGACCGCCGACAGATTGTTAGGCGAATCTGCTAAGCTCGGGCAATGCTGGCGAGTGGCATCCACGCAACCATCCGTTACCAGATATCTCCGCCAGACTTGAAGTGTGGAGAGCGTAACATTACTGCTTGCTCCACTACATGAGATGACGAAATCAAGCCCAAGCCTTGCACTTCGCGATATACGACAGATACCGCGCTCCCCTTCAAGAGCCAGAGAGGCCGTTTGACGTTAACTCATCAACAACGGCTGCGCTAAGCGGCCTAATCCGTCGATGGGCGCTACTCTTTTGAAAGTAGTGAAAGGTCTTAGACGGCGACAAAGGAATCTCTCGAATGGGCGCGGGCGCCGGTGGCGGTGGCGGCAAAGGGCGACTCTTCCACGGGCTCATATCACGTATACACGTTTGGTACGATGAGGATCGATGTACTGTTACAATACTGAAACTCAATACCGTTTAGGCAACGAAAACATTCCAAGAGTCGTGTCTTGTAAGTATTGGGAATAATTTTGATAGCAAATTGAGTTGGGAAAATCAGGTCAACTTTGTCGTAGGGAAAGCGTGGATATCCTTACATTTTAATAATCGAATACTAAAAAAGAGTACTGCGAAAGCGAGAATTAGCTTACATATCTCTAGTTCGCCCATTAATGCACTACGGGACGATTTGTTGGTACCCTTATAGAATCTCACAAAAGGAATATTTGAATAGAGTACAGAGAAGAGCATGTAAACTTATTTCCGAAGCAATAGAAAGAAAGTAGAGTGGGACTCACTAGAAATCAGGAGGGTTAAGGCAAGACTCAGTGCTTTGTACAAAGTGTATGCCGGTTATCCAGCTTGGAAAGGTATCCACATCCAGCTCAGTAGACCCTCGTATTTTGGTACAGGGGATCACAAACCCAAATTCAGTTCAGGCCACAGAGATGTTGCAAAATTTTCGTTTACAAATAGAACTATAACGGAATGGAGTATGTTGCCTGTGACAGCCTTGGAACCCTTTCCTCAAGGTGTTCAAAGATTTAAAAGTAAATTAACTAATGATATTTGTAAATTTTATTAATTAATAAGTTAGATTTATTAAAATGGTTATTTTATTATTATTATTATTGTTATTCATTGTTACCATTATTAGTATTATGATAATTATTAGATGCATTCGTTTATAGTATGTGTATTGAAGTGTGGTGACGTGTTGTGAAGTGTAGTGCAATATAGAAGTAGACAGAGAAATGAAGTTAAGTTAAGTCAAGTGGAGTGCAGTGTATTAAAAGTCGTATATGTTTATATAAATTATCTGTACAGGACCACATCAATGGAGAATTAATGCGGTTTGCATATATTGTTAACACTGTTATTTTATTATTGTTAAAATTATTGTTACTGTGTTAAAAAATGTTGTTACATTGTATTTAATTCATAATTATAATATGTGAATATAATATGTAAATTAAGTGTTCCACCACCAGGTTGCATAAACCTATCTGCGGATATAATAAATATCTATCTATATCTATCTAAATTAAAAGTATTTTTCATAAACATTTACGGGTATGGCTAATGGAAAACTATATATTTCTATCGTTTCAACGTAAAATTGACAACATTCGATCTAATTGGGTCTAAACCCGTTGCTTGAGCCAAATAAATAATATTTGATGATCATAAAATTGTTGTGAGTTGTGTGGGCCATCTCAGCCAAAAATACATTGATAAAAATACCATTAAATTATATTTATTTGCTATTTCTAAAAAGTAGCTAAAAAGCCGAAAAATGTGGTGGTTATGGGGTTTGTGGGATCCCAGAACCCATGTTAAAACGGTATTGTTGGTTCCGATGTAATTCTAGCATCAAAAAATTACGTGTTTTCGCTAAGCCTCTATAAATCTCTTCAATGCAGCCTAATAGTGAATAAAGAAATGATATCCTGCTCTTTGAAACTATATATATACATATATATTGAAACGAATTGTTATCACCTCCGTGATAACAATGCGTTCCGATAGACTATGAATTTAAACTATGCGGCAGCGGCCGGCGCGCCTCGGAGTTGTGTAAGGGAGAGAACCGGAGTCGGTTCGGCGCGAGGGGCCGAGGGCGGCAAGGCGCAGGCAGTAAGAGAGAGAACGTCCTAGGGTGCGGATGTGCACGGTAGTGGAGAAAAGTTTCTGGAGTGTAAACGCGCGAAAGGTGACGACAAGTTCCTCGGATGAAGACGGATGAAGTGACTCAAACTGTCGATGATGAGAGTAATGCACGCAGGCGTGGTGCCGCAGAATTAGGAAAGTTTTTGACTACATAAAGTGGGTAACGGATGCGGAATTGTGGCTCGAGAAGTGAAAGAAGACACGGCGGCCAAGAGATCGTGATAAAGTAATGGAAATGGGAGAGGAAAC
Source organism: Acheta domesticus (assembly GCA_031308135.1). Lineage (NCBI taxonomy): Eukaryota > Metazoa > Arthropoda > Insecta > Orthoptera > Gryllidae > Acheta > Acheta domesticus. The sequence goes on along the minus strand of JAHLJT010008446.1, from coordinate 9,681,104 downwards.
GGAACAACCCATCCGTAGTCGAGCTGAATTATAGTGAATCCGGTGAGCCATAGGCTAGAATAATTGCTGGAGTTGAAATTTGCTGGCGAACACTGTGGTAACGTTGCAGAAACGTTGGGGAGCACGGCAACGACCGAGAGTGGGGTGAGAGCAGTGGCGGAGGGGTCCCGGTCTCCCGAACGCGGCCGAAGCTAACGAGTCTTCCCGAAGGGCCTGGCGGCGAACCGGCGCGTGGACAGCTGGCGGACGAGGCGAGCGACCAGGGCGGCGTGGCTGGACTTCCTTCCCCTTCGTCGGCCCCCCCGGCGATACGAAAAGGCCCGAACGCTTCAGCGCGGCGCCGGTGCCGGCTTGCCAGCGGAGGAGTAAGCGGAGGGATACGATTCTCAGGTTGGAGCGGCGCGGGTAGAAGGGTGGGAAGGGTTAGCGAGGGAAAGGCAGTTTGCCCTCGAATAATGTTAATTTTATATCGGGGTTTCTTTTATTGTTTTCTAATGAAGCTAAGCATAGGATAAGGAATAGAATAAATATTCACGTGAACATTAAAAGTCAACTAATTGTAAAACAACTATTGGTATAATAAAAAGGAAAATTTGTCCACTACCTTTTCTAGTGCATGCATGATTGTAACCGAAGCCCATTCCCGAACAAGCATCCCGGTCCCTTATATTTCTCTTGATTTTGTGTAGAGTTGTGTATATATATATATATATATTAGAGTTACGGAATATCAACTTAATTAAATTAGCATTAATTTCTAGATTTCTCTGGCACTAATCTGCGGAAGGCGCCTCCGCTAGCGCCGGGGAATTTTTGGCGGGACTCCCCCTCCCAATCCGTCACAGCGCAGCTGCGCCGGCTCCGCCGCGCCCCCGTTGTTTGTGCCCGACTACCCTCCGCGTGTTTGTCTTCGGGAAGCGTTCCTTAAGAGAACGCACCCACCCCCTTCAAGGCCCTTGGCCGCCACCCAGTGGATGTCAACAAAAATTAGGCTCGCCCTGGCCCACGTCTACGACGCATGTCTAGGCTTGCACGTGCGTCCAAGTAAACAACGTAAGACAGAGAGACTTGAGACAGAAGATACTGGGAATCTTCCATTAAAATCCCTGTTCAAACGCCTTCAGCGATTGGACGAAGCATTTCACTGCGCAATTTCCTGTAGCCTATCGCCGAACGGGTTCAAAATTGTAGTAGAACATTCTCGAACTTAAGAGATTTTGGAGGGGGAACCGAGGCAGCGAGGAGAAACAAAGTAACATCCAAAGGGATTCCGCTTTCGACTTTTGACAGAGTTGCATTCTGTTTCGACTTTTGGCTGAGTATCACTCTGCTTTTGACCTTCGACTGAGACGCTTGTTAATAAGACTTCGTGAAGGCACTCTGTGACTACCCTTCGAGGTTTTCACTTGATTTAATCTTGTGGCGAGACTTTTCAAGAGAAAGTTTCTCTTTCGGACTTGATCTCTTTTCTGAACCATAGTTTTATCGGTTCAAGTTATTAATGTGCCATGCTTGGGCCACGATTCTATGAACCAAACAATTATTTTTGTTTAAGTAGACGTGATTATTAGTCTATCTTTGGCATAAGCACGCCGAAGTGACTGCGTTAACCGTAATGATCGCCGCCGTTTACGTCAATGCCCGTCGAAAGTGCTACCTGAAAGCGCCCAATTGACCATCTGAGAGGAGCATTGTTCCCGCCCGCATATTAGCATTCTTTACCTTCATTCGGAACCAGAAAAAAGATAACAGTCCTTGATTGGTCGACGTATAAAAATGGCCGACGCGGCAGATTCAAATAAATTGACAGGTGTAGCTAAGAATTATCTGTGGTTATGTTTTGATATTACATTTTCTTCGATCAGCAAACAAAAACCATAATCTAAAAATTTTGTCAATACTTTGTTCTACATAAATCTTCTAAATAAAATCTTCTAATAAAAGATCTACATAAATCTTTTCTATAATGCAAGACATTTTCCACAAGATCATCAAGGAAGTGGTCTATAGGTTTAAATTTTTTTTCACATCTTTTTTTCTCTCTATTTGAGCCCCTCTTTTGTACAATGGCTATGGCTTTTAAAAATACATTTATTTGATTTTATTATTGACTGGTTTTATTTTCGATTACAAGTTTTATTAGTGAAAGTTTTACTAATTTTGTTTTATTTAGATGTGGATTTGCTATTGTGCTAGCATTTGCCTTAGATATTTTCTGTATGTTACAACATGATACTCCTTACATTTTATACTTTGAAATTTTAATAAATGTGCTTCTTTGTATTTGCCAGTATTTGTATGTTACAAATGTTTTATGTTGCATGTGAAATAATTTTTTTCATTGTGAGTTACTTCCTCTATTTCATTAGTTTGCGTATTTCATTGTCTTTATTTTACTGCTGGACATTTGACTAATTTTTACTATTGTACTACCAATCATTTTATGCTTTGTATTTAATTAGAATATATTTCTTCTTTAATTTATTTTTTAATTTTACTTAAAGTAGTGTTTTTTCTTTAACGGTGTTACCATTTATTGTATTTATATATTGGCAATGGGGTTGAACATTTTTTTACTTGTTCATATTTAAGCATGCACTTCCACTTATCTAGGTCTGATTGTAAACAGATATTCTTGAATAATGACTTTTCTTATAAATAATGTATTCACAGCCTTACTCTTGCGTCGACGTCTTTTAAACAATGATTGACTTCATCCATCTCATTGACTTTTTCTGTGTGCAAATCATAAAAAACAAAGTAATCATAATATAAATGATTGGTTATAAACAACCTGATAACAACTGGATAAAAAATATGAACAAAAATTTTCGAAAATGGCTTGTTAGGTTTGTGTTTATTATTATGAGTACTATTATAATTATCGATTTATGGAAATATAACCTAGTGATGTTGTAAACCTTTACATAAAAACAATTGAAATACTATTTTGTAATCGATAGAATTTTGAATACAACCAATCAGTTACCAGGGCATATTTGGCTATTGACCCCCAATTTATCCCTTGATCACTATTACGCCCCTCTAACATTTCATCGGCCTCCAAGAATTGATACCAACCTCACTGGAAAACACCAATATAAATATTTATTTCTATAAAGTCTTGTTTATATATACGGGGAGATTATGCTATAAATATTGATTTGTAAAATAAAGTTAATAATAAACTTGAATCGTAGTCACTGAATACCACAATAATCCTAATGTCTACCCCTATGGGGTGGTATATTGGTACACCATGACATAGCTGTGTTGATTTTATGGTAGTACGTTGTATGGTAGTATCATCAAGTACTAGTTCTAAATATTCTTAGATTCTTCTTCTGTATTAAATATGTGTAATTTTTGTATTGAAGGAATGTCTAGGTTTTTTGTAAAAATTGCTGTTATATCTAATTTGACTTGATGTGTTTAATCTAAACCAGACCTGCACAACGCCTGCTCCCGCGGGCATTCTGCACTTGCGAGCCGATCGTCTGCCCGTGGCAGCGCCGAAAGTGAAAGTAGTAGTGAGTAGGAAGCTTTGCGGGGAGGGGAGAAGTCTGACGTAGCACGACGCGGCGCGTAGACTGAATACCTGGGCGTCTAATAATGATCCATGCTTCAAAATTAAATGCCCATTTGTTTAAATGGATTATGTCCAGATCTCAAGTTACCAGGGTCATAATTCATTGTCTACGTTCTGTGCACGTTCTGTACCTTTGTATCCACCACTGTATGTATTTATATTTTCTAATTTTTTAAAGAAAATAATATGCTCATTGTGACTCTGAAGCATTATTTTAAAGCAATAGCTTTAAATATATGTTTATATTGCGACTACCCGTCTGTCGGTTGGGCGCCTTAGACGTGGTAGCCGGCTCGCTCAGTCGATAGAAAGGCTTGCCTAAATTGATGAAGATGGAGGAAGTTGGTGGCCGGTGTAAAATAAGAGACTTTTACTCATGTTAACAAATAGGTGGCTTTTATTTAATAAAAAAAGATTGCAAGATTTTACCACTCATGTCGGCGAGCATGCTCCCCTTTCCCAATTCCAAAATATGACATGCACACATAAATAATAAAATAAATTGAAAAGTGAAAATTACTACAGTAAAAAGAACAATATTTTCCTCTAACTGATTCCCTCTTGACAGCCAAGCGCGGCCGAGAATCTTCTCTTCGTCACCCGGTCAAAGGTAAGTAAAAATTGTTCACCAAACTGTTTATGCCTTTCGACCACGGGCGCGCCAGAAGGACGAAAAAGATACCGCCTTAGCGGGGCGGCGTGCACAACAAACCAGAGTTGAACGACCTCGGGCCGCCAGCTGGCTGGCAGGGGCGGCGTGGGACGCCGTAGGACGCCGCACAAAGGGGCGCGCAGGGCCGAGTCAGGTAGAAGACGGGGTCGCAGGCGGGTGTTGGCCCAAAACACAGCGCCGCTCACTTACTGTCGCTAATGATGAGATAATGTCTGCATCAGTTGAATGGCCTTGTCTCTTTCGGTTCACCGCACGGAACTTTAGAGTTCGTAGCAAGTTCGTGAATGATCAAATTGTTCCACGATAAGTTTCCAAACACGAGCACAAGTCAGATACTTTTTCTGAACTATTAGAATGTCAATAAACTTTTCACAATCCGCGGTCTACACTGATTTAAGAACCGCGCACAAATTCTCCTCGAAAACTCAACGTATTCTTATAAGTCCAACTAAGAAACAAAACTTTATCTCTGACGCCGGGCGCCTCCACAATAACGTCTCGTCCCCCTGACCGCCTCTCACCTTCTGTCTGTGACGGCCTCACACCCTCTCTCTGTGATGTCACCTACACGAGTCCTTCAAGCCTCCCTTCCCCCACCAAATTCCCTCAGTATGTTCTAAAACATTCTAGAGCATTGCCTACGTCCGGCGGCTATTGGCGAAAGGGTATTGCGTCGTAGAATAATTCCGCCCAATCATCGGAAGTTTTGGGGCCGAGAAATGAGAGAGAAACCTGAACTCGTTCTCTCTCGCTTCAATTTTCTGTCAAACAGGGGCAGAAATTAATGACTGGGGGGAACGAAAATCTCAAGGGAGGATGGGGAGGGCGAGGGGCGCCGTGGAAAAGTACTGCAGTGCCGCGTGCACGAGAAGACCCCCCAGGCCGCGGGACACTTGGGTGCGACGAACTGTTAGGGGGCGGGTCCAGCGGGTGGCCTGACAGAACCCTGGCGCCGC
>JAHLJT010008446.1:9500819-9674886 GCA_031308135.1 Acheta domesticus | reverse complement strand
ACATATATATATATATATATATATATATATATATATATATATATATATATATATATATATATACACAGTGTCTTTAGTTTATCTTGCAACTCATATCTGAGAGCACTTGTTCGTGTTTTAGTAATTTGGCAACCGCGTCTCTTTTACACCTTTCAAGACAGCCGTGCCTGGCACGTCGGGACAGCAGAGGAGGCAACCGTCAGGTCATAAGCTGCAGCAAGTTTCGTGTTTCTTTGTTGATTCCATTCAAGAGTGTCGGCGGGCAGGTACACGGCTCTCATGCCGAAATCTTTTCACGCTGCACAGAGTGGGTAGGGTGGGGTGGGCTGAGGCATGAGCGTGGAAACAAAACGTCTCTTTAAGCAATTCTGCCCAGTATGCTGAAGAAACAAAACTGTAATATTAATGTGGAGGGGAGTTATCGATTTATTTACAGCAACGTAACAATAATTATTTAAGTAAAGCCAGCTCAGAGAGAAATCGAAAAGATTTATCGTGAAATATTATCGCCTAGCTCTTCATTTTATAACAATAATAATGTATGATTATTATTATTATGGAATCTGCATATTAAGCAAATAAGAAAACTTTAGTATCAGACAATAAACATACCTAGAAATCTTATGAGAGTAATTACTGCAGAGGTCAAAAGTTAAAAATTGAGGTGGAGCGTAGCGGAGCCAAGATTTTTAATTTGGACGAGGAAGTAATAACACTGTAACATTTTGTGGTATGTTCAGTATTTTATCGGTCAATCTCACGATTTATGCGAAAATTTATATTACTGCGATAGTAAACATATGAATTCTGTTGTTGCGGCATGTTACTATGATATTGTGGGGTATTGCTTGCGATATATCTATTTAAACAATATTCGTATACCATGGTTTGAAAAAAGATGGATACAAATAATTCTCCTGAAGTTAAAGATAACTAAAGAAATGACGTTCGGTGAGGAAGTTGGCGCGTCGATTTCCAGTGGCGACACCTCAGATCGTCAATAAATATGATTAACAAACAAGAGTTTCATTTGATGGAATGCGAGGAAAATGAAATTAATTTACCTAAAACACATAAAGCGTTCCTTAACTGCACTATTAAAACCTATTACAATGAACAATAATTATCTCAAAAACTAATATGAGTTACTTTTATTCTGAATTATTTGAATCTGATTTGTTTTCTACACCGACTTGTTTCTTTCTTAATAAAAAATTGACTTGCGGTGAATCAATGGCTGTTTATTCACGTTGCCAAAGATGTTAAAACCCGATGTTAAGGATGTTAATTTGCATAACGTACAGATAGGTACACGCCTGTAGGGTTGCATGTTAAAATGGCTAAAGACGCATGTGACCGATGAAATTATTAAAAATACTAATAAAATGTAACTAAGTAGTACATTTAATAATTATTGAAAATAATTAATAAAAAGTAGTAAAATATAATTATCTTAAAATGACAAAAAGTGACAGTCGAGTAAATGCTCAAAGTGACCATCGTTTATAAAGAGACAGGAGTTTACTCTTTTCAGTGTAGTGGCTGCAGTACGTTGAAGAGTAACAAGGACAAGAATACGTGCTTTCTCTTTCTTCCATCTAAAATTAGACACATTCTCTCAGCCCGAAATCTGAGGGCACGCGACCGGGCTTCGCTAAAAGTGAAAGCGCGTCGAAGGTATTTCACGCGTTGCCTGGGTTGCAACCCAGGCATACTTATATATATATATATATATATATATATATATATATATATATATATATATATATACCGGGTCTTTATCGTATCTTGCAACCCAGGTCTGGAATACCATACTTAACTTACCCAGTTACGGAATATCAACTTAATTAAATTAGCATTAATTTCTCTGGCAATAATCTGCGAAAGGCGCCTCCGCTAGCGCCGGGGAATTTTTGGCGGGACTACCCCCTCCCAATCCGTCACGCGCAGCTGCGCCGGCTCCGCCGCCGCCCCCGTTGTTTGTGCCCGACCACCCTGCGCGTTTTTATCTTTCGGGAAGCGTTCCTTAAGAGAACGCACCCACCCCCTTCAAGGCCCTGGGCCGCCACCCAGGATGTCAACAAAAATTAGGCTCGCCCTGGCCCACTTCCACGACGCATGTCTAGGCTTGCACGTGCGTCCAAGTAAACAACGTAAGACAGAGAGACTTGAGACAGAAGATACTGGGAATCTTCCATTAAAAATTCTTGTTCAAACACCTTCAGCGATTGGACGAAGCATTTTCACTGCGCAATTTCCTGTAGCCTATCGCCGAACGGGTTCAAAGTTGCAGTAGAACATTCTCGAACTTAAGAGATTTTTGGAGGGGGAACCGAGGCAGCGAGGAGAAAGAAAGTAACATCCAAAGGGATTCCGCTTTCGACTTTTGACAGAGTTGCATTCAGTTTTCGACCTTTGGCTCAGTATCACTCTGCTTTCGACTTTCGACTGAGGCGCTTGTTAACAAGACTTCGTGAAGGCACTCTGTGGGCACTCTCTGGCACTCTCTGGCACTCTCTTCGTGAAGGCACTCTCTGGCAATACCCCACTTCTGAAGGAAAACCCTTCGGGGTTTTCCACTTGATTTAATCTTGTGGCGAGACTTTTCAAGAGAAAGTTTCTCTTTCGGACTTGATCACTTTTCTGAACCATAGTTTTATCGGTTCAAGTTATTTAATGTGCCATGCTTGGCCACGATTCTATGAACCAAAACAATTGATTTTGTTTAAGTAGACGTGATTAATAGTCTATCTTTGGCATAAGCACGCCGAGGTGACTGCGTTAACCGTAAAGATCGCCGCCGTTTACGTCAATGCCCGTCGAAAGCGCTACCTGAAAGCGCCCAATTGATTATCTGAGAGGAGCATTGTTCCCGCCCGCATATTAGCATTCTTTACTTTCATTCCGAACCAGAAAAAAGATAACAGTCCTTGATTGGTCGACGTATAAAAATGGCCGACGCGGCAGATTCAAATAAAATTGACAGGTGTAAGCTAAGAATTAACTATGGTTATGTTTTGATATTATATTTTCTTCGATCAGCAAACAAAAACCATAATCTAAAAATTTTGTCAATACTTTGTTCTTTCCGTAAATGATCTACATAAATCTTTTCTATGATGGCAAGACATTTCCCACAAGATCATCAAGGAAGTGGTCTATTGGTTTAATTTTTTTCACATCTTTTTTTCTCTCTATTTGAGCCCCTCTTTTGTATAACCAACTTTCGGATGAGTATGTGGATATGGGCTATGGCCTTCTAAAAATACATTTATTTGATTTTTAGTATTGACTGGTTTTATTTTTGATTACAAGTTTTATTAGTGAAAATTTTAATAATTTTGTTTTATTTAGCTATGGATTTGCTATTGTGCTAGCATTTGCCTTAGATATTTTCTGTATGTTACAACATGATACTCCTTACATTGTATTCTTTGAAATTTTAATAAATGTGCTTCTTTGTATTTGCCAGTATTTGTATGTTACAAATGTTTTATGTTGCATGTGAAATAATTGTTTTCATTGTGATTTACTTCCTCTATTTCATTAGTTTGCGTATTTCATTGTCTTTATTTTACTGCTGGACATTTGACTGATTTTTACTAATGTACTACCAATAATTTTATGCTTTGTATTTAATTAGAACATATAACTTTTTCAATTTATTTTTTAACCCATTTAATCCCAAATAATTTTTTTGTAACTTTTTGAATTTGTTTATATATTAACAACATAAAATAGGTCTGAGGAGAATATTGTGAGAGTAACTGGGACTTTATCAATTGTTGTTTACGAAAAATTGCATGTTCCAAAAATGGAACAGTGGGATCGAATGGGTAGCATGTTTTTAAAAATTATATATAATTTTTAATTGTGTTATTTATTGTTTTATAAAGATAAATAGCTTAAAAATAGCATGAAATATTTTAAATGATTCTGCATGTAGAGGAATGTTGAACGTCTTGCATTTTCTATGTGTTTTTCTTACAATGCCCACATCTAGACTTCTTGTTATGAGCCACAATTAAATGATGGAGCTCATCATAACTAACATCATTAAGCACACTCTTGCACAAGGATCTAGAGATGATCATCCTAATGGGGAACTTGTATATTTCTGGAAGTAACACGTAGTAATTCGCCTTGTAAAACAGATGGGTTTTCCCATAATGTGCTGCTTGGTGTCCTCCTTTCCATAATAAGATAATACCGCTTCCTCAAAACACATTTTTTTTCGTTTGTAAAATCACGAAGCCACTGCTCGTTTAGTGTTTTCCATAAAGAGCCAACTTCAGCAAATTTATCTGAACTTGATAAATGTGAATTATCGGACACGTGAAAATTAATTTTCAAGAAAATTATTTCTGCAACAGTGAATTCAAAACAAAAGTCATTCTTATGACTTGTATGTAAATTAATAAGCTGTACTATTATATTTAAAACTTCATTATCATAAAACAATTCAACCAAGTGCACAGACATAATTTCTTCTTCCGTAAAAGAGAGCGAAGTCCATTCTTTTGGGGGATGCTCTTGAATGTTATGAGGAGTCATTTTCGAATTATCTTTCCCTTTTATTACAATTATCTGATTTTGATACCATTTGTATACGTCTTCCATCTGAAGTTTCATAATGCTGTCTATAATTCAGTGCTATTTTAGGTTCTGAACTTGGGGCCGAAACAACATCAGCAACAATAGATATACATTTTCCAAGTTGCATTCTAACCTGAAAATATGTAATATTGAGGAAGTGCATACAGAATGTGCCAACTAAACAAACTATAATTCCACTGTCTTCTATAATAATTTGGGAGTCAGTTCTCTTGAGCACATTAGCTTGTGTACATACTCTTAGCTGATTCCTGCTGAGGTTATAAAAATTTCAATCTTCGTCACCCCCCCACACACACCGAATCCGCCTCAGAAAGGAAATGATTCTCTGGAGAAGAAATAAAAACTTCTGCGTACAATAATAGTCTTCTTCGTTCAGAATGCTAATGACCTCGTCGACAATTAGGCTAAAAAGGCAAAATAAAACATGCAGGCCATTCGATCCCACTGTTCCAAAAATGGAACATCAAACTTTATTACATAATTTCTGGGATAGGTTTCAGTCAAATGATAGGACGGTAGGTTCTTCATCAAAATACATATTTTCTTCCATGTTTACGAATATTGATATGCAAATACATCACACTGACTGTAATTACATACTTACTCTTTCTTTTCAGACACCTTCTCAGCAAATAGGCGTATTTTTAAGCTATTATTCTTCCTTGTCACTGAGATTTTTTGAAATATGAGCATGTAAACCAGACAACTAATCTTTTCTCTCAATAGTTAAGGGAACTAGCACGGAAAAGAGAGCGAATAATGAAGTTTCTGAGATAAAAGTAAAAATGTTCAAAAAATGGAACAGTGGGATCAAATGGGTTAATTTTACTTAAAGTAGTGTTTTTTCTTTAATGGTGTTACCATTTATTGTATTTATATATTGAGAATGGGGTTGAACATTTTTTTACTTGTTAATGTTTAAGCATGTAGGTCTGATTGTAAAACAGATATTTTTGAATAATGATTTTTTTATAAATAATGTATTCACAGCCTTATTCTTGCGTCGACTTCTTTTAAACAATGATTGGCTTCATCAATCTCATTGACTTTTTCTGTCTGTAAATTATAAAAACCAAAGTAATCATAATATAAATGATTGGTTATAAACAACCTGATAACAACTGGATAAAAAATATGAACAAAAATTTCCGAAAAATGGCTTGTTAGGTTTGTGTTTTATTATTTTGAGTACTATTATAATTATCGATTTATGGAAATATAACCTAGTGATGTTGTAAACCTTTACATAAAAACAATTGAAAATAATATTTTGTAATCGATAGAATTTTGAATACCACCAATCAGTTACCAGGGCATATTTGGCTATTGACCCCCAATTTATCCCTTGATCACTATAACATTTCATCGGCCTCCAAGGATTGATACCAACCTCACTGGTAAACACCAATATAAATTATTTATTTCTATTAAGTCTTGTTTATATATAGGGGGAGATTATGCTATGAATATTGATTTGTAAAATAAAGTTAATAATAAACTTGAATCGTAATCACTGAATTATCACAATAATCGTAATGTCTACCCCTATCGGGTGGTATCGGGTGGAAAGAGCTGTGTTGATTTCATGGTAGTATGTTGTATGGTAGTATCATCAAGTTACTAGTTTATTGCATCTGGTGAAATTGTGAGATATCGCCAGTATTATTGATCTCATTGGGGCTGGAAAAAAGACTTGAAATATTAGTTCATTTGACTAAATGTTCATTAGTGGTGACAAAATTATTTGTAACTCAACTGTTCTCATTTTAGAATATGCTAGTTTTAAATAGGTAATGCATTTAGTTGTTTTTTGTTGTTTTCTTGTACATGTATGTATATTTAATTTTTCCAGAGGAGAAAAATACTGTTTTGAACATTCTTTGTTCCTTTGCTGTTTGACTCCTGTTCTCAAATGTTGAATGATTTTTCTAAGTTCCTTATTTCATATGTGTATTATATTATTGCTGACAAAAATTATATTTACATTACTCTACTGCTTTAAAATGTTCAATTTCACACAATCTGGCACCCTTGTTCTAAATATTCTTAGAGCCTTCTTCTGTATTAAATATGTGTAATTTTTGTATTGAAGGAATGTCTAGGTTTTTTGCAAACATTGCTGTTATATCTAATTTGACTTGATGTGTTTAATCTAAACAATTTAAGTCTGTTATGAGTCCTGATAATGTCAATTAGACAAAGATAAACGTTGGCAATGGAATAGAGACTTATGAAATACACAAAATATTTCAAAAGCTACATACCACTAAGTTATAAAAATATTAAATTAAGTTTTAAGTATCTTTGCCATATTTTATTGATATTGCCCCCAAAAACTGAATTGAATTAGCCTACTTGTTAAATAATTCTCCATTCAAGCAATACACACATTACATTTTATTAATTTTTTTTCTTTTCTAGGACAATCGTTTTAGTTTTACACTACTGGTCATCTTAACTTAACTTAAAAATATCAACTTTAATTACAATATTCAATACATCAAAAACAGTTCATCAAAATCAGAATGAATGTAACCACCAATAATGAATGTAATTATTTTTTAATCTTAAAAATAATCACACAATAAAAATAATAATTATTAATATGTATTAATTTCTAGTATATTTCAAATCTCTGTCCCACAACTATCTATATATTGGAGGGCAGTGGATTCCAAACCTACAACTCTCAATTTCGTAAATGAAACTTAAGTTGACTCGTATGTATGTACAGTGGTAATTAATAAATTCATTATTCTTATTAGCGCAATAAATTTCGCATTTCTAGCACTGAAAGTATTTATGTAGTAGTTCACTCATATGTTTTATAAATCCAGAAGCAAAATTTATTAATTTCCTAACTGCAATATGTTGTGAGTGAGATACACTGAATATAAATAATTAATGTTCATATTTTCATGATGAATTATGATCAACAGTGTATTATTAAAACTAGCATTATTGTCAGAGAAAAAAGAAGAATTACATAAAAAATTGAACTTGTAAATTGTGTAAATTGTGAGCAAAATTAAAATCGTTATTTCTCAATTCATTTATTTTGGTCAACAATGAGAAGCATGTTGAATATATTTCAAACTTAAATTAATTGTTTTACTTTTATTTATGTATATTTGCGTTTAATATTCTTGCTTAACATAATTTAATATTTTACTTAATAGTATATAGCACAATAGTGAAGTTTATAATTCTTCTAGGCCTTTGAAATATTTGCTTTATTTCTTTAATCTTTCTAGTGCTGCCAAGCATTCAACAATGCTTAATTGACCTTACCGTGGCTCATAACAAATTTAGTTTATTTTATTACACACTCAAGTCAAATTAATTAAAACAGCAATGATTACAAAAATAATAATGTTTCTTCAATACAAAAATCACATACATTTAAGAAATAAGGAATTCATAGAAGACTTCTTGAAACAAGGGTGCCTGATTGATTAAATTGAATGTTTTAGAGCAATAATGCACACAAATGTAGATAAGTTTTGAGTGATAAAATACACATATGTAATAAAGAATTTGTAAAAATCAGTCAACATTTGTCAGTCAACAGGAATCAAATAGCAACAGAACAAATGCTCCAAACACAATATTTCTGCCTAGTAAAAATTAAATACCTACACAACTGCAAAAAATGCGATCAAACAAATTACAGATAATAAAATAAATGTACAATGTCAACTTTGAAATACAAATAGCTTTGCTACCATGATCAAACAATTAGTTAAATGAACTGTTAATGGAAGTCTGTTTTCTGTAATTAGGTTAATAACACATTGGTGGTATTTCACGTTATACCCCATACAATTCAAACACCACAATTTCTTCCAATTACACTAAAAACTCGATATCACAGATGTCTAACTCACTACATCATATATCAAGAACATCAGCAAGCCAGAACACAGCTTCGTCACGATTTACCAACAGACCGCCCTGCGGTGGTAAACATTTTAGAACACTTATGTTAATTTGGCAATTAGAATTCAAGGTAATGGGGGACTTATACAAAAATGACAAAGTATCGACATTATTTTCATTGCATTATTTTGGTGTGCTGATCGAAGAAAATGGAATATCGAAACAACCAAAGTCAGCTCCTCGTCCTAGGCCTTGTGTATTTTAATTGAATCTGCTGCGCTTGGCCATTCACAGACGTCAACCAATCACGGGCCGTAATTTTCTTGTGGTTCCAAATGAAGGTAAGGAATGCTAATATGCTTCCCGGCCGGCGACCCTGCTTCGGAGCGGCGCCCAGAACCGCGCGGCCCAGACGACCTGACCGCCGCCACGCTCCTCCGCCGGGACTCTCGGGAGTAGCGTCCCTTTCTGAGACGTCGCCCCGCTGAGTGGGGCAATGACCACGAAAATCTCCAGACGGTGATGTGTACGAGAGTAACAAATTCCAGCCAAGATATATTTTTATCGCATTGAAATTTAAATTCATCTAGCGGCGCTACCAATGCACATACTTTATTGCATTGTTTCTAAGTGCCCTGCAAAATTATACTTCTACATAAAAGAGCAAAAATGTTTTCAACCATCAAATTATTTTCCGTTCCGAGACCCGAAATCAGATCCTCAAAGTTAACGTGCTGGCACTTATACCATAACGCCACACAAGTACCGTATGAGTCGAACAGAGCCATTAAATGAATCAAACAGAGCCATTAAACAGGAATAGCCTGATAGGAAAACAATTAATATGATGATTGATATGGGGAAAACGACTGATATGATACATACGTTTTACAAATCCGAGGATAGATGTGAAAAATTGTTAAAAAGATGAAAATTTGAAAAAAATTCATAACCGAAATCGTAGTACAAAATAAAGAGATTAGAAAACTACGTTCTGCGAGAAAGTCTGAGCCATTCTATAGCACCACTAGTTTATTTATTTGCCGAAACTTATTACACATGTGAAGGAAATTTTAAGAAAATATTTGGAATGTTTTTTGAGAAAATTTGAGTAAATTTCAAGCGCAAATTACACAAAAACTACTCGTTTTTTTCAGAAAATTGTACATGACATTTTTAAAGAGCTAATTTTCTACAACAGATGCTAAGGCAAAAAACTCTATCCACAATTTGGTAGTTTTAAAACTATTATTTTAATTTTGGAATAACCGAGCTATAGCCGAAACTAGGACTAGCAGCACATTTTTTATGATCAGTTATTTCATATGTGAAGAAAACTTAAAGAAAAAATTGGAATGTATTTTCAGAAATAAAATTTCGGTAAATTTCAAAAGCAATTTACGCAAAAATTACTCGTGGTTATGATGTTTTCGTTATCCACATTTGATGCCACGTTATTGTACATCCGCCCTAGCCATTTAGTGAAATCAACACCCTTAAGTCTCCAGGAAACAAATCTACAAGTTCTAAAATCATTTTGCAAAATTTCTGGCTTCATTGTACGCTCTAACTTCTCCAAAAACAGAGCAAACGTTTCTAGTGAGAGCCTCAGACGGATGTTCTCGACGTCATAATAGCACTTCTTTTTTCACGCACTCTTGATTGGTTGAAATACAGCGAATCTGCTTTTTGGAGAAGTTTTGTGGCGTTCGGATACAGTGTTATGAAAATTATCTGTAATTCAGAACAGACCTCACTCATCTAGGAAGTAAAGTAACTTTTGTTACAATCCACGAGGAAGAGAGAGATTTCCTAGTAAAGAACAGTCCAAACCAAAAGTTTGCAAACTGAGTTCACTTGAACGAAGGGGAGAAGCATCAGTAACATATACAACAGATTTCACTGTTCACTGTGAGAACTTAATCTTCGGAGCATCTTCATACCTCAAAATCAGTGTAATTGAATAATCTGAAATTGTTTGAAACCATGTTTTATTTCGTTTGCTTTTAGAGCATTTTAAAAACGTTTTAAAATAATTTTATTGATCATTTTTCGACGAAGTTTTCAAAATCCTTCACCTAGTGATAACATTTAACCCAAAACGTTTTATTAAGACAGTAATGGGCATGTTCAAATTTCAGTGATGAGCACTGTGCCCATTACTGTCCAAAATCGCTCTAAATTTATATTATTGCTTAACACGGCAAACAACGTCCCAAAATTAAATATCAACACTATAGCAATGCATAAAAAATAGTTCCTCAAACTGCAGTGATGGGCACCCATGCACATCATTGTCCTGCATGTCAGAATCATTTACAGTTATAGGCACTCCTTTTTACTTTCTCGCCTTACGAGTACTTCGTAAGAAAAAAGTTATGAAATCGTGCGGCGGAAAACAGGGAATTTTCGTCAGAAAATCTCTTATAGCAGGGGTCTGGTGACAAAAAAGTGGATAAAACCTGTTGCTAAATTTAGAAAAAATCCTCTATCTCGTGGTGTAGTCAAAATCCTTGATTTGTTGCTTCTTCATACTGCAAAATCGATTGACGGCAAAACGTCCGTCTGTCCGTGTGTGGTCAACGCTAGTGCCTAAACCGTTCGGCCGATTTTCTTCAAAATTGATATGCCCCCATGGTTTTTACTCGTCTCAAGGCCTCTTGAATTTAAAACCGATATCTTAGTATTTGAGGATAATTTACATGAAGCCCATTTGAGATTTTCTAACTTAAAAGAAAATGGCTCCAAATTTTTTGATTATATTTGTGGTTGAATAGTGCGAAGAACGTTGAAGGGTACGTAGGTATCAGTTTCACGTAGGTATCAGTTTCGTTGATAGGCCCAAATTTTCGAAAAATGCAAAAAACTTTTTAAATACTGCAAAATTGAAGATAGAGATTTTCGCCTCAGACAAAGTCGGTTGTACAAAATTAACACTTCAATAAGGTCATGTATCATTTTTTGGCAAAAACGAATAGTTTTTGCGTAAATTGCGATTCAAATTGACAAAATACATTTTCTCAAAAACCGCTCCAAATTTTTTCTTTAAATTTTCTGCACGTGTGTAAGAAGGGAAGGTAAATATATAAATAAACTAGTGGTGCTATAGAATGGCACATACTTTCTCTCAGTAGTTATTTTCCAAATGCCGATCATCCGATAAATTATGTGGAGTAAGCAGTTCACTGCTGCCTTTCTTGGTCATCTTTTTTGAAACACATGTTTTTCGCATGTTGACAATTACCGGCTTCCTAATGATAGAACTGATACAAGAACGTTTTGACTGAAATATAAACAGTTGTTCCGGAAGTCGGTCCCGTAGCGCGGTTGGTTGATGCACCTTCGGGTTGAGATCTTCAATAAGGAAGGTGCCGAGTTCTATGCCCCGAGGGGGATTTTAATTTGATGAATGTGATGTTGCAGGAAAAAAACATTGAAGAGTGTAGATACTTTATTGAAAATCATTTGAAGTACTTCTACTCACGAATAGATTCAATGTAGATAAATAGACAGGACTTGTCTGTGTTTTCCCTAACTGCGCCTTTTAAACAATTTTTCAACTCTGTTACTCGATTTCTGAAGCGTATGACATCAACGTTAAATCAACCGTTGTCTAGTATACAGGGTGAGTCAGGTAACTTTAGCACCTCCTGTAACTTGAACGGTTGAAGTTATTGCAATGCAGTTTTCACGAAAGTGCATGAGGGAAAGGGGCTAATTGACACGTGCATTAACTTCTATTTTATCACTTGTATTTTACGAGATTTTTTAGGTCACTTTGTTTTTTCAAATGGAACTATACATATTTTTTCAGTCCACCATGACGAGCGTAAAAAGACGAATCCAATGATGTACATATTGTCATATGTTAGATAAGGATTTTTTTGATTAATTTTGATTTTTGCGACCGGGGTTTAACGGACGTTTTGAATAGTCCACCACACAAGGTCATGCAGCGCTCCACCAGCACACGTGCGCCCGGTGAAGGGAAGGGAAGGGGAGGGATCTTATTTGAAAATACGAAACATAGTATTCCAAGTATTCACAAAACCATTGCAGTTTTTTCCTGAACTGTGCTTTCCATCCTTGTGCATTTTTCACATTTTCGTCTTTCTTTGATTGAAGGAATTAAAGGATGGAAAATAAGAATTTGTCATAAGTTTGTACTGTAATAAAATTGTTTATAACTTCAACTCCATTTAATGGGATTTCATAAGATACGTAGTAATGGGATCTTGAAACAAAGCACAATAAGAATAAATAATTAAAACTGTACAAAAATATATTGTATATTTTGAGCAAACAATTTCAATGTTAATACGAATATAATAATAACTTAAGGATAGAAATAATCTTATTTCAATAAATACTACTTAAGACAAATCCGTATTTTTCAATCCCTAAGAAACCCAAATTACTGAAAATGGATTAAGATGAAAAGGAGAGTTCAGGAAAAAGTGCAAGAGTTTTGTGAATACTTTTTGTATCCTCAAGTACTTAAATCCCTTCCTTCCCCGACCCCGCGTTTGCTGGGCGAGCGCTGCGTGACCTTGTGGGGCTGGCAGTTACAATGAAAATATCCGTTAAACACTAGTCGCAAAAAAATCACAATTACTCAAAAATATGCTTATCTAACATATGACAATATTTATATCTTTGGATTCGTCTTTTTGCGCTTGTCATGATAGACTGAAAAAATATGTATAGTCCCATTTGAAAACACAAAGTTACCTCAAATATCTCGTAAAATAAAAGTGATAAAAGAGAAATCAATACACATATCAATTAGCCCCATTCCCTCATTCACTTCCGTGAAAACTGCATTGCAATATATTCAACCGTTCAAAAGTTACAGGAGGTGCTAAAGTTACGTGACTCACCCTGTATATATCTGTATGAACCAATTTAAGTAAAATTATGAGCATTTTAACGCTAAATTGTAATACAATATAACCAGAAGGCATGCGATGTACTTACATATCCCTAACGGTTCAAAATATTATTACTTTCTCTCCTTACGAATACTTCGTAAAGCGATTCACCGCTGCCTTTCTTGGTCATGTTTGAAAGACATGTTTTTCGCATGTTGATAATTACCGGCTTCTAATGATAAAAACCGACACAATTACGTTTGACAAAAATATAAGTAATTACGAGAAATGTACTGGAAATGTCTGTATATATTTGTTCAAATTTTTAACTTTTAACAATTTTTTACTTCTCTTCTTGGAATTGTAAAGCGTATGTACCATCGTATCGATTGTTTCTTTATAATGCATTTACCATTTTATAGGTCTGTTCTATTCTTTCATGGCTGTATTCTACATAGGCGGTGTTGGTGGGGCGTAGTGTTATAAGTGCCGGTTCGTTGACTTTGAGTCGGGTCTCGGTACGGAAAACGTTTGCTCGTATAATACACTTTTGCTGGTTTATGAAGAAGTGGAATAGCAATGAGGACCGTATAGAGGAAGAGCGAGAAAGTATGTCCGCTGAAAGCACCAATAGTTTTGGTTATGACTTGCTCTGAAAAGGTGAAAACACGTACGAAAACGTAGATTATAAATCTGGCTACCATACGCCTAGAGCGGATTGCAAATAGAATCAGACGAGTTGACTTAAACCCCTAATAACTGAACCATAGACTAAGGATGTATAGACAGCTCACTGCCGGCAGCGGGAGGTTATGCTTGGAAGGTAACTCATTCAGAGATGGCACCACCGTCGCATCTTAGTTCCGTAAAATGTGGTAACCGAGTAGAGTGCGCACAGGTCGCGACTCTGCCCCCACTACCGATTTTCACCCTTCCACCCCCCCCCCTTTTGCATATATGCAAAGATGCGCGTTAAGTTATACATTTTGCCTTTGCATGCAGCAATATTGTGGAATAGTGAATATGACACGTATAACAAAGTGCTTGCAGAAAGGTTTATAATAATAACCCATAGTAATTTTATGCGTTATCATATTATATATATATATACACATATAATTTATTTGATTTTTACTATTTTTCATGATAACATTTTTTACATCATGAAAATTAGTAAAAATCAAATAAATTCAAACACAATACGTAATCTCCAAAAACACTCCTGATGTCGCGGCACGATATATAATACTTCTCGAGCTTTATACTCGGCACAAAAGCTTTGTACTCCTTATAACATTTACTTATCATCTGGCCCAAAAACGTACTTTGTCGGCAACAAGGGAAGCGGCCAGGCTTCCAGATTTCAGTGGAGGAGATAAGACAAGAATAGAATGATCTCACGAAAGATATCTTCTCGAAAGGTTGGCCAAGAGCAACATTCTCATTGAGTGTTCTCAGTACAACACCGCGACCACTGGAGGCTCAATGCAAACTTACGTGCACCTTTGCAGATATGCAAAGTCCAAAAATCCCTCTTTAAAATTACAACTATAAACAGAAACTAGATACCAAATAATTCAATTCTTACAAAAAACTTCACTTTTAAACCATAAAAAACCATTCAATGAAAGTAATTAACAACTACAAAAAAAATCAAAGTAGAGCGACAAGCACTCCCGGAGTGAACAACTACTCACCGAGAAAAAAATTTCAAAAAGACTACTAATGCTCAAATTGTCGAGTACCCAATGAATCTAATGGTAAATAAACCCTTTCCGAATACCTCATAGTGCACACAAAAGCTTATAATACAGAAATATAACCGTATATCACTTCCAAAAGTGGCTTCAATGTAAGCAATATATATGTAGTAAATATTACAATTTTTACTTTCCCGAATACTTACACGTATAGGGAAAGTTATGTAATGCTGCGCGAAAAAACTGCGGATTTTCGACAGAAAAACTCTTATTACAGGGCCCTGGTAACGAAAAAGTGGATAAATCCACTTGCCAAATTAAGAAACAAAAATCCTCTAACACGTGGTGTAGTCAAAATCCACGTTTTATAGCTCCTTCATACCGTAAAATCGATTGACGGCAAAACGTCTGTTGGTCCATCTGTCCGTCTGTCTGTGAACAACACAAGTGACTAAACTGTTCAGCCGATTTACTCCCAAAGTGATATTCCCCGATCGATCTGACTGATGTCGTGGCCCCTGGAATTTGAAACCGACATTTTAATTTTGGGGGGTACTTTTCATGAAGCCCCGGGGACATTTTCAACATTTTCAAAAAAATGGCTCCAGACGATTTGACTATTTTTTGTCAGGTAGTCTAAAGGTCGTTTAAGAGAATAGCATAGGTCTCATGTTGGTTGAAAACTCTGGTTTTTCGAAAATTGAAAAAAATCAATTTTTTTTCGGAGTCTTCCTACAGCTACAATTGTAAAGATACAATTTTTTCTTAATGAAATATGTTCATAAAAAACAAATCTTTAAATAACGGGATGTTCAAATTTTCGAAAACATGAGTATTTTTTGCGATATTCTGTGTCAAACATGTGCAATTTGTATTTCCTTTAAACCATTTTTTCTTAGACACCTCACAACAAATTTTGATTAAATTGGGACCTTAGATAGCATAAGGTAGCTTAAGAGAATGGTGCATGTCTCATGTTCGTTAAAATGCCTAGTTTTGCAAAAATTAAAACAAAAATATCGGCCACTTCTTACAATACTCCGTTTATACGTGCATATACAGAAAAGTAAAATATACTATAGTAGTGGCCAGCTAAAAAGACCAGCTAACGTGACGTCTGAAAAATGCCACTGTCGGATGATAACATGTATTCCTACTCAATTTAGGGTAGTTTCGTTTCGTTTTGTTGGCACATGCCGTTGCCAACCTTCACACAATTACCCTGTGTATATTACGTTTATGGGGTAGGGACATTTTTTAAAATTTAAGTTTGCAATGAAAAAATGACTACTTTCGTAGATTCCGCCAACATTCAAGCTATTCATGAGGATTGTGCTCTGTTAGTTTGCTATTGTTGCTAGCAATTCGCATATTGCGGTTTGCTATTTTTCATAAATCTGCATTTAGTGATTTCGTCAGATGTATTAATTTAGTTCTACGCATTTTTATTTTTATTTATTTTTTTCAATCGTTTTCATCACTAATCATAGTGGAGTTAGTCGAGATAGTTTTAGTAGTAAAGGTTAGTTTTTTTTATTTTGTATTTTTTGTGTAAAATTAATTTTATTATATTTATTATTAATTTTTCTAAACCCAATTTATTAATCACTAAAAAATAATGGATATCCCAACTACATCTGGGTCTTTTCTTAGTATTTTATCTTTTAATGATAAAGTGATTTCAAAGTTATCTTCAAACAAGAATTGTAAATTTATTTTGTGGATTGTGGAGGAAAACAGTGGAAGGAGAAGTAGTGTTGTTACTCAGAGGAATAAGTATTGTCAATCAAACTGATCTGACATCGCAAATGGAAAAAATTATTACAGGTAAGATTATTTTTTTCCTAAATATTATCTTATACAACTGACACGTGTAATTTTCATTTTTAAAATATGATTGATGTATTTATTGTCTACAACTATTAATTATCATTAGTTATGAATTAATAGTAAAATTCCAATTTTCTTTTTTCAACTTTCTGTATGTTTACAGGTGGGTGTGAAATCTATTGAAAGAATTATCAACCAGCAGCATAAAAAGCAAGAAGCTGTGAACACACCTAAAAAGACCCCTAGAAGGACTCATCCAGCTTTTATATTGTCAATTTTATGAATGATGGAATTTCCAATAAAATACATTGTAATTTGGGTGCATAATCATTTAAAATTTTAATTACTTTGTTATTAAAGAATTTTACCCATCTATACAATGATCGCCGTATTTTATAGTATTTTATGTGAAGTATCATGAATTATATTTTATGTAGGTCTTGGTATTTCTATAAGAAACCTGTTCTTCAGAGATTGGGGGTTATGATACATTCAATTTACAAGACTCTCAAACCTCTATGGTGCGTATAGTAAAAAACATTGATTTTATTTGTGGCAAGGAAGTCAGTTATGCCCTTGTGAATGAGAGTGAAACAATTATTTTTAAAAGAGAATACTTCCTAAGCAATTATATTAAGTACCCAAACAAAGTCCAGCACACCAAATATTGTAGTTTTTTAATGAAACATGGCTATATTTATGAATGGCAATTTCTTATATTTTTTTCTGGAACATTAATATTGTTTCAGTTTTTTCTAGCTATTGTAACCGTATGTTGGTAACATTTTCAACATTACTT
Source organism: Acheta domesticus (assembly GCA_031308135.1). Classification (NCBI taxonomy): domain Eukaryota; kingdom Metazoa; phylum Arthropoda; class Insecta; order Orthoptera; family Gryllidae; genus Acheta; species Acheta domesticus. The sequence goes on along the minus strand of JAHLJT010008446.1, from coordinate 9,657,190 downwards.
GTAACGTGTAAACAACATTAGTTTTGGGCAAGTGGCACCACATTTCTCTCCTCAAATCCCACATGCCTTTCGAAATTTTCTTTGACATAATAAACTAATTTTAATAGTTGTCCTACATTGTCCTACCTTGAGTTTTTCACAATCCCCATAAGCACTACAAGAGTGTAAGTGGGGTAGTAAATATATTAATCTTTTACTACTTGGATGCCTTTTGGGAATAATTTGGTATGAATTGTAAAACTGGAGTATGTGGAGCATTTGGAAAACTGGAGTACAATACACTGGAAACTAGAATACAATATGATCATCCTGATTTGATTTATTTAGCAAGTTAATGAGATTTTTTTACTACGAAATGACTGCATAATCAGAGAGTAGTTTATGGTATTGTAGTCACAATAACTGATAATACAAGAGTGCAATATCATTGTGCAACTTTATTCACTATTTACTGTGCCATTTATATTGTCAGCATACTACATTCCTGTTTCAATAAATAACTTTTAAAAAATCAAAAGTTCTATTTATTATCATAACTATCCCTGTAACATGTACCACACCCTGTTTTAATAGAGAAGAAATAGGTATAAGTCTGTCACTGGTTAGAAAAGGTAACTTACTGACTATTACTTATATTAATTATGAATTTCTTATTTTTTAAAGCATCACTAACTGTTGAAAGATAATTTAATTAAGCAGGTAAATAAAATGGATGCATCACATAAATATTAAATATCTCAGGACTATTAGAAACAATTAATTAGGTCACAAAAATTACCATGTATTTGTAAATTAATAATCTTAATAATTGTGGTATTTATTTCATTCAACGCAAATCTTAACTGACAGGTAAATCATGAATAAATTGATAACACTACCATCTCAAAATCATTATTAACACAAGTCAACAGATAACTTTTACCAAAAGACCACAGATAACTTTTAAATGCATGTTTTTCATTTACTCTTGGCGCACTTTAACATCACTCGCGCGTGCACTTTCTGATAATGATAACTCTTATTTGGTTTAATTGTTCACCGAGTTAATATTCGTATCTAGATGAAAATCTTGTTTAATTTTAACGAAAAACGAGACATACATTACTGTACTGTGAATTCTTCAACCGCGCGAGAAATGAATGACAACAAAGGAAACAAAAGCAAGAGAGTTGATCGGAATGATTGTTTCATAAGTTGGCTATTCCGACAGGAAATCCTTTTAGCTGCCATATTGCGAATCTAGTGCGGCCTAATACACGGCCTAGACTATATGTATATACGTATGTATAAGAAAAATAAAAATAATTGATTTAAATATAATTTGTTATTGGAAATGCCAATATTAATTCAATTTTGCTTCCTCACACTTTAACTTATCGACAATGCGGAGGCTACAATGGAATTCCGCTTAGCGCTCGCGAATTCCTGGGAATTAAGTACATGTCATTGTTAAGAGTCGCGATAACAGCTAGAGGCGCGCAACTTGGCGACAACGCGGGATTAGCCACCACGAGTTCGTACATTGCTGTGTGTCTTCTGGGAGCAAATAAAAAAACCTCATTCCTGGAAAACATTGCCTTTGATATTAACCAGCCATTCAGCAATACTGAAATTTGAAGGATATAATTATTTGTGCGAAATGAATGAAAAACTCAATAGCTAAGATGTTAGTAGCGCAGAAAATGCAATATCTTAATATTGCGTAGCTGTTTTTTATAATTCGGGAAAGTACGTGCTGTTCTACCACCACTAGTTCAGTTTTTTGTTATCTGTGGGGGCCCTTTGATCATGGGGGCCCTGAGACACGAGCCTCGTCTGCCTGTGCCTAACGATGGCCCTGCTTGCCAAAAATGCACATTTTAGTAGGTATCCCAGAATTTCAAAAAACCTGCACACAATACACTTCTCCCCACAGCAGGTCACACACAAGTTTTTAACTGTATTTGATGTTCAATAAATAAATGTAGTTAATTGATTTGGTCTGCAACAATAATACATTTTTGCACCGACATCAATTAGTGTCACAAACAGCATTTTTCTGTGTGGGGGGGGAGGAGGTATATTGTGCAGCAGACTAGATGTTTCCATACAAAAACTGTTCCTGTAAGCTGAATTTTAATTTTTTTTTATTGGTTAATTTATTTAAGCGTTTTCAAATGACATATTGAAAGTCTTTCGTTTCTATAGAAAATGAGTAAATACTGCTTTTATGATGAATGGCATCTCTAGCCGATTTCCTATTCTGAAGGGGGTAAGTTCTATGAGAGGCCCCACCCCTATTTTCGTTATTTAACCACCTTTGGTCAACTCCTTTACATCTTAGGAATAACTCTTTGTCTTTGAAAGTCAGGCCAAAGACTTTGCCAGTGCATCTTGTCTTGAACGGCGATCACGCTGCAAACCCATTCACAGCTTCGTAGAGGCAAATGGTGAGGTTTCCGTTGCAGTCGGCGGGGCGAGCGCGGTAATCCGGGTCTCCGGGGCCAGGCAGGCCTGCTGGGTCAGCGGCCCGAGGCCCAGTGCTTGCCGTCGCCATGGAAACAACTCATGTTCCCCTCCCCGCGTGATATTTCCTAGGAAAACCCCCACCACCAACAGAAAGCCAGACAGCCCTTCACACTTCCCGACGTTGGCGCATCCTAGCGGTGGACGGGGAACTATTCAAAGGATGTAACTAAAAACACGCCTGGTGAGCCTTCTATATACATCTTTACTCTCTGATTGAACACACCTCCGCTAACGAATCCACAAGGTTTCGATGCACAGACGAAACGTGGAGCACACCACTAAATATTGAAGTAAGCCTATGGGGCCACATTCAATTCACATTTTGGTTGCAAGCTTACAGACATACACGACACAGAGATTACATGCAGAAGGCAATGCAGAGGGAAATCTTATTATTACCCTCCTTACAATTGCTGTGCTCATCACTATACTGGTGCCCACGACTGTACCGGTTACCCTATTTCATTTGCTAAATAAGGTGTATTATATGTTAGTGTAAATTTAGTGTGAATTGAAAAAGTTAGAATTTCAGTTTATATAGGTTATTTACAATTTTTGGACTTTCTGAAAACAAGAGTTTGTAAACTGAGTCAAAACTAGTTTAATTAGCAATACAACTGTCATTTACTATTTAAAAAGAGAGAGGAGTTTGTGAGATATAATTGGTTTTAAATACCTTTCATTTATTTACTTATTTATTTATTTGTCAAAAAACAGTAAAAACTGTATATGACGTGTGGGGAAAGAGATTTATCTGCGCACATTTTCTTGAGGGCCAGAAAAAAACTACCTCACGAGTAGAGACTGGTGTAAAATATTGTAGCTTGAATTGTTATCATTAGGAAGGATCCTTAGGAAGTGTGTACATTTTTTCAAGTGTATATAACTGTTTATGAAATTTTAAAAACGCTATTTATTATTTTCACTGTGTTCAAGTGTTTTTAGGTATTCTTGTCAGTGCATATTTTTGGGTCTGTTTTTCTCCTTTTTGCTATTTCACAAACAGTGTACTCTTGTGATTTTAAATTATACTGTGCCCGTCGGTTTTTCAATCTTGCCTTCATATTTTGTTCTAAACTTCTTCATCCTCCATCATTATTTCCCTAAACCACTACTTTTAAGACTGTACAATTTTCTTTGTGGACAAAGTCAGATTTGGACCATCAGCAATTGTGTGGGAACTACATACTTCTCTGTAGTGATCCACTGTGTGGTGTGAGAAGCCCCGACGCCATACACTGAATACGGACTTCGCAGCGTCGGGTTGGTGAACAGCTTTACACCCAGAAAAAGTCTGCGTGATGGCACGAAAGAGGCGGAGATCGCAATATAAACCACTGTATCCAATTACAAACAAAGATGTCAAGTTGTAAGTTTGTTTTCAAGTAAAGTATACGTAATATTGAAAAGTATATATCAGCCCGCTTTTATGATTATTAATAATAAAATATACTTATTTTAAACCAGTGTAGATTTTAGTTTAAAGTAGCTAAAGTAGTTGAAACAACTGACGCCTTTTTTGGGTTTGTTTACAATTTTTTAAAAAATATTTCGAGTTAAATCTGAAAATTGACATTTTTACTGAAGTTTCTTATTACAGCAGTATAGCATGTGTGCAATTTTCAGACTTTTGTCTTGTCAGCCAACGGAGATATTGCTGTAAAAATTGAAAAAATCCAAAATTCCAATTTTTAAGAGAATGTAATTTTTGAGTGGTACCTTATTTACCAACAATATTTGACAAAAACTAACTGTACTCTATGTGTAAAATAACAGAAAAAAATAAGACTGATTCTATTCATTCTTTGAGAAATTGAATTCCTTCATTCGCTTTCCACAGATTTGATTGCAAATATTTACCAAATAAAACGTAGAAGGTAGATAAATAATATTTTTAATTGCAGGCCAGAGTATACTATATCCAATGCTTTTCATTCTAGAAAGCTAGAGAAATCCAGAGCTGAGGTATTTAGAAAAGAATAAATGTCTTCAAACGCGAAAAATAGCGCATGGCGTAAAACAAAATTGGCCGCTATTTGTAAACTAGTACAATAAAAAATTAAAGATGTTTTTGAACACCCAAAACATGAGGAAATTTATGTACAAAACATGGATTATTTTGGAAATTGTCGAGCGACCAGGGCTGGACCACTTACAATGGATTGACCCCAAAAAATAAATTCCATATAAATGATCTTTACATTCGATCATAATAAATCATTGTTGCAGGCAAATTTCATTGTGGAGAAAGTGTTACGACTGTATTATCGTGAAACAACTGAAAAATGCGCAAAACACGACCTCAGTATTCTCGAGTCTTATTTTCCGAGACAATGTTCGCCCACACGGTTAAAGTAGTTACAGAACAGTCCTAGAATACGGTTAAAAAGAGTAACAAAACGCACCCTACACCTCGCATGGATCCACCTGAGTTCTGACTTTATCCAAAAATTTTAAAAATTCTGCGTTTTCTCCTCTTGAATAGCTTTCTGCTGCCGTAACTCGAACCATTCACCAGATGAACAGAGAACGAGTATTTGATGGAAATTGTAATGATTCCCAGACCTCGGGATAGGTCAGCGACTCTATAGAAGATTTTACAAAGAGATTTGATCAAGTTATAGTTTTGGAAGTAAATATAAAATTTCACGCTATACTTACGAAATTACTCTGGGATTTGGCAAAAGCATATTACCACTGAGTACCGCCATAATATTCTGAGGAAATATATCCAATAGTTTCCACACTTTTGCGGGTAAACATTGTACTTAAAAAATTCAAATGTTTGCGGTCCGACAGCGATGTCGCTAAGGCAGGACCACCGTGGCGATCTGGGACGGAAGAATCGCGGGTTCGAGTCCCGCGTCGGGCATAGGCGTGTTTGTGTGTGTCGTCCTTTCACCCTCTTTATCACAATTTCATCTACCATACCAAAAGCACTAACAACACTGGGGAATAAAAATCGTATCTAGCTAAAAATGCCGAAACCTTGATAAAAGCAGGGATCGAACACCGAAATAGTTACGGTAGAGGTATTGATATCGGAATAGAATTACCTTTACCTCTATTATTCCTTTATTCAAAATACCTTTAAAAATACCGGTATATGACGACAAATACCGATATTTGTAGAGGTATTTTACCTTTATTCGACGTCTATACGGGTAAAATACCTCCGCCATGGAAGACCTCGCCGAGGAAGCAAGTCACTGTGCCAGATCACAACCTGCTCCAAACGTGAGTGCGGATTACCTTAACAACCGCCCCTTCCCCCGCAGATACGGCCTAGAGACTTTTTGGTCGCGCGCGCGTAACGCCACGGGCAGAGTGGGAGTACAATGGGAGATAGGAGAGAACAACGGCACCCTCGTCCCTTCCCTCACCCTCCCCTCCTCTTACTGCCTCCCGCGGGACTATCCTGTCACCCGGCTGGAGCCAGCGCCCGCCGATGCAGAGGCCATGGGCGGTGAAGGCCGCGACCCCACTGCCACCGAGGATGACACCCCAGTAGCCGCCGGGGGCAACGCCCCGGAGCTGATGTCGAACGGGCAGAGCGGAGGAGTAGGCGCCGCCGCGCCACCAACACCGGCCGCGCAGGACGGCGCGCGGGCCGATTGGACCGCCGCCCAGATGCAGCCACAGGACGCCGCTCCAACCGCCGACGCCGAGAGTGGTAGCCAGGACTTAAGGCCCATTCACAATGCAGACGTAAACATAAGCTTAACGCACAGACATAAACTTAAACATAAGTGGTAGACTGAAGCATTCACAATGTACAACATAAGCGTAAGCAAAGATTTGCTATTTTCTGTGGGCCATTCTAGTTACTATTGGTTGGATGTGAGAATCTATATTTTATATATATTGAAATTTTGTGAAACGTATGTACTGTGGCACAACAGCTCTTTACGAGCCAAGGCCTATACCAGCGGCGTCTCGGCCTTGGGGTCATGAATTGGGTTAGGTTAGGTTAGGTATTTTAATTTTCATAAAAAATCGAACTAAATGGTACTACTATGAATATAACAACGAAACTCAACTACAAAAAGATCGTACGCTACAAAACAATGCAGAAAACCGTCGAAAATCAATGGGTCTATCGATTTCGATACTCGATTTTGAGTTAAACGTACTGTGATTGGTTCATTTATTTCTGACATAAGCATAAGCACAGAAGCTTGAAGCTTGCAACCTTTTAAGTTAACGTCTTATGCGTTATGCTTATGCGAGTGCATTGTGAATGAGTCCACTTAAAAACGTTGTCCTAACTTTTATGTTAACGCTATGCTTATGTTTATGTCTGCATTGTGAATGAGCCTTTACACAGGGTAGAGCTGGCCGCCACACAGCGAGTCGACGCCGACGGCATCCCAGTACTGGCCGCAATTAACCGAACCAACGGCCTGAGAGCTTCGTCTGCGCAGCCAGCTTCCGTGCGCAGCGACGAGCCACGTGGCCCCGGCGTCGCCCTGGCGCCTCCACCCTCAGTTGTGCCAGCGGCTAGAAGGGGCACCCCGGAGCAGAGATCGGGCCCTCCACGACCGGACACGGGCGCCCAGCAGGAGCAGCCGCCGGACACCCGGGACCCTGACAACTGCCAGGCACGCATGGAGGACAACAGTGCGGAGGTGGTCACCATCGGGCCCTTGGCGAGGTCGTCATTGGTGAGGCGTCTACGAGATTTATTTCAGAAGGCGCACTCGCGGCGATGGCAATCCCAAAAGGCCCAAGGGATCTACGCGGGCGCTCTGGCGGGGGTGGGCAAGGAGTCAGGTTTCTTCACGCGGACCGGGGAGCACATGAGAATACCTGTGTACAAGTTTCTCTTCCCGGCCCGCCTCAACTCCGCTCCCGCCTTAAACCACTGCCCTGGTAACAAGAACAAGGCTTGCCGGAAGGGCTGCACCCGCCCAGACGGCACAGCCGCGTTCGAAACCATAGGACATGTGACCAACGAGTGCCGATTCAATTCGGCGCTGTGGCACGCTCGCCACAACAACATCTGCGAGCATTACAAAGAGGCCGCAGTGGCGAGCGGAGGGAAGGTCCTTAAGGAAAACCAGGTAGTGGTGGATAGTGAGCGCCCGGATCTCGTTCTCGCGCGGGGGCTACACTCCATTATCGTAGATGCAACGGTAGTGGCGGCGCGCGCCGGTAAGCTGCAGGAGAGATACGAGGAAAAGAAGAGTAAGTACAGTGCCTCCCGCGCAGCTCTCCTCAGCGCCGGCTACGCCTCCGCCGAAATGATACCGCTGGTGGTGGGTGCCCTGGGCGAATGGTACCCCGGAAGCGACGCTGCGCTCCTAAAGGTCTCGAATGGCTATCAGCTGAAAAAAACTAAGACAGCGTATCATAGCTGAAGCCATCACTGGGAGCGCGGCGTGCTACTTCGCCCACACAGCCAGGCCCTAACTCGCCCCGCGCGAGTACAGAGAGATTGTCGACAAGATCTGTGCCCCCCCTCACCGCACCAACGGCAGCAGCAGCAGCAGTACCGGCGATGCACTCGCGTCACAGGCGCCACACTCGTCCCTCACGGACTAGAACTTTTTTTTTCCTTAACATTTAAACTTTTTCTTTAGCTATTAACTCTTCTCTCTCTCTCTCTCTCCCTCTCTCTCTCTCTCTCTCTTCTTGAACCTTTAACTTTTTGTTATTTTTTTTAAATATTTCTCTTTAATTGTTAACTATTGTATTAGAAATTGTATTTGAAAAAGTCTGAATTTTAAAGGTATTATACCGGTATTTCAGTAGAATCATACAGGTTTGGGACGGGAAATCATTGTGATTTTTTCCGCTGCGATGGCTCAGAGGAACAATTATGGACACCGCAGAGTTTCTGACTGGGGGGGGGTCTTAAGGTCGAATCTCAACGGTGGCGTATTTTGGCCACCAGACATATTCTAGCTTGGTCGAGTTCTGTCGTTGGTTGGGAATAAATTACAATGGTCTGGTTTTCTGAACGGTAGTTCTCTATCGTTTCTCTAATCAGTACCACGCGAATGCCGCAAGAGTACTTAAAAACGGGCCACGAATCGCGCATTATCTTTTGTTTTCCATCCTTTCGCCTTACTCTTTCACGCACTACACTATTAGACCTCAGGAGACCAGTCAGAGTCTGGAGTTTGTTCCTTGGAGTAAGCAGTTCACCGCTGCCTTTCTTGGTTATGTTTGAAAGACATGTTTTTCGCATGTTGACAATTACCGGCTCCTGATGATAAAACCGATACAATTACCTTTTGACTAAAATATAAGTAATTGCGATAAATGGACTGGAAATGTCTGTACATATTTGTTCAAATTTTTTACTTTTAACAATTTTTTACTTCTCTTCTTGTATCTGTAAAGCGTATGTACCATCGTATCAATTGTTTCTTAATCATGCATTTATTATTTTATAGGTAGGTCCTATTCTTTCATGGTTCTGTTCGACACAGGCGGTGTTGGTGTCGCGTTGTGGTATAGGTGCCGGTTCGTTGACTTTGAGTATCGGATGTCGGGTCTCGGTACGGAAATCGTTTGCTGGTGTAATACACTTTTGCTGGTTTATGAAGTAGTGGACTAGCAATAAGGACTGTATAGAAGTAGAGCGAGAAAGTTTGTGCGTTGGAAGCACCACTAGTTTTTGTTAGGGGTCTTATGAGAGTTTACTTGTTGCTATTAAATGTTAAGAGTGACAATATTTGGCAAAATATTATGAATTAAATTATTTCAGATTTAATTTTTATTTATCTAATTCTGTTCACCAATACTTTAAATGTAAAGTTTTCAAAAATTTCTTCATTAAAAATTTCTTCAAATTGACTTCTCTTATTTTTCGTTGAATTTTTAAAATATAACAATTTCTGGAATCTAGTTTATGCGAAATTTGATTCCAGAAATTGTTGCATAATGTTACTGTTATGGTGGTGCGCGGCGAGTTGAATCACGCGCCGCACCACCAGCACTCGGCGTCAGCACAGCGAGCAACGGACCGTGGCGAGACCGGGAGAAAGAGGAAGAGGCGGCCAGCTAGCGAAGCCCAGGAGTGGTTGCGAGGCTATGCCGCCGGCGAGAATAAAAGCGGGCCCCGCCGCCGAGCGGGCAGACAGTGTTATAGCAGAGTTCCGAGTGTAAAGTGACATAGTGCGGCCAAAGTGATATATATTTAGACCAGGCAATTGTATTATTGGACATTCTTCTTGGCAACTGGTGAAACTGCATTGTACTTTGGACATCTATTGGTAAAACGGTAACCCTGCTTTGTTATTTGGTATTATTCTTTGGTTACCGGTTTGTTATAATTGATTTGCTGCATTTGTGGAATAAAAACGTTGTTTACGAAACTTCTGTGTTTTCCTGGATATAACAGTTACAAAATTAATTATACAAAATTTAATTTATTTATTCAATTAATTTTCACTGAATTTAATTGAAAATTTGAATTTTGAAATTGTCTCTACTTGTAGTATTGAATTGTCTTGCATACCCACTCATTTATGCCATTCTGCAAAATTTTATAATTTCTTAACTACATAACTAACAATTTAAAACCGCCGGTACAAGTATATAACAAGGTAAGCATACATGCAAACAAAGGTTGATGCAACATTTATCATTTTTGGTATAAACATTTATCTAGAAACTAGCACCAAATTGTGGGTTGTGGAACAACTCGCCAAAGTTCCGAGACAGTCTACGCACTGCAAACATTTTGTGGTTCAAGACCCTACGTCGTTGAGGGAATCACAGGACACAGCGGTGGATCAGAGCACCACGGAGGTTCACACATGGCGCCGACGTTGCGTCAACCACACAAATAACTGGGCCATATTTTACTCATAAATTTGGTTGGGAGAACCGAATTTTAATGTGCGGCAAGCATTCCTTTTTTTTCAGTGTATGTGTGAAGCGCGCACGTATGTGTGGGGCGCGCACATATGTGTGGGGTGCGACCGTAAGTGTGGGGCAACCACGTATGTGTCGGGCGCGCACGTATGTGTGGGGCAAGCACGTATGTGTGGGGCGCGCACGTATTTGTGGCGCGCGCACCAATGTGTGGGGCGCGCACCTGTGTGGGGCGCGTAGGTATGTGTGGCGCGCGCACGTATGTGTTGGGCGCGCACATGTGTGGCGCGCGCACATATGGGTAGCGCGCGCAAGTATGTTTATCGCGCACATACGTGTGGCGCGCATGTCAGTGTGGCGCTCGTTTGTATGTGACGCGCAAAATGACGCGCAATATTAAGCAATATGATTAAGGAATGTAAGTTATTTTCTCCGTGTGAGCGAGTGTCTTTGCCGGTATTCAATACCTTTTCGGTCCCTGCATAAAAGTACATGAACCTGCAAGCGAGGTAATGGTATTGAGCCCCGGTAAATGCAGGGTGCATGCACGCATGGTCTAAGTCGGCCTATTCGCGCGCAAAAATATTCATGTTTGCAGCAAACCTTTTTTCATTATTATATTGTAATGGTTTCTTGACCTCTATAAACAGACTCAGTACTTTTAGAAAAAAATTATTTTTCACTAATGTCAACTAGTGGTGCTTCCAACGCACATACTTTCTCGCTCTGCTTCTATACGGTCCTTATTGCTATTCCACTACTCCATAAACAAGCAAAAGTGTACTATACCAGCAAACCATTTCGGTACCAAGACCCGACAAACGAAACTCAAATTCAACGAACCGGCACTAATACCACTACGCAACACCAACACCGCCTCTGTCGAACAGAGCCATGAAAGAATAGAACCGACCTATAAAATAGTAAATGCATGATTAAGAAACAATTGATACAATGGTAATACGCTTTACAAATACAAGAAGAGAAGTAAAAAATTGTTAAAAGTTAAAAATTTGAACAAATATATACAGATATTTCCAGTCCATTTATCGCCATTACTTATATTTTAGTTAAAAGGTAATTGTATCGGTTTTATCATCAGGAGCCAGTAATTGTCAACATGCGAAAAACATGTCTTTCAAACACGACCAAGAAAGGCAGCGACAAACCGCATTACGAAGAATTCGTAAGCCTAGAAATTAATAATAATTTCTAAACCGATAGGGATTGTAAGTTTATCGCACGCCTTCTGGTTATATTGTATTACAATTTAGCGTTAAAATGCACATAATTTTACTTAAATTGGTTCATACAGATATATACTAGACAACGGTTGATTTGACATGTATACGCTTCAGAAATCGAATAACAGAGTTGAAAAATTGTTTTAAAAGACGCAGTTAGGGAAAACACAGACAAGTCCTGTCTATTTATCAATATTGAATCTATTCGTGAGTAGAAGTACTTCAAATGATTTTCAATAAAGTATCTACACTCTTCAATGTTATTTTCCTGCAACATCACATTCATGAAATTAAAATCCCCCTCGGGGGATAGAACTCGGCACCTTCCTTATTGAAGATCTCAACCGGAGGTTGCATTAAGCAACCGCGCTACGGGACCGGCTTGCGGAACAACTGTTTATATTTCAGTCAAAACGATCTTGTATCAGTTCTAACATTAGGAAGCCGGTAATTGTCAACATGCGAAAAACATGTCTTTCAAAAACATGACCAGGAAAGGCAGCGGTGAACCGCTTACTCCACATAATTTATCGGATGATCGGCATTTGGAAAATAATTACTGAGAGAAAGTATGTGCCATTCTATAGCACCACTAGTTTATTTATATATTTACCGTCGCTTATTACACACGTGCAGAAAATTTAAAGAAAAAATTTGGAGCGGTTTTTGAGAAAATGTTTTTTGTCAATTTGAATCGCAATTTACGCAAAAATTATTCGTTTTTCCAAAAATGGTACATGACCTTATTTGAAGTGCTAATTTTGTACAACCGACTTTGTCTGAGGCGAAATCTCTATCTTCAATTTTACAGTTTTTAAACAGATTTTGCAATTTTCGAACAATAGGGCCTATCAACGAAAATGATGCCTACGTCATTCCCTTCAACGTTCTTCGCACTATTCAACCACAAAATATAATCAAAAAATTTGGAGCCATTTTTTTTAATTTACAAAATCTCAAAATGGGCTTTATGTAAAGTATCCTCAAATACTAAGATATCGGTTTCAAATACAAGAGGCCTTGAGACGAGTAAAAACCATCGGGAAATATCAATTTTTAAGAAAATCGACCGAACTGTTTAGGCGCTAGCGTTGACCATAGACGGACAGACGGACGGAATGCCGTCAATCGATTTTGAAGTATGATAAAGCAACAAATCAGGGATTTTGACTACACCACGAGATAGAGGATTTTTTTCTAAATTTAGCAATAGGTTTTATCCACTTTTTTGTCACCAGACCCCTGCTATAAGAGATCTGGCGAAAATTCCCGTTTTCCGCCGCACGATTACATAACTTTCTCTTCTACGAAGTATTCGTAAGGCGAGAAAGTAAAAAATAAATTGTTATAAAAATACTGAGTCTGTTTATAAAAGTGAAGAAACCATTACAATAAAATGAACAATATAACAGACGTTAAAACATTCATAATAGAATTGTTTTTAATGTGATTTTGCCTGTTTCTTGCGGAATCGGAATATTTTGGGATATTGGACTTACTCATGGGTAGGAACATATTTTCCATGAATGTAGATGAATATAATTATAATATTAGATTTAAAAATCATATTAGTATATATAGCTCACTAGAAAAAACACATTTACACATGTACGTTGGAAAAATCCATGTTCAACAGTATTCTAATACAATCAGCAATCTGATACTATTAAACTCTCATTGAGCAAAATGGAAGATAACAAAGTTGAAAAATAACACAAGAAGAAGAAAAATGTAACCTACTTTTGCGCGCCGTGTCATTTCAGGATTCAAGCACACAAAGCCAACGCAGTCATGGTGGGATGTATCCAATAGCAAAACGTTTTTTCTGCAGCCACGTCCAAGTGCCCGCCCGCACCTGCATCGTTTGCCAGACTAGCAGATAGTTGAAGGATTGATGGGTGAACCTGAGGTGGTAGCTCACGTGACTCTTCAACTTGTTTTCGACATGGCCTTCGATCTCGGCCTCGCGCCCACCCGCGCGCGTCCACATCCGCTCGTCCATGTACACCACCACGCGGCTGCTGCTGCCGAGGCGATTGTGAGAGGTCAATGTGACATTCTGAAACAGGTGGTGATGCCTATTAGATTGAACATATATTTATTTATGTATTTGGTCAAAAAACAATAAAAACTGTATATGAGGTGTGGGGAGAGAGACTACCTTCGCACATTTTCTTGAGGCCCAGAATAAAAAAAAGTCCGTATTTTATTTAGAAATTTACTTGCGTAGAACCTTAGGGTTACATTCATTGAGTATACCGAGTAATGTAAGTTTAAAACCATCTGCAGTTTTTTGAACGGTTTGAAATTATTGCAAAGTAGTTTTCACGGAAATGCCGGATCGATACAAGAATTCATTTCCATTTCATTTGTATTTTTCGAGATTTTGTGTTATCTTTGTTTTTATAAATAGAACTACACATATTTTTATAGACTATCGTGACGAGCGTAAAAAGACGAATCCAGTGATACACCTATTCTGTATGTTAGATAAGTATTTTTGGGAGTAATTTTTAGTTTTTTGCGACACATGTCCAACGGATACTTTGAACGAAGCAGTCAGCCACACAAGGTCACGCAGCGCTTCCCCCTGCCAACGCTCGCTCGGAAAGGGAAGCTTGATTGAAGAAGTAAATAATCATGAGATCCCTTTTGTGTGAGGGAAAAGAGATATATTGTAAGCTTTATCTATCCAAGGTTGACGCGGGATACCCAAACATACATTCAAATCGCAGGGGCATAATCCACTTCAAGAGATTGAGAACCTCGATCATAGAGGTACTACTATTCTACACGTCGATTGATATAAATACTCCCAGAGTTGAAAATGTAGCATCTGTGCCGACCTAGCTGGTAGGGATACAGGAGAGTCGGGTGAGGCAAAGAGAACCAAGCAAGCAGCCATAGCGCATAATGTCGTAATCTAATGGGAGAACAATATTGGATCATACCTGCAGTTTTGAAATAAAATTGGATACAGCTCATAAATCGAGGTATGATGGTGCAGTCAATTATGATAGGAGAATATGAAGGAAAAGAAGAATAAATTTATTAATAGATTTCACAAGGAATAAAACTATTTCGTTTCAGCTCTTTCCATCTTAATACATTTGATGTATTATTTTACATTTGGAATTGAATACTTTCAATCTATGATATTTGGTGGATTTGGTAAATTCGTGTCGCCATACCCATGACCATGAATTGAAAAAACGACACCTGAGAACGGGAAGCACATTACAGAACTGGCCGTGGTGGGCAGGAGAACCCAATAATGAGCAATTCAGGAGGTGGAAAATATCCCTACAACAACGTCCGAGATGACTAATGTAGAATCAACGTCATGTGGCTGCGCTATAACGCCTACGAAGGAAGTTGTTATCAGGACTTGGTCCAAGACAACAGCGATCCTCAATTTCGAAATTACTTGTGTGATAAATGTTTTGTTTTGTGTGGTAGGGTTACTTGTGTGCGTGAGGGACTCTGCTACAAAATTGTGTACTTATTTTTCTTTAGAGTCAAATCACTCTCGGAAAACATTAAAAAATTAAAACATTTTGCAACGCACAACTGGTATTGAGAAGAGTTAGGTGAAATTGAGAATAGAAAGAGAGAAAGCAAGAGAGGAAAAAAGTAACTTGTTTGTAAATTAAAGGGTTGATATTTTGAGTTCTTGTTACTGAATCTGTTGGCATAGGACATTAACATTGCAAAGATTTGGCAACTTTTTTTGTTTAATTTAACAATTTTGTATAATTTAGGTTTTATACATAGGCTAAACCAGCATTGAATAGAACTTTTGTAAATTGTACAGCTGGCGAGATCTGGTACCGACCTACCGTCGACTAGCGGATTTTCCCCTCAACCAGTTATCTTCCACCAGCGGGGCACCGCCCCAGCCGAGACAAGCTGTAAGCTCCCGGCCGGTCTCCCGGCATGTGTGGTAGTGTAGTGCATGTTAGTGTAAGTGTGTGTGTAAGAGAGGAGAGGACCAGGAAGAGGAAGGAAAGATCGCGCGCGGTCCGTGGCCCGTTTGTTAGGGTACTGCTCCGACGCGAGCGACCGTCGTAAAGGGACCGTGATGAGATTCTTGGGGGATGTGCGGGCACGTTCGATGCCGCTGCACCAGAAGAGGCCACGCCACTGCCGCGAGACGCCAGACCGCCGCTGGTAACGCATCGCCGCCACTTCGCCACCCGCTCATGAGTCGTCTGAAAGGAGCCGAACGCTGTACGGGTGTGGGGGTTGAACGGACGAAGGAGTGCCCGGACTCGACCTGAGAGCCGGCCGCCGACAAAGGCCGCGGTCATTGTCGCCGACATCGCCACCGCAGCCCGTCGCCAGCCGCTCGTCCGACCCGGTGAACGGGGAACACCAGCCGCACGCCAGCCACCGCGCACCGCCTACATCACCGCTGCTACCGCCGACCCGACTCACGTGCCGATGCCGCGCCTGGGGAGGCGGAACGCCCGGACAATGACCCAGAAGGGTCGACTCACTAAGTTAGTTGTAAGTTAGGTTAAGACAATGTAACTAGTTTTAGGAGGCTTCACCACAAAATTACTTGCACTAATTAAACTCAGTGATTAAGAACGAGTCTTTCAATGCCTAATGCATGAAAATTGCCCAGTCACGCATGCGTCCAGCCCAACTTGCAGCCGGGGCGTACGAAGCAACGTAGCGCCGACGAAAATCGAGAGGTAATTCGGGCCACCCCTGATATCCATCTTGCCGAGCTCGATGAGAGTGTGCGGGGTGTTACAATATGTATGTGTATGTATGTGTATATAGTATATGTGATTAAGAACAGATCCACATTTATGGACCTCCAACTTTTCACAAGTAAGGTGGGATATTGGGGAGGTTTTAATTTATGTATTTACTAATTGATACACGAGGTTGGGCGACAATAAAATGCTGATTGAAGTATTTGAAGATATGAAATGTATTTTCAAATTTTCACAAAACTATTGCATTTTTGCCTGACGTATTGCTAAAGATGTAGTTGTACGCCACGCCAGTGTGGTTCACATTCTACACCATCACAAATTCCAGTTCCGCTTTCCATCCCTACACAAGTTTGGTGAAGATTTGAAATACATTCCTATCTTCAAATACTTCAATCAGCTTCCCTTCCCCGAGCGCGCGTTAGCAGGGAGCGCTTCGTGACCTTGTGTAGCGGACTGTTTCGTTCAAAATATACGTTCAACACTAGTCCCAGAGTTACTCCAAAAATGCTTATCTAACATATGACAATGTGTATATCATTGGATATACCTTTTTTTCGCTCGTCACGATAGACTAATAAATATGCATTATTCTATTTGAAAAACCAATTTATCTCAATATCACAAAATGCATAAGTGATAAATAGAAATGAGTACTTGTATTGATTAGTGTCAAGGAAACGATAAACTTGTTAAAATTTTCAAAACTCTTCCAATGATGAGAGAAGAAGTTTAGTGACAAGCACATATACTTTGAAAAGCAACATGATTAACAAATTACACCAAACGAAGGCTGAACTCCTTTCAAACCATTGCAAAACATTCATGAGCTTCCAAAGAAAAATTAAGGAGCAAATTAGTCTTCCTGACTTTTCACATCAATTTACACTCCTGATAATACTCTTATCCCCAGCCGTTGTTATAGAAGGGGTCTTAAATCTGAAATGATGCTGCCGAAATACATTTTCGCGCGACGCCTTGTCACGCCGTGCGCAGATCTGCTGGAGCGCGTGGCCACACTCCCACACCTTCAGTCCTTCTTTGCCAAACACGCCATACGACTTCACACCACGCCGCACCACTCCACTCCACGCCATGCCACGCTATCATCGTGCAACACCATGCTCTTTCTCGCCTCTCACCACCACAGCCCTGTTGGCTACGGGACGGGCGGGGGCGCGGCGGGGGCAGGGGGCGGCGGCCGACGGTGGCTGCTGCTACTGCTGCTGGAGGGGCTGGGTGAGCAGCCGCTCAGTCACAAAGTCTATGGCCCGAGCAGTAAAATGAGGCATGCTGGGCGCGGGCAGCGGGAAAAACAAGTAGGACGCGCGAAATTCATATTTGCGCCCCATTATTCACTGCATCACCACGGAACTCCCATTACAGACAGGAAGCTAGCACAAAGAGCGCCCAGCTGGGCGAAATGCTCTATGTTTATAGGCAGCGCCGGAAAAAATCTGCTAACAATTAGCCACATTCCCTCGCGCCCTTCCTTTGAAACTACATTGCAATAACTTCAACTGTTCAAAATCTGCAGGAGGTGCTAATATTACGTGGCTCCTGTGTATTGGTGTACGATAAATAAGTTATGTACTAGTGTAATTTCGCGCCTCATGCTTTCGCAGCACTCTACTTCACTTCAGGTCACTTCACTGAAATATAGAATATTACACACAGACGTGTCACTCCACAACACTACTCTGCACATATTAAATAAAATAATAATATTAATACAGTATGTACTGTAATAAGAGGAATATTAATGCAACAGTGTGCAAAATAGCTCTAATGTACTATGATGAAATGCATATATAGAGCTAAGGTTATTTTTCTGGTTTCGAGGAAAATGTTAGAGAAAAATATTTTCACAGGCAAACTGTTAATCTCTAAAAGCTCGGTTCGCGATTGGATATTTCCCAACGCCTGTTATCTACACTCTTGTTTGAATTTTGCGTATCTGATTTACTCTGCCAATGTATGAAGGTTTTCCTAATCGACGAAGAATTTCATTTTAATATGAATAGCGGGTGAACGCTTTATCCGGACCACAGAGTCGGTATTCTATACGCATTTTCCCCAGTCACTGCCGTATAGATCTCTGATTTCGGCGAAAACAACCTCGAGTTTCGAGAGGCTCAGCGCCTCACGCTTGGCGGAAGAGGGAACCTCGCTCGGAGGGGAGGAGATCGCTGATTAACGGACGTTCCGACCGGACGTTAATAGACATTAACTGGCCTCTAGCGTCGCTCGAGCTTCGCTGAGCGCTCGAGAGTCGCCAAGCGCTCAACCGCTGCCGGGCGGGCGGTAGCTCGGCCGCTTTACGCATCTTCGAGATGTAAAGTCGCCGCGCGCAGCGATTGCAAATCTTTCATTTAATTGTAACTGATTAATAGTAATCGAAAGAATGAGGCACGAAGCGTGAGACAGGAACACAAATGAGACAAGAAGCATACCAAAAAAGATTTGGTGGCACTTAAGAAAGATACGAATATAATAATTTTAAAAGAAAAATTGAAAGGGAGATAAGGAGAGATCTCAGAATGAAAAAAAATTAATACACGAAATCTTAAGCTCATTGGAATCCCCGAAAAATATTATGCTAGCTCTAAAATAAGGAAACTTTGGATGCACTCTACTAAAGAATTGCAAGTTGGCGACGTTTTTAACAGACAAGAGATAGCAGCCTCTTTCTAGAGAATGGTGTACTCATATGCAGATGAGGATTATGACAAAAAAATAGAATATTTTCTAAGATCATTGAAAAAGAAAGAGATTATCTACAAATTCTTGCCATCACTAACAGAGAGGTTGAAGTGGCGGTAAAAGAACTAATGTATGGGAAAACACCAAGGAAAGATGGTATAAAGAATAAGATCATGAAAATTGGATCACCCCAGCTTAAAAATCAACGATATCAACTTATAAGTTAGGTGCTACAAAAAGAATATATACCAAAACAATGGATATTTAGTTACATCATGTTAATTTGCAAGAAAGTGAGAACGAATAACATTAACAATTACACTTTGTTAGTTCACTGTCTGGTATATTTAAAGTCTTCACAAAATTATATCATGAAGGCTCAAAAACGCAATAGAAGAACAATCGGTCGAACAAGAAGGATTCCCACCAGGTTTCTCCACAGGCGACCACTCCACAAGTTTTAAATCAAATTTCAGAAAAAGCACAAGAACTCAACCTTTCAATATTTATAGCCTTCATAGATTTACATTAAGCTTTTGATTCCGTGAAACATCTTCCAATGTTGAGGACATTAGTGAAACAAGTTCCCAGAAAAATAATTCGAATTATGAGTAAACTTTACATAAACTGTGAGAACAGAAAGAGAGACAAATTCAAACAAGAGCTAGGAGTTCGACAGGGAGACCAATGCCAAATTTAATACAATTTCTAAAAATAGACTACTGTTCTCACATACGTTTTATTTCAACAATCCGTTGATTTAAATAGAGAACCTTGAAGATACGCAAGATTAATATTGATGAAAGTCTTTTTATTAATTCAATAAAACTATTAATTATAAGCAACGGTTGCAATCTATTTACTTCTGCATACGACCACATTTTAAACAAACTCACTGGATGATCTATCAATTGTAAACAACGGACTGGTTAAGAGGGCTATTATGACAGCCAACTCGACCACTTACCAACGATACCTTGTTCAAAGACGAGTACGTTTTGATAGCGAATATACACTCCGTTGAGTTTTGAAAGAAAGTACATTATTCCAGGGAAGTTTCTCTCATTTGAGTAATTAACAAGACATTGCTTGAAATAAGAGATATAATTTGACTAAATAATCATTACATAGAATTACATAATTAAACATAATTGTCTTTCATTAGTGTTTAAATGGCACGTGAAAACAACGTAGGTGTTTTTAGAATTGATAAAAATAACTTCTGGAAACACAGCAGGTGTTTCATTTAAATATTATGTCACTCCAAAAGTAATGCACATTATTTTTTTTAAATAATTTTCTTGTCTACGTCTTTGTCCTTTCCTAGCCAGATTTCTCACAATAAATCTTCTGGCTTGAATTTAAATTTAGTTCAAACTGTTTCCGCACGTGTTGTTCTGGCATCAATGGTTTAAGATGACAGTTGCAATAGATGTGCGTCGGAAGCGACGTGCTGTGATAGAATCGCTTTGCTGTCGTAATGAGAAGGTGGCAAACGTTCACAAGAGGATAAAAATATTTATTGAAATGATGCTGTTGATTCCATTCCATGGTCTTCCAGAGTAGCTGGCGAATGAGACCAAGCGAAGACCCAGCGGCAGACCGCACCCTACACTTCATCCTGACAATATGTAGCGCAATCATCATCTCATTTTGGCTGACAAATGTGTAACAGCGAAAGAGTTCTCAATGACTGTGTGTATAGGAGAAGCGAGTGTATGCAGAATATTGAAAGAAATACAGTTGAAATCGTTTTGTGCTAGGTGGGTTCCAGGAGATGATGACACCGTTGTGAGGACATTTCTGAACAAATGGAAATTAAATTGGTGGCCAAAGGGAAAATCGCAACACAATTCTTCTTTACACAAGGGTTATTGAGTAAGCTGAAAAGAAATCACAACAACGCTTAATCTGGCTCATGATCGCGCAAACATTACACTGTCATTGCTGTCACTCGTGGGGGCCCCGCCTCGTAAGCTGCTGACGTCACATCCACATTGGAAGGCGTTAGATACTGCAGTGAAGAGCGCAAAGCGAGAAGAGTTTTGCATAGATTTGCATAACCGCTACACACCGCTTGCACATTGCATGATAAGTGGTATGTTGGTTATTACGGTGTGCAACAAAACTAATGACCGTAATTAACATTTCATGCCCGAACGTATATCAGCACATACAAGGGACATTAATACTGCTTCGAAATAATCCCATGATGTTATAATCAAGTGCTGGCACACATATGCACGGTTTATGAAGTTCAATCACACGAGCTTAACAAAAGCATTTCACATGTATTTCACTAATCACATTAGTGGATGAATACAGACACTTTCTATGAGCCCAGGAGAAACGCGGCATGACGCCGTACACATGAACGTTAGTCAAAGTGGATTTATGGTTAATAAGCTAAAAAAATAGCTGTGTGTGCAGCACATCGTACTTAGGCAAAATATGTGCCTTACACGCACCCTACAGACATCATCCCATTAATTGGCCTGTATCATGAGTTAATAAAAGAGCGCAACATCGCGCCTGATATATGTGGGCGTTCGTAGCCGACTTAAACTTCCGTTAGTGTGTGGTGGGGGACGCTGGCTCACTCATACGCGCAGTTTCGAGCGCCCAGCCAATAAGAATTGACGTAAGAAGTGTGCAAATTTCAAATAATTTACTTTTCGGAGGTACAATTGCCGACACAAAATGGGTAACGGCCAAATTCAGAAGTCCCAGTCTTTCCTCGCATTCTAGCACACTGTACGGACGATAACGCCATCTGGTTCTTTCATAGTTAACTATTACAAAAGAACATTCTGAACCAACTGCCAACGACTGAGAAGCTGATAGGCTAGATTTCCCGCAATCATGATCTCTAGAATGAACGTTCTCTATAATACGCGTGTTTATCCGAATGATTGAGAGTATTGGCGTAGAAGGCACAGGGGGGCGCGGATAGTCTCCATCGCGTCGTCATGCAAGCCATTCGATCGTCTACAAGAAATATATCAATAAAGATAATATCATACATTCGGACATAGAAAGTTCAGCAGATGCAATAGAATTAGTGGATTTGAAAAGGAAATTTGGAAATTTTTAAATCTGATTTACTTGCAAAAAAATCAATTGAATATCCCCTCTTTTAACGCAAAACAACTTAAGGATGTGAACGAATATTACCGATCCGAGACGAAGAAATGAAGTGTGCGAAGGCGACTCCAGAATCGGAAAAATAATTGGGAGTGGGAAGTTTTGGCCAAATAATAGTGTTCAAATATCAGTGTTTACGAAATTTAAGATTTTTGCAACAATTAAAGTAGATATTCAGTAATAATTTTGTATCGCTGGTCAAAATTGTTATTTTGCAAGATTCACCTCAAGGACTATTTGAGGACCCTTCAAGCAGGAAAAAACATTGAAGAGTGTAGATACTTTATTAAAAATCAGTTGAATTACTTCTACTCACGAATAGAATCAATGCAGATAAATGGAACGTGTCTGTGTTTTCACTAACTGCATCTTTTAAACAATTTTTCAACACTGTTATTCGATTTCTGAAGCGTATGACATGTCAAATCAACCGTTGTCTAGTATATATCTGTATGAACATTGTTTAAGTAAAATTATGAGAATTTTAACATTAAACTGTAATACAATATAACCAGAGGGCATGCGATGAACTTACATATCCCTAACGGTTCCAAAAATTATTACTTTCTCGCCTTACGAATACATCGTAAAGCGGTTCACCGCTGCCTTTCTTTGTCATGTTTGACGGACATGTTTTTTGCATACGGACGACGGTTTGTTACGGAAGACGTTTGCTGATATAATACACTTTTGCTTGTTTGTGAAGCAGTGGAATAGCAATAAAGGCCGTAAAGGAGCAGAGCGAGAAAATATATGCGTTGGAAGCACCACTAGTTTTTCGTGTGAGCCTGCATATGTGTTGACTTACTAGTAGATTAATTGGAAGGTGGTTCGTGTGCTGGCACAATCTCTTCTAATATATTTGTCTTTTTGGTGATAAGGGCATCCAGTGGAATTATTTCGAAGACCCTGTATAAAGTCTTGGGTTGCCGCAAGGCGTCGTATGTTTTAGTTTTGAATCTACGAAATATATTCAATATACGAGTAATTATTACATCTCTGTGGTGTATTAATCCATTCACGTTCCATAGTATAATTTTATGACTTAGCAACGATTCTATTTGTTATAATTTCTGTTTTAGAATCTTCGGAATGGTTTTGATATCTTCGGAAGGACTTTTCAATTTCTTGGCGCATGTCTATTTGGGCAGTAAGGAGACTATATGGAAGGGGACTGTATCAGATTATTAAATGTGTGGGTGGGCAATAAATGATATTTTTCTGTGAATGGGTGTGCTACTTTAAGTTGGGGAATTTTCTGAGATTAAAAATGGTATTTTTTGAGTGGAGGGAGAAGTCGTCACTATACATTTTATATGTGAATTATTTTCAATGCATGTGTAGAACTTCATTTAATTTCGATATTCGTTAAGTTTTTGCACAAATGTTGATGATATACTGATATTTGACTCATTTTGCGTTTACTTTTCATAGCGTTAAATTGTGGTCGCTATATTTCGTTCATTAAACCCCAAAATATCCAAGCACTTTTTTCAAATTGAATAAAACTCAATTCAATAAAATAATAATACCAACTTCATATGATTCTCTACAAACGATTAAAAAGATGTGAAAATGCCGTGGCCGAAGCGATACATGAAAATGACTGACGATGAATGACTTCATTGAAAACAGGATTTTAAGGAGGATCATACTAAGCGCTCAACGCCCCAGAAGGGCTTGTAGACGCGTTACGAACGCAAAATAAATTTAAAAAGAAACTTATTCATCTTAAATACGGATATTATTAGTTTAAATAACAGTATTAATTTTTGCTTTTCTGAGACACGCGCTGCATCTAAATAACAATAAATTAAAGAAATTGTGGACGTTATTACTATTATAAGGTAGTAGCTTCGCTGTTGAAATTACTGATTCTTCCATATGCTCTGAGAATTTGTGCGTTCCCATAAGACAGGCCTGTCCAAAACCGTGCTCCGTTGCAATTTTGCTCCGCCCGTGTCCCCACGCAGCGCGCCGGCGCAAGTTAGTCACCGTGGGAGGGGGCATTCCTTCAGTCCGTGCGAAAAGACAACGGACAACCTGCTGCTGGCTAGCTGCTGCACTTTATCTCAATGGCAAGAGCGAAAAGTGTAGACATTTTGTTTCATAGTGGTTCTACAGGACTTATATTCTGACCATCCATCTAAAAGACAGAAAGATTTCGAACGGCGAACTCTTTGGAGTATTATGAATATTTTCCACAACATGAGTTCCCAAAACTACATATGAACGCAGCCAAAGTAATTTCTATGTTTGGGTCCACATATGTATATGAGAGCTTCTTATAAGCAGTTAACAAAATCGAAGTTTCGAGGAAGTTTGAGCGACGAGAGACTTCGCAATTCCTTACGTTTGATGGCGACAAGGAATTTTGTGACCCACAGCAAACGAATTGTAAACAAAAAAACAAGAAATAAAATTGTTACAATGAAATTGCTTTTATTTGTTTTAACTGAATCTACTTATCCAGGATATTCCGTTTTGCTCCTTAATTATGTTTCAAACTAGAAAATAGAAAGGAAACTTACTCGCTGGAATAAAATTAAATTAAAATTTCATTTGATTTTACATGAACTGGGCGCGAAGTAAAACATTGTCGTATTTGATCAGTTCGAAACGAGCTAGTACGACTGCCGCTCCGCGAGAAGTTTTACGGTAGCGCTGAGTAACTGGCAGCCGGGGACTCCGTTGGGCGGTGGCGGAAACAACCGAACCGACGCGCCCTTCGTCATTTGTCGAAGCGAACATGGTGCTCCAAAGCATAAGCGGAGCAGAAATCTCGAACAGGCCTGCCAAAAGATGACCTTCTTGGCATTTACGCATTTAGGGAACATTTGTAACAACTCATGTTTCCATGATTTTGACTCGCAAAGCAATCGACTTGCGTTCTGAAGATTGTTTCAAATACCATTCTGGTGTCAGTGTCGCATGAAAAAAGAGTCGCTCAATGCACGTTGCATTTGGATGGAAAACGGCTTGAAGGGTAGATTTGTGAGAGAACTGCGATTGACTTCCAAAGAAATGGGAGTTGTCATGACATGCTAATTTCTTATAAACAATTACATATCTCGAAAACGAAAGGCGATAGCGCCGATCGCATTGCGAAATTTTGCATCAAAGGCAGTTTAGAAAAGACAATAAAATAATTTTGCAAAATTTGTAAATTTATAAACACTTTCCAAATTTTGCAATTCTGAAGAGGAAAAGGTTCCCTTATATTCCGAAACCGAAAACTGCGAATTAACAATTTTTCAACAATTAAACATTTTATAAACAATTCCGAAATGTGCGCTATACGGCCCGGAAGTGTCCTCAAATTGTCTTTGAAGTGAATATTGCAAAATAACAATTTTGACCAGCGATGCAAAATTATTACTGAATATCTACGTTTAATTGTTGCAACTTTTCGTAACACTATTATTTCGCCAAAACTTCCCACTCCCAATTATTTTTCCGATTCTGGAGTCGCCTTCGCACACTTCATTTCTTCGTCTCGGATCGGTAATATTCGTTCACATCCTTAAGTTGTTTTGCGTTAAAAGAGGGGATATTCAATTGATTTTTTTGCAAGTAAATCAGAATTAAAAATTTCCAAATTTCCTTTTCAAATCCACTAATTCTATTGCATCTGCTGAACTTTCTATGTCCGAATGTATGATATTATCTTTATTGATATATTTCTTGTAGACGATCGAATGGCTTGCATCACGACGCGATGGAGACTATCCGCGCCCCCCTGTGCCTTCTACGCCAATACTCTCAATCATTCGGATAAACACGCGTATTATAGAGAACGTTCATTCTAGAGATCATGATTGCGGGAAATCTAGCCTATCAGCTTCTCAGTCGTTGGCAGTTGGTTCAGAATGTTCTTTTGTAATAGTTAACTATGAAAGAACCAGATGGCGTTATCGTCCGTACAGTGTGCCAGAATGCGAGGAAAGACTGGGACTTCTGAATTTCCCCGTTACCCATTTTACTAGTCGGCAACTGTACGTATTGTGTAAAAAAATAAATCGTGTACCTCCCAAACACCTGTGCGGGATGAGGTGCATTTAAAACTGGGACGCGATGTACAGAACTGTGTTTAGACATGGTTACATATTTCTATTTCACATGTTCATTTGCAAATCGGATAGTCTTCGCTCGCCTCGAATCCCCAACAAAATTGTATTATTTCTTCAGAGACACAGGTATGAGTAAAATAATTCACACAAAGTAAAATAAAAATACAATGGTTGAATACTATTACAGTAAAATCTGTGTGAGCCGGCAACCTTGATGAACCGGAAAATGTCTCCGGCTCGTGAAGTTAACTGGTATTTTACACGGCATAAAACGAAACCTCTGCAACGCGGAAACGGAAAGGTTTCTCTCGTCCCGCACGAAAACAACATCTTTATAAAACGGAATTCTTGTGAATTTAATGCAATTGGCATAGAAACATGAGATGTTGTTAATGAAATCAATGCGTCTTCAAGGTTCTTTTAAATTCTCTATTCCTGTTACACGCAATTTAGTGGTGCAGCCGGGCACTGAAGGAGAGGGGCTTCCGCTGTCAGAGTAGAATTCGACCTCGGAGTCACTTGGGCGTATGCCGTAGGATAATTCCTTCTCTCCCGACTCTCTGAGCGTGGGAAGTTATAAGGGCGTGGCTTCTATTCAAGCGTCTCCTTGTCCAGCGTTGAAAATCATAAGCCTTCAACCAGGTACGCATGGCTCAAGGCCATGCGAGTGTATCGGAAAGTCATTGTTTGTATACAATTAGAGACTATACTGATCGTGAAAAAGAAAAGTAATGTTTATTGTAACAAAACGAAGATATATAATGAATTAGTTTACGTTCGCATTGTATACATTTAAAAAAAATATTTTATACGCCTGTAACAAGTAATGTACTTCAGCTTCCGGGTCAATGACCCCCATCTCGATCAGGTTTTTGTCCAGTTTCCCTGATCCATTGAGCAAATGCTGAGGTGGCCCCTTGTTTTGCTTCTGGACGTAAATGTAGCTTCACTGTGCGCACGTTTTGTTGAGCACTCCTTTTGCTTGTACTTCATTTACCGTTGAAATTGATTTTCTATAACTCGATAAAAAACATTTTTCAAATATTTTTATTTTTCTAAAATAATTATTTTCTATTTTTTTTAATTCTGGCCCTCAAGAAAATGTGCGCAGATAAATTTTCTTTCCCCACACGTCATATACAGATTTTATTGTTTTTCTATATACATCTACTAGACAGTAAGGTGTAGCGTATTTTCCGACTGAGAAGCTGTCAATGAAAAGTGTTAAATATTAATTTATTGGTGATTTCTTCCATGAAAACGTCTTGGGTTATTGAATTTTGATAAATACAATAAAGTTATGTGATTTAGGCCTACTACTTTCAGGGCAGAAAATTCAATATCACAAGTGTCATAAAATGGACAAACTTACATAAAACGGAAACCTCCCTTAACACGTCATATACAGTATTATTTTTTTTGACAAATAAATAAAACCATACACCGGAATTTGTTTATGCCCGGATCGATTCCGGCTTAGACAGATTTTACTGTACTCCATTTTGACGAAGATTTTTGAATCACAAAAAATTGTACATGTCCATAAGGCAATAAAACTAAGGTAATTCGTTCTTTTGTTGAAAACATTAATGAAAAAAAATTTAGGACCACAAACCATCCTGATTTCATATGGATACATTAAGTCATCCTTGAGGAACTGCTCGACCCGAGGGATGCGAGGGGCCGCGATGACGTAGGCGCCTGCGGTGGTGAGCCATTGGGGCGCGGAGTGGGGGGCGGGGCTGGGCGGCGCGCGCCACACGAGCAGGGCTTCCTGGGCGCGCGGGTGCAGCGCCCGCAGCCAGCGCTCGCCCACGCCTTCCTCCTCGCCCTCGCCCGCGCCCAGGTCCACGAGCAGAAGCGGGCCGCGCTCCGCACGCGCCCACCCAAGCGCTCTCGGATGCAGAGGCAGCGGAGGAGGTAACGTCCACAGGAAGGCCGCTTGGCCCATGGCCTCCTACGCACAAACGTTACACTCCCCTCGTCCCCATTCCTCCCCCTCCCCACCACACCCTCCTTCTTCACCACTCCTTTACCTTCCTGCTCCATTCCCATTCCCCAACTCCGCTCGCCTTCTTCGCACGCGCGTGACGGTATAAGCGGTATTTGAGCCTTTTAGTCGAGGGACAGGGGGAGCAGCCCTGCGGTCATCCACCCATTGGCCAGGGGAACATCAGCCAACGAGCTAATGTACTCTTGCGAGCAGTAAACAGTCCTTCGCACACTCAACCATTGAGTACGCGGAGATGAGTCACCAGGCCACTGCCAGGAAGCATACACACACGCTCGCCATAAGTAGCGCATAGGCCAACCCACCATTGATTGAGGGAAGGTGACTCACTTGGCAACTGCCACAACACACACACACGCTCGCTATAAGCAGTTCTTCGATCATTTAACCACTGAATATGGGGAGATGACATGTCCACCCACTGCCATGACACACTATTGCAAGCAATAAGAAGCTCTTCGGCCAACCAGCTGTTCAATAGGGGAGATCACTCACCGAGATACTGTCATGACACATCCACTCCGCACGCAATAAGCACTTTTAGAAAAAGCAATTGTGCTGTTTAACGCACGAGATATATATGCACATCCTGATAAACACGACTACGAGTTTGGTACAATTTTCTTGTAATCAAAATATATGCGCTCTTGCCGACCGCCGTCGGATAAGGTAGTGGCTGCTGCGTGAGGTCCTTCCCAGAAACCGTAGCCCCACAAGGGCCTAGATTCCTAGAAATCTACACACAGGAAGACGTTTCACCGAAGCACCTTCCGAGAATTATTACACCACCCAGCTCGTATTCATAACTCAGGTACATAAAGCCCAATTTCCAAAATTTAAATCCTAGCATAGCCATGCAACCTATCTTAATAATAAATTAAGAGTAGTTTAATTCCGTATCTGTTAGTACCATGTAAGACTCGCCGCCACACACACACGGTACACAAATTCAAGTTTAAAGTAAAATCTTTTCTGCTGCAAAACTGTTTCTATACAATTAGAGACTATACTGATCGTGAAAAAGAAAAATAATGTTTAATGCAACAAAACAAAGATATATAATGAATTAGTTTACGTTTGCATTGTATACTTTTAAAAAAATATTTAGTACGCCTGTAACAAGTAATGTACTTCAGCTTCCGGGTCAATGACCCCCATCTCGATCAGGTTTTTGTCCAGTTTCCCTGATCCATTGTGCAAATGCTGAGATGGCCCCTTGTTTTGCTTCTGGACGTAAATGTAGCTTCACTGTGCGCACGTTTTGTTGAGCACTATCCTTTTGCTTGTAGTTCATTTACAGTTGAAATTGATTTTCTATAACTCAGGGCAAAAAAATTTTTCAAATATTTTTATTTTTCTAAAATAATTATTTTCTAAATTCATTTTTCGTTGTTTTTTTTAATTCTGGCCCTCAAGGAAACGTGCGCAGATAAATTTCTTTGCTCACACGTTATATACAGTTTTTACTGTTTTTTGACAAATAAATAAATAAATAAATTCAGTTGCTCATCACCACTCATTCCAGTCGAGCGCTGTGACGCAGTGTTCCGCACGCTCAGTGTAATTTCTGTTAATTACCAACTTTCTTCGCTGTTTGTAATTGCTTGATAAACATTCATTTCAATCAGACGGAATGTTAACGCTCTGTATTTTCTGCCAAATAATATGTGGCACTTCTCCTTTGTTTTGAACTCACGCCGCGGAGTGGAGTGTTTTGAACTAGATATAATTATGCTAATTATAGACTGTGAGTCTATAATTATGCATTATATCGGAATTTGTGTTAATGCAACGTAGTGGGCGTGAACTATTGCATTATGTTTGATAACGAATTCATTTACATATTTTACGCAAAAAATAGTGAATCATGTGCCACGCTACCATTGAACTTAACTTTATTCTGCAATCTATGCTAGTCATTATATTGCTATGCGCCGCCATAACAATAGTCTTCATGTCCAGAATGTTGTATTTGCGGACATCAAGTGCTAATAGTGACATCTTGATATGATTCTGACGTGCTGCGTCAGAATCATATCAGACATGTTACATAGTGTCGGTGTGATCTGATCCTGGTTCCTCCTTCGTCCGTGGCTCGCACGCGTGCAGCGTGCTGGGCCAACAGGCTCCCGAACTCCATGTCACTGAACGATGTGCCGTCAGTGCCACACGGTAGCTATCGCTGCAGCATGTCAAGACACATAAATGCTGCAAACCGGTATTGTACATCCTATTGTATGTTATATCTTATTTGCAGAGCACAGTAGTACAACTTTGTATGTTCTGGACAACCCCCGCTATCCCAATGAATTTAGTCACAAAAAATATCCAAATTGAATTTGAGCAAGTAGTTGTTCTACATCGCCCAATGCGCCAAAAGAAAATGCAAATGTAAACAAAAATAAGACAAAATTGATTAAAATTAACGAAAATGAATTAAATACCGAAAATGATTAATATTTTTGTTTTTAAATAAATATAAATATATACGATGGAAAATACTAATCAGAAGATGTTTACAATTGAGGAGTTGAACGAACTGTCGGACAGCCGACTTAAACAAATATGTAAAGCCAAGAAGATACGTGGCTGTAGTTCTTTAAGTAAGAACAAACTAATCAAAAGATTAAAACAATACCAAGACACACCAGAAGAATTAAGAGATATTTTCTCTTTGAAACTTAACCAATTAAAAGACCACTGTAGAAAGAACAATATTAAGGGTTACTCGAATTTGAATCGAGATAAACTCATTAGATTCATCATTAAAGAAGAAATCAAACAACTACCGATTAAACAATTACCCTTTACCACTACCGATGATCATGAACTTTTCACAAACGTCCAAATAAGAGATCAACTAAATGTACAAAAAACAGATACATCATTCGAAAGCAGACTTGAAACTTGGACATTTGAACAGAAAGATATTAAATTAGATACTAATCCAATACTTTCGTTTCTAAACAGAATAACACCAGCTGTAATTAAAAAGATTGAAAGCAGTCTTCGAAGAAACAATTCCCTGAAAATCAATGACAAATTACTTTGTGATTATAAAAAAGAAGATGATATTCATGAGTTCAACTTTAAGACAGAAAATCAAATTGTTTTACAACTCGACAATTTACGCGATTATATGATTAATGCTAAAAACAAATTACTAAGCGAAATGTGTGAGTTTCAAGGTAGAGGTTCCGGTTGGACACTTCATCGAATTAAGAGTTTTGAATTAAGATTAAATAAGTACGTACCAATTAGCGGCAACTCATATTTCGAATTACCTGATAAAATCAAACACAAAAAAGCAGTAGTGAACATTAAGAATAAAGATGATAAGTGCTTCTTATACTGTTTGAAGGCTCACTTACATCCTATGCCTCGACACGCTGACAGAATTTCTAAATACATTAACCTGAAGGACGACATTGACAATGCTTTTAAAGATATTAAATTTCCAGTAGAACTTAAAGATATACCAAAAATAGAACAACGAACTGGATTACAAATTAATGTATTCGGTTATGATAAAAATCATAAAATTTTCCCTTATTATCCAAACAAAGGCAGACGACCTTCTAACAAAGATGTTGATTTATTACTCGCTACTAAAGGTGAAAAGAAACATTATTGCCTTATTCGTAATCTCTCGCGTTCAATCTCATCACAGATAAGCAAACACACAGAAAAAAAGTATATATGTAGAGGTTGTTTACTCCACTTTAATACAGGATCAAAATATAAAGAACATATCATAATGTGTTGTACAAATGAACGAGCTATGATTGAAATGCCAGAGCCTGATGAAAAGGTTCAATTTAAAAACATACAAAACACAATGAAAGTACCATATGTTATTTATGCCGACTTCGAATGTTTAAATTGCAAATTAGATACTTGCCAACCAAATCCTAATTATAAATACACAACTAAATATCAGAAGCATGAACCCAGCGGTTTTTCTTATTGTGTTGTTAAAAATGGGACAGCAAACACTTAAGTACTATAGAGGTAAAAATGCACCAAGAAAATTTATTGAAAATGTAATGAAACAAGCTGAGAAGATTGCACATATATACAAAAACCAATTAGATATTATTTACAAAAAAGGAGATAAAGAAAGATTGAAAAATGCAACAACATGTACCTATTGTAACAAGTGTTTCACTAAGAAGAATTATAAAGTTGCACATCATGATCATGTAACAGGAAAGTTCATTGCACCAGCTTGTAACAACTGCAATCTTAAACTGAAAG
This sequence comes from Acheta domesticus, assembly GCA_031308135.1. Lineage (NCBI taxonomy): Eukaryota > Metazoa > Arthropoda > Insecta > Orthoptera > Gryllidae > Acheta > Acheta domesticus. Next base: position 9,624,699 of record JAHLJT010008446.1, on the reverse strand, counting down.
TACCAACATTTGTACCAGTCTTTTTACATAATCTCTCGGGATACGATTCACATCTATTTGTTAAGAAATTAGGCTGTACAACTCTATCTATTAATCTTATTCCAGACAACGAAGAAAAATACATTACATTTTCAAAGGATGTTGGTTCTATTAAATTAAGATTTCTCGATTCGTTTAGATTTATGCCATCCTCTCTTGCTTCATTAGTTAAAAATTTAAAACACGACCAACTGAATATAACAAAAGAATACTTTGATGACACGGAATTAGAATTAGTTTCTAGAAAGGGTGTTTACCCATATGATTATATGGATTCTTGGAACAAGTTTAAGGAAACACAACTCCCACCAAAAAGCAAATTCTTCAACAGTCTTGAACAAACACATATAACAGATGAAGATTACAAACACGCAAAAAGAATATGGAAACATTTCAATCTTAAGAACATGGGGCAATACCACGATTTGTATCTTAAAACCGATACTCTTTTGCTTTCTGACGTATTCGAAAATTTTAGAACAACATGTATGAATGGTTATAATCTCGATCCAGCATGGTACTATACAAGTCCTGGTTTAGCATTTGATGCAATGTTGAAGATGACTAAGGTTAAACTCGACTTACTAAGCGATTATGATATGGTACTTATGACTGAGAAAGGTATTAGAGGTGGAATTTCACAATGCTGCCAAAGATACTCAAAAGCAAATAATAAATATATGACAGACCATGATCAAACAAAAGAAAGTACTTATCTAGCATATCTCGACTCGAATAATCTTTATGGTTGGGCCATGTCGCAATATTTACCTTATGGCGACTTTAAATGGCTAACTGAAAATGAGATTAAAAACCTTAATATTAATAACATATCAAAAGAAAGCAAAATCGGTTACATCCTAGAGGTTGATTTAGAATATCCTGAAGAGTTACACGATTCCCATAAAGACTTTCCATTAGCACCAGAAAACAAATGTCCACCAGATTCTAACCAACCAAAATTATTAACAACACTAGATAACAAAGAAAAATATGTCATCCATTACAGAAACCTACAACAATGTTTAAAACTAGGACTAAAACTAAAGAAAATCCACAGAGTAATAAAGTTTAAACAATCTAACTGGTTGAAGAATTATCGCGACCTTAAAGTAAAAAGGTTCTATCTAACATTTTTTTTCAAAAATGACTTTATGTTATATTTGTAATGGTAGCGATGAGATTTACATAAATTTTAAGTTACATTGATCTACGAAGCTTAGTTTCTGAGATACAGATAAGGTAAAATGGTTCTATCTGCAAAACGTATGTTCAAGTTCGGGAAAAAAGGTTCTATCCGCTTCACCGCGCAAACCAATCTGTTTACATGTATGTGGACATTATCTTGTTGGCTGCGCAAAGTGTCCAGGTATTGTAAGATCTTTTGAGAAGCAGATTTAATTGCAATGTTGTGTGACAGTGAAATTGAAGATGCTGTTTTCGAACATTCTTGTTCTGAATACGATTGTAATGCGGCAAGCAGTACTGAAGAAGACGAGACACCGAGGCAAAGCAGTGCTGTAAGCACTGTTAGTGTTAAAGCAAAACAGTTCTGCAAGAAGGTAAACATGTTTTTATAAATATCGAACTATTTATTCTTTATTGGGTTTAATTGGTAGCCATCTAGAATTTATAATAGTTCGGCAAAATTGGGCATTTGGATATTCCTTACTACGCCTGAGTGAATGTCTTGCTAAATCAACGAATTTATAGGTTATGCGACACAAACTATTTGTACTCCACTTCACATGTTGATATAATATAAAAAAATTGGTTACCTGTAAATTCTGTTTACAACCCGGATTATTACGATTTTACTTCTTTTCGGTTAATACGTAAATGTATTGTTAACCCTTCGTTAGGAGAGAATGCATCTAGTAGACCCAATCCGTTTTAAGAACTCAATATCTCGCTGTGTTGTGGCTGTAAGTTTTCGCAATCTGGTGGCATCGTGTAATAAGAAGGATTGGAAAAAGTGCAAGGGAAGAAACATCAAGCTGACTTAGAACAATTACAGAGGCAAGGTCATCAAGCTTAACAATTTAACAAAAACTACAAATTGTGGAAATTTTTGTCGTCACAACTGCACTCTAAATGTCACTCCAGAAGAGCAAGAGATATTATTTATTTCGTTTTACAAATTGGAAACTCATTCTGAAAAGGTCAGCTACATACTGAGAACATCAGATCCTTTCCAGAAAAAAAGAAATCCAACAGAAAATATTCTAAACCTTCGAAAGAAGAATACATTCGTTTACAAGTTTTATGTTTCAAATAAAGAAACAATTGTGTGTAAGAAGTTCTACCTCAACACACTTTCTTTAAGCCAGAGGATGATAAATAATTCACATTTACACAAAGATAAAATAACAGGAATACCAAAATTGGACGATCGAGGTAGCAAAACTAAGGATAAAATACCAAAAGACGTGAAAGACGGAAGTGAGGACACATTAAATCTTTCCCAAAAACAGAGAGTCACTATTGTAGACCTATTACTACTAGGAGTGCCTCTCCTCCAACTTAAATATCATGAAAAGATATGACCTCTACAAGGAATGTTGTGTGAACGAAAGATGTCAATTTGTAAAATTATCTATACATCGGAATATTTTTAATGAAGAATTTAATTTGGATTTTTTAAAGCCAAAAGCGGGTAGATGTGAATACAGAATTAATGAGTTGGAAAATAATATTTCTAATGATTTAAAATTAAAATACACTGAAAACGTAGATAACAAGGAAAACAAGAGAAAGGAAAGAGAGGAAGATCATAAGATCAGAGATGAACAAACAATTGAAGTGTCCTTTCATTTAGAAAATGTGATAGGAATTACGAGAGCAAACAAGTATTTTCTTCTATAGGAGAAAATTAAATTTATTTAACATGACAGTTCATGTTTTCCCAAACAACGATGTATATTGCGCAATTTGGACAGATATTGACACAGGCCATTCTGGAAATGACATTGCAAATGCCCTTTTCCAAATTTTGGAAAAAATAATTCAAAACTCACCTAAGGTAAAACATATTATAATGTGGAGCGACAGCTGTGAACCCCAAAACAATAATCAGATGATGTCTCTGGCAATGAAGGACTTTCTAAAAAAACACCCACAAATCGATGACATAGTTTTGAAATACTCTACTGCTGGTCACTTGTGGTATTCAGGAAGTACATAATGTTCATTACCAGATAGAGAAAGCTCTGAGAGCTAGTGAATTCTGGTCACCGATTTCTTTCATGCGGATACATTTGGCAGTAAATAGAAAAAGCCACTTAATATTATTCAGATGAAAACAATGCATTTTAAGGATTTCCATAAAATCAGCAAACATCTTCATTTTAATAAATACCTTTCTCTCAAATATCGCAATTAAAATTCACTCAAAGACAAGCTGAAGTGGAGTATAAAATTAAACGTTCTGATTCACAATTTTCCACCGTAAATGTGCGACCACACATTTCTACAAGATGGGAGGCGAAAAGTTCTTCTCACATCTATTCGCCTGTGCAAACGTACGTGGCGAAAGAGAAGTTCTTAAAGAAGGAAAAGGTAGCCGATTTAGCATACATGTTGAAATGGATGCCAACTCTGGATCAAACCTACTTCATAGAATTGCTTAAAAATAATATTATGGCTACGCGACATTTTACTTTAATGTGTTTGTAACATATCATTTCAAATGTAAGTGTAATTCAGTAATTTACAATAGGTTACTTTTTTCCACTTCTAGTTGGCTAAGTCTAAGTTATGACATGAAATTAAAATTGAATACTCTAAATAGGAATTTTACTAAAATGTAAGCACATTTCTTTGAATTCTTTAAAATTTAATAAATGATACATTTACATGTGTATTTGCAATTATTTAAGTAATATACCAGTCAAAGTTTCCTACCAACAAAGATAGAACCTTTTTGCTCGAACCTGAAAATGCATTTTGAGAGTAAAAAGGTTCTATCTGTAAAAATAGGTTCTTGGTTTCTACCAAAGTTACAATGCTTTTAGAATAATTATCAGTCTACAGTTTTGTGCTTGGATGTCAAGTACACTGACAAAGTTTCAATACATTTAATAAAATAGTTTTTGTTTTAGAGAGGGACAAAACTTTGAAATGCTCTCCTGTAAAATTTACTGCGGTGCAGATAGAACCTTTTCACTTTAAGGTCGCGTTATATTGACTTTAACACTCAAATGAGAACCAAAGCAACTTATGATTTCGAAAAAGACTTTTACAAACTTATGAATAATTCTGTATTCGGTAAAACAATGGAGAACATACGTAATAGAGTTGATATAAGATTAATCTCGAATCCCAAATTATGTGATAAACTCATAGCCAAACCAAACTTCAAACACAGAACCATATACACAGAACAACTCGCAGCAATTCATATGAACAAAACAAAAATCAAATTTAACAAACCTATTTATGTTGGAATGTGTATTCTCGATATATCTAAAGAACTAATGTATGACTTCCATTACAACATAATGAAACCTAAATACGGAAACAATATTTCAATCTGTTATATGGATACCGATTCTCTAACATACGAAATTAAAACTAATGACTTTTATCAAGATGTAAAACAAATGATTAACTACAGAGTGTTTTTTTATCGTTCGCCGAAGATTCTGGCCGCGTCGCCCGGCAGTCGAGGGCTCATTCGCCCGGCAAACCGCTGACTCAACTCCCGTGCTATCCGAGAACTATCGCTGCGCCGCTTAACGTACCTTAAAGAAGATGCTGAAAGTGGTGTCCTTCGGCTCGAATGCATTCTTGGCACCTCCGAAACACATTCTGATTTGCCCTTTGAATTAAGTCTCGAGGAATTGCTGCGATTTTCTCTTCAATAGAGCGCCGGAGCTCTTCCTCCGAATGCGGGTTTTCTGCATACACCTGATCTTTCAAGTACCCCCACAGGAAAAAATCACAAGGAGATAGATCAGGTGATCTAGGAGGCCATAACCCACGATTAATTATACGATCGTCACAATAAACATTATTTAAAAAGTTCATGGATCAAACAGCAGTGTGAGCAGTTGCCGAATCCTGTTGAAAGTAACCATAGTGCCTTTCTTCTGGTGTCAATTATTCGAAGAATAATGCAAATATTTGATGTATGTAAACGTCAGCAGTAACGGTGGTGTTGAAAAAAATAGGTCCGATAATTCTTGTGGAACTCAACGCACACCACACTCCGATCTTTATGTCGTGAAGTGGTTGTTCGTGAAGCTCTATTAAAGAGAAAATCGCAGCAATTCCTCGAGACTTAATTCAAAGGGCAATTCAGAATGTTTCGGAGGTGCCAAGAAGGCATTCGAGCCGAAGGACACCACTTTCAGCATCTTCTTTAAGGTACGTTAAGCGGCTCAGCGATAGTTCTCGGATAGCACGGGAGTTGAGTCAGCGGTTTGCCGGGCGAATGAGACCTCGACTGCCCAGGCGACGCGGCCGGAATCTTCGGCGAACGATAAAAAAACACCCGGTACTTTGACACAAGCGACTATCCAATCAACAACCCGTACAATATACCCCAAGTCAATAAGAAAGTATTAGGAAAAATGAAAGATGAACTTAAAGGAAAAATCATGAAAGAGTTTGTCGGCTTGAGGTCTAAGCTGTATGCTATGAATTCGGAAACTGGTCAAATCAAAAAGGCTAAAGAAATTAAGAAATGTATTGTGAAAAACGAATTAAAGTTCGAAGACTATAAATCATGCTTAGATAAACAAACTGAAATTTATAAAAAGATGAGACTCATTCGAAGTCAGAAACATGAAATACATACAATAGAAGTAAACAAACTAGCACTCAGCTTTAAAGATGATAAACGATACATACTACCAAATGGAATAACACATTACCATGGGGCCACTATAAAATTCAAACTTAAACAAAACCAACCACCACTAAGGGGACTCACAAGTGAACCTAATACATAGTTAATGACTCAATACATAAAATCTATAATCCAAAATACCGAATCATAAATCTATGACTCAAATATCAAACTATAAAACTCGTCTACGGATGTTTCCTTAGACGTAAATGAAATGAAAATGAAATTGAATTATCGAAAATGATTAAACAAAAAAGTTTTAAGATAAATATTGAGATGTTAATTATGGAGAATAAATCTACCCTACAACTTAAACAATACTGTAGAAAAAATGGAATCCATGGTTATTCAAACCTTAGAAAAACAGATCTAATAACCTTAATCAACAAACACAAAGAACAACCTCAAAATAACCTAACCGCTTTGGTAAAGAATCAACAAAGCATTATTAATAAACTTCTAACGATTGTACCAAACGACAAACTAGTGAAGCTCTATGATGATGAAGAATTAAGACATGATGTAGTGAAAACAGTTAGAACTAAAAACATTAAATGGAAAAAAGTATCAGCTTATTCCAACCTTTCAGAAGACTTCATAAGAGAATTTGAAAACGAGTTAGATTGGTCTAAATGTCATATAGTCAGAAGTTCACAGAAGCCTTTATAAGAGAATTCAGTCATAAAGTCGATTGGCATGGTATTGGATGTAAACAGAAACTAAGCGAAGATTTCATCAGAGAATTTAAAGATAAAGATTTTAAATTGGTTACATTCATTAACTATCAAAAAGTGTCAGAAGATTTCATCAGAGAGTTTCAAGATGAATATAAGTATCCAAGTTGTTGGTCAGTGATTCTAACGCTCAGGAAAAACTTTTCAGAACAGTTTTTAAGAGATTTCAGCAACGACTACAACAACAATACGTGGTATACGGTTTGTAAATATCAAAAGTTAAGTGAACAATTCATTCGAGACTTTAAAGACAAAGTTGATTGGGATGCTGTTAGCTCTAACCAAGAACTTTCAGATGATTTCATTATAGAGTTTGCAAATAAAGTTAATTGGCGCATTTTAATAAATACCAATAAGGTATCTAATGCTGTAATCGAACGACTCAATCGTTGTATGTATAAAAGTGTTGGAAAAAAGAGAAAACCTTGTAGCATATGTCTGTTCGTTAGACGTCGTGCTATTAAGGTAGAAACAGTTTGCAATCATTTTTTCTGTGAATCGTGTTAAGAAACCTGGTTACAAAATAATAATACTTGTCCAATGTGTAGATGTCTTTTAAAAGTAACACCATTTGAAATTAATAACAATGATGAACATAATTTTAATAATCCGTTTATTTCTGGAAGTGAATGGGACACTGATGAAGAAGGTGAAATACGTGTTAGAACTCGATATGAATTTGATTCTGATTCCGATTAACAAAAATGATTTTAAAAAATATTTTTAATTATATAATAAATAGGATCATGGAGTTCATTATTAATAAACTCAATCAAATCAACAAGCCATTGCGGGTTCAATTCAAGAGCCTAAACGAAATACCAAAAAACAAAACACTATTAATCAAAAAGATCGAATTAGAAGAAACTAAACTTGGAAATAAGATTGTTGTTTTCATCCATGATTACAAAATTTTTTTGCCAGATCGTTATATTGAACTGTTTGATGAAGAAACCCTAAATATAATTAACGCAGGTAAAGAGCAACTATATCTCGTTTATCAAGGTAAAATCAAATTGAGTGGAGGTAGAAGTTTCCATAAGATTGAATTTACAAATAAATCAGACGAAAAACAATTAGAACCAAAAACTAGTGGCAGTGAAGATGAAGAAGATGATGAATAAATGTTTTTAGATTTAAATTTGTATTGATGCTTTTATGGTAATTAACCATCAAAGCTATTTAAACAAACAAGGGAGCCCCTTCTTACACACAACTTTTATGATAGTTAAACCATAAAACTGCTGTATTTCATGACCATTTTCTGTAGACAATTCCATTGCGGGTTCACGGGTTTTGGTCCAAAAAATAACGTATTCTAGTTTGCCGACGTTTCGGAGTTTATTATAGCTGCATCTTCAGGGCTTACTATGCGTGGGAAGTTACATAGAAAATATGAAGGTTCACATCATGAGAACAAGCCACACAGGACAGCATGCCTACATGTTCCTGAATTCAGAAACCAATGGAATTGGCAATGGAATTGTAAAACATAAAAGTCATTTAAACAACCACACTTGCTTTATTAATCCATGAGTTATGAGAACTATCAAAACCTAACCATTTAACAAACACTTTATCACCTTTCTTTTTCAATACCTTTTCAACTAAATAAACATCTGAATATTTTGTCTTAAGTAATTCAGGTTCATAAAACAAACCTTCAACATGATCTCCGTTTAAATCCTTGATCCTATAAGTTGGGCGGATTAGATGATATGGTTTCATAAATCTCAAATATTTCTGTCGACCAATTAGGAGTATAACCTTTTTCAAACAAGCCTTTGGATTTGCTTATTCTAACTTTATCTCCAATCTTATACTTATTTTTAACAACAGCGCACTGCTGCTTAAACACACTATTTAACAACATTTGCTCATCTTTTTTACTAACATCTTTAGGTTTCATACCAATAGTCGAATGAACTGTATTATTGTATTCACTTACAAGTTTAGGCAACAATTCAACCCATTTGTACGATCCCTGCATAGAGAACGCTTTGAACATTTTCTCTTTCAATGTTCTGTTAAACCTTTCAACTACAGCAGCCTTAATACCGCTATGTGTCGAATAATGATTAATATTGTTTAATTTCATTAATTGTTTAAAATGCTTGTTATAGAATTCTCTTCCTTCATCTGTATGTAAGTTTTTTGGTATTCGTTCTTTAAGCACAGTTTCAAATGCATTTACTATGTTCAAACTAGATTTATCCTTTAAAGGTACAACCCAAGCAACTTACTGAATACATCAATTATGGTTAGTAAGTACTTAAAGCCTTTATTAATTTTCGAAATACCTTTCAGTTTTCCGCTATCGATTTCAACTAAATCAGCTTGCCAAAGATCATCAATACCATTTGTAATAATGTTTCTTCGTTTGAAGTTACGTCTTGTTGGTTTATGTAATTCTTTAACAATTTCTTCCTTAATGTTAATTGGTTTCTTTTCTTGTTTAGTTTCGATTGGATCATACTCCTGCTTTATCTTTACTTCTATATGTTCTTGTTTAATTCCTTTGCCGAACTGACATTTTATAGAATCGCATTCGCTGCAAGTACTTTTATGTATAAGCCTACCATTAATTCCTTTCTTAGAGAACCTTTAACAAAATCAGTTTGTTTCTTACACTTTACACAATACATTTTATTAAATAATTTATTAAATAGAAACAGACAAATTAATATCTGGTACTTAATTTATATAATAAATGAGTGGATTGGCGTTACTCTTTAATGGTATGTTGACAAAGGAAAACTACATTCTCGAAAAACGACTGAGCTATCCAATCAGACATATTGATGCTTCCGTTTCATTAATTAGTTTTTATTCAGCTTATTTAACTCCAAATGTAACTAAACAAAACAATATTTTGTATTATGATGATGATAAGCAAATCGAAATTGAAATAGGACAATATAGGAACATAGAAGAATTAGCAAAACATATTCAATCAAAAGAACCGTTTAATTCGACAAACATTCAGATAAAAGCTAACACAATTAAGAATAGAGTAGAAGTAATATCTGATTTCAAATTAAGGTTTAATCAGCCTAGCTCAATTGGTAAAGTTTTAGGTTTTGAAGAAGATGTAGAAGCTAAAACAAAAAAGCATTGTTAAAAGAGTTCCAAAGATATTACCTTTCAACACAATTAATGTTCACTGTGATTTGGCTGATGGGATGATATTTAAATATGATGACCATAAGCATTCAACATCTAACATCATTTCAACTTTCAACATTTCAAATATTCAATTAGGTCGTTTAATATCATTTGAACCAAAACACCTTTTATATTTTCCTCTCAATCAAAGAATAGAAAGAATACGTGTTTGGTTTACTGATGAAAATAACAATCCGATTGATTTTGATGGAGCTAATGTAACAGCTGTTTTAATGTTCAATTGTGAAAACTTTTTAAATAAATATGAGTAGAGAAGAGCTTGACGATGAGAATCGAAACAGAAGGTGTAAAAATTGCTTCTTTTCTTTTATACACTTGATACATGAGTTTCTGCATGGGCTTGTAAGAAGGAGAGTTAATCGATGATTTGATTTAATCATTCTTTTATGGTTTGGTTACCATAAAAGCTTTATAATAAATGAGTAGAAGAAAGAAAGTTGATTGGAATATTAATGTACGCTTACCTGAAAAACAAAAAACAAAACGTAACGGTGAACTATTACCTGAATCAATTCGTTGTTTAATTGTTGGTCCTTCTAATTGCGGTAAAACTACTTTAATGACTGATAATTTATTCTTTCTCCTGGGTGGTTAGATTGGAAGGGAAAACACTTATATATATTCTCGACAAGCTTAAATCAACCAAAGTACTCTCAATTACAAGACTATTACAATTCAATTGAAAAAGATATAGGTCATTCAATTGCAACATTTTCGAGAGAAGATATACCTCTTGACGATTGTAAAAATAATTCTGTAGTAGTGTTTGATGATTATATGTTAGTGAATCAAAATAATGTGCGTGATTTCTTTGCACGTGGTAGACATAAGAATATTGATTGTTTTTATTTAGCTCAAACATACACCAAAGTATCAAAACAATGTGTTAGAGACAATGTTAATTTTCTATGTTTATTCAGACAAGATAATACGAACCTAAAACACATTTATGATGATTTTGTTTGTGGTGATGTAACCTTTGATGAATTGAGAAGTATGTGTAGTGAGTGTTGGGATGAAGACTGTGGTTTTATGACGATTGATATGACGAGAAAACTAAAAGATGGTAAATATCGCAAAAAAATTAAAGACTTTCTTCTTAAATAAACGTATTTACGTTGATGTTATGTTACGTTTACGTTGATGTTATGCTACGTTTACGTTATGTTTACGTTGATGTTATGTTACGTTTACGTTACGTTTACGTTGATGTTATGTTATATTTACGTTGTTTTAATTATTTTGTATATAATAAATGGCTAGTAAGATGAAGAATCCTTATGATGTGAAAAAAGGTGAAGAAGCAATCAAAATAAGAAAATATTTAAGAGATAGATTTAAAGGTTGGACAAACAAACGAGTTGACGAATATGAGAAATTCAAAAAACAAGAACAACCCATGATTGACGCCATTAGTAACCTTGGTGAAAAACTAGAAAGTAAATTAAATAAAGCTATTGAAAATAAAAGTAAAGAACTAATTCCATTTCGACAGTATCAATTAATCAACAAAAGTGAAGATTTAGAAATTAATAGAACATTAAGCGAATCAGAAGTAGATGATATGCTTCGTGATTATGCAACAGAAACTCAAAAAAGAGAAATGAAATACATAGCAAGTCAAATGGCTCATGATTACCAAGAAGATGAAGAATCACAAGAACTTGGTGCAACTCCAAAACGAAAACCAACTTTTATAGGACCACAATTACTAACATATCTGAACAATTGTAATGAAAAAACATTTGGATTAAAATCGGTTGGAGCTGAAAAACATATTGGAGAACATCCTGTAAAATTTAGTACATTAACAATTGGTGGAAGACAATATGATCAGTTAAGTGTACTAGGAAAAACATATGAAGCCACTGATGGTTTAATGAATCTTCTTACTCAAAAGGACATTACTATGGAGGATCTTGACTCAAAATTTGAAGAAGATGATTTGCAGAATTATGCTGAAATTTTACTTGGAACAAATGCAATATATTAGTAAAGGTAAACCAAGAGCAAGTAAAGGAGCAAAATATAAATCAATAATTAAGCACATTCTAGGAAAATCATGCACAAACGAAAGCAGTTAAACATTCGAAGGAGAATCAAGTTTTGAAACTAGCACACCAAGGAGAAAAACACCAAAAAGCAGGAGAAGGCTTTGTGAAAGAATATAATGAGTTGCCGGTTGAATATGTTTGGATGAATGATGTTAGAGACTTAATTGATCGTTTGGCAGTTATCGACGGGGAAGAAAAAGCAGGTAATAATAATTATCGAAATGAAAAAGTCTCCATAATGAAAATGTTATCTTCTAAGTTCAATGATTTTGTAGTTAATAATCCTAAAGGTACATCGTACGTAATAAAATTCTTAAACATGTTACCACCATCGTTCTGGGAAAATAAGAAATATGGTAAAAGGTATAATTAATTGGGCTTTAAATAATCTTAAAATGCCTAGAGCTTACACATTCCTGGTTATAAATATTGCGGTCCGTTTACTAAGTTAAAAGAACGATTAGAAAGAGGTGATGAAGGTATTAATAATTTAGATGAGGCTTGTAAAGAACACGACATAGCTTATCACGAAAACAAAGAATTAAACAAAAGACATGAAGCAGATAAAAGTTCTACTAAGACAAAGCATTAGTTAATGTATTTAGTAAAGATTCAGATTGGAAAGAAAAATTAGCATCAGCAGGTGTTGCTGGTATTATGTATACGAAAAGGAAAATGGGATGGGGTTTATAAATAGTTAGTTGTTAAACTTAGATTATGCTTTTATGAATAATGGTTCATAAAAGATTTTTCTTTAAATAAATGGCTGTCAATGGAGCTTCGTTTAAGTTGAGTGAGAATGAGATTGAAGACGTTAAATATTGATCACATTTTAACCAAGAAACAAATAAGCGAAAAAGAGAAATGTTTAGCAAAGGGTCAAGGTATGACTTTGACTTTAACTGTATCGCACAAGATGAAAAAAGTTATTAAAAGAAAAGAAACATGTTGGAGGTTTTATTTTCACAATACCTGCAATTTTAGCAGCTATCGGAGCGATTGGAAGCGTTGCAGGTGGTGCAGCAGCTATAGCAAAACTGTTTCAGACGTTCACAAAAATAAGAGTGAACTTGAAGAAATGAAACGACACAACTTAGCTATGGAAAAGAAAGGTACTGGAATTAAGGAGTCAAAAAACTTAAAAGCAAAAAACTGAGTCCGTTGTCTAATTTTGATATTGTTCCAATTGCTAGGAAAATGAATATGAAGAATTTTAGAGGTGTTTTTATGGCTGATGAACTTCCTAATAATACGTTAACAAATGAGTGTGCTGTAGTCAATTTGGATAAATCGCGAAACGAAGGAACACATTGGGTTTGTTATTGGAAAGAAGGAAATGTTTCATATATATTTGATTCTTATGGTGGGAGACCTTCTAAAGAAATAGTTACATATTTGAAGAACACAAGAATATTTTACAATGACAAAAGGATTCAAGATTCTAATACTGTTATTTGCGGACATTTGTGTTTATTTGTTTTGAATGAGCTTTCTAATGATAAGAGTTTTGATGAGGTATTAAATATGTTAGTTTAACTTTTATGGGTAAAAATCCATAAAAAATTATTAAATAAATGTATTTAAGTGTGTTTGGTAATGAGTCAGAAGAAGGTAGTTCTAAGGAAGTTGACTTATCAGATGTAGCTTCTTTAGTTCGTAGTTTGAAGGAAAACATAGATAAACTATCAGATGATTTAATTAAAAGAGATCGTATTGTTACAGAAATGAGTAGGAGTATGAGTGCTGCTAAGAAGAATTTAAACTTCGAATCAGAACGTATTAATGTGAAGAGGAAGAAAATAACTAATTTGAAAGATGGAACTGAACCGACAGATGTTATTAATAAAAGTCAAATGGAAAGTATAATGAACGACCACAAAAAAGAAACTGAAAGTTTGATAAAAATATTACCTAAAGTTGGTTCATCAGGAAATTATAACTTTCATGGTAAATTATTAAGGAAAGTGGGAGCAGGCATATTAGAAGACGATGTGGTTATTAAGTCTCAGCTAGATAATGAAATTAAACAATTGAAAGAAATAACATCATTGAACGATATGACAATTCAGTCTCAGCTAGATGAAGAAATAAATAAATTGAAAAAAATAATAGAGGATAAACCTACATCGACTGAACTTCCTGAACCAATGGAATTAAAAGACCCTATTCCTTTAGATTATTTTCAAAAGAACATTACAAGTATTCTTGTGCTTCATGGTACTTTAAAAAGTGATGGGAAATTTGAATTTTTTGGTTTGCCCTTTTTTGATGTTATGTATAACGGCTGGGTGACAAGTATATCAACAAGCATTCCTAGAAGTGATTTAGAGATTTATGTAACAAGACCACCTGAGCCATTGATACTAAGAGATGTTTCAGAGGTTTATGTAACAACACCACCTGATTCTTCGAAAAGAAGTCTTGACCATTTTAATCCTTTTAAAGTTTATTTCCAAAAAGGTGATCGAATATATGTTACTATCAAGGAAGGATTAGGATACTCCGAAGGATATAAGTTAATTGCTCATGCTACTGTAATTGTTAAGACGACTGAGTGAAGCATGAAACTATCTTTTATGGTTAAATGTCCATAAAAATTAAAAAATATTTATAATAAATGGAGAATGTAGAAAGTTATGAATTCCAGTCATTTCCGCCAAATGAACGAACAAAAGGAAATATCAATTTGTACAATCAAAACATTGACTTTGACATAAATATTGGTGATGGCTTTTGTTATCCTCACCACGCTCATTGCTATATGCAATTCGAAGTTGTTCATAAAGATGATGGGTCAAATTTTACTACTTACCCTTCAAATATTAAACTGGTCGAAAATTTCTTTCGTCATATGTTTTCAGATATAACGATTAGGAAACATGGTACAATTATTGAAAGAATTGATCATCCAGGAATTGTTTCAACTACTATGGTTAGATCTATTATTCGTCAGATGACACAAAAGAGTTAAACATGTGTTTCTTTACTGGTGAGAAAGTTCAAAGAAAGGAAAATGAAATTCTCTTTCCGCTTAAATTGCTATTTGGTTTCTTTCAAGATTATCAGGAAATTATGTGGAAGGGGGATTACAGATATCATTTAGACGCGGTGCGAATGATGATAATAGTTTATTCAGATGGCGTGAAGGAGCAACAATACCAAAAGAAGGAAAACTAGTAATTCAAAATATTTCAGTAAAAATGCCTATTGTTGTTTATCAATCTAACTATGCTGATCAAATAAGAGGAACGATGCTGAAAAACCGAAAAACATCTATAACATTTGGAACTAATCAGTGCATTGAATTTTCAGGTTTAAACGGTAAACAGTTTGAACTAGATTTAACAACGCAATTCAACTCCAAGGAATTTGATATGCCTGATTTTGTATTCGTCGTATTTCAAACCAATCGAAAAGAAAATCAAAATGCTGACTCTAGTCTATTCGATCATTGTAAACTAGAAAATTTGTATTTGAAAAACAGTAAGAATGAGGTTTTTCCTCTTGAATTTTGGAATTTAGATATTAATAAGAAAATGTATTTAAATGCTTATGACGCATACACAGCGTTTCAAAGAGTTGTTAGAAATCGTACTAAAATGTTATTAGATCCTGAAACATTTATTGAGAAAAGCCATATTTTTGTGATCAACGCAAGTAAAAGAAAAAGAGAAACAATTAACTTTAGAAATAATATTAAACTTTGTGGAACAATTTCAAATAATATGCCTGCTAATACTCATTGTTATGTAACCTACTTGGCGACAAAACATTGATTTATGATTTGGAGAATGAGAAAATAATTGAAAAGTTTTAGACAAGTCACAATTCTAATTATACAGTTTGTTTTTATGAACTCATTCATAAAAGCGCATTTATTCGCAATCTGAAGTTATGTAACCTTGGCATGCGTAAGCGCGCAACGCTGTCTTTGACCTTTAGCTTCAGTAATTCATTTTCGTTAATTTTAATCAATTTTGTCTTATTTTGTTTACACTTGCATTTTCTCCTGGCTCATTAGCCAACTACTTGCTCAAATTTAATTTGAACATTTTTTGTGACTAAATTCATTGAGATAGTGGAAGTGAGCCAGAACATACAAAGTTGTACTACTGAGCACGTAAACTGTTATTGTTATTTTTGTTGATCTCATGTATTTTTATTTATTTATTTATTTGTCAAAAAACAGTAAAAACTGTATATGACGTGTGGGGAAAGAAATTTATCTGCGCACATTTTCTTGAGGGCCAGAAATTTTATTTATATATATATATATATATATATATATATATATATATATATATATCAATTTCAACTGTAAAAGAACTACAAGGAAAAGGAGTGCTCAACAAAACGTGCGCACAGTGAAGCTACATTTACGTCCAGAAGCAAAACAAGGGGCCATCTCAGCATTTGCTCAATGGATCAGGGAAACTGGACAAAAACCTGATCGAGATGGGGTCATTGACCCGGAAGCTGAAGTACATTACTTGTTACAGGCGTATTAAATATTTTTTTAAATGTATACAATGCAAACATAAACTAATTCATTATATATCTTTGTTTTGTTACATTAAACATTATTTTTCTTTTTCACGATCAGTATAGTCTCTAATTGTATAGAAACAGTTTTGCAGCAGAAAAGATTTTACTTTAAACTTAAATTTGTGTACCGACTTTAATTGTTTTATGTCATCTGGCAATGCGTCGTAAAGTAACGTACATGTATTGTACGTTGATTTCTTGTACTGAGCTGTTGATACTGACATTTGATGCACGTGATTTCTACGGCGTGTGTTGTAATTATAAATATCAATATTGCATGAAAATATGTTCCCTCCGTTAAGTAGGTCATTTTTGACAAATATTACAGATTCGTAAATAAATAGACAAGGCAATGGTAGGATTCCCAGCTCAATGAAAAGAGGCTTGCAGGAATCACGTGGAAGGCATTTTTTCATTATTCGAATAATTTTCTTTTGCAATCTGAAGGTCTGAATACTACAGGATGAGCTTCCCCAGAATATTATGCCATATCTCAGTCGGGAATGCACATTTGCAAAATAAACGCAACGAGCTGCATGAAGGCTGAGAGAATTTGAAAGAATTCTGAATGCATAGCATAATGAACTTAATTTAGTGTTTAATTCTGATATATGTACATTCCATTTGAGGTTTGATTGAATTGAAAGACCTAAAAATTTTGTTGCCTCAACATCAGCTAATTGCATATTGTTCATTTTCAATGGAACATGCGATTTCCGATTTGAAAAATGCATTGAAACAGTTTTTCTTTCGTTAACAATTAATTTGTTATTATTAAACCAATTTGAAACTTCTGAAATTGTATTATTTACTGCTTCTTTTTTGCAAAGAACATTCGTGTCATCAGCAAACAGAACCGTTCTTCCATTTTTAATAGATGAGGGCATATCGTTTACATATAACAGAAAGAGAATAGGCCCTAAGATCGAACCTTGCGGGACCCCATGCACAATTGGCAAAGAATTGGAAATATAAGTATGTAATGTCCTTTCCTGCCAGTATGGTATTTCTACTCTTTGAGTCCGATGTTTAAGGTAAGAAGTTATCCAATCTAGGGCAGTACCACGAATTCCATACGAAGGTAATTTTGAGAGCAAGATCTTATGGTCGATAACGTCAAAAGCTTTCGAGAGATCTAAGAATATTCCAATGGGTACTTCATTTTGGTCTATTGATGAAGCAACATCTTTGAGAAAAGAAAAAATGACAGTTTCCGTAGATTTTGATTTTCTAAAACCGTGTTGTGAGTCTGAAAACGCTCTGTTTTTCCTGAGAAATGTTTCCATTCGTAAGTAGAAAAGCCTTTCTAATATTTTTGAGAAAACTGACAAAAGAGAAATTGTGTTCATTTTAATACAAGTGAACTACGTTTAATCTTCCATCAAAGTCAAGCCCATTAACATTATTTTTTTAAACCACTACAATTTATCACTATCCACGGTGCCTATAAGCAAGCAAGGCATTTTATATAATGTTCATTTAATTTTAATTATGTAATTTTGCAACTATTTAAATCATTGCCTAATAATCATTCCTAATAATGGCAACCTATTTACTGAATATAACCAATTGCAAGTAAAGCGCGGACGCTCGTCGTGTTACTGGTCCTTGGAATTAGCAATCAGCAAAAAAGGTGTGTATTAGCGGCGGCTGGATTTACAGGATATCCACCTTCAGTCCATAGCTAAATATACAGCCCCAACTAACTGTAATTCTTCGGTCACCTAGCCGTTGAATAGGGGACGTGACTCACCGATCCACCGCTAATACAGACACTCGTGCGCTGTAAACAATCTTTTGTCCTCCGACTCACCAGCCACTGCCATGCCACATCCACGCACGACAGTCTCGCACGGCATAAGCAGCCCTTCGGCCACCCAGCCAGTGAAGAGGGGACATTACTCACTGCCAAGACATACACACATACATCAAGAAACGCTCCCAACTACATACCATTGAACAATTGACCTTTTCGTTGATCAGACCTGACATCATAACCTTTTGTGCACGCGCGCATGCACGCACGCACGCACGCACACACACATTCGGGCCTACCACCCGCTGAACACGGGGAATGACTCACCAAACGGCCGGAGGCAGGGAGCTCGTTTGTGCGAGCGGTTGGCAACGCCATCACCAGCGCCGTCACCAGAAGCACCGCCCTCATCGCCCACACGCCCGCCGCACCAGCCACGGGATGAGGCACTCGCGAACAAATGAGCCCAGATACCTGTGCACCATTTTAATAATAATAATAATAATAATAATAACAACAACAACAAAAATTAGATGTTGCTGTACATTGCTATCAAAACATACTTACCAAAGGGGCAGAGAAACGTCTTAAATACAAGAGTTTGGAAATCGAGATCAGACAAAATAATGTGTGGCGTAGAAGCACAGGTCGTCCCGATAGTTCCCGGAGCTCCGGGATTTGTTCCGCAGAATCTGTGGAAGAACCTGGCTAAACTAGCAGGTCATTCAAAAGACTGGGAAGTGCAAGAAATATTAGTGTAGTATACTGGGAAGTGCTTTATTTGGATTAGAACCACTTTGTGCGCAATGTTTTGTAGAAGCACCGACCTGAAGTAGATTTTATTTTGAGCCGAATCATAACATCTTTAGTCGTGATGTAGTGCTATAATAATAATAATAATAATAATAGTAATAATAATAATAATAATAATAACTCACTCGACAAAAATGGAACTGAATATTCTTTCAAGAAACAAAATTTTGATGATTGTGAAGATGAGGATGTCAAGATTCAGCACGTTCAGTACATTGAATCAGTTATATTTAAATAACGCTTCATAAATAGACGAGGGAATGTTAACCGTTTATAAGCTGTTAATATTGATATATTTTGTTTCTTAACATTTGTTTTGATTGCAACTGTCTCCAAATTTTGATTAATAAAACAATTAATATATTCATGTTTAATTTCTTTGTTTTTTTAAAATTAACCAACCTCCTCAAACCATTGTAGATAGTCTATCATTCCTATATGCGTAGTAGCCAGGTACTGAAAATTTTATGTGCGCGAGTGTAAATATGTTTCATTGATACAAGGTATTTTGATATTGTAATGAGTTAAGAAGTAACGAAGTTGGTTTTTCTCCCTCTTAATTACCAATCTAAATAATAATCTTAATCTCCAATTTAAAATATTACGTTGCTGGAGTTAATGATTTTAATCCATTAATAGCAATGCGAATGTGTTTAAGTCTGTGTTAAGTATTGTGGTAAGTATCTGTTGCATGAAGAGAATTTTGAAAGTTAAGCATTGAATTATTGGAAATCAACTCTTATTCATTGTATTTTGAGGAGAGGTTGAATTTTCAGAGTTATGCATTGAGTTTCTCGGAAACAAAATATTAGTCACTAGATATTGAGTGAAAGTTGAATTTTGAGAATTATACTTTAAGAGTTTGGGGAACCTAATGTTAGTCATTGGATCTACAGGTGTAGTTAGTGGGTTTTGTCTTATTAAAGGCAATTGGCTATTTTGATATTGAAACGTACGAGATGGGGCCCATCAACCCAGAAGCTGTGGTACAGTACTTGTTAACGGCCTGACTGAGGATCAATACACAAATATGAACTCTACACTAATCTGTATAATTATATATTCATCTGTATAATGGTATAAGAAGATCCCATTGATTACAAAAGGGTATTGGTGAATTAGATAATTAATAGCCTATTAAAACATGTAGTAATAAATTACTAATTCGCTCCTCTCCTTTTGAATTTACTGTTCTTCGTTAGGGTGATAATAATCCTCAGGAAATTATAACTAAGCATTCTGAACGTTACTCTACCGTGCAAGAAAATTTTCTATACAATATGCATCGCAGAAAATGTATGGCCGATACTCAAAAGTGTTCAGTGTTTTGTAACCACTGCTCAACAATGAAGAATACTAACTCACGAATGACGCGATTGCTCTCCGATTAGTGACAACACATATTTACTAAAATGCAGCTGATGAAATTTTATCTTAAAGTAATCCATGTAACATTAATTGTAGTAGCATTATGCAAGCTGCGTATTGTAGAAAAAAAGTGAGAGAGTCGAAGCAAATATTTCTTTCAAAAGGGGTTGATGCAAGAAAAAGTTTGGGAATCCTCTTGTAGAGCAATGACGACTGAAGTAGATTCAGGTTCTGCAATGAAGATTGAAGTTCTTATTCAGGTGAGAGTTGAAAATTGTGTTGATACATTGTACATATGACCAAAGTTCAAACACGTCGAAGCTGATTTTCGCCCAAAATATCAGATAAAACATTGTTATTTACACTGCAATTTTGTAACGGCCAACACCTGTATTGAGAGTTGTGTAAGTTAGAAAAATCAATATTCATTTTCGTTTCAAACCTCTGAGTATTTTTTGAACTAGTAATTATAGTGAAAGTGAGAAGATTTCTGTATCCAATAATCACATACTAAGTTATTTATTTGATTATTAAACAAAAATAAGCATCTTACCTATGCTACTATTAGGCCTACTTCGAAAGCGTACCACACGAGCGGCAAGAACGAACCAGGAAACAACATGAAAGAGACGTAGATTGCGACGGCCGGCGCTACCTCCTGAAGTCACTTGGGATCCTCCCACGCAATACGTCACGTCCGCTCTTGACGCCAGTGCAGCTTGGATCGCCGCGCAACGCCGCAGCCCGCTTCCGCCCCCGCCCCCACCCCCGCGAAGTGTGTGTGCGTGTGTGTGTGTGTTGGCGCTGTGGCGAGGCCGATCGTTGCCCAAGCGGTTGTGCCTCGGGGATCTTCTCTCCGCCCCGCCCACCCCACCCCCGCCCACGCCCCGGCGCTCCGTTGCTCCATCGTTGTCCCGTTGTCCCCGTTGTCCCCGTTGCCCAGGGGCCTGCGTTGCCCCGCCCCCACGTGTCTCTTCCACACACCGATATTGATGTTGAAACGTAGTTTGTTGGAAATTTTCACCAATAGACTTGGTGGGAATTTTACTTCTGTAATTATTAAATTGTTTTTTGTAATGTTAGTATTAGTAGTTAAATTAATTTTTTGCATTATTCACAAATTCTCCTGTAAGCTGTGTAGTTTTTTTCCATAATTTAGACAAATGGGGATTGCGCTGTTTTGGGGGATGTTATATTTCGATTAATGATGTTTCACATTATATCTAAAGCAACGACGTAACTACGGGGGGCCCGTAGTTACCTTGTGTGTTGTTAAATCTCAGGCAATTTTTATATTGTATTGATTTGTTATTGTTTTGTCGTAACGACACTGTATATAAATCTGCTTAAATTAAGAATAACTCGACCTTTCACATTCTTTTCAAGGTCTATTGCAAATGTTGGTAATGCAGCATGATTTTTGCCGTAATGAATTGACACATTATTCATTGGGTAAGATTTTGAAAGCTCATGAAAATATTTATTTCACTGTATATAATGTGGATATCTTTAATAACACAATTAAATGTCTTCTTGTAAGGGTCTCTGTATGAGTGGAATTCAATTTTGTTCGACGCGCTGAATCCGAATTCGAAGCCAGTATTGCGCCACTACACTGCAGTTTTTTTTAATCGCGAAAAATATACACGAATACTAGATTTTGGTGTGTTGTAGCTCTACAGAAGCCAAAAGCTGTCAGATCCAAAGGCTTGACACACGTATGTCGACGCGCTGAATCCAAATCCGAAACTAGAATTGCGCCACCAATTTCCAAAATTTTTAAATCGCGAAAAACACCGTCAAATTTAAAGGGTTAAATTTTTCCTTCACAATTCACAATTAAATTAGCGCAATGAATGTTCTGACGGAAAACGCTAAATAACTTCGTTAGGAAATGGCATCGAAAACTGATAAAAATTTCTTGATCTTTAAATTATGATCAGCATCCCAAATGTTTCCATTACCCTTCTTAGAACAAAAATGCTTTTGGGTTAAACCGATAGGTAACCGTAAGTTCAATTTTCATTTGATAGAATCAGAAAATAAAAATAGAACACCTGAACCAAAAGCAAGAAATCGCATTACTGTTACCAGAGACATAGTGAGGCGGTAAATATGAAAAGTCAAGAAATGTAAATTTTTCGGAAAACAAAAAGAAATCACCATATTGCCCTGGATAAAATGCAGTTTTGAAACTAAAGAAGCTCTGGGACTTTTCGATTTTCAATTGAGTATTGAACATGAGTGAAGTGCACAGTTCCAATAGCTCACCGTACAGTAATATTGCGTGATGGGTTTACTTAGGAATATTCACGTGATATCAATTCGATCGACTATGAATTATCCTGTACACCAAGACATTCTTCAAAGACCGAAACTCTTCAAGTTGCGTAGCATGTAAAGGCTACCCAGTGCGGTTGTCGGGTCGCTAAGACCCGAGCGCAAGAGCAACGAGCACATAAAATGGAGGTTTTAAAGGCACCAGGTGTTCAATCTTTCTTCGCTTTGAATTTGCCGCTCTCTAACACGATGTTTCCTAAGGGAAGTTGTTCTAGTCAAATGGTAGAAAATAGGGGAAAGTTTTGGCGTAGTTTTGATTTTTGGGTCCTATATGTTTTTGGGGTTACTGAACACGAATATCATGTTTGTCAACAAAACGTTTGCCCGGAAACACGTTTTTGTTTGCAAAAAACATGTTAAAAATACAACATTTTTCAGTATTTTCAACATAACGCGAAAACAACCCACTTTTCGTAAATATAGGTCATATATGAAATTAAAGAAGATAAAATTGCCTACATTTTATGCCTGAAGGATTTTTTTCTCCTTCGTACCATTTACCAGCTAGAGCAGCGTGAATTTTGGTGTTTTTAAGAAGAAAATTGTGAAAATGGGATTCATCCTATTTTATCGCAATGTAGGTCAGAAACTACGCATTTTTCGTAGTTATTGACCTGAAATGAAATATAATATAATTTTGTACATTTTAGGACTAATAGGTTCTTTGTCTGATAAACAGTTACGCCGCTATCGCGCGTCGAACCCAAAGGCAAAAAATACTTGGATGTTACAGTGAGAATTTCGCCTCACCCTCGCTCACTAACTCTATAATTAAATATTCTATTATTACTAGATTACCCGGCAAACGTTGTTTTGCCATTTAAATTATTCCTAGGGTTATTTTATTAGACAAAAATGACTAACGTATTGTCATCGTTTGAGGATGCGGTATATATGAGTTGAAGAAGCATGGAGCGATGTGAACGATCATGGAATATAAAAATAACACAATACCAAACATTTGTATTTTTAATTTATTGTAATTTAGCCTTTGAAATGATATTGTAACCGCTAAAGACGTTTACATCAAGAAAAATATAAGTTTTTCTTCGTAAATGCGTCTTATTATCTAGAAATCATGCAGTTACTAGATCAACGAGAAGGTAACGCTAGACGACGAAAGTAGTTCGAAAGAAAGCTACGAGGAGCGCTTACAACTAGTATCAAAATCGTGATAACAAAATCGGTCAATGGAACGACTTGATCGACCAATGGGGATAGAGTAGGCAAATATTGGCTAATTAAGAGCAAGAGTGGTCTGACTTGGCCATTTTGCTACTAACCAGCGGACGAGACGTTACTCTGAGAGAGCTAGTGGAACGACGGACCACGCCATTTCAAGAATTCATCATTACAGAAGCTTTTAGAATAAGGTAACATATCTCATTATTACGATACCTTATTCTAGAGAGTAAATGAATAAAACATATAAAACATGAATAATTTTTAAAGAAGAATGAATAACAAGATTTATACTATGAATTGAAACGAGTAAAAACTTGTAATGAGAAATAAATCAAAATAGAAATGTTACTAGCAACATATGATTTGTTTCAGCTTTTAAAATAAGAATACTTGGACCTGTTTGAATCAAATTCGATCATCGCGACATCCGACGCAACAGAAACGCCGACGGTAGCGACGCAAGCCCCAAGAAGAGCAGCGCAGTCGACGGGAATCCTTCGTGCTCAAGTTCCGTTACGGACGACCTCGAAGAACGTCAAGACTTCGTACGCCGCGACAGACCTTGTGAGTTCGTCTAACTAATTTCACGTTAGAGGTAGAAGCGTGGGTCAGATTGTAAAACTATTTCAGTACAGTATTTTACGAGATGATTAACTGCAACATTACTCGACTTCTGCCGTGAGTTTTAAATACATGTCCGAATGCCTGATAGTAATACAGTATCGTTACTGGACCCAGATACTTGAAAGATATTACTCTAAAAAAATTAGAAGAAAAGACAATAAGTTATTTGATTGGGGTGACATATTGTGTGTGATGTAAAACAGTTGTTTAGCAGTTAACTTAAAAATTTCATGAGATAAAGAGATCTCATAGGAGTAAATAAGATTATTTTTGCTTAAATTTGATTAAACTGAATATTGTTGTATCAGTAACAGTTATACATTTTTTTAAACAAGTTAATTTGTCAGAACAGTTAGTATATTAACATACTTTCTATATATGGCTTAGTGTTGGTACTATCAATTTACTTTGAATATGAATGGTATTATTTGTACTGCATATTGAGTGTATATTATTTTATGTGTTTTCCAGCAAATGTGTACAATGGTAATTGTGTGTAAATAACGTATTATAGGAATTCTGATTCTTTAAATCATTTTAAGAATTTAATCAGAAGTTTTCAAAGTCTAATTTCAATCAGATTTTCATGATACTTTGTAATGACATTTTAGTTTTTTTTCTCAAACTTGATTTTAGCAGGACATTATTAGTCCAATTCCTGTTATTCAATGTACTAATTCTGAGAACAGAATATATTGCTTTGGTTATTTTCGTAAACATACGACAGTCGTGTTCTCAATCATATCCCAGTGCAGTCTTGAACCCTTTCCCTTGGAAAGAAAGTCTGCGAAAGACCTTCTTGTATGAGTGTGTTGAGGCTTGACATTATTGAAGCCGCAATAACGAGTAACAAGGGAGTATTACTCCAGTCACCAGTCTCCTCCCATACCCATGGTAATTCTACCCATATTGTTGGACAGGCTAAATTCAACTACGAATTTGGACCAGGTGCTGGTTGGTCGTTTACTGCCCCACCTATCGCGCCACCACCAACATTGGGAGGAAGGCAAAAAGGTAAAGGTTGTGACAATATACATTGCTAATTATAATAATTTTACTACAAAACCATATCAATCCCTCAACGCAATAGTGTACAATATTTTTGTTATCCCATCTTTAGCTAACACAAGTAAACTGGATGGTTTGTCCACACGAGACCATGCCACGTATCAAAAACATGGTGTGCTCAAAAATAAATCACAAACAGACATCGTTTGGCCTTGAGACTTATTGATAGTCATCGCAAATGCCAATCTGAACGGAAATTCAAGACGTTGAAGTTGAATTGGCCCATCTGTGGATATAATAGGGATCCGTGGCAGTAATATATCCTCATCTCGAAATTTGCCATTTAAAATGATGGCTTCCACAATGTTTTTTATTACAAACCCTGCAAATTAATCATAAATTATTTAAAAATTACACCGAAATAGAAAAGTGATAATTGTAAAATTACGATTAACGCCCAAACAATAAAAATAATGGCCGAAAACTGTAGTGAGTGAGAAACAGTTTATTGTGTGCGAGATCACATCCCTACTCCGTGCTTCTTACTGGGTCAGAAGCAATTTTGCCAGCTGTGAAACTTCCGATTGCGAAGTTTTAAGTTCGAAAATGTGTATTTCTTCTAATGAATGCGGATTTTCTAATATAATTTAAAAATAGCGGAAATCATCAATAATTGATATATCGACGTACAATTTCGTTATAAATGCGATATTGTCTCATTATATTTGTTCTATATTTGTTCTCACTATATATGTTCTCGATTCACCCAAGAAATTAAAAATATAAAATATCAGTATTTTTGTTATAAATGTACTTTCAATTTATTATTAATATCAGTTTAATATGATTCCGCGAAGTGCATCATTTCTCCGGCTTGAATAAACGCAGTAAGAATCTGAACGACGATCCGTATTCAAAAACGACTAACCAATGTGTTGTCATCTATTTGTCCTCTGAATCTCTAACAGTAACAAAATAAAGGACAGAGTTCACGACAGCACCTAGGTGAACAGTCATCTATTTTCGAATACGCCAACTGGATAAAACCCTAATGATTGGTAGATGATTGGTGTCTTATTGCTTTCTACATTAATCGAATAGAGAGAGACAGCATTTTGAACATTCAAACTTTGACAACTATAGTTAGCGGGACATCTAACGATCGTTGTAATAACTAAGGAAATGAAAAAATGGATTTTTATCCACTATCATGGAATGCGGATTTTGTTTTGGCATCCGCATCGCTCAATGCAGGTTGCGGATTAGGTACATCTGACAACACTGCGGAAATGCGGTACATCTAGCAACACTGGTCAGAAGTGACGCCGGTAGACGCCTGGCGGAGATACTGTTCAAGAGATAATTTTCCTAGTAATATATTTTTCCTAGTAATATATTTTTTCTTTATAAATATATTTTTCCTAGTAACGCCTACTGTAATTGAGGCTTTGCCCTGTTGTGGGTAATTAAATAAATAAATAAATAATTACATTATTACATCATGTAAATCAATCAGGGTTCTCTTTACCTATTGTTGCACTAAAAGGCAGTAACAACGAAAATCTTTAACACAAACATATTAAAAGAATAGAATAGAATAGAATATTTAATTCGCTACTTGGGATACTTGAAATAATTCCGGTGGTAGCGTTTTCTAATCAATTCATCTACATAAAACAAACTTCAAACAACTACATAAATACAACAAATATACAAAATGAACATCAAACAACATTAGTGAATACAATTTTTTAAATTAATGTATTAACTCAATGCTAAAGCTAAACATAATATAAAATAACAAGAATAATACAAAAACTAATGGTGCTTCCAACGCACACACTTTCTCGCTCTGCTTCTATACGATCCTTATTGCTATTCCACTACTTCATTAAGCAGCAAAAGTGTATTATACCAGCAAAGGTTTTCCATACCGAGACCCAACATCCGAAACTCAAAGTCAACGAACCGGCACTTATACCACTACGCACCACCAAAATAGTCTCTGTCGAACAGAATCATGAAAATAGAACCGACCTAAAAATTGGTAAATGCATGATTAAGAAACAATTGATACGATGGTACATACGCTTTACAAATCCAGGAAGAGAAGTAAAAAATTATTAAATGTTAAAAATTTGAACAAATATATACAGACATTTCCAGTACCTTTATCGCAATTTCTTATATTTTAGTCAAAACGTAATTGTATCGATTTTATCATTTGGACCCGGTAATATTCAACATGTGATAAATGTCTTTCAAACATGACCAAGAAAGGCAGCGGTGAACCGCATTACGAAGTATTCGTAAGGCGAGAAAGTAATAACCATTTTTGGAACCGTCAGGGATTGTAAAATTATCGCATGCGTTCTGGCTATAATGTATTACAATTTAACGTTAAAATACTCATCATTTTACTTAAATTGATTCCTACAGATATACACTAGGCAACGGTTGATTTGTCATGTCATACTCTTCAGAAATCGAATAACAGAGTTGAAAAATTCTTTAAAAGATGCAGTTAGGGAAAAATACAGACAAGTCCTGTCTATTTATCTATATTGATTCTAATCGTGAGTAGAAGTACTTCAAATGATTTTCAATAAAGTATCTACACTCTTTAATGTTTTTCCTGCAACATCACATTCATCAAATTAAAATTCCCCACGGGGGATCGAACTCGGTACCTTCCTTATTGAAGATCTCAGCCCGAAGGTGCTTTTAAATAACCGCGCCACTGAACCCACTTGCGGACCAACTACTTATATTTTAGTCAAAACGTAATTGTATCAGCTCTATCATTAGGAAGCCGGTGATTGTCAACATGCGAAAAACATGTCTTTCAAACATGACTGTTGGCACATACATATCGGATTGGATTCATATTTGGCGCCGTGGCGGGACTGTTACATGAGAACAACTGTTCCATGAGAACAGTTGGTTTTTATAACAATCTTTGGCCCTTTATTACTAGCTCAGAATTTGCATTTTGAACGTACCGCGTCGGACTTCCCTCCAAATCCGCGTGCTGGCGGCGAAAAGCGCGGAAATATACGATTTCTTTGTTAGTCACAACAGCACTCAACCCAGAGGTTTTTTCGTAATAGTTCCATCTCTCGTCGCCAGAGAGCAGCAACGGCCAGACTCCGCTCCCAAGCAGAGGGTCGTGCAGACAACGGCCAGACTCCGCTCCCATGCAGAGAAAATTACTTAGACACACCAGATTTCCTTTGTATTCTTTTTTTAAAACAATGACAGCATTGAAACACAAATTCAAACGGCGTTTTCCAAAGTAGTCGCTCCACCCAGTGAACGAGCTTCAGTGCACTCGCATTAACGTTCCATGAGAACAGTTTAACTTAGCAAGGTTGGCATACCTGTCGCCTTTTAGAAAGCCGTTCAAAGAGCAACCATATTCCTGCGGGAAACCTTGTGAATGCATGAGTAAATTTGTGGAATACAGATTAAAAGAAGGCATTGCTTTTCATGTGAGATTGAGGTAAAAGGTGAACGATTTATGCTCTGATTGCTTATTTCTTTATATTATCTTCTAATAAGAGAGGTACACTGAGTCTTTTCAGAGATCGAGCGAGCGAGCATACCCGTTCGTCTCGCCAAAATCAACCGATGCGCTCTCCCGAACAATAACCTAAATCTGAAATCTGACCTCTGAAAAAGGAGCTATATCGCCGCCTTAACAATGACCAAGGAAGGCAGCGGTGAACGGCTTATTCCTAATAATTTATCCGCTGATCGGCATTTGAAAAATAACTACTGCGAGAAAGTATGTGCCATTCTAGAGCACCACTAGTTTATTTATATATTTACCGTCCCTTATTACACACGTGCAGAAATATTAAAGAAAAAATTTAGAGCGGTTTATGAGAAAAGTTTTTTTTTGTAAATTTGAATCGCAATTTACACAAAAACTATTCGTTTTTCCAAAAAACGGTTCATGACCTTATTTGAAGTACTAATTTTGTACAACCGACTTTGTCTGAGGCAAAAATCTCTCTTCAATTTTGCACTTTTTAAACAGTTTTTTTGCAATTTTCGAAAAATTGGGCCATTCAACGAAAATGATACCTACGTCATTCCCTTCAACGTTCTTCGCACTATTCAACAACAAAATATAATCAAAAAATTTGGAGCCATTTTCTTTTAACTTAGAAAACCTCAAAATGGGCTTCATGTAAAGTACCCTCAAATACGAAAATATCGGTTTCAAATTCAAGATGCCTTGAGACGAGTCAAAACGATCGGGGAATATCAATTTTGACGAAAATCGGCTGAACAGTTTAGGGACTAGCGTTGACCACAGACGGACAGACGGACGTTTTACCGCCCTCCGGACGCGTTAAAAATATGTCTAAAACGACATTCTCTCTTGTTGGCTGCTTTACTACTTGCACTAGGTTATTTGCCCAAACTAGTTCGTTACCATCGTCTGCGCCCCTCTCCCCTCCGTCACTCCACCTTCCCACTGAATTTGGGGTAAATGTAGATCTCCGCCGATAATTAACGGTCTGTTCTATCTGATACCAACGCGCGTTCTTTCTACAAGTTTCTGCAAGATGCTCATATTTTCCCCTGGAGGTCGATACATTCCTATTATTTCCCATGTATCTCGATCGTTTTTACCATGAACTTCAACTGCAATCATTTCACACTCTAGATCCGACCACAATTCTACGTATTTAAAGCAATTTTTTACGCAAATAAACACGCCCCCTCCGCGACTACCCCGATCTCTTCTAAACACAATGTAGTCTCCCCTAAATATCTCCGCATTTGAGATGTCCACGCTAAGCCATGATTCCGTTCCTATAATAATATCGGTATTGTATATTTCCACCAGATTCCAAAAGTTTAAACTTTTATTAACAATACTTCTATAGTTTACCTGCAGCAATACCAGAGACTTGCCCTCATCTATGTCCACGGCTTTTTCTTCTCAGCTGCTCCCGGGATCTGCTGTGGCGGCGTGCGCGCTGACCTTCGTAAATAAGCGCCCCAGCTTTGAGGCACCCCTCCTTTTTACTTTCTCGCCTTACGAATACTTCGTAAGAAGAGAAAGTTATGTAATCGTGCGGCGGAAAACCGGGAATTTTCGCCAGAAAATCTCTTATAGCAGGGGTCTGGTGACAAAAAAGTGGATAAAACCTGTTGCTACATTTTGAAAAAAAATCCTCTATCTCATGGTGTAGTCAAAATCCATAATTTGTTGCTTCTTCATACTTCACGATCGATTGACGGCATTCCGTCCGTCTGTCCGTCTGTGGTCAACGCTAGCGCCTAAATCGATCGGTCGATTTTCTTCAAAATTGATATTCCCCGATGGTTTTTACTCGTTTCAAGGCCTCTTAAATTTGAAACCGATATCTTAGTATTTGAGAATACTTTACATGAAGCCCATTTTGAGATTTTGTAAATTAAAAAAATGGCTCCAAATTTTTTGATTATATTTTGTTGTTGAATAGTGCGCAGAACGTTGAAGGGAATGACGTAAGCATCATTTTTGTTGATAGGCCCTATATTTCGAAAATTGCAAAATCTGTTTAAAAACTGCAAAATTGAAGATAGAGATTTTCGCCTCAGACAAAGTCGGTTGTACAAAATTAGCACTTCGAATACCATTTTTTGGAAAAACGAATAATTTCTGCGTAAATTGCGATTCAAATTGACAAATTCAAGAGGCCTTGAGACGAGTAAAAACCATCGGGGAATATCAATTTAGAAGAAAATCGACCGAACGGTTTAGGCGCTAGCGTTGACCACAGACGGACAGACGGACGGAATGCCGTCAATCGATTTTGAAGTATGAAGAAGCAATAAATCATGTATTTTGACTACACCACAAGATAGAGGATTTTTTTTCTAAATTTAGCAACAGGTTTTATTTTGGTGGAAAATAGAGCATGTGATGGAAAATAGAACATTTGGTGAAAAATAGAGCATCTGATGTTCCACATTCAAAAAATAGCTGCATGGGAGAAAATAGCTTCAGGAATTTAATGCTAGATCGGAAAATGGTAAGTACCTACCATGAAATATTCCATTTTAGAGATCACTTGAAATTGAAGATGTTCAATACGGAATACTTTTTTTTACACAGAACTGCAGACCAACTCCGCAGGCTGTGGGAAAACAAAGTTCCGCTGGAAGAAGGACTTGGCAGCGGAGGGACTATTTAAAGTGACCCAGAACTGGATTCGTGCGGAGTGGACATCCGTCTGCAGGATGCAGTTGATAGCGACTTCATAGAATTGGTCAGAAGTGGGGGAGCATCCAGTTTTGTGATAGTTGAAGAAGTTCTGCAAGAGAATGAAGCAACCTCAACGCACGCACACACTCACTGAGGAACCTTCATTAATGGCCAATTCCCCACAGGCAGGACCTAGGTACGCATTCGTAGGAGCAGGAGCTCTCACCCAAATGGTTACCAGTTACAACAAAAACGGGGAACAATCCACCACTCCCAGACACTCCAAAACTCAATCATTTTATGATGAAGTGAACCACGGGATTCATAAAGCTGCGTACTTACGTCAATTAGAAAAAGAAATGGGAGGTCTGAGGAAGGTAGTAGCAAAAGGTCGTTGTGAGGTGGTGCAGTGGCAACTGAAATGTGAAGAAAATAAATACAAATTGCGAAACCTGAAAATAGAGCTCCTACGACAAAAATCGGAAACTGCGAAAAGTGAGGAACACTTTGGGGGGGAAGATTGAATGCTGGAACTTGGAAAATTAAAAAAAAGAATGTGTAAAAAATATTTATATAAAAGAAAAGAGTACAAATAAATTAATTATTAAAATAACGTTGAATGAAAGCTTGCTTTATCACGTTTGAATTTGGATTTTCAGGTACAGCAAGTGTTTCAGATTTAATTATGTTCCTTTCCATATCGTCTTCATCCAAATTCCGTAAATCACCCATTTCAATGCCAATATTGTACAGAACTGCACAAGCAGTTATAATTTGTATGATGTTCTTAACCTTGCTTTGCATTTCGAAATATAAACAAGGAAAACCCTTTTTCCATCTCCCAATCAACCTTCCCCCTGTGGTCAGCATTTTGAAGTTGGCGCAGTAATACGCCACGGAGCTCGCTGGCGAAACGGAGAGCCTCGAGGCGAGGCTATCCTGGAACGCGCCTCTCCAACTTCAGGGGGCGCGGTCGCCAGCCGACCACGAGATTCGGGAACCCAGTCCGTCATACGAGAGCGGAGCGCGCTTCTGTAAACCGAGCCGATCAGCTTACAGAGCAAATCTGCGAATAGTTTTCAGTGCAAACGAACTCTTATTGTGATAAAAGCTTTACATTTGTGTGCGATAAAAACCTTGTCTTTTGTGATCAACAGATCCCCAGTGCGTGATCGTGAGGTCCCTACCTGGACCAACCAGCGGGAGCTGGGAGACCCGGAGCCGCCATCCGAGCAATCGGAGACCGCCAGCGAAGGACGAACGGGGAGAACCGTTTATCCGTCGAAACTGTGACGTAACAACCCAGAAGTCCCCAGCAGACAACACAAAAGAGGCGCGGCCATGGCCGCTGCCGAGGACAACGTGGAGGTGAAGAGAGAGATGGATACCTCCCACAATGCCCCTAATGATATACAAAAGCAGGTAGAACTAATAACTGGAGACGTGTGCGACGCAACAAAATTGACAGCAGGACGCCGCCTCCACGACTCCTCTCCCGACCGGATACACAAAAAATTAATGACAGACGATGGGTATATCCTAATAACTAAAAATCAAGGTTACCCACAGAAATCCCCCCCCCAAACCTATAGAATCCGCAAATAGATTTGGATCTCTCCAACAAGAACCCGGTGCTGACATAACCCAAGACAACTCACAACCAAGTACCTCACAAGATAATTCTAATTCCACTGCAAACCCAACCAGCTCTCATTCAAAACCCACCCCTCAGAGGGACCCTTTAGAATCGACTTAGACTCATTACTTAGCCCAACAGACATCACTAAAGACCTGATGACTGTGACTAACAGCAGATGACGGCAAAATGTACCAAGACACAACTTCTGATTCAACCCTCCACTTTACAGGCCTACAATAAAATCAGACAAAGACTTGAAGAAATATCTAATACAAATCTAAAAGATCTATTTTTTGTAAAAATCTCTTATTCATTCAATAGAGCAACAGAAGAGAAATTTGTAATCAAGGGAATACCACCAGGCTATAGCATAGAAAGAATCGAGATGAACCTGACATACTTACAGATACCATACCACCACGTGACTAAAATGAGTAGGAGAGAGAAAGACGGGCACCTGACACCTCTAGGAATATTCACTGTAGAAACCAACAAGAAAGACATGACTGCCATAAGCAAAGATTTATTGACGAATTCAAAATTAATCTACAAGAATGCAGCCTTTAGTCCTTACTGAATAAAAGCCGTTAAGGGCTTCGCGGCATGATGACAAGTGGCAGGGCACAAGTGCCGACTGCTAGCGTAACACAAGTCAATTACTACGCGAATGACCGCGTGATCTGCAACGAAGTCTCACATGAGTGATGAGCGGATCTGACTGCCGCGATCTCAAGGAAGCGTTCTGACTGGCGAACATTGTGAAGCGAATCGGATCCAGGCGCGATGGTTCCCAAAAATATATAGACAGCCACCCCCCCCCGACCTCGCGGTGGTGGGTGGCCACCATGAGGCATGGCGGCAGGGGATGGCGTCAGATGGAGAGGGAGGGCCCTTGGGTGGCTAACGGGTCTTGGCCCCCGAGACAAGGGGCGAGGGCGTGCGACGGGATCGCCGCCTGTGAATGGCGGTACTTAGAGAAGGGTATGATACAGCAATAAGCCGCACATGCCGAAAGAGGCTTTGAAGTGCCCACCCCCGCCGAAGGGTGGTCGGCGGCGCTGGGTAGAGAGGCAGCGGTTCCACTGCCCCGCGGGTGAGGGCGCAACCGGGCGGCCGCAGTGGCGCCGCACGCGACAAATGCGGCCGTCCCTTCGACCGCTGGCGGCGGGCGCCCTTCGGAAAGACAATAGGGACGTTTCGTCTTTGCCGACTACCGCGAAAGTGTTCTGAAGAATCCCGCGCCGCACGGGGCGGCAGCCGGCCAGTTCCTAGCTGCGGCGAGAAAGGGAGCAACGGCTGGCGCGCGGAGGGGGCGACCGAGCCAACGCGTTAGAGCGGCCGGCCGGACTTCATGCCTCTGGCGTGCGTAATCAAACGGTCTCATTACCTAGAATATGCAAATTCATTAACATACATATACAGCAAGTGAAAATACATATACAGGGGGTCCGGGGAGGAAACGGCGAAACTTCGAAAATAAGCTCTAAAGACAATTCTAAGCATATTTTGTCTAATAAACTACATGGATATTCCGAATGGTTGCTTTGAAAAATTGATTTCTAGGCAATAATTTGCATTATGGAAGCATAGAAACACTCCAGAAACATGTTAAATGTTTATTATTTATACAAGAAATGAATATATTTGCTCAGACAGAAAAATTAAGTGAGAGGAGTCGCATTGTGTAAATTGGGCGCTTTTATTTCTCACATCGAGAACGTTCGATTTGTGAGTCAGCGGGAACCTGCGAACTGTTTCGGTTATATTCGGAATTATACATTGTAGAAGTAAAATATTGAAATCAGACGAACAGACTTTTTCTGCTCATAGAAATTTATATTAACGCGATTGTTAACGCAGCAAAATATAGCTTCAGATTCAGATTGGGAGAGCCATGAATTGGGTTATGGCGGAACGATCGTTCTGAACAACGCTCGCTCGATCGCTTGATCTCTGGAAAGACCCAATGCACCCGTCTTATTAGAAGATAATAGGAAGAAATAAGCAATCATTGAATAAATCGTTCACCTTTTGACCTCCTTCTCAGATAAAATCAATTTCCTTTCTTAATTTGTATTGCACCAATTTTTACTGGTGACTTTCAGATCGGTTCCCGCTTAAAGGCGGTTATTCCTTGAAAACACCAGTGGAGGGGCGGCACTAGTACCAACTTTGAGAGCTTAACCTGTTCTCAGGGAACGTGCGAGCTCACTGAAGCTCGTTCCCTGGACGGAGCGACTACTGTGAAGTGCCTGTTTCGGCATTTGAATTTGGCGACAATGCTGTCATAGTTTAGAAACGGAGATCTAGTGTGTCTAAATAATCTTTTATGTACACGAGCGCTTGGCGGTTGAGCCCGGTAGGAGCTGTCGGTTGTATCCTAACTAAGGAAATAATTCAGTTCAAGTTAGAACAACAATTTTATTCCAAAATCCAAATCAAAAACATGAAATACAAAGTCAGGGTTTCTTCCTGGTAAACCGTATAACATGATGCTTCTGCACGAACTCCTGATTCCTACTCTCAAACTCTGCCGATCGCTGACTGCCGATCGTTGGCTGTTGCCTCTCTGACTCGACCACGGAGTGGCTACTGCTGGCTCGACTCGACTACTGAGTCGACTGCTGGCTCGACTCGACTCGACCACTGACTCGACTGCTGGCTTCACTGCGGCGTATTGCGTCGTGGCTGACTCCACGGCTGCGCACTGAATACTGAGTGCTGAGTTGCTGCGTACTGCTTCGTTGCTGCGTACTGCTTCGTTGCTGCGTACTGACTCCAACTGCGTACTCGAACTCGAACTGATGCTGTGGCGCGGCGCCCCGCTTATATAGCGCCGCTGGGGAGGGGAGGGCTCCACCGGCCCCTCCTTTGCTCCATAGGGGTAGTCCCGCCATTTGCTGTGCGCGGTCGGGCGTAACCCGGCCGCTTATCGCCGGCGGCAACCGGCGTTGCTCCTAGCGCTCCTTGTAGCGTCGCGCCGATCTACCGGCGTGGCAGGCAGCGCTCGAAGTGTTCTTCCGTGCCATCAGCCACAGATGTCACACTGCTCCCTGGCGAAGGGAGATGAACTAGTAGGCCCGCCCATTTCAATGCAAGGATGTTGGAAGGAAGAAGAGAAAGAAGTTTGTATACCCGCCCTTTTCGCAGCTAGCATACGGTTTTGGAGGGAAAGTCCGACGTGGTACGTTTAAAATGCAAATTCTGAGCTGGTAATAAAGGCCAAAGATTGTTATTAAAAACCAATTTCCCGCCACGGCGCCAAATTTGAATAATTTTTTATGCCAATGTGCCAACACGATTTAGTTACACGGCACTATTGTGTATCTCGGTAATTTCAGCGTGGAATGTCGTAAATTGAAAGTAGAAAGTCGACTGCACCCTTATGTTAAAGGTATAATAGTTGACGAGCAATTGTAATATTAAGTGAATGTTACAAGAAATTGAAGGGTTTTATTTCACGTTCGTTTAAATTGAGATGTAATAATATTACCAGCATTTAACGGAGCTGCTATAGATGAAAAACTTTTAATAAATTTATTGTAATAATTTATTTTACCTATCAAGGCAACTGCTTTATATCCCTAAGAGCAGATAGCTGTTTAATTGCTTCTATATGGCTCTGAGTCGGAGCTATACCTTCCCGCTCTAGCACGTGACCTAAAAAGATCACCTGGTCTTGAAAAAATCAGACTTGGACTAGTTTACCATTAATCCACTTTCTCTTAGCTTGGCCAAGAAACCTCTTAAATTGTCTAAGTGTTCTTGAGGCGTAGCTCCCGTTACCACAATATCGTCCAAATAGTTAATGCATCCCTCACATTGTCTCGTAATCTGTTCCAAACAACGTTGAACACATAGCTGCTGCCGACGAAACCCCAAATGGTAGTCTGTTATATTGAAACAAGCCTAGTTGAATGTTCACCACTAGAATTTTCTTTGGCTGTTCATCCAAAGGTAGTTGTAGTAATGCATCCTTAAGATCTGCTTTTGTAAACTGTTGCCCTCCCATCAATTTCTGGAAAAGGTCTTCCGGTTTTGGCATCGGGTATTGCTCCACCTCAAACTGTTGACTGACGGTACTTTTAAAGTCCCCGCACAGTCTCAAGCTTCCATTTTGCTTCTTAACAATTACTAGAGGTGTGGCCCACTGGCTGGTTGTAATAGATGAAATTACACCTCCTCGTTTCAATCTTCTAAGCTCTGCTTCTAGCGCTTCCCGTAGTTCCCAAGGCACCGGTCGGGCCTTGTAGAATCGAGGTTTACAATTTCCTTTTAACTGAATCTGTGCTTGAAATGAACTACACTCTCCCAATCCCGGTGAAAACACCTCCTCGAATTCTCTTTTAACTTCTTCTATTAAAGTTGTCTGAGCCTCTTTAGATATATTCTCAATTTAATCAACTATTTCAAACCCTAGTTCGTTAAAACTGTCCAGTCCCAGAATGTTACATCGTGTCTATCACTATGATTTTTAACAGCTCCTTCTTTTTCATGTATGCTGTATTTAGATAAATCTTGCCTTTGATTTTAATGGGACTCTTGTAAAAGCTGACCAATTTTGTGTCTTCTTTTTTGCAATTAGGAGAGCCGAACCTGTGAGAAGTTTCCAAATTAATAAGTGTGGATGCTCCTCCTGTGTGCACTAAAAAATCACCAATCCGCTGCCTAATTGTAATTGTATAAAGAGCTTCTTCTTATCTTCCCTATTCAATACTTAATTTGCCATATCAGTTTCCATTTGTTCTTCCTGCGTCGCCTGTGTATGTCGTGGTCTTCTCCTGAGCCAACTCTGACACACTTCTTGTTGGATATAGCGGAGTTGCCCCTCTGCCCCTTCAACCTCCTTGGCCCGCGCCGAGTGTGACATCTTCCACCGGACGGGCCAGGGGACTTACTTCCGCCAGTCGGAAGCAACATTCTGTCTCGTGCAGTCGTGGCAAGCTGAAGCATGTACTGTGTGAAAAATGGCGACGTGGCGAGCTAGTCAATGTGCTCCCGCTTATCCCAAGGCATCTGGGGTATTTTGCTCTGTGCGACGCTAACCAAATGTTTATTAATGTGTCGCAAACTTTCAAGTACGGAGACAATATTTAGTTTTGCTCCTCCCTTTGAAAACGTTAAAAACGTGTAAAGTGGTTTCACGTGTGTGCCACATGGCCAGGGGGCATCTCTCCTCTTGCCGCTTACAATTAACTCTCTCTCGAGACTCACATTTGTGCGGATCTGTAATTTGATGTTTCTGCTCTGTGTGGCATCTTCTGGTCCAGGATCAGGATTGACTGGCTATAGAAGATGACTGCGAGATTTACAGCCTGCGTATATACAACTGGCAACCTCCAGGAGTTACACAGCCTGCACAAAGTTGTAATCTTTAACGTAATTATTTGTATATGTTTTCTGTGAACTAATTATTCGTGTTAACGAGTTTACCATTCACATGGTGTCAATGCTTTGCATAGCATATATGTTTTCTGTGAACTAATTATTTGTATCAACAAGTTTACCACCTTACATGGTGTCACTGCCTTGCATAGCATACATGTTTTCTGTGAACTAATTATTCGTATTAACGAGTTTACCACTCACATGGTGTCAATACTTTGCATAGCATATGTGTTTTCAGTCAACTAATTATTTGATTACAAGTTTAACACCTCACATGATGAAAATGCTGATCATACAGCAGATTGTTTGTATAATCTGACCACTTTGGTACAATTAAACTAGATGAAAGGTTCCAGATTATTTATTTACATTCTGAGCAATCGAGGAATGTGAGATTAGCTGCCCCAAAACCCAACAATTACCTACAGTCCACTGCTGGAGCAGCAACATTCTCACACTTCTCTAATGTGGCCCCTCTTGCCGCATAAGAAACATTCAGTTTGCCTGAACCTACATTTTTCCCCAGGATGTTTCTTAATACAATCCTTACAAGACGTCGACCACTTGCTCTTCAACCCTTTACTCTTAAAATGGCATTTTCACTGTCACTCGTGCTGCTCCCTCTGCGGTTCTGTCTTCGTGTTCTGTTCACGCTCACAGATCTGAGACTGCCATCTGATCAAACACACTGATTCAGAGCTTGCTATTTCTCTAGTGGTTTTAGTTGTTACTTCATACGTAATCGCTATATGTTGCACTTCTTCTAAGGTTGGATCAATAATCTTCACTGTCTCAAATCGAACTTTTTCCTCAGGAGTATGAAAAATAACCATATCTCTGATGAGCGAGTCAGCATATGATTTCCCACAACCCGGTGCGTATAAACTCCCGGTGCATTTAAACTCACACGTGCGAGCTAACCCTCCGAGTTCCGTGATCCACTTGGAATGAGACTGGATTTCCTTTTTTCTGTTCTAAAAAAATCCATATCTAGAAGCCAGTACATGTGGCGCTTTAGCAAAATATTTATCTAATTCTGCCTTAATTGTTTTCCAAGATAATTCCGTTATTTCTCTCTTCGGACACAACTTCCTTAACAAATTGCACGTATCACTGTCAATACAACTAAGAACAAATGCCCTTTTCATGTCCTCTTTGACTACCCCGTGACATGACAGATGCTGTTCGAGTCTCTCTTTATCAGTACACCACTTATCCTTCTCTCTTTCAAACGGTGGGAGGGGGGAGGACCCGCTCCGAAGGCCAGACTCCCCTTTCAACGCTTCCGTAATTATTGCCTGGTTTTGTTGCTATGCTGCTGTTTGCTGTTGTTGGAACTGCTGTTGTTGGAACTGCTGTTGAACTGCCAGCTGTTGGTTCTAAAACTGCTGCCAGGCCGTATGTTGTTGCTGGATTTGCTGTTGGTGTTGTATTTGTTGCTGCATCAGTGTAATGATTTTTGCAAACTGTTCTGAAATGGGCGCTGTATTTGCCATTTTCCTCGTCGCCAATCTTACGTTCTTACAATTAAACAATCTTGCAACTTTTTATGAATCTTTTATTTCAAATAAGCTTGGTAATACAACTAGCCCTTAAGTGGAGTTGTGGGGTCATTCTCGATACCAGTCAAACTGTACACCCCTGGCGTTTCTTTGAAAATCCTTTCTTCTATAATCCCTTCTGTATAGCTTTCACTTTTGTCGTCGTTGACTCACGGGCTACGTCACGAACTGGGAGTAAATTTTTATTTGCTATTCATTTAATTTTAAAACATATACAACTAACTGTTTAGTTAGTATGTCCTAGAATTTTTACCTCACCAGCTGAAGGCTAGTATTCTCAACTTCTGTACGTCCCTATGTATTCTATTCTCGTCACTAAAACAAGTACAGAGCCTCCTGCTCGTGTCCAAGGCTCCCCCACACCATTGTCACGGTCACCCCGCCACATATCTTGACCAAGGGCGCGTCATGGTCAATCTAGCTCGCCTCCCACAACCTGCTGTGATCCGCTGCCATGATTAGCCGACTCAGATATTTATTTATTTACGTCCAAAAAAGTTAAAAGCTGTGTGTGACGAGCTATGGGGAGAAGTGGCTGCAGCATAATGGAAATTATTTGTATTAGTTAAAGGTCCATGAGCACCAGTTTTACATTTTTTGAATAATGTTTTGTCTTTGTATCATATTGAAAGACTTCAGGGGTAGAAGAGAAGCTATGAAATGGAGATTGACGTTTAGGGGCATGCCAACTACTGTGGTAATTAATCCCATTAGTGTAATGAATGATTTTTTGCTGGAGGTGGCAATGATTCTCTCCCTGGATGGTGAGATCTGGTACCTACCTACATACCTCCTTGCAGGAGATTACCCTCTGCAAATTTGTTTCCAACGTAGCACTGCCACAGCCAGGAGAAGCTCTAAACTGGTCGCCTGGCATGTGTGGTAGTGTATTACATGTAAGTGTGTAAGGGGAGAGGATAGGAAGAGGAAGGAATGATCACATGCGGTCTGTGGAATGTTTGATAGGGTACGGCTCCGACATTCACTTTGTGTTGATGGAGAAATCGTGGAAAACTTCTGAACATAGCAGCCAGTAGTTAAAATTCTCTGCCAGGCAGTGTCTGAATTGTCCCTACTTATCAAGCTAGAGTCAAATCTGCCACTGATTAGTACAGGACCTGCTGGTCAGAGACGCTGCACAAACTGTGGCAATGCTATCTCAGCTGCTAAATGGAATGGAGTAATGCACTAAGGTATGAAGATAAACAGAAAGAGCAACACCTTTCCATCATACCGAGTCCGTATTCACTGAGAATGATATAGTGTGCAATTCACAATTTTTATCAAGTAGGTTATTTATTTTTTAATATTTTCTATTTTTGCAATTTAATTCAAGCTCTGTTCATTTTCCCAATTTATTTGCATGAAATAATCTATTCTCTTTTCTTCTATTACCAGGTGTGGATTTATATGTAAGAATATCATAAATGCTCTGGCCTCTCATGCTTTTTATGTTTGCAGAAAATTCTGCTTTGTTCATTCATAAAAACTTTTATGGAAACAGAAAACCGATTTATTTTTTTAAACAAATATGCGAAGAAGTGTTTGGATTTTTGAAGTGTTTGAATACAAAACATATTAAGGTGAGACGGTAGGCGCTATCCCATCAATGTTAAAACAAGCAACTTTGTGACCCATTTTCCCAGAAACTACCGAATAAATTTTAATGAATTTTGCACTACTTATTAATTGATATATGAAGAGATTACTGATCCTCAGTTAAGTTGTTATCTCTTTTCTGAAGCGATTTATAATTTTTTTTTCAAAAAACGAATTTTTTCCTCAAAAAAATGTGCCAAAAAAATCTTGTATAACTTGGTTAAGTATAACTTGATTTATCATTAGTAAAAATTTCATGCAGATAGCTTTAATAGTTTCGGAGATAATGCGGCAAACGTTTGAAAATTTCAACTTCTGAGAAAATGGCACTCAAACTTTTCAGAGAAGCATATGTTAGGAAAACTTAGGATATTTTTCACTAGAGAGTAACTACAGGCAGCCTGCATCATAATAACAGGTTTCGCTGTTTTTTAGGCCAGAATGAGTTTTTCTTTTCTTCTTTCTTGCCTCCTTTGGCATTTGTTGGTCATCATATTTTGCCTTTGCAATGCGTAATCTGTCAAGTTCTCTACAAATATCAGCATGGGTTTTCCCATGTGATACACGTAATATTTTCATAACTTCTCATACGGCACAATTTCTATCATTATTTATTATAACAGCTTCAGACACTCCCCAATTGTAAGGTTCTGATACCAACAAAAAGATATTTTGGTATTCTTATACAATTAGTGTTCTTGAATGCCTCACATTCTGTATTTTGCCATTCTTCTGAGAAGTTATGTCTTCACTTAGTACTATTTTCAACTTCTATATTTACACTACGTTTTTTTCCTTTTAGACTCACTAGGAAGAGTTTCACATGCATTCGGACTCGTATTATCATTATTTTCGTGCTGCAAAGGATTCGATCTGATATGCTGATTTTCTTTGAAAATGCGTTGTTTAAACATTCCTTTCCATTTCGACATTGTAGAACATATGAGACATTTATTTTAATTTTGTACCCTATAACACACCCTAATTGATAATAAATTGAAATTTACTATGCAATGAACACATCAAGTCAGGCTTCTATACGTGCGGAAAAATTGTTAACTAAGTAAATGCATTTACAAAAATTAGACTATCGCACCGACTGTTCTATCAGTCTGCAGACAAAATTCCTTTACAAAAGTAAACAAAAACTAACTATCTGACAAAATTACAACAGGATATATAAGAAGTTGTATGCGCGGAAGTACAGTAATTTTGCAGTCTGACAGTTGTCAGTGGAATCTTTAAAAATAAATTTCCTACACTTACAGACGGAATAAATCAATGAATTTGGTCTAGAAATGTTCATAAAAGAACATATTATTTAATTATGCAAAAACATGAAATTCCATTTTTTTTAAATCGGCCTACCGTCTCACCTTAATACTCCTGTTAGTAAATTAATGCATTTTGAGTTTCCTTTCCATCAATGACAATCACATTCAAGAGAAATAGTTCCATTACATTAATAAAAATATCGGAAAAGTGAACATATAAAATCATATTTTTTTCTGTTTTAGCAGCAGATAAGCATCGGAGGCAAAAGAGAATTAAGCATGTTTTGCATCTACAGGCCTCCAACAAAGAGAGTTGCAGATTACA
This sequence comes from Acheta domesticus, assembly GCA_031308135.1. NCBI lineage: Eukaryota > Metazoa > Arthropoda > Insecta > Orthoptera > Gryllidae > Acheta > Acheta domesticus. Next base: position 9,581,201 of record JAHLJT010008446.1, on the reverse strand, counting down.
TTTCGTTCCTAGAAAAACTAGAGATAAAACTAATCAAAGTCATCAATCGCTCTTTTGAATCCATTGTTGTATGCGGAGATTTTAACATTGATTTTCTGGTCGAATCTTGCGAGAAAGAGAAGTTTCTTAATTTAATTAATTCCTTCAGTTTAGATACTACACTAAAAGTACCTACACGGATCACAGTAAATTCAAAGAAGGCAATCGATCAAATTATAATTAACAAAACCACTATTCGACATGAAATTGAAACAAAAGATTTAGAATACAGTGACCATGATGCACAAATTCTTACCATTATACGAAATGCAAACAATGACACAATAAATAATACACGTATGAGTAGAGTGTTTTCTAAAAGTAAAATAAAATTATTCATTGATTACTTGCTGCAGGAGTCATGGGACGCGGTTTATAATACTATTGATACAAACAATAAATATTATTCTTTTTTCTTCGACGCTTTCATTTCATTTTAACACTTGCTTTCCTCTTCAGAAAAGAAAATTAAAAGCAATTCTTGGATAACACAAGGGATTAGAACATCATGTAAAAACAAACGAGTTCTTTCTTTCATTTCTAAGCATCATAACGTATCTCAAGATTTCCTTCTGTACTTTAAAAAATACAAATCATTGTTAAGAAAAGTCATAAGGCAGGCTAAAATCATGAAACACAATCAGAATATTTTGAACTCGAATAACAAAACAAAATCAATGTGGGATATAGTAAATAATGCGACCAAACCAACTAGAAACCTTGTAGAGAAGGTTGTTTTAAAAGATAACGATAGAGATGTGAACGATCCGGCAACAGTGGCTAGTCTCTTTAACCAATACTTTTCGAGAATTGCTGTCGATCTCACTAAGGGTTTTCAGCCACAAAATTCAATATCTGACGTTTCCCTAAAAATCTTAGACACAATGTTCGTTTCCGAAACCTCTTCCTATGAAATTCTCAAAATAATTGGTAATTTAAAAAATAAATATTCGGCCGGTTTAGATGAATTTCCCGAATGTTTGTTAAAGACGTGCGCGCCAGCCATTATACACCCGTTAACTCACATATTTAATGCATCCTTATACACCGGAATTTTTCCAGATATTTTTAAAACACCTAACATTAAGCCGCTCTTCAAAAAAGGCAACAAAAATGAAATTCAAAATTATCGGCCAATTTCACTTTTGTCAGTTTTTTCAAAAATATTAGAGAGACTTTTTTATGTGCGAATGGAAACCTTTCTCAATAAACACGACGCGTTTTCAAATTGCCAACTTGGATTCCGGAAATCAAAATCTACGGAAACAGCCATATTTTCTTTTCTCAAAAATGTTGCCTCATCATTGGATCAAAACGAAGCAACTATTGGAATATTTTTAGATCTTTCAAAAGCTTTTGACGTCATTGATCATAACATTTTACTTTCAAAATTACCTTCATATGGAATGGTATTGCTTCCGTGGTATTGCTCTAGATTGGCTATGTTCGTACCTTAAACAACGATCTCAGAGAGTAGAAATACCTTACTGGAATGACGGAACTTTATGTACACACCTTTCCGGTTCTTTCTCAATTGCACGTGGAGTCCCGCAAGGATCGATTTCAGGCCCTTTTCTCTTCCTATTATACGTAAATGACATGCCCTTAGCGATTCGAAACGGAAGAACAGTTCTCTTTGCGGATGATACAAATATTCTTTGCAACAAAGAAACCGTAAATAGTACAATATCAGATGTTTCAAATTGGTTTCGTAATAACAAATTAATAGTAAATGAAATGAAAACTGTTTCAGTGCAGTTTTCCATTTCAAATAAAAAATTCTGTACTCCATTGAAAATGAACGGTGTGCCATTGACTGAGGTTAATATAACAAAATTTTTAGGTCTATCAATTCATTCAAACCTCAAATGGAATGCCCACTTAAATGAATTGAACACAAAATGAAGTTCATTATGCTACGCGTTCAGAAATCTTTCAAATTCCGTCAGCCTTCATACAGCTCGTTGTGTATATTTTGCCAATGTTCATTCCCGCCTGAGATATGGCATAACATTCTGGGGAAATACATCTTATAGCTCCCAGACTTTCAGATTACAAAAAGAATTGTACGAATAATAAGCAAATCCAAACCACGTAATTCTTGTATGTCTCTCTTATTAATCTAGGAATTTTACCATTACCTTGTCTCCTGATTTACGAATTAGTAGTTTTTGTCAAAAATGATTTACTTAAGGGCGGGAATATACTTTCAGCAAACGCCGATGTCTATAAGTATAACACACGACGTAGTAATCATATTCTCCAGGTGGCAGTATCAACAGCTCACTACAAAAACTTCACATACAATTCATGTACATTACTCTACAACACTTTGCCAGAAGACATTAAACGATTAAATTCAATACAAAAGTTAAGTCCCAAGTAAAATCTATTCTGCTGCATAACTGTTTCTATACAATTCGAGATTATACCGAACATCAAAAAGGAAAGTAGCATTAATTTTAACAATGATAATTAATGTAATTATTTATCATTTGGACTGTATAATTCTAAAGAACCTGTAACAAGTATTGTACTACAGTTTCTGGGTTGATGGCCCCCATCTCGATCAGGTTTTTTGTCCAGTTTCCCTGTTCCTTGACCAAATGCTGAGGTGGTCCCTTGTTTTGCTTCTGGACATAAATGTAACTTCATTATTTGTGCACATCTGAATTTCAGTGGGAAATATAGTTATTCAAATGATCGTTTTCCATATTATCGTGGCAAAAAGTATTATTCTTTCATGAAGAACATGAGGGTTCAGGATAGGAATTTATAGCTAATTTACTTTTGAAAATATATTTTATTATATAGGAGCGAATATTTTGTCAACAAAACTTGAAAAAACCGCTTATTTCTGTATTCAGAATTCGACTAGAATATGGTTTAGGATAGAGATCACAGAATTATGAAAACGTGCACAAAATTCACTTCTCCCCATAGCTCGTCACACAAAGTTTTTAACTGTTTTTGACGTAAATAAATAAAATAAATAAATAAAAGCACTGTTCTGTAATGGAATCTGTCATCCGAGACAATTATCTTTATGTGGGCTGTTAGAAAATCCCACACTGGTAAATAAATTCATTGAATAATTTGTTATGAACAAACAGGTTTCAATTTGTAAATACGAGGAATGAAACTTAAATAGTGGCAACTATTTACTGAAAACCGATACAAAAGTTTGCACCTGTTACTGTCCTTCAAAGTAGTCACCAGCGTTGTGTAGAACCCGTTGCCAACGATGTGGAAGGCGTAGTGTACCGTTGTCACAGCCTGTTTTGTTGATGATGCGTATGGAGCGGTCTACTGGCTGTCGAATCTCTGGAACAGTTCTGAAGCGAATGCCACTATTTAAGTGGTTCCTTCCCCTCTGGAATCCAATCAAGGCCACAAGGACTTCAGCCCGGGGAGTCTGGTGGATGGTGCAGTACTTCCCAGTCCCATCGACCGAACAGAACAGCCGCCGCGCATTGTCGTGCAAAATGATTGAATTGCCTTATTTTACGTGGCGAGACTCAGGCCGTGAGGCCTGCTCTTCCGTCTGACCACGCAAATTTCGCTACGCTCCTTTCACGAACTAGCGGAGAAAGAAGGTATTCCATGTGCGACGAAACAGGCGATTTTGAATTTTGCTCAGAGGCGTCATTTGGGCTTGAGGATCTTTTACATGCAGTAAATCTACTAACATGGAACAGCCGGCTTTACTTCCCCTCCGAAGGAAGGCGTACGAAGGATTTTTCCGCCCCTAAAAATTCATGGCTTTGAACGGGTTTGAACCCGCGAACTAGGGTACAACAGTCCGAAACGCTAACCGTTAAACCAACCCCGCCATCAATGATTGGCAGGAAGTGCCGCCACTTCTTTTACAAATGCTCCTAAAACAGTAATACTGTGCATTGACGGTCTGGCGTGGAGGAACGTAATGCGTTAGGATAACACCATCACAGTCATACACGAGAATCACCGTAACTTTCACCATACTGGGGCTCTGACGCACTTTTGACTTTCGCAGCGACGAATGACGCCATTCGTTGTATTGGCGTTTCGGTTTTGGATCGTAGGATGTGGCCCATTGTGGCGTCATGACCGGGGCCGTTACAAGAATACACAGACGTGAACGGTTGTAAAACATTGAATATACTGTAGTAACAGCTTCATACTAGAAGCAAATTCTCGATTTTATTCATACGAAAAATAAGTAATTGCTCCTCGGCCGAGTCGTTACTCATCAATGGAGACATTGCTCAAAATAAGAGCAATTACTCGCGTCTTTTATTCATACTGCTTGAAGCAATTGCTTTGAAAATTCGAGAAAGAAGTAATAGCTCATTTTTATTCATATCACTCTGTGTCTCACCCAATGAAACGATGCGGCGTTAGATAGCCTCTCCTTCGCGCTCACAGCGCTCCATCTGAGCAGCGTCGTAACGCATCCAGTTCTGCATTTGCGTCAACTCATGCGCAACCCACGATGCAATGTTTCGCATGCCCAGGCGTTCCTTCAGGATGCGAAGCAAACTCGTATGCGCTCATCCGGTTTCGTCGGCGAGCTCACGAATCGTCTGTCATCGATCACTGTTCACTAATGCGGCAACAGCGTGCACTTCTTCTTCTACTGAGACGCTAGGACGAGTTGCCCGATGCATCTCTGCCACCGTTTGCCGACGTTTGTTGAAGGTTTTTACCCAACGTGCCAGTGTTCTGTACGGCGATTTCCCGCACGCCTCTGGAAGACCTTGATGACATTGTCGTGCTGTACGACATCTGGCACATTGGATCTTGATCCAACAACGTTGTTCTTGTTTCGAAAACATGGCGACTCCGTTACGTTAGACCGCTCGCTCACAAGTGACTTGTGTTTCCCTCGATTGGGCGCACGCCGGTGACGTGGGACGGAGGTAACGTAGGTATGTCAACAACGTGTGTTATCAGCGACAATGGTAGGTTCCATTGCATAGTGTCTCCACAGCAGTGTTGCCACTATTTAACTTCCAACCGTCGTATTAATGATACATAAGAAATCAATCTTCTAAGTACCTTCCAAATACACACATAATTATTTTCGAAATTAAATAAATATGTTAACATCTTCTGCTGAGACAAAAAGGCTTTGGTATTATATTACAGGGAGGATACGCATTCTTATCTAAAACACTGACAATCAAAACGAAATAAAAGATACAGAAATACGAAATTATTTTCGACAGGAATTTATTTTTAATTTTAATAATGTAATAGTACTTCAGAAAATACATTTTGTTACATTTGAAAGTAGAGATTTCTGGATTTATTTGCATTAAAGTTATAATTTTTCTTGTTGGATGTAATTTTTAATTACTGATCAACTCGGTAATTTTGCAAACATCTTACATTATTCATATTCACTTCTTGATCTGGTAACAAAAGTTCAAAATTACAAACATTTTTAATTTATATCATCACTTCAAATATATGTCAACATTCTATGTCAACCTTTGTTTAGTTATTTGTACATATATTTTTTGTTTATTGTATATATATTGTTTAATTGTAGATGGTGAATTTCAGAAACAAAAGAAGAAACTTCTTCAAAGCAAGCAGACTAGCTAGATTTCAACAGCTTCCAGCAGTTCCTTCTTGGTGTTAATGCAGCTTGAATTAGTGGCGAAGTGGTGATAGTGGTGAACGCCTTTGCGAGCTCTGGAAAAATGATCATGGATATTACATGTTATTACAGTTATTGCGGAAGGAGTGTGTTCGGAAAGTTTTTGTGGAATATTTTTGCGGTACAATAAAAACTTAAGTTTTATAAAGCTATCTTTTGAGACAAAGTTGAGAATTGTTTTATTCACTGATTTGCTCTCCGAAAAAAATATGTACTACCCCCTTCTTTGGTTATTTCAGTTTAAATTGGGTAACTTTACAGTTTGTGAATTACACTCGAGAAGAATTGAACCGCCTAATGCAGAAAGAAAACGTTCACATTTCGGCTATTTTAATGTTATGATTGGTATGCCTTCCTTTAAGCTTTATCCTTCACTGTGCGAAAAGGTAACCTCTTTGCTTTTGTCCTTCTTAATGAATGCGTGCATTATACTTGGGTTTTTATTTCTTGGCGTGTGGAGGCTTGTCTTCACAATGGAATATCTCACGGTATTTCGCGTAGTTCTCGGCGTGCCGCTAGGAGTCGCCTGATCGCAACTGTATCGAGCAGTGCTGGCGATCATGTGGCTTCTAGCGGCATCACCGAGAACGACGCGAAATACCGTGAAATATTCCATCCAGCGCCAAGAAATAAAAACTCAAGTACAATACTACCTCACTCGCGACGTTGGATAGTCAAACAGAAGTCTCTTTTCTAATTCAAAAATGAATGTTAGCCTTCCACGAATAAAAATAATGCTTTAATTCCTCTAACGGTATCTGAGAAGGGTATCAATAAACTTTTTATCTCTGTTATGCACTATGTCCCCATACCCTGAAGTAAGATCGTTGTGCCTGTTTGACAGAATCCAACATGCAGTGCAGTGCAGTGAAGTCAAGTGGAGTAAAATGAATTGGAGTAAGGTTTGCGCTGTGAAATTATTTACTATTATTCTTAATTATTGTTTGTTTTGTTCTTTTTTTAAAATTAACTATTCTCTTGTAATTTAAACATTCTGCCACCAAGTAATAATACTTGATTGCAGAATTAATAATAAATCTAATGCGACTACTGGCCTATGAAACGGTGTTCTTGAATACTTGATTAAAATGTTATTTTTTCTGTAATATGAGAGACTTTAATATTTCAAATGTGTTTACACGTTTCTCTCGTAATCGCAAAAACGTAAATATTAGATGTAGAAAACTAAATAATGCACAAGTTGGACGTAGTCCAACGCGCGAACATTCGTGCTACGAATATCTGCGCGAGTGACGGAAATAGTATAATAAAAGCTTCAAATATGATTTGTAATTGTATATAGTTTCTTTCCATAGTGTATTCAATTATAGGTAGATTTTAAGAACAGGGTTCGGCTCCTATTGACGCGCACGATTCGGTTCCGAACGAGTCACTCGCGGCGCCGCCACAGTGTGCACACGGCCACGTGGCCAACGCACTTTCGTGTGGAATCGTGACGCTTCGCTACCCGTGTCCAAGTTGAGGACGAGGCTCGGGCCTTCGGCCCTCGCGTTAACATAAAACATCCTTGAGTCTGTCCGACGCATAATTACCAACGCATTTTATGCATTTAACATTATTTTTTTTTATTTATTTAATAGGTAATTATAACAAATTTATACAAAATTTCAGTTCTTTTAGTTATGTGGCTAGGCTGAAGGCCTTTAAGCCATTACAATACCTACATCCTACCGCATTCTAACCTTTCGAATTCTGGCATTCACCCCTAATGGTCTCTTCATCGCATCAAAGCCGCGGAAAGGAGACCATAAGGTACGGCTGAGGAAAAAACCCCTGAAGGGGGAAAAACCTGCCGTCAGAAGACGAGTACATGCTAAACTACTAGATTTTATTTCCTAAACTATTTATTTATTTCCTGGCGTGGGCATCTTCTCCATCCAGTCTTTGGCCTCCCCGCTTCTGAAATCAAACACCGCCACAGAAGATCGCCCGCACCACCGCCTCTTCGAACAATTTTCTACTAATTAACTTAATTATCGCATACTGACGAATTTAATTATTACTAACTTACTACTTATTATTCATGATTAGCATTACTGATTACCTTTCTAGTTAACTTAATTATCTCTTGCTTATTGAATTAATTATTTCATCTCCGGTCTAGGCTCCGCTCGTACTACTAACCAGTGCTGTTTTCCCATTCCCTGATTACCGTTTCCCTGACAGTTCGAACCTTTCCTAAAAATGTTCCTAATTCTTTCATGAAGTGAGATCTATTATCAGCTAATATGTTTTGAGCGAGCGTTATGTTTCTGAATTGGAAGCAATAGTTCCCCATTCCCATCCATTTTCCTCTCCAAGTTTCTGTAGCGCAGCAATTTAACAGGATGTGGATCCAATCTTCTCTATCACCGCAAAGTACACAGATTCCATTGTCGTTCGAATCCTTCATTCTACGTTGCATCCACCCTCCTACCCTAAACCAAGCGTATCCCCCTCTTGCATCCCTTTTAAGTGTGTGTACGTAACTTTCGCATCCCCATACAGGACTCGTGTGAATTTGTACCACTAACGAACATTTTTCTGCCGATGCTGCCAAAATATCTTGCCTTTTAATATCCGAAAGTCGATCTGAAATTAACTGTTCTATCTCCCGTGTTCCCCTATTCTCAATCATTTCAGGAGAAACGTCTCCCAAACCTGCGCGTTCTAGTACCCGTTTCACTTTGTACGCCCAATAGCGCTGATCGTTTTCCTGTAGTTGCGCTCTAAAGCACCTGCGAATAAGCGTGTCCGACTCTTCACTTGCTAATCTAATCCAAAACTTAATGGCTTTCATTTTTAAATCTTTCCAAATTCCTACACTACCTACTTCTCTTAAGACGCCGGCATTAGCTGCGAATCTAGAGACTCCGAGAATTAATTTATAATAATCTGTTTCGATGCTTTCTAATCTGTCTATTCTGTCCACTCCCCAGATTTCCGCCCCGTAATTCATTGCTGGGAGCACTAGCGATTTAAACATTGTGTCGCACACCTTTAAAGGCAATTCCGGTACTCTACGCATTACGCAACCGATTTCTTTGAGAGCAATTCTTCCTTTACTATGAGCCGCAACTATGTGTTTGTTCCATCCCCCGTTCATAGAGAATTTTGCACCAAGATAAGTAAAAGTTTTAACACGGTCGAGTTCCTCCTGTGCGTAATACCATTTCTCTTTGTTACTCCAAATAAACCCATTCTTGAAGACAACAATTTTCGTTTTTTGAATATTTACTTTTAGTCCCCATTCGACACTATATCTTTCTAGGGTGTTTAAACTCGACTGTAATCCCTCAATCGTTTCTGAGCATAGAACTAAATCGTCCGCATAAAGTAATCCGGGAATTTTCAGGCCATCAATTGCCGGTGCAGATGTGTCGGTTTCCTGTACCCATGTCAATAAATCATTTATATACAAGATAAACAACAGAGGTGAAAGAGGACAACCCTGTCTTACCCCTACTGTTGATTTTATTTTTTGCGTTGTACTTCCGTCACCGCACTTAACGCAGAAATTTACTTCTCTGTACATACTCTGTAACACCGTTAAAACTTTACTTGAGATGCCTAGTTCATTTAGTTTTTGCCATAACGATTCCCTGTTGATTGAATCAAACGCCTTTTCGAAATCCACAAAACTGCAATATAAATGGCCTCGTTTACGTGAAAGCGCCTGTTTTACTAGTGTATCTAACACAAAGATATTGTCGGTGGTCGCGTAGCCTTTCCTAAAACCTGCTTGCATTTTTGAAATTTTTCTATACTTTTCCGCCCAGTCGCTCAGTCGAACGTTAAGAATTTTACAGAACAATTTACTTAGCGCTGGTAAAATACTAATGCCACGATAATTATCTGGGCAACTCGTATCGCCCTTATTTTTATAAATAGGTTGGAGAATAGCTGTACTCCAAGTTTCTGGATACGACCCGGTATCAAGAATGCTATTAAACAGATTCAAAATACTCTCCGGATCTAAGTTCATTTAACATTATGCATTATTTAACATTATGCATGCAACGCATTTTATGCATTTAACCATTGTAATTCTCCATTACACATTCGCACCACACCGCACAATGCACAATGCAAGCAGTGCTCCCTGAGTGATCCGTTCTCGTGGTCCGCGCGAGTGAACCATGCGCAAGTGAACCGTGCGCCGTTGTTTTAGTGAGCCGAACCCTGTCCTTAAAATCAGCCCAACTATAATATAAGCACAGAGAAATAAGAAAAGGGTATTAAATATTAATAAAAAAGAAGACTTCATAACAGATGCGTTGGAGTCCAAAGCCCGAGAACTAGTTGCACGACTTTTCTTGACGTCTGAGCTCCCTAGTGCTTAACCCAGCACGACTCGGCACGGCCTGGTCAACATCTTGGCCTCACATGGAACGGCTCGGCACGGCACGGCAAGATTATCAGGGCTGCCTACCGTTGCTTTCGAATTGCAGCGATGATTCAAATTACTCATAAGATGAAAATTAAGTTAGTACGTACATTAATATTATACCTCATTAATAAGCAATATTATCATTACTTATTTTCACTTGTGGTTGGTATTAATTATTTTATTATTTCTCCTATTTTATCGGTTGTAATATCCTGTTATTAAGAGCGAAAGAGGCGCGAATAGTACTAATAATGTTACAGTTGGCAAAAGCTGTGTTATGTGCTATATTTTATTGTGTGTACATGAGTTTTAATGTTCTTTAAAATAGACTTGTAAATATTTTTATGAAGAAATGACGTTATATTTCTTTTAAAAACATGATAGAGGAAGACCATGAAGGCAACAAGAAGCTTAATTCAGAACATAGGGAAAGGAATGTGATTAAGAAACCGTTAGTTTATGTGAGCAAAGTTTTATATGTTCTAAAGAGCAGTAATTCCGAAGACAAACGTAGGTGAATATTGTAAATGTCGTTTAAAATGTTTTGAGATCCCATATTCAGATGAGATTCTAAATTATTTAATAACTTGGACAAAAAGGATATTCAAGACACTTACTTGCAAGGGCTTAGCAATAATAAGCAAGGGTTTAGCAAGAGATAATGATTATAGTCATGAAAGCTTATGAACAACAGAACATTTGAACGTAATGAATTTTTAACCTAATTCATCCTTAAAGTTTCTTAAACTGTGGACTTTTATTCAAATAATGTATTAGCATGAGAGAGTCAAATCATATTTATGATGTAAGCATTGTCAGAAACAATATTATCATGAAAAAGTATAATTAAATTCCCATCCAATGCAAAAAGAATACATTTTTTCAAATTTGTTTGTTTGTGTAATATCTACAATGTTAAAAGATATTTCAATGTATTTGGTAGTATACTACGTTCAGATATTGCAAATGTATCTGCAGAAGAAGTAACAAAAGAAATATTAATAAGTCTTCTTCCAAATCGTTTTTTAATTTTCTGTAAAGTTGTAAAAATGTGATATGAACCCTTTCTGCATTGTGCGATTCAATTTCAATGTGTCTCTACAGGTTTCTCTTGACCAAAGAATGCTCACGAACATTTTCCTGTACTATTAACAATAACTGTACTAATAACAATGCTTAAACATTATTGTTTAAGCATTGTTATTAGTACAGTTAAATACACTAGAGTAAAAAATACACTAGAGTCGTTTTGTACCTATTGGAAAACAAAAAAAAACTACCCTTTTGCTTTGAGAAATCATTTTAGAAACACAAAAAAACAGATAAAAACGTGTGTTCAACCTACCTGCACAATAACAACCACATTTGCAGATATTATCACAATGCCCAAAACTATCATTCCTATCTTCCACCATGTGAACTTGCCAAAAATGGAACTGTCAAATGTCAAGGGACCATGCATGACGTTGTCAAAGAATTCCACACGAGACGGATCCATTTCAAAAGTGATGATATAAAAAAATGGAATTTTCTTAAAATCAACAAATGTGTTTTAAATAATTTTCTTCATCAGATACTTGACCGAAACAAACCTCGAGACAACTCTCTCGTAACTGATTACCAAATGATCGTCTATTGGTTTGAACAACATAGAATAAAGAGATTAAATTATCTATAACCCGTTCAAGGTCGATGGTTATATTATTATTAATTATTATTATATTTATTATTATTATCATTATTATATTTATTATTATTAATATTATACTTTATTTTCTCAACTTTTACATTGGTTATTTTATACAAATACAAACTAGCAAACACAAGAATTCATACAATTTTACCGACATTTACAGATACAAACACCAGAGATCATACAGAAAAGAAAAATATTATATAGTATTTACACTTTACACATAGTTACAAATATTTACAAACTATTTACCATCTTTTATGAGTTTACAAATTTTCTCACAATATGGCAGCCGTTTTAAGATGACTGCTTTTTGTAGTTCATGATGTACACTATAGTATTTTTAGTTGTATTAGTATTGATTTCAGTTGTTTTGGGGATAACTCCTGTGGCCTTTATGACGAGTGGTAGGATGCTGATGACTTCTTGTTTCCAGAGACGTTTAATTTCTACGGCTAACTTTGTTAATTTTTCTTGAATTTTGTTTTGTAGATTATATGTATTGGGTATTGAAACATCATTGACGAAAGTTTTCTTTTCTTTTTTAAACACTAATATGATATCTGATCTGTTGGCTGGGATGGTTTTACTAGTGATAATGGAGGTATTTCAAAGAATTTTAACATTCTCATTCTCAATAACTAGTGGTGGTTTTAATTCGTAGTATGCTTTGTCTTCCAACAAGATGTTATGTTGTCGGCATAGATGGCTGTATATAATGGCAGCAACATTGTCCTGACGTTGTATGTAATTTGTTTGGGTAAGGATTGGGCACGCGGATAAGATATAGTCTATATTTTCTGTTTGAAGATTGCATGTTCTACTCTGTAGAAAAGATCTTTCTGTTTCTTTATTATTTGTTTACTGAAGCTTCTTGTCCCTATGATCTGGTTCGGGACTGCAATCATGAACCCGTCTGTCTGCGCATAAAGGAGTCCTTTAGTAAGCCATGTGTTAGTTACTTCTTTGTCAACATCGACATTGATGGCGTGCCAATTCTTACCATGGAGTTGCTAGATCTTCCAGTTTTCTGTCAGCTTCTGATGATCATGGGCTATTTTTTCTTTAATTTGTGGAGATACTGATCGGTCAGATAGATGTAGGGCTGTGCAGCCTTCATCAATTTGTGACACCAATTTATGAAAAAAGGGCTATCTTGTTTCCTGCAGAAATAGTCACGTAATTTTATTATTTTAATGTCATGTAATTATTATTATTATTATTATTAAAATGGTTGTAGGTTCTTCCTGTTGATCCTGGTATATAAGTAGATATGTAGATGGTACGATTAAATACGTATTGATCATAAAGGATCAATCAAAGATGATTCCAGGAATTAAAACTTTTTTATACACACATATATTTATTGATAGCTCAACGTTTCGCACATTCAGTATGTGCCTTGCAAAGAGCAATACAAATATGGCAACGGTTGATAATGGCATAGACAATACAAATTTATACAAAAATAATGGAATACAAAATTATTGAAATTAATATTTATATTTGGTGTTATATCAGAGCACAACATATCAAAAAACGTTGAAGGTTTGTCAAACCTAGTGGTTACAATTCGTCAATTGTGGAAGGCAGCACAAAATTAGATATGTTAAGGAATGGTACCAATTATAAAGATTGCAAATAATAGTGTGAACAATGGGATTGTTCATCGCATTATTTAACATGATATGTATCATTTCCGCAATTAGCCTTTTTGATATTTGTTTGTGGTGTAAACTTTTAACTCTATCAAATCCAATGGAAAGGTTAAGTTTTGTTCAATGTTTGGTCGAAGAGGTATACAGAGCTGCATCTTTGTTGATGTCGTATTTGTGCTGGTAGACCCGTTTGCTGATATAAGCTTATATAGATATTTATTATTTATTATTTATTTATTATTATAGATATTTATTATTATATATTTATTATTTATTAAGATATATGCTTAGTATCCCTAATGTACACCTGTTGACAGTAAATGATAACTCTAAAGCAGACCTGCACAGTATTTTGCACTTTCACTGACCTCAGGAGCTCCGTGCGGGCAACTCGGGTGCAAGTGAGAAAATCGATAAAGGGTGGGGATGAGAAACAATCTAGGAGTGGGGACCACCAATCAGAATGCGCAATTCGAAAGATAGCGCGTAAATTTAAAGAGCAATCGGCAAGAACATGATAGTCATATACAGTTCAAGGAATATTGTCTTTTGTATTATATTGCAAATGTTTGTTCTCGGTATATGACAGGGCGAAATATGAAACTACAACAAATTATACATATTAGATTTCGACACAAAGTATTATAATTGCTTGTAGGGCTTATAATGTAATTCGCTTTGCTACGATGTAATCACAAATTTAGTGTTGTGCTAAATACAAAATTTTGATACTGAATTGTTTTTGTTTGATGACGACAGCAATTAACTATTTTTATTAACTATGTTTAATTGAATAAGACGTTTCTCTCAAAGCAAAGCATATTGTTCTTAAAAAATTATGATTATTTTCTGTTCTAATTTCTGACAAGAGAGTAGAGTCGTGTACGAGATCGTATAAAAATATAAAGCCCTTTGCATTCTATTTAACCAATACCCATGATTATCTTATGATTGTCCGTAACATATCGTCACAGACGTTTGCACGTTGATCTCTTTTATTCAGTTTCATAATGGGGAAAATGGTCACAAATGTGCTATTAAACATCACCCTTCTTGGAATTGCCTATGCCCTGCTTGCACATATTCTATTTATGTCAATCTTGATGTGAGAGATTGCTCTCATGATTTTGTTCATTTTTCTATGATTTGGAGATTATAACATTCCTGGTGAACAATCAATTATTAAATTGCAATTTTGTGTTAGATAGAATTAAATAATATTTTTTTCTTATATATAAGCATATATTTTAAAGCTATTGCTTTAAAATATAGCTTAAGAGTCACAATGAGCATCTTATTTTCTTAAAAAAAATAGAAAATGAAAATACATAAAGTGGTGGATACAAAGGTGGATATACAGTAGTGCACAGAACGTAAATAGTGAATTATGACCCTGGTAACTTGAAATACTAGACATAATCCATTTAAAACAAATGGGCATTAATTTTGAAGCATGGATAATTATTAGACGCCCAGGCATTCAGTCTACGCGCCGCGTCGTGCTACGTCAGACTTCTCCCCTCCCCGCAAAGCTTCCTACTCCCTACTACTTGCACTTTCGGCGCTGCCACGGGCAGATCGGCTCGCAAGTTCAAAATGCCCGCGTGAGCAGGCGTTGTGCAGGTCTGCTGTAAAGGATATGCCCTCGTCTATTAAAAATGGAAGAATGGTTCTGTTTACCGATGACATGAATGTTCTTAGCAAAAAAGAAGCAGTAAATAATACGATTTCAGTAGTTTCAAACTGCTTTAATAATAACAAATAAATTGTTAACGAAAGGAAAACTGTTTCAATGCATTTTTGCATTTCAAATCGGCAATCGCATGTTCCATTGAAAATGACCAATATGCAATTAGCTGATGTTGAGGTAACATAATTTCTAGGTGTCTCAATTCAATCAAACCTCATGGAAATATACAGTGTGTCCCACCAACTATGGTCCACCCCCATAACTTTTAAACGGTTCAGGATATCGAAATGCAGTTTTCGCTTAACAATGCGGAATCATGAGCCAGTAACACACAGTAGAGAAATTGTCTATAGTATTTTTAGTTTTTCAAGAAATTTAATCTTTGATTTTTTAAATGGGACTATACAGGTGTCCCACCAACTATGGACCACGCCCATAACTTTTAAATGTTTCAGAATATCGAAATGTAGTTTTCGATTAACAATGCAGAATCATGGGGCAAGTAACATGCCGTAGAGAAATTGTGTATTATATTTTTAGTTTTCGAGAAATTTAATCATCTTTGATTTTTTAAATATGGAACTGTATATTTTTCAGCGGCAATGCATAGATCATGAAAAGAGGAATAAAATAAAATATCATATGCTAGTATTTTGATAGTAGTTTGAGTGTAAAATTAGATTTTCTGATATGTGATTTTGAATTAAACGAACAATATTTCGTGAAGCAGTCCTTGCAACTCTTGCCTTCGAGAAACGTGGCCTTCGCGGCGTCAAAACTTGCGTGGAGAGAGGAGACTGAGAAGGGTGGCAGTGAGGGATAAGGGGTCTAACTAAAGCAATCCAGGGTCTTGTCACAAAGGTCACATTAAGAAACACCCATTTCAACGATCAGAATAAGAGATTTTTTCCATTGATTTATCTGCATGTACCTTGTCTCCTTCAATATCAATATCATTTTCAAACTTGAGCTCTCTCGTGGCAGAGCAGTCGCTCGCCTTTCACCACTGAGGTCCGGGTTCGATAACCGTCGATTCTCATGTGAAATTTGTTCCGACAAAACAAGTTCAGCTGCTTCACAAGGGCTAGTCCAACCCCTGTGAAGTGCCCTAAACCTTACTCCCTTCCTTATTCTTCCCAATTCTGGCCGCTGGGTAGTGACGCAGGGGCGCGCGGTGTGAGGCGCGTATGCGGAGATGCTACCTGACGGCCCTCTTGACAACTACGAGACGAGACAAATATAAATAACATAGAGCGCCCTGTTAAATACAGAGAGCGCGGATAGCAATAATGGAGGATTACTCCGAGACAATCAACGCCCGACCCAGGGCTTTAGAGACGCGTTGTGTAAGGCAACAAATGTAAAAACTTGACAAGAATCCAACCACCGTCTCTTCGTTGGTAAATTTAATTTTTAATTAAGATGATTATTCGTCCACTGCGCAACCGTACTTCTACTGCTGTTCATAAATGGAAAAGAAAACTACACTTCCGTCTTCTGCCGTGGATTTTCAAGTTTGAGACAGCACGTGCTATTATGAAGTGAGAAACTCTCCAATTAGTATTAGCACTCGTGACTGCAGATGCGCACTTGGGTTAAAGTTTAGTAAATTTACACCGATAAACTCTCAAGATTATTTCAAAATTTGTATTGCTTTGTTCTTTTGGTACTTGTTTAAATAAGAAGTTTATTAACAGTAAATAATCAGAGAAAATGTCTACCTATCTATTATTTGATAAATTAATCGAGATATTACAATAAAAATCTTTTAGAATTCATTCCCTTCCCATGTTTTAAAATGACAGCTTGTTTCTGCCATAACACATTGAGCTCGATTCTTGTAAGTTTGAAAAGAACCTTTATTATTATCATCTTTCCAATACAAATTATTTTTATTTGGTTCTTTTTGATTATCGTTGCTTTGGAATTTCAGTAGAAGTAGTTCAATTCAGATGAACAAATTGGAAAAAGTCTCTCATCCTGATCGTTAATATTGATGTTTGTTTATATGATCTTTCTTGTCAAGGCCATGAATTGCTGTAGTTATGCCTTTATCCTTCACGGCCACCCTTCTCACACTCCCTGTCTCCACGAAACAGTCTCGACGCCGCGAAGGCTACTTTCCCCGAGTTGCAACGGCTGCTGCACGAAATATTGTCAGTTTAATTCAAAATCACATTTCAGAAAGTCTTGTTTTATACTCAAATTACTATCAAAATACTAACATATGATACATAATTTTATTCCTTTTTTCATGATCTATCCATTGCTGGTGAAAAAATATATAGTTTCATTTAAAAAATCACAGATGATTAAATTTCTCGAAAACTAAAAGTATTATAAATATTTTCTCTACGGTTTGTTACTTGCCTCATGATACCGCATTGTTAAGCGAAAACTGCATTTGGATATCCTCAACCGTTTAAAAGTTATGGGGGTGGTCCATAGTTGGTGGGACACCAGTATAACAGAATAAAGACACTAAATTAAGTTCATTGTGTTGCGCATTCAGAATTCTTTCAAATTCTGTCAGCCTTCATGCATCTCATTGCGTTTATTTTGCAATTGTGCATTCCCGCCTGAGATATGGCATACTATTCTGGGAAAGCTTATTCTGTAGTACTCAGACCTTCAGATTGCAAAAGAAAATGATTCGAATAATGAAAAAATGCCTTCCACGTGATCCCTGCAAGCCCCTTTTCATTCACCTTTGAATCTTACCATTGCCTTGCCTCTTTATTTACGAATCTGTAATATTTGTCAAAAATGACCTACTTAACGGTGGGAACATATTTTCATGCAATATTGATATTTATAATTACAACACATGCCGTAGAAATCACGTGCATCAAGTGTCAGTATCAACATGATTAAAGCATGATGGGTAGAGATTGTTATTAAGGATTTTTTGCCTCTCTTTAGTTTTTGTCATGAAACTGAGAATTAGCTCAATTGAGTGCGGAATCTACAAGATTGTATACCATGGCTATTTTTTGGTTTTTGGAATGCTTGGACAGAATTTAGAACTCTTCCTGAAAAGGTTGGTTTTTGATAACGGTCTGTTCTAATTTTATTTTGCTTAACAATTCATTTCAGATTTAAAAATCTAATTTCTCTATTGTCGTTTTCAAATTCTGTGGTAACGATTAATCTGTGGTGGAATTTATTATGTATCATGTCGACCAAAGTGTCGACATTGAAATAATGTAAACAAGTAATCAGATCATCCGTGTACCTACAATAAAATAAGACATGAAAGTGAATTTGGGAGAAGCAGAAGACTTCTATTTGTTCCATGATTAGTTTGGCATGTGCAGATGAGACAGGAGACTCCCATTTGTGGTACACTGGAGTATGGGCATTGGGAGAAAGGAAGCCAAAACACATTGTAATTCACACCACGGCCGGGTTGGCTCCAAGGCAGCTCCAGTGACCGAGCCCAGGGCGCGAGCGAGGGGGGAGGTACTTGGCAGGAGAGGGGGTCGGAACAGTGGTGCGAGTGGCAGGTGGAACGGAGGGTGAGTCACGAAGAACGAAAAGACGGCTGTGAGCTTTCGATTTGGTTACACGCAGAAAGAGAGAGAGAGCTCTGTAGTAATTGTGTATCAATGTGGAGGTACTAGATGTGATCGAATGGTCGCGAGAGTGACACTTCGATAGTATGAAACTGAGGAAGCGGAGAATGGCGCAGAAGCCCACAAGTTTTCTTCTGACGGACGTTGCCGAGAGATGGACAGCATGGGAGTCAGCGGATGGAGAGAACTACTGGCGGACAGCAGATAAGTGAAATCTGGGAGTATTAGTGTGTGGGGAAAAAAACAAAAGGCTTTGCACAGCAATACGCTATTTTCAGCTGCTGTATGGAAGAGAGATGAAGTAAAATGTATTAGTAATAAATTATAAGAGATTTGAGGACCTGACAAGACTTAATTTCGCGTTTTTTTGTAATATTGTGATTATAACTAAATTAGAAGAAAAAGACTATTTCTTTTTTTCTCTTGTAATACAATACTTTGTTTAATTTGTCGCTGTATTTATTCGTTATTTGTTTGTATTTTCATTGTGTATGTAACAACCCACAGGTAATCCCGAGGTATTAGGACAGTGTAAGCAACGGAAGAGAGAAAGTGAGAGGGGGAAAAAGGTTGGCGTAGTAAGAATTAGAAAGGATGATACGATTCCCGATGGCAGCGTCGGAGGTGACGAGTTGACGTAACCCGCGAATTCCCGTGGCTTGACCACCTGGTATAAATAAATAAACGTTGCGGATATTCTTATTCGTAGCGAAAACCAGTTTCATTCCTAGGATGTACTGTCACACATTGCTAATCCAAAGGTTTGTAGGTAAATTTTTTAATGAAAGAAAATACGTTATTATTTAACCTCTAAAACCTATTAAAAATTAATCTAGAGATTCTACTATTATTACTATTACTATTAGTACTATTATTAACACTATTACTGGCTGATCTGCAGTTTACGGTACCCCCGCCGGCCGTCGCTGTCACGGCCCGAATGATACGTTCGTAAGTATCGTTCACTTCTGATTCTCGAGTCGTGAACGATAGATTAGTCATTTATGCGGTACTTTTAAACAACAATTTTCCTTAAAATTCATTTTTCACACTAGAAATGTAATTTTATGACGAACACGGTTCCCTGTTAGATAAATTATCTTAAAAATAGGTTGTATTCCCTTTAGAAGAAATTCTATTGAAGGCGAGAGTCCCGTTTAAAATAAGTTTTCTTAAAAATGATTGAACATGAAAGAGCATAAATTTATTATTCCGGCACTAGTAAATTTACTAACTTTAGTAACCGGCGCTTCGCGCATCTTCACGTGTTTGCAACTGCGCAGTTGAATACTAGAGCCTAAAAAGTGCTTACTGAGGTGATTTCTTATAAAATGAATTGGTAATTATGCGGTGGATAGACTCAAGGTTGTTTATAGTGAACGCGAAGGCTGAAGGGCCGAGCCTCGCTGTGACTTGGATGCGGGCGAGCGAAGCGAGAAAAGGGTCCCCCCGGATAAGATGGTAAAAAGTTCCCCTCAACCAAATTACATATGAATGGTTACACTATAATTCTAACATAAAAATTATATTTTTGAAAGGTTTCTTAACCCCCTCCCCACCACCTACACCCCTATACAGCCAAAAACGTGTTTTTTAATTGTGGAACGTGATTTGGAACATACTTAAAAAGTTCCTATGGATCTCTCCCCTCCGGGTTGGCGAGGCGTAGTTAGGTTTCGTAGAATAGTTTCACAGAACTATTAAATGTTCGTCAATGTGAGACGAAGCCCAAAAAAGTTGCATAGTATTTTTACGTAAAAGAGTACAAAGCGTAAGAAAACCAAAGCAGAATAAGAAAGAAAAAAAAAGCTGAAAAGAAAAGAAATAATCTATTAGAAAAATTACTTTTCTTCTAAGTATGACTACGTGCTTCGTATCGTACGCATAATTCATATATTAGTGGATTCCGCACGGTCATGCTTGAATTACATTAACGTTACTATTTACAATAATCTTCAATTTAGTTGTACACTCTTCTAAGATGCGTAATCAAGAGAAATACCTTTATTAAGCTTCTTCTAATTATTTAAATGGTGGAATCCGTCTCGCAGTCTTCTCCAGCCTTCCGTATGCGAAGTGTTCCTTCCCACGGCGTACATCAAAATGGCTGAGGTCGGCTCTTCATCATAGAAAATTATTTCCGAAGTCTTCTTAATTTGTGATTGGTTGTTTGATTTTGCCGTTGAGTGCTTTCACAAACTTCTTATCAACAGTGGCGTCACCTTTGTGGTACTGCGAATATTATACTGCGAATTTTCTAGGAAGAGCTCTCAAGATAACTCAAATCCCATCTTCGCGATGGAATATGTCACGACATTTCGCGTCTTTTCTCGGTCTTGCCGGTAGAAGTCGCATGATCGCAATCACTGCTTCACACGGTCGCGTTCGTGCGAAATCTAGCGGAACGACTGTGAATGATACGAAATGCCGTGACATATTCCATCGCGAAGATGGGATTTGAGTTATCTTGAGAGCTCTTCCTACAAAAATCGCAGTATAGATTTCATGGTCCGAAAGGTCGCGCTCTCTCGTGGTGAATTGCTTTACTTTTTGGAATTTATGTAAACGCTAAGTTAGCGGTTACATAACCCTCCCCTTTTTAAGATTTTTCTCGATGTAAGAAAACGTCGAAAAAATTTTGACAATTGGGTTTGTACCCTTTTTTTTCGATCTCTATCGACTATTCAACCTTTTGATCCCACTCCTGACATCACTTAGTCTATTCGTGGAATGGTTTTAGGTTGTAGAAATTGTATCTACCGATATTACGTCCGGTTTCATTTATCAAGTCTGCCACATTTGGATATCGTATCCGTGAAATGGTATACGGTCCTTCATACAAGATGAAAAATTTAGAAATCAACTTATTTTGTAGATCCGAAGATTTTGGAACTCTTAACATTACCTGTTGGTTCTCTGTGAACTAGTATGGTGAATATTTCATTTGGTTACGCCTCTTCTGAGCGTTTTTACGAAGTTGATCAGCAATTTGTTCCTCATCTGTAATTAAAGGGACAATTTCGGGTCGGCATAACTGTTGTAGCACATGTGTAGGCTTCACTTTGAAATGTGCCTCATAGGGAGTCATGTTAATGGAGTCATGATGCACTTCATTTAACCAATTGTTTATATAGATTCTCATTCTTGTGAATAGTATCTTCGATGGATGTTAATAAGTTAGTAGAAGTAATACAGTTAATGTGAAAATCCATGCACTGCTCATCGTCCTCCGGACTACAATTTACAGTATTGTCCAACGGAAATTGTATAGCATTCCTTGATAAGTCAATCACTACTCCGTAATCATGTAGAAAATCCATCCCTAATGTGAGTGGATACAGCAACTCCTTTGCAACTATCCAGACAACATCATACATCTTTAGGCCAATCGTCAACTGCAATAGGACCTGCCGATATATTGGACGCGATCTCTTTTTGTTCGCTCTAACAATATATGATTTGTGCATAGGGAATTGCGGTATATTTGGATTTAATTTAGAGATATCATTAAGTAAATCTTCTGCAGTTACAGAGCATGTGCACCCAGTATCAACTAATGCTAAGATTTATTTTCTCTCACATATTACGTAGATCATCGGGCACCTACGTCTTGTTGCGTTGATACTAATAAACGACATCTTTTGGGATTCTGAGTGTGGATACAAACACGTCACAGACTGTATCGTCACCTCTTCTACTTCCTCGATTTCTTGGTTTGTTTCGGGGTGACCACACGAGACAAACCTCGTTAGTTTAACCCTCGTCCAGAATCCTTTGAAGTAGATGGCGTTGGATTATCCTTCCCCATTTTCTGCTTTCCCTTTTCTGCGTTGTACAGTTGTGTAGCTGCTTCTGGTTGATAATATGCCGGTTTAGCAACTTTCGAAGGAGTAGAAGTGTCTTCATTACCTCCTGATATTTCATGTTTCTTGCCTTTTTGCTTTACATTTCCATTTTCTACATTACGCAACACGCTGAATTGTTACACAAAACACACGAAACACACAAAAAACACCGACCGGGACACCGTTATAACGGGCGGGTTACTTGCTTGTAAAACAGTTTGAATACAGCCGTAAACAATTGTCACACGGCACCACATGGATGATTAGGGGGGTGGCCTCCAGATCGCTGCACCATCGCGCATACATCGACTTCTATTGGCCCAAAAAGTGGGGTCAAGATGGCGGACCAATCAAATTCTCTCTGCGCACAATTCAAATAAGCACCGGAAGTAGGCTATCTAGTGACAGAGGACTGATGAGGAACGCAAGTATGGCGGCCTGTAGGTGTCGGCGTTGCGCTGCGCAATTTTTCAAATATGTCGAAAAAAATCGGCCATTGTGGAACGAGTACACAGCTAATTCTAGTTGTATGTTGTTCGTTAGATAGCCAAAGTGTGAAGGAGTTGCATGCCATACCGAAGCGGCGCACAGTGTGTAATTTTGGCGATCTAGGAGGAAAAAATTAATAACTCTCTTTGAAATAAATTTCTCGTAGTTTTTGGAGATATGCTGTGTAAATAATGTCCAAATAAATAAATCTGCTCGTAAAACTTAAATTTTTACAAAATATTTTGTAAAATATTTAGGAAATCTGAATACTTGTATTACTCCTCAGGACAGTATACCTTTTTCAAAAGTTGCATTTGTTTAACTCTATTGAACATAATATTTGAATTTTACAAAACACACTATGCAAGAAAAATAAAATGAAAGTATACAAAAATAAAAAGCCGAAAATGAAAAATAAAAACAAAAATAAAATAAGAGGAATCCACAACAAATATTTACAAATCAATTTGAAACACTACTCGCATATTCTTCTGATGGTTATTATTCTAAATATGCCGTCTCTTTTTTGCTTTATTCCTTGATTCTAATAACATGAAAAGTTTATGTTTCACTTTTTTGGGTCCAGTTGTAGTTTTGGCGCATATGCTCGACTTGAATGGATCTGAGCTAATAAGCAGCCGGTGGAGCAAATTCATATTGGCATTTGCCCTTGACGTTTTTCTAGTTCTTTTTCGCCACTTTCGCTTTATTTTCTACTCCTCACACTTGCCATGTTCGTATTTCTAAACGATAAGAAATGTGCAAAATGCACTCAAAATAATTTTTTTGTTGGCGTATGTGTACATACTGGCGGGTTGAAATATTGATATCCATCATCTAAGCAAGTGAAAATTATGTAGGCTTTTGAAGAATGGGTCTTCGAGCTTTGTTAATTGTAGTTCTCCTATTGGAAGAGGCTTCACAGAGCTCCTTATCTATAGCTGCCACATATATTTTTGTCATACTTCCTTAGTTTGATTTCAATAGCTATGGATAACTTTTCTGAGCTAGTAGTGGCTACAAAAGGTTTCAATTGTATGGTTTTAGCTTTAATCCCACAGTACCTGAAGGACTCATTAGGTCTTCTAGCTCTATTCATTTTTACATTTATTTGTTATGGACCTGAGACGGCCTCTAACATTTAATCAGGAAGGGTAAGAGTTTCTCGTAGTCAGGACGAATTATATTTCAAGAACGACTCTTTACTTCTTACGGAATTTTGCAATCTGGTTTCAACTTTTTGACAAATACATCTAACGTAAGACTTAATTTTGTCCAAAAATGCTTTTTGAGGTTCTATAATTCCTAATTCACGTAAGAAAGCATTTAATACAGCTTCAGTTCTCTTATCATTTGAATTTTTTACTCATACATCAAATAACAACCTGCGGGTAACTTGAAGACCCTTTCTGTAAAAATGTATATATAATTCAGATAAGCAGATATAAGCAGCTAGTCTTTTCACGATTAAGAACCCAAAAGTACTAGTTTTAAAATGTATATGGCCCAAAAGGTGTATAATGGTGTATAACACACTAAAACTCTAATTGAATTTAGAGAACGTGTAATACATTCAATATAAATCGCTCACCTTTTCCATTCACATTTTTTAGGCCCATCAAAAATAAATACTTAAATTTTATCCACATAAAAATAATCGTAAAAGCAAGTACATTACTAATAGTAAACCCACAAATCACAGAATGAGACGAGTAGTATATTCCTACCAAGAGAACTTTACGGACTGAAAAGGGCCATTCGGAGCTGAGCGCTAGCGGAGCGGCGATGGACGTCTTTGGACATGCACCATGGGGTCCTTGTGACCTTCAAGAGAAAACTAACAACGTTTCCACATAGCTCAGACATACTACTACACAGAAATATAATAATTTTACTATTTCAATTCAGTCGAAAATTGAATTTTTTTCCAGCTAGTTGGCCAAAATTACACACTGTGCGGCGTCTCAAACTGTCCGCCATACTGAATTGAAAGTGCAATTTTTTTTTATGCCCGCTTGGATTACGAACTCAAAGCTATTTTTGTAGTCTTATGGTAGAAAATTATTTTTCATTGCCGATTATGACCACGCCATACCGTTGCGAGGTCTCTAAGTAACTGGTTCAAAACTGTCAGCCCCTGAACAATTTCAAAAGTTTCAAAAAATGGCGCCAACAATTTTGACAAAATTATTTTAAGATAGTCTGAAGGTCGTTTAGGAGAATGGCGCCGGTCTCATGTTGGTTGAGGACTCTGATTTTTCGAAAATTGAAAAAATTAATTTTTTTTCGGCGTCTTCCTACAACTACTATGTATAATTGTCACCATTCCCGTCACCTTGTTGGAAGCTATACGCTCGGAGAATATGTTCCGCAGTAATATAGAATCAACACCCAGGGGGTGTTGATAGAATCCAAATTGTGCCCATGTTACCAAGAAACAATGCGTTTTAATAATAAAATTTGCTCAAAGAGTTGGTCGGCCGGACCGGGATTCGAACCCGGGCCTTCTGGTTTACGCCCAGCTGCTTTGGCCCTGATTCTATATGACTGCGGAGCATTTTCTCCGAGCGTATAGCTTCCAACAAGGTGACGGGAATGGTGACAATTAGAGGAGAAGGTGGTAATATGAGCCCCCATTTTTGTTTGGACTTAAAAAAAATAAATTAAAGCCCTATTGTTTTTAAAACTATGGAAACTTACACTTCAACATTTTTGTAATCTGCATGCAAAATATTAACTTCCTTAACTATTTAGAAAGTTGCTAGAAATCAATAATTCTCAAGAAGTCATATTTCGAAAAAAAAAAAGGTTGTGTGCTGGTATTATGAGCCCCATTAATATATTATTGAAATACTTGAGGTTAAAGAAACTAATTACATATTTACAAATACAAATGCTATTTTATTACTTACACAAACTTACAATGAGATGAAAATGTGTACAAATATTTATTTCATTTACAAAAATCACAAATGTGTCCTTTTCAGCCCCAGCACAGTCATTGTGAGCCCACATTTCGCACATAAGACACTGGACCCACAGTTCTCCGCGGTGGTCGGCTGAAAATAGTCCATCACAAAACATACAAGAGGTCTGGTCATCACCAGGGCTTTCAACCCCCACCTGTGTTTCCAAAACAGAGTCTCCTGACGTTATAGAATAGTCAGATTCTTCTGATTCCTCACCTTGAAGAAGTTTCCGCTTAAAAGGCTCTTCATGTACGGTTTTTGTCCCCTTATGAAACTGTTTCGTGCTTCTCGTCTTTTCATTTTTACTTTTTTTATGTGCAGACATCTGTCTTTTTTCTCCAGCCGCCATCAGAGCACCCTTGTAAGGAGATGACGTGATAAGGGCTGCCTTTGAAGGTTTTGGGCTTTTGTTTGATATCCTTTTCTTTGGTTTTGGAACAGGCCAGATATCTTTTGGTGATACAGTGGATGTAGAATTTTTCTGATTTCTTTCATTAAGTCCTGAAGGACCCGCCAGTGCTAAGTCTTCAGCAGATGGGCCATTTCCAGATTCAACACAGCTCAAATGTGGAACTGACACAGATGGGTTTCGATTGTCCTTTTTTGGGCTTTGATTGTTCTCTTGTGGGATTTTGTTGCCTTCCTGGGAGATTTTTGATCCAACGTTTTGCCCTGCTTGAGGAATAAATGTGTGTTCATGTTTTGTCTTTTTTGCTTTTACCACGGTTTTCAAATTTAGTTCCTCTGCAGAGCATGGGTCAAAATCTACAGCAGAAAAGACGTTCCTGTCGCATGGATATAATCCTGTGACTTTAAACCCATTCACAGCAATTGCTCCGGTCTGGCAATTCAAATAAGCTTGACCCAACAATTCAGCAATATCGTAGGATCCGACACATCTCTCACTATGGCGCATCCATTGCCGTATACTTTCACTGTACTTATGTTTTAAAGCCCCAAGAAATGTTTTGTCCAGTGGTTGCAACTTATGCGATGCATGTGGAGGCAAACTTACAATAGAAATGAAATTTTCTCTTGCAAGATTCACAACATCTAAATTTTTTGTGTGAGAGTTATGGCCATCCAGAATAAGGAGTATTGGATCATCTTTTGAGGGCTTAGCTTTATCAATAAAATGCTTTAGCCAATCAGTGAAAATGTTTGATTGAATCCACCCAGATGGGTGACACCTTCCAATTGCTCCCGGAGGAACACTCTTCATCAGAAGCTCAGTCATATTTTTCCTTGGAAAATGAACATGGGAGGTATGAAAGCTCCACCTGCACTTATGCAGCAGATCACTGTAACCAGAGAGCCTCGTTCGGCAGAACTTAGTGCTCCCACTTGCCTTTTGCCCCTTAAACTAATCACTCGTGGAGTTTTGCTTTGCACCACGGAGATGCCTGTCTCGTCGACATTAAATACCCTATCTGGTGGGTACTTTGTGCTTGGCATACTCGGCTTCTAAGATATTGAAGAAATTGTCTACTGCTTCTTTGTTAAAGCCATCTGCTCTGGAAAATGATGTCGCAGTAGGTTTTAAAACAGCTAATACATGCTTGTGACGATTCATAAAATGGTCAAACGAAGCCCTACCAGCTAATCCATTTTGTGTGAACAGGTGTTTAATACCGTTTCTTTCACAAAGTTGATACGCTACCCTGCGAATATCTTTTCTGGTAAGACCGTAGAATTTGCTTTCCATGACAAGCAAGTACTCGACTAATTCTTTTTCCAGCTCATCCCCTAGAATAGGTTTTCGTCCTAATTTGGTTGAAGCTGCTTCTTCTGGGGGCTTGTCAACACGAACAAGCCTTTGAAGAGTAGGTCTTGGAACGAGAAACGTTTTGGAAGCCTTTTTCAAACCCATTTCTTTGCTCCTAACTGCCTTAATCGCTTTAACCATGTCTTCAGTATTCCAGTTTTTCCTTTTCGCTTTTGGTTTCGGCCCTAGTACCTTTCGTGGCATCTAAAACAAAAAAAGTACGAACGCAAGTTCTAGTGTATGTAATATGATCCCCTTCAAATTTCGGGCTCATATACCAACCTCAGTTCGGGGCTCATTTTACAACCATCGCCATATTAAAATTCTGCTAACCAAAACCAATCTTTGACACGCTCGAAATTACAAATTACCGGCATAAAATCAATGCTTAAATCATACTTTATTTCCTTCGTTAGCAATTAAAGCAGGTCTAAGCGAATTCAATCAGTAATTAACAGCCAAAGACATACCTTTCAAAGTTTTCAGAATAGAGAAATCACAACACGTCTGCTACTCATTAGCTCTCAATCACAACTGAATCAGAGCACTCTGATGGCGAAAAAAGACATTAATCTAGTAGTTAAACCCGTTTCCTCTAGAGTGTGTGCAATGTATGAACAGATATTAAGGGGGCTCATATTACCACCTTTACCTCTCTCTCTCTCTCTCTCTCTCTCTCTCTATATATATATATATATATATATATATATATATATATATATATATATATATATATATATATATATATATATATATACACACATACAAGGAGCAATAGTGCGATCATGAATAAGATTCAAATGGTTGGTTGACTCAGTAGCTTAGTGGTCAGAGCAGCGGGGCGTAAACCCCAAGGCTCGGGTTCGAATCCCGGGCGCAACGACTAATTCTTAGAACAAATTTAATAACTACTATTATGAAGATACATTTTTTCTTAATGAAATGTGTTCAAAAAAAGCAGATCTTAAAGTACAATCATGTTCAATGTTTCGAAAACATGAGTATTTTTTTGCGAAATTTTGTGTCAAACATAGGCAATTTTATCTACTTTAAACCATGTTTTTTAAAACCGCATAACATTTTTTTATTAAATTGGGCCCTTAGATAGCATAAAGGAAAATTACGAGAATGGTGCAGGCTTCATGTCATTGAAATGCCTAATTTTTCAAAAACTAAAAAAAATATTTAAAAAATTTGGCCTCTACCTACAACTTCAATAGAGAAGACACAATTGTTTTGCTTAATGAAATATGCTCATCACAAAGAGATCTTCAAAAAATGCAAAGAAATTAATAGAAAATTAATAGAAGAAAGTCTCTACTATTCTCTAGCACCACTTGCTTATTATTTATTGTGTCTTAAATAGGAGCCTTTTTCTTCAATAAACGATATTGTGATGTATTAATCAAGTTTATTTAGCATGGGATACATTTAAAAAAATTTCACAATAGAAAAATTATAAAAATCATGAGTAGAAAATATTCAAAATATTTTTTTATCGACTATAATAGACGAGAAATGGCTGGCGTAGAGCAAAAAATGCATATAAAAATGTAGGCAAAATTTTGGATATAGTAATTTTTCACTTCACAATTAGTTGTATTCAACATAACTGGTCTACGATTATTTTTATCAGCCAATGTCTCCAAAAAAAATCTCCAATTTTAGACTAGAAGCATGAATTGATTTCACAATTCACCAGTATTTTAAGTAACACTGTGACTTACTGACCATTAATTACCATACGGGGGTGACTAGGACACTAGGGAGGTATGCAACAAACACGACCTTTTGTTACAAGTTTTGATAATAACACATTGTTTCTTACAAAATAATGGAGAATTTTCTCAGTTGAAAAGGGGCCCCAATATTGTTTTATCAGTTTTTATGATAGTTCATAAATATAAAAAATAATTTGATACTTTTTCTTAAATTCCCAAGATTGCAAATAATGTTTGACTTAAAAAAATTGACAGCCCCAGCCAAGCATGATCTTCTGAGGACACAGGCCAGATTACTTTAACCACTCACGCCACCAAGATAAAAAGACATTGAATTCCAAAGAATATAATTTATTTCCATTTTCATTTTAATCACATAGTTTAATAATAAAATTCATAGTAAACCCCTTATCAGAAAGTATTTTGGGGGGCCCACTTTTAATTCAGACCCCTATCAATATTTTTTAAATAAAAAAATTTAGCTTGAAATAAATATGTGATGACACCTACATCTGCTAATCATTTTGAATAAACTGAACTGAATTCTAACAAAAAATAACCTCACCTGTCTCAAGTCACCCCAGTTTATGTTAACTTTTTGCTTGTTAAACTTACAAAGTACACAATAATAAAATGCATATTAATAACTCTCGTATCCCTACTTTTTTCCTTTAATGCTCCAGGCCAGCCAAATGTATTTTGGACCTTGGAAACTTTTGTGTAAACAAAAAAAAACAAAATGAAAAACATTAAAAACACTTTATAAATGAATAACATCACCGTAAAAAATCAAAAGTACTTCAAAAAACTGATTTTTTGCCCACAAAATCTCTTAACCTATCCATACGTTTTCTTGGGCACAAATTCTCTTAACTTCTCCAAGCTCTCATGCACTTTGTACAGTTTTATGTTGACTGCTGGAAAGTGGCTCTTAATGAAAACTTCAAGTTTAACTGTTCTTTCTGGAATAAACAGTAGAAGGAAAGTAAAATTAATAGACACAATTTTATGGATAAACATTTGAAAAATAAACCACCTACAGAAGTGGATTAATCTATAAGAATAAGTGTGTGTGTGTGTGTGTCTGTCTGTGTGAGTGTGTGCGCGCGTATGTGCGCGTGTGTGCGCGCGTGTGTGCGTGTGTGTGTGTGCGTAGATTCATGTCCGTGTGTTTTTTACGATCCAGAAAAAAATATTTTTAAAAATATCTCCAAAAGGAAAATATGATTGACCTAAAATCAAACCTCCCTCCTCCGCCCCCTCGGAGTGGGAAAGAAAAGTTTGAAATATTAAATAGAAACTCCCATTTTTTCATTAAAGAATTTGATTTAACGTGGTTAAATCAGCACGGGCGATTTCAAGCTGCTGGATGTACATAAATACAAATAATCTTATTAAAAAAAATGCTTTAGACCAAACTTATGTATTTTTTATTGTAGAATCCAACTCTGCAATAAAAAGTGGGAGTTCCCATTTAAGATTTCAAACATGGCTCCCGGCTCACACTCGAGGAGTAAGCGGGAAAGTTTGATTTTAGGTATGACAGATGTCCACCTGGGAGATACTAATTATTTGCCTTTGACAGATTTTTGTACATTGCACATTTTCTGAGTTATTTTCATTTGTCAAGTTAAATGGTCCAGCCTGTATATTAGGGTGTCCCTTATATTGCCCAAAAAATTATTTTTGCAAATTTTTTGGGGCTCACCCCCTAAATATTTTCTATTGGGTCCAATTTAGTCAAAAATAAAATTTCATCTCAAGAGGTTGATATTAACCCGTGCCGACTTGAGCGCGAAATTTGAATGTTAGGGATCATTGGTTTTGTTGGGTTAAGTCAATGGAAAACTATTGATACATTTTTAATATATAATTTTATATTATAACTTATTTCATTTTCACACTTTAGACTTTGTTTTGGTTTTAACTTTTATTATGGGTACTTTTTTTCAGTGTTTCTTTCTTGCAATATGATTACAGTGAACGATGTTCTTGAACAACTCAACAAAAATTGCTTTTGCTCCTCATCTACATTCAGTAGTCCATGAAAATCTTGCATTGATTCAACCGGTCTTTCCGCGCAGTCATTCACAGCTTTTCATCTTTCTAAATAACCTTTTAGCTTCTAAATATGAAGTTGCTTTTCCAGGTTAAAGGGCAGTTTTGAATAAAACTAATACCCATCTTCAGGCAAGAGAACAGGTTTTGATTGATACAGAGTCGGCTTGTTTTCATTGAAATGAAGATTAAATTGAATAAGATGTATTGTTTATTAACGAATTAATAATTAAAGAACGGTCATCAGTGTACAATTGCGCTTGCCATGTTATTCTTCATCCAATTCTTTTCAAAAAGGAATTCTCTTCCATGTGTAGATTTTCTCAGTCTAAACTTGCTACCACTTTGATTTTTATTTGTACGTCTGCTTCATCAAAGAGTACGACAGACAATTCTTGTAATAAATACTACATACGGTGTCTAAATTGTTTTAAACTTGCTTTTGAAATTGTGGAATCTATCTTTTCATGCAATTTTAGAAGTTTTTATAAAGTACCCTGATAAGGAACTTTTACAGCTGCACTGCCCTAAATCCACAGTTTGACATAAAGTTACGATCAAGAGAGAGACATTATTTAAGGAATTTTTAACTGCACAAGATAGTTTGTAATCTGATCTGAGCAGAAACATTTTAAATATTAAATATCTTGCCATCTATGTTGAGTTCGATGCAATGCCCTGGAAGATGTATCTGTAGTTTGTTACTTTCATAAAAGTTCGACATTTCTTTAAAATCGGACTCATTAAAGAATATTCCCATATTGTCTTTGCGACTTTGAAAATTAATGGCGTTAAATCTTTTTAACTTCTTTTAAAATGCTAAAAAATTGGTGTTAGGATTGCTTACTACATTATGTATTTTACATTCAAATACACATTATAAAACAGGTTTTTATATATGTAATGACGGCACGGAAAGAATAATGCTCTGTCCAAATTTTCTTCAAGAAAGACGTATACTCCTTCAAGACGTCAAGAGTTTGCAGTTGTATCACATCAAAGAATTTGTAATCTTTTTTCTTCTTGTAATGTTCTTTGTCTCGCCCTTTCTTCTTTATCCGCAAAATGTTCGTCCAGCCCATCCAGATAACTTTTACATCCTGACTCTCTCTGCCGAAATAAATACATCATTTCTTCTTCCAAAATAATCATTTGTAACGCATTCGGATGTGCAATATCAAATAGATTGTTCAATTTATTTCTAAACTCATCTTCATGATGCTTAAAAATATCTTCACACTTGTTTGCGTTTTTTTCTTCACTCCGAATAGTAAAAGTTAATAAGTTTCTGCGAACAATGCTGATTAGCTCTTATTGAAATTCTTGCTTTCTCGCAAAATATCATTCTCTCACTAACCACAGGTTTAGCGCTTGTCCTAACTGTTCATTTTCCTTACCATATGGTGTGAAATAAAACATCAAGCACTTGACTGATGCTCAATTGTGTCCGTTTATTTGGTGTTTTATATTAATAGTTAATATTATCTCTTAATAAAAACACACGTCCTTCGGCACTGCATATGACACCATTAGATTAGCAACCTGTGAACACGAGTAATACCATCGATTAAAATTCAGGCTCTGGACATGTCCGTCATGCGAATTCGCGCTCAAGTAGGCACGGGTTAGAATACTCCGATCTCAAAAAAAATTTGTACATGCATGTTTTAAGTGCATTGGAACAAAATTGGAGGGTGAGCGGTCAAAAATTTGAAAGTCGGGAAATAAGGGACACCCTACTGTATATACACACAACACACACACATGTAAACACAATTTGATAGTTTGTTTTTAAATTAAAAATACTCTAGTTTCATTATTATTTTTCATTTTGATTAGCTTACACAATTCAATATTTCAATTTCAT
Source organism: Acheta domesticus (assembly GCA_031308135.1). Classification (NCBI taxonomy): domain Eukaryota; kingdom Metazoa; phylum Arthropoda; class Insecta; order Orthoptera; family Gryllidae; genus Acheta; species Acheta domesticus. The sequence continues at coordinate 9,547,795 of JAHLJT010008446.1, read as the reverse complement.
AGTAGACCTCACAGGCACGTCTGATCCAGAAAGTAGTTTCGGAACCTGTGTGAGATCAGACTCTGTTGATATTTTTGAAATTTTAAGCAAATTTGTTTAGCTTGAAATAAAGCACATGATGAGATCTAGTAATGGTAATTATTATGAATACATCAGGTAAATTTACAAAAAATGTGGGTTGGGGAGCATGGCCCCTAATGTCCATCCTTAGATTCGCCTCTGTCTCAGGAATTTCGTGCTTAGGGTTCTATAAGGTTTTAATTTGTCTCTGATTACATACCTGCATCTTCCAGCTCAGAGTCCAAAATGTCTATTAGCTTTAGTATTAAATCAAAAATCTCTGCTTGTAATCTTTGATGTTCCTGTTCGTCTCTAAAACAAAGGTCAATTCTTTTCTGTATGGCATCTGCATAATGAACTACTTTTCTCATCAGGATTTCTTCTCGGACTTTTAGTTTTACAAGTGATGAATGCTGATGTTTCTCTGGTCCTGAAAATAATTTACCTTTCATTTGATCTTTTACTTTAACAATATACATTGAGACTCATCGTGTCAACTATAAAGTGTCGAATGTGAACAATCACTACTTTTCAGGAGTCTCGATTCATTGATGCACATATGTCAATAAGATCAAAGTTTTCAACACCATATTTAATAGTTTACAATTAGTATTTAGGATTTTCTAAAACGGGAACACATTCTCTCATATTTTCTCTCATGAGAAAGAGACTCCCACATTCGATACTGTGCAGTTGACATGACCGACTTGGAAATGATTTGCTCATGATGAAAAGATACGAATTGCCAGCAATTTTGGAACATGGATTTGGATCATCAGCCACTTTTTATCATGAACTTGGCAGTCCCTTTGTCTGTGGTGCGTTTGAATGGGGGCGCATGAGCAGCCCTGCCAGCACACGCTACGTCAAGTCGATGTAGCAATTGATATTAGTGCACCGCAGTGCTAGATTAATACTCAACGGGACCCAGGCTATTGGAAATGAGAGGCTCCCCCTCCTTTCCACATAAAAGTACAAAAATTAATATTCACATAATGTTTATATATGGATATCTAAATTGGAATTTTATACACATCGTCGCTGTGAAATCAAACCGACATATCTGCAATATGCATATTTTTCACGTAAGCGCTTTAAAGTTTTCGCATGTGATTTTTCCGCATATTGATGCATACCACAGCCATCTGACGAATTCTTATTCAACTGTACGATATGCCAGTTCGACATAAAAATAGACGGGAAAAAAATAAGTTTTTTCAACCGACAACTAAAAAACTCAATTTTTGCACATATGCCTATTGCAAGTCAGCCTTTTCCTCCAAGAATAGTCTTGATTATTTTAACACGTTCAGGAGAGTGGAGTTGGAATGATCAATGATGAATGCAAAAGTGCTCCCCCTTGTATCCGCCACTAGAGTAATTAATCTTTTTCTCAATTTTGTAGACTTAATCTAGTTTTTGATTACCTAGTTAGTTTCAGCTTCACAACATATTGGGATACTTCCAATTTTAGCGAATAGCTTGGTAGTTGAATTTCACTATTTTTAATTAAAATGTTTGGATTCTTAAGTTGTAATTACAATTACAAGTGACATTTAAAATCAGAATGATGATATAGGAAGAGGCCATTTTAACTTAAAAACTCGCACATATGCCAGTTTGATTTAACAGCGACGACATGATTTGCATTCAATACATTTAATTAGACTGTGAATGAAAAATAGTATTCTTATTGGTGAAAATAGGTTATTCCTTTTTTCCTTCTCTGACTATGAATGGGTGAAATACTGATATTTCCATGAATTAGAAATTAAATGCTCATGTGTTCAACTTATTGATTCATAATGCAAAAAACATTTAGATTCATTTCTAAGAACAAAAGTAATATTGCAGGGCTTCTAAAAACCTATAGAAGTAACACACTCGACAAGAATTAGTACAGTTCAATAATATGAAAATCCCTAATTTGTTGTTGTGTGTTTCTTCAAGAGTTGAATTGGGAATATAAGGTTAAATATGGAAACAATACTATTGTGTATCCTGAAATATTTAACAAAATATGAGAAAACTTCTTCTACTTGCACTATTACATAAACATTTTTACAGCGTCTCACCTGAAACAGAAGATACATTAGATGACCTGCGTGCATCCTCTTGTGCTTCTAGACCAGCAGGCATTGACACATTACTCTCAAACATGGCAGACGCTGTTGATGATGACACTATTGCATTTTCTGTGTCTGATGGTTTGGGAGAAGCATAACTTGCAACTACGCTAGATAGTGGATCTTCGTCATGGAATTCTGAGGTCATGTTACCCTAGAACAAGAGAGGAAACGCATATAATACCCTACGAGTGTCCTGCAGAAGCAAGAATGCTGCTGAATGAAACAACACAAAATGTTTTTGCAAAAAGTAGCTAGCACACTGCTCAAGAAGAACAAAAAATGTACTCTCGCATAACATTGCAATAAGTGAAATACTGAAGAAGAAAAAAATTCCATAAAATACATAATAGCATACTAGACCAGTATATGTGCAGTCCAAAACTCTTCATATCAAGAATGTTAAAAAAGTTGCTGTTCCATTATGGAACAAATAAATATTATTTTAAATGCGATCGGCCTCTTCCTTTTTTTCATGTTTTTAAAGTTTGTTGCTTCTTCATCATTAATTTCATTATCAATTGACACAATAAGCGTTGAAGCCCTTGATCGTGTGTAGAGCGATTTTTGCGGAGTGATCCTCCATTAATATTGTTATGTATGTCTTGCCTCGTCAGTCAGTTATCACGAGGACCACCAGGTAGCATCTTCACATACACACCTCTTACACCACGTGCCCCTGTGTCTCTACCCAGTGGCCAGAAGTGGGAAGGAATTGGGATAGGGGTAGGGTTTAGGACACTTCACAGGGGTTAGGGGCTAGTTAGACTAGCTTCAGTCGAACAGGCAGACTCATTTACATTATAATATTACTTAACCATTAACAATATTGCGAGAAAGTATGTGTTGTAGCACCACTACTTATTTTATTTGTGACTTCCTTTTTGACTAACCTTGGCATTTTCCTTTGTTTCATAGAATTCTCTATTTTCAGCATCAGAAGTCCCAATCAGCTCTTCCTGTTCGTACTTTTCACTGTAAACTGTGGGTTCTACTAGAGTTCTCCAGTAATGGCGCTTTTTACTCCGAATGGAGGAGATGGCAGCAGCCATCAAAGCTCCCATGGCTGGGCTTAGTTTCCCTTCAATTAAATAAGAACCACATTGCACTTTTGTACGTCTTGCTTACATGTAAGTTGGAACTTAAGAGTCCTTAATTAAAGTAATAGTAATGATATTTTCAAACCAAATACATATACATTTTATAATAGAATTTAAAATTAAAAAATTTTAAGACAACATGAGAAAAGGAATGTCATAATAGGTATCTGTTATTCACTTCTGTTAAAATTTAATTGATTAAAAACTTGGTGTCCAGGCTATCCGGGATGAGCCGCATCGTTGATTTCCTGAGGAAGGCCACAATATGTTGGCCGAAACGTCAGCCACCAAATCAACGATACGGCTCATCCCGGATAGCCTGGACACCATGAATTCCGGCCGCGGAAGCCTACGCAACCATGATTAAAAACTTGTTTTTCATTTGAAATTCATTTTCAAAAGCTCATTAATGTTGCAACTATTCTTTTCATCTGATATACAAAACTTCAAGAAATGGAAGTTATCACTATTTGCCCACCCTCTTAAATATTATGTTTTATTAATTACGCATGAACATTACCTGAAAAATATTGAAATGTTTTTTAAAGAAAGAAATTGATGTTGATTAGTTAGTCAGTGCTGATAGTATGATTGAATACATATTTCTTGGCTAAATATTAGTTTAATTGTGAATAGAATTGATCATGGTTACGGTTGCAGATTTAGTAAGATTTGAAATAGAGGGGTTCAACTCAGATTTGAATAAATTTAGTTCTTTGCAGAACATTTATGAATGTTCAGAACACAAATATAACTAATTCCTCAGAGCAGTGATGAGAGGGAAAATTAGTAACCTCATCACACCACAAAAAGTATTCTCTAACAAACCTGGCATGTTGATTAGTTTAGTTTCCTCTTTCTCCTCCATCTTCAAAGATTTGCCAAATTCATCTATTCTGCAAATATTAAATTCTGCTTAATAAATTTTAACACACAAATTGTGACAACCATTCTCCTTTTCAGAAGAAAAATAACACTTACTCTTCAATTTGTCCTCTATCATCTCCGTGATGATCGTATTCAGAGTGCACTTCTGCCACTTTTTGTTTAATTAGCATGTTTAGAAAAATAACCAAAATGTCTTTCATTACCTTCTGCTTTTCAGCTGGAATTTAAGTAAGAGTAATTAATATACTTGTCTAAACCTAAAACTGCCTGCATTTGCATTTGTTCTATGATTTTTATGATGTTCTTGGTATACATTGTGAATCTATTAATAAATGAATAGCTTAGAATTTATCCAGAACTAAAACTGTGGGTTGTGACCCATTGTGACAAGTACCCTTCTTTCTCAACTTTGTCCCCTCCTCTTCCTTACATACAGACATACATTTTACACTTCACTACCACACATGACAAAAGACCAATAAGGGGACCAGATATTGTCTTAGACGTGGTGGTGTCCCACTGGTGGGCGAGTACCTGAAGAGAGAAATCCCGCAAGCTGACATGTGTCAATGTGAGATCTCGCGTTTCAGAAGGGGAATACCTGCACCTCCTGGACATAACATGCACTACACTCACGGGACTAATGACCAAAGACTCTTAAATACTTGCTCATCAACAAAGTGAAAAAGTATTGAGCTTCTTAGCTTCAAAACTGTTTCAGAACTTGCAGAATATGTTTAAGATAAGGGAAGCCAAGCTGATGTTGGCCACTTTAGGGAGGTAATATATTAAGTTCATGGAGTTGAGAAATTTTAATGATTGCAAATTTAGTACGAACCAAAATATGATAACCTTTACTGCACTTTATCATAACAAATAATAATTATTAATTCCATTTGAATTCCATGATTGTAGAAAAATCACAATATTTTAGTTCATTACAACTCGTTCTTGATCTCGGAGTTGAGGTTACATATATCTGAAATATGCCGATGCACTTTTTTATTCTCACAACTTTTCGCTAGTTTGAATTGCAACTTTTAGCAAGTCTTTGCTGGCCATTTTAACATATTATTCCTTTCATTATGTCTTGGCATCCAATTTCTGGTCAACTGGTAATGTGTTGTACAAAGACAGAGATTAAAACAAGGATATTAAATTCTATACTAATATTCTAAATTCCTTGGTACAGTTAACACTTTCTGCAGTGGTATAAACACAAAATACTCTTGAATTCTAGACTTCATAGACAAGGAACAATGTAGAGTGTAATCGTTCTTCCAAAGTGTACAAAATCTTCAAACCTAAATTCAGTTTTTGGTCACTTTTTCATGTGCATTTTTCATAGGTTGTCAGATAACCTTTGCTACCACAAAAAAGCACTAACATCTATACTAGGTCTGGGATGGACTAGGATCATTTTTCCCAAGCACCCTTAACTTGAGATGTCATGGTAATTTTTACAATTAATTTTTTTATTTTATGACTAACTGAAGATTGTGCAATATTCTTTGGTTCATTTGATTTATTTTGTCCAAAGAAGAGAAAAATAGGTATGTATTATATATTGAAGAAGAACAATCTGGACATGTTTTCTGGAGCTTCAAAACTCTTCCCACCTTTTAAACATAAATTGATGATGAATAAAAGATTCAAGAAATCAAGGCTAGCAACATTCGGAAACCAGACATTTTTGCTCCTGAGTTATAGAAAATTTATTAACTTCGGCAAATGAACTACAGACTTAATTCTTTAGTATTATAAGTACTAGCAAAATATTCCCTAACTCATATTCCCGGCTCTATCCCTACCACAACAAGTAAATGACGAACTCAAGAAACATGCACCTAGTGAAGTTACATTTATGTCTGGAATCAAAACAAGGGAATTCTGTGAAGAATGATATTGACTTTAAATTATTTGTCAGCAATTTTTGAAGAATTGTAGGCTTTGAATCATACTAAATTGACTTCTTTGAATTGTGAATGTAGGTAATTGTACAGTTATAGTTGTAAATGTAGCAAGTTTGAAACATTGGAGCTTAGATGGTTCAGAATTGTATCCTCAAAAGACACAATGTGTGTGCATTAAGAAGTAAATATAACCAATTATTCAGATCATTGATGTCAAAAAAATACAAGAAACCTCTTTACGCTTAAATATCGGACAAACCTGGTATTCTGTATGGTTGATCAGGCATAGTCGTCTCCTTTTCCTGCATCTCTTGATGTTGATCAACTCTTTCATTTTTCATCTTACGTTTATCAACTCTGAAAAACAATTACTTCATACGTTTATTTCAATTGTTATACCCAATAATTTTTTTTTTAGAAGGAAATTCTAAACTTATCCATTATTTTTGCGACCTTTTTTACCTCTTTTTGAATCTTGATCAGCTTGCCCTAAACTATTTTCATACAATTTTGCAAAGTTTTGAAGATGATCTAATATTTCTTTCCTGTTCTTCTCAATTTCACCTGCAATTCCAAGAAATAATAAACAAATAGCATTAACATATAATAAAAAATAGACACTACAAATCATGACGATAACCTAGCTTTCCACAGCCTGAGTCAGTATCAACTTAGCTGACCAGCAGACACCCAGGCTCAGATACGAATGTTTCGACTGAACCAGGATGCGACATCTCACGGTCAGCCAACTTGATATGATCCGTGATACCCAATGATATCAAATTTCCTGATACTTGAAATATGTATGCTCCCCTCATATGTTTTAAAATTCATTTTATTTTGCATTTTGACATGCCTTTGATACGGCTCTTGTCATTGTGTTGTATCAGTTAGATCTAACTGGTTTATGAATGACTGATTGAAATTTTCAATATAGTTCAAAGGAAGTAATTTACATTGATTAATTAGACAGGGTTCATTGTAGGCTTTGAAACATACTATGTGGGTAATCATTATTTTTATATACTGAATGCAGGTGAGTATGCTCTAATAGTGGTGTACTGAGCAAGATTTGAAATTGGCTAGGGAGAGATGATTTTCTCACAGAACAATTTTTCTTCATTAGAGACCAAGTGTAAGTAATTCTTCAGAGAAATTTTCAGTTATTTAGTACCATCCTTACCAAGTATCTCTTTTTCTTTCCTGTGATCCTGTGAGAGTAGGGTCCTCTTTTATCAGTGTAGAGAGATCATAATCTATGTTTAGTTTCTTAAAAAGTTGGTTTGCTCTGCAAAAACAAGAATCTACTTAATAAATTTTGTTTCACTAAAGATTTTGTGTTATCCATTCCATTTTGGAGAAGTAAATTAAAGTCTTACTCTTCAACTGTGGCTTCTCCATCTCCAAATTGCACATCTACACCTTCATTCATTTGTATCAAGTTATGAGCTTCAGGCTTAGTTTCTTTTCTGTTCTTCTTCATACATCCTGAGAAAAAAAAAAAAAAATTATAAATATCTTTTACTGCATTTCCAACTGTCTTCATCTAAATTTTTACAATTATTTTTTCTTATCTTAATGAATCTCAAGCTAGTTTAAATTTCATAATTTCTGTTAAAAATTAAATATAAATATTTTTTTCTAAATGCAGTTAGCTAAGAAATAATTTATTTAGTGTTGTATTGTATTTAAGCCATGATCCATGATTGTCAATGATATCACACGTCCTGATACCTGAAATGTATGTGTTCTTTCATATTTTGAAAAGTAAATTACATTTTCATATGCCATATGTAAATTTCTTGTCAGTGTGCTGTACCAACATCGTACATTTCATTGTTTTACTTACTAATTATTTAGAACCATTTGCAATAATTGCTGAAGTAAGAAATTGATATTGATTACTTAGTCAGTGAGTGGGTATTTTGAGTTTTGAAACACACTAGATTAATAATTCTTGTTTATTTAGTGAATTGATTTTGCTATACAGTTATAGTTGTGAATTTAATATTAATAACTAGAGCCATAAAACACATATACATTTTCAATTTTTTAAATTAACATTAATCTAAATCATGAAATACATTTAATATATTCACGATGTTAAAATATTTTCATTTTTTAAATATTTTCTAATATTCAATTTTAACTTCCACGACCATGCAACCTAATGCCTCCTGTAAGTGTGGTATGTGTAAGGGGACCGTTTTTCTTCTTAAATTTCGTCTAACCACTGAATTGTACCGCCAAATCACATTTCAGTAGCATCAATTACAGCTTAGATTTCATAACGACCCGATCGGTTTTCAATTTTCGATTTCTTATACGGACGTCATATCCGAAAAATCTTCTTTGGAAGTGTATACTTAATCACAAGTAAAAATGTGAGAAATTCTGTTGCCCTTTCGCTCCAGTTGCTTCACTTAACATTCCAATCGCAGGGAGGACAGGAAATGACACAAGAGATACATTTTGAGAAGCCTATGGAGCTGCTGTTCCAACGTAACTCTGGGTGAGGAGTAGCAACCCGCGTGTGAGTGGCAGTTTCTTGGCAAAGAGAAGGGAGCAGAGGCCCCTCACATATTTTCTTTTTATGAATGTAATTACCAAATGAAATATTCGATTTGATGTTTCAGGGACAGAGTAAGATTCTTAATTAATAGATATGAGAATAACCAATTAGTCACTCACTCATTCACTTAACGCGAAAAAGTTAACAAATGTGTGGCGCACTATGGGGAAAACTATTCACGATTTCTTGAGCTCAGGGATCTGTCTTCACTCCTTTCTTCGGGCATTGTATGGATCGAAGTAGGTGTTCGATTCTCCAGCTGCTATTTCTCGCCGAATGATCCCCTCGATATATTTGAATTAGAACTATGTAATCTAGAAAGGAAGATAGCTTGCTCACTGCTACAGGAGAAGTCTTAATAGCGAAATCCTCGGAGTGGGAGTCGCCAAGAAGCGACAGAAGGTTTATGTAGTACTAAATTATTGCGGAACATTTAGGAACTGTGCGAGAAAGTTTGTGCTTTGGTAGCACCACTAGTTTAGTTACAGTTTGAAATTTCGCAAGATTTGAAACTGTGGTACTTGCACAGCTCCAGTCAAGACTCCTCACAACACATTTATGCATGTTAGGAATCTCATGCAACCAATTATTTAGAAATCTAAGAAAAATGAAAAATTACTTTGTGGTTAAGTTATGTAATCTCAGACAAACCTGTTTTTTTGTTTGGCTCAGTGGGCCGATTTCTCCCCTTTTTCTGCATCTCTCGATGTTGATTAAGTCTTTCATTTTCCTTCTTAAATTTCTCAACTCTGAAAAAATAATATTTTACTTAGTAAATTTATTGCATTTATGTTGCATAATAATCAATTTTTTAGAAGAAAATTCAACACTCACTCATTCATTTTACAACCTTGTATGTCTCTTTTGTGATCAGCAGGAGCATATATTTCTAAAAGGTTTTCAATATTTTGTTTGGTGTTTGCAATATAAAGCATTATTTGTTTTTTCCTCTTCTTAATTTGCTCTGCAATTTCAATTAAAATTATTACTAAACTTCCTTGCATCTCACTGCCTTCGTCCCAATTTTTGGTTGTTAATTTTTAACTTTGCATGATAAAGTAAAGTAGTATAATCACTTGAGAATAAATTATAATCTAAAGTTTAGAATGAAACCAATTTATTACCTTTTTTACTTTTATTATTTTCTAAAGTCTACTGAAGATTGTCTAACATGCAATTAAAATGGATTGTCAATATTATAAGTAAGTTATCTACACTCTGGACCAAGAAATAAGGTCAGATGAAATAGGATCCCTGATAGTTACTGATGTCAGCAACAATCATATTTTTGAAAATGTATTTTCTTCTACCTTTTTCTAGGGCTTTTGTGAATCCCATGTCAAGCATAATCAGAACCCTTTAAATTACACTGACGTTTAATAAATGCTGATTACCTAAATATATTTCCAATTTTCCCTAAAAAAAAATTACTACTGATTTCTTTTATGTTATGCATTTTTTTCTATGCTATGAACAAACTTGTTGACTAATAATTGTGTGTGAATTCATGTAATTATAAAGTAATACTGAAATTGTGAATTTAGCCAGAAACATCACTGGATGGCTGCTGAAAAAAGGTTTAGTTTTCGTACAAAACATTATTGTCAGTTAGGAACAAAGTGTAACTACTTCTTCTAAGTAATGATGTCTAAAGATATGGATAAATAACACATGTATTCACTAACCTAGACTTTGTGTTGGCTTTTTGAACATACTGTCATCACTTCTTTTCATCTCAGGTAGTTGATCAAGGATTTCTGTTTTTTTTTCAACATGTTCTAACCTGTAAGAAATTCAATTTAATTAAAGAAATTCACAAATGTTTTGTGATATATATTACCTTTCAAGAAGAAATACTCTTACTCTTCCAATTTCAGATGTTTTTTATCTTCTTGATATTTATTTTCCACTACATCTACATACACCTCCTTACTTTCTTTGACATTTTGAGCATCAGGCACTTTTATGTTTCTGCTCTTTTTAATTGCACCTGGAATTTGAATAACAAATATTAAGATCTTATGCTCCACATCAAATGGCTTTAATCTGTATTTTGTTGTTTACACCATGATATTTTAACCGATAACTGACAATTTTATTTAAGAATATATTTTGTAAAGGCCACAGATGATATTCTAATTTGCAATTATTATTGATTTATTAGTCAGTATTCTTGATGTGCTCTCAAAAAAATTTCTTGACTAAGTGCTGTTTGTGAATGCATGTGATTATATGGTAAAACTTAAATTATGAATTTAGCCCGAAATATAGCCAGACGGTTGCTGAGAAACTATTTAGTTTTCTACAATGACCTTTGTCAGTTAGGAACAATGTGTAACTAATTCTTCCAAATAGTTATGTCTAAAAATACGGGTAAGTAAAACAAGTATTCACTAACCTAAACTTGTTGGCCTTTTGATCATGCTATCATCGTCGCTTTGCATCTCAGGTAGTTGATCAAGGTTTTCCTGTTTTGTTTCAACACATTCTAACCTGTAAAAAATACTATTTTATTAAATTGATTGACAAATGTTTTGTGATATCCATGAACTTTCAAAACGAAATTCAAAACTTACTCTTCTATTTTCAGTTGTTTTTTATCTTCTAGATATTTATGTTCAGCTACTACATCTAAACTTTCTTCCTTAATTTCTGTGACATTTTCAACATTAGACACTGTTTTGTTTTTCTTCTTTTTAATTGCACCTGGAATTTCAATAACAAATATTGAGAGTAAATGTCAAATTACTTTACCCTGCATTTTCTCCTCCACACAGTGATTTTTTTAACAGTAAGTGGAAAATTATTTTCAAGAATATATTTTGTGAAGACTACAGGTGATATTCTAGTATGAAATTGTTATTGATTGATTAGTATTTTTTATACGCTATGAAGGACATTACTTGACTAAGTAACTGTTTGTAAATGCATGTGATTATTTAGTCAAAATAAAATTTGTATATTTAGCCAGAAATATAGGCAGAGGGTTGCTGAAAAATGATTTAGTTTTCCCACAAAATATTCTTATCTGTTAAGAAATAAGTGTAACTATTTCTTGCAAGTAGTGATGTCTCATAAATGGATTAATGAAACATGAATTCACTAACCTAGACTTATTGGCCTTTTGATCATACTATCATCGTTTCTTTGCATCTCTGGTAGTTGATCAAGGATTTCCTGTTTTGTTTCAACATGTTCTAACCTGTAAAAAAAATGCTAATTTATGGAATTGATTGACAAATATTTTGTGATATCCATTTTCTTTTAAAAAGAAATTCAACCCTTACTCTTCTATATTCAGTTGTTTTTTATCTTCTTCATATTTATGTTCAACTACCACATCTACATAGACTTCCTTAATTTCTTTAGTGTTTTGAACATCAGGCACTGTCACATTTCTCTTTTTATTGCACCTGGAATTTCAATAACAAATATTACACACTTTTGCCCCGCATCACTCTGTATTACTCTGCTTTTTCCATCGTACTCTAATTTTTAAATTGTGAAAAATATTTATTCTTGATTAATCAGATCTACAGATAATTAATTGTTGAAATGTCATCAGTTAACTAATCATTTTATTCAATAATATATTTTGTGAAGACTACAGGGGATTTTCTAACTTGTAATTAAAAATGAGTTTACTATATTTAAAAAAGTTATTATTGGTGTACAATAATAACTGTGTTTGAGGGTATTATCATCAAAGATAACTTAATAATATCAGATTTGCTCATTGCTGAAAAAGGTATGCCTATATTCATATTTTTCAAAAGGCATTTGAATGCACCATTTAATTTCCCTTTGCTAGGACTCTTGTGTCTAATAAAACATGGGCTCTTAAATTTCATTGGTTTTATTCTTAACCCATGAGTGCTCGCAATAGATCTATGAGATCCAAGCCATTGCAATTCAATGTTCCTTAATTACTGTGATGCATTTGACATCTGATATTTCATGTATTTCTTCATTGTACTTTTCTGAGATTGCCAGGCCTTTTATTTTTATCCTTTTGCTGAATCATTTCCCTATGTTGAAACTTAGTCACTGCATGGCAAGATATCTATCATACACATTGGGTGCAATGGCGCCAAAGATAGTGATCTCCTGGCCTGAGCGGTTCATATCATGACATTATTTTCTGCTCTGTATATGACAAGTGCCTATTCAGAAAATACCTTATCTACAATCGTCTGTCACAATTTCCTACAAAGAGAAAGAAGATACGCAGGAGACGACTGTAAGCAAATGAAAAAAAGCAAACCTTAAAAAAGGCTTTATAAATATTTTTGAGAAAAAGTAAATTATATATATATGTTTAGAACATGCCAAAATAATTTGTGGAATAATTGTATTTAATATTATTTAATAGGATAATAAGATGTTTAATGATTGTTGTATGCAATTAGTCAATTTTTACCTTTCTCAGCATATAAAGTATTCAGACAAGAATTCTGCAGGATAAGATTCATTAACAATTGCATTGGGGGATAAGCCCAAACTGAATAAAATGCGTATTTCAGTAAATAGACATTCAGATAATTTGCATTCACACAAAATTGCAGCTATATCTGAGAGATACATTGCAGACACTGACGTGAGTCTACCTATTGCGGGCACCCGGGTTTACACTAATTAACTCAAAAGTTTTTCTAATTTCATGAAAAGATATTAACATTGATTTATCAGCCACTGTTTATCAAAAGTAATGAATTAATGCTTTTTTAATATTTAAAGTAAGATATCTTCAGGCCACAAAAAAACAACAAGAAAATAAATGTCAATACCCAGAATATCCCTCCATTTTGAGAGTTTCTAAAAGGTGAAGCTGTGTTTCTCTTCATGTTTTTTAAATATATTTTCATGAACCTTTTAATTTGCCTTTTGTTACTACAAAATCACAATCCCCTTAATTTTGACAATTGTTTTAATATCTTTGAATCAACTGAAAGATTTAAAAATACTTTTAGAAAAGTTATAATGACATTGAATTATGTCAGGGATTTTTATAGGCTTTAAAACAGACTTCTAAACTACTTATTCTTGTTTGGATTGTAAATGCAGCCCTATTTTTAGTTATAGTTTGAAATTTAGAAAGATTTAAAACTGTGGGGCTTCGACCTCTTCAATTACGCATTCTTGCAATGCATTTATGCATGTTATGAGATAGAAGCAACCAATTATTTGGAGCATTGATATTTAAGAAAAATGAAATACTTCTTTGTGCTTAAGTTATCTCAGACAAACCTGGTACTTTGAGTGGCTCATTTGGGCATTTTTGTCTCCTTTTCCTGCATCTCTCGATGTTCATCAAGTCTTTCATTTTCCTTCTGAAATTTGTCAACTCTGGAGAAACAAAATTTTACTTAATAAATTTGAATGCCCTTATGTTCTGTGACATCCAAGTTTTAGATGAAAATTTCACACTTACCTATTCACTTTACAATCTTGTGTTTCTCTTTTGTGATCGCTAGCAGCACTAATTTCTACAACTTCTTCAGTGAGGATTTCAATACAAGCCATTAGATCTTCTGTCTTTTTCTCAATTTGCCCTGCAATTGAAATTACAATATCCGACTTTCTTGCATCTCACTGCCATTGTCTGCATTTTTACATTAAGTTTTTCTTTTGGATGAAAAAATAAACTAGTACAGTCAGTACAGACTTATTTAAATCACGAAAATTTTTGAATGCATTGCTTGGAATTTCAAAATTCAAAGCAATGTATTGATTATTTTTTCAATTTACTATGTTACATGAAAGTCTAATGTTGATTGTTCAACAAGTAATAAAAAAGGCATTGTCAATATTACAATGAATTATCTACACTCTAGAGCAGGAAGTAAGGTAATATGAAACAGGATCTCTGATACCTAGTGACACCAGGGTTCTAGATTTTTGATGTGGGTGTGCTGTATTTACATTTTTTTAAATATATTTGCTTCCACCTTGTAATATTCCTTTCATAAGTTTTTTGTCAATGTGTTCTCCCAAACCTTTTGATTGATACGTAAAGGTTCGTTAAATACTGATTATCTGAAATACTGATTGAAATATAATAGCTTAAATATTGATTATCTGTGGTTTATTAAATACGGATTATCTGAAAATATCTCCATTGCCAAAGAAAGGAAATTTCTATTGATTAATTAGTCAGTATTTCTTTTATGTTATAAAAAAACCTTTTGACTAATAATTGTTATAAATAGTGAATGAATGTGTTTATATAGTAAACTTGAAATTGTGAATTTTGTCAGAAATAAAACAAGCAGGTTGCTGAAAAAGAGTTAAGTTTTCCCACCAAACATTACTGACCTGTTAGAAACAAAGATTAAGTATTTCTACAGAGTTTTGATGTTTAACGAAAAGAGAACTAAAACATGTATTGACTGACTAACCTTGCCTTGTTATCGGCTTTCTCAACATAGTATCATTCCTTTTTTGCATATCAGGAAGTTGAAGTTTTTCCTGTTCTTTTTTCATTTGTTCTAATCTTGTTGTTGGCTCTTTGAATGTACTATCATCATTTTTCTGCATCTCTGATAGTTGATGAAGACTCTCCGGGTTTTTTTCTTGTTGTAACTTTGTTGTTGGCTTTTTGAACATACTGTCATTGTTTTTCTGAATGTCAAAAAGTTGATTAAGTCTTTCTTGTATTTTTTCAGTTCGTTTTAACCTTGTTGTTAGCTTTTTGAACATACTATCATCATTTTTCTGCATGGCAGAAAGTTGATCAAGCCTTTCTTGTTTTTTTTCAGTTTGTTCTGACCTTGTTGTTAACTCCTTGGACATATTATCATCATGTTTTTCCATCTCAGAAAGCTGATCGAGTCTTTCCTCCTTTATTTCAGCATGATTCTAACCTGTAAATAATTTGATTTAATCAATTTTTATTTCACAAATGTTTTATGATACTCAATATTTTTCAAGAAAAAATTCAACCCTTACTTTTCAATTGTCAGAACCTTTTCAGCTTCTTTATATTCAGGTTCAGCTATCATATTTAAACATTCTTCCTTAATTTGTTTGACACTTTGAACATCAGGCACCATTTTGTTTCTGCTCTTTCTAATTTTACCTACAATTTCAATAACAATTATTAATAACTTTTGCTCCATACCAAACTGCTTTACTCTGCATTTTGCCCACCATACAATGTTTCTGTACAAATTGTCATAAAAGATTAATCTAGAATTATTACTTAAGAATACAATGAAAATTATAGATAAATAATTTTTAAAAGGATATCACTGATCATTTTATTCAATTATATATTTTGTGAAGACTACTTATGAAGACACCACCAGATCTCTCCATCTTTTTTCGAACACTCTGAAAAAATAAAGAAAATTATTCCCTTTGCTTTGCAAAATGCTTTACTCTGCATTTTGTCCACCACACAATATTTTTCTTTTAATTTGTCATAAAATATTAATGCAGAATTATTACTAAAGGATACAATGAAAATTATAGATAAATAATTTTCAAAATGATATCACTGATCATTTTATTCAATAATATATTTTGTAAAGACTACTTGCGAAGATACCACCAGATCTCTCCATCTTTTTTTCATGTGTTCACTGTGAAAAAAATAAAGAAAATTCTATCTCACAATTCATGTAATAGAATTTTTTTATCCTTTATCTTTTAATAAAAAATTCATTGCATACCTTTTTTTCTGTTCTACCTCGGATTTTTAATGATCTCAGGGAGCATTTTCTTTCAAAACTTCATTTGTTAATATGAGATTTGGAACATGGGACTGTATTTCTTTATTGGTCTCCTCAATTTGGCCTACTACATAAATCATTTTCATTAATATCTCTTGTTGCATTTAAAATCACCTATATCAGGTTATTTTAAATAATTTTTTTTCTATTTTGAAAGAAAATGTATATTAGTAAGTTATACATCTTATAATCTACAACTGATATTATCGAAAATTAAATTAATATGCAAAAAATTACTTTATTTAATGATACTTTGTCAAGACTCTTGATCTTTTAGCCTAAAAGAGATATTATTTTGGATTGCAAATGGTAGGTTATCAGGAGTTGTGTATATGGACCCTCCCCCTCATGAGTAATCCAAGTATTTGACTTCCCTGAATAATCAAAGTTTTTGACCTCCCTTCCTCATCCTCTTGCAGAAAATGCTAGAAAAAAACAGTTGTCCTCAGTAACTGAATTCCAGTGAATTTTAGGCAAAAAATACAAATTCCAACCTTAAACAGCAATAAATTTCTCATCAGTTTATGTTAATGTTCTTAATGGGATATCTTGATACAAGGCAATGAAAATAGACATTTAAAAAATGCAAAAAGGGTTGTTTTAATGACATGGGTATCACAGTTCTTTCATTGTTTTAATGCCAGAATATAAGGATTTATTAATAGGGTATGACATCAGAAAACTTTTAATTAAAAATTAAAAAAGAGTGATACCTATTTGCAGTTTCCAACAGACATTCACTTAAATTATTTTTTCATCAATTCTCCATATCCTATTAAAGCAATTTCAAATATTTTGTATGAATATTTTTGAAGATGTGGAGAAGTACAAGATTACTGTTTTTTCATTTTGCTCGCAATTGATCAAGAAAAGTTTTTCAACTGAAATCGTAATATCTGACTTTTTGCTGATTATATATTAATTTTTAGCCTATTTTATAAATTCCTGATATCCTATTAAGGTAATTTCAAATATTTTGTATGACTATTTTTGAAAATGTGGACAAGTACAAAATTACTGTTTTTTTTATTTTGCCTGCAATTGATCAAGAAGTTATTCAACTGAAATTGTAATATCTGAATTTTTGCTGATTATATATTAATTTTTAGCCTATTTTATCAGCTTTATATCTTAGTACATGTTAACAATTTCCAAACATAATACTGATAAAAACTGGAGAAATACTTGATGCTCTTTAAAATTGGTACCAGTACATTACCTGCATTGGAAGCAAATTATAAAAGAAAGTGACTTTTCTAAACTGTTTTATTTTCTCACTTTTACCTATTGTAATGCTGCTGTGAAATGAGATTTTGATAGAAAAATTCATATTGTGGATCTCTGATACCAAAAACGTGGATAATATTTGGTCCTGTATGTAGTAAATTACTTTCTTAAATATGTTGTATGGTCAGAATTTTTGTGCCTAATACTGAAAATTTCCTTTAATGAACAGCAACCTAACTAAATGAACAACACTATCACCTAAACCATCAATGTGACAACTACAACAGATATTCTCCAATGAATCAGGGGGGCCCTGCGAATTTGAAATAGGCAATTTAATTTTTGGAGGCACTTTACAAGCAGCTTTGACACTTAAAATTTTCTCAAAAATATTTAATTTTTTTCTTGAATAGAGCAAAAATACTCTGCTAAAATTCACGCAGGCCAAATTTTCATTTAACTCTGAAATGTCAAAGATTAGAGAAACAATTCAGTTCAATAATGGCTATGAAATCAACTTTTTGACTAATAATTCTTGCTTACAAATGACAGTGCTTAACCAGATACAATTCTGAATTTTGCCAGAAAAGAATTAGGGGGGTACACTTCCTGTGAATGAATTTATTTTCTTCACAGATTATATATGCACAATTGGAATCATGAGCAACTATTTTTTCAGAGAAATGCCTTCTAGTGAAAATGAATAACACCATGTATTTGCTGACCAACCTGCCAATTTGGGTTGCTTCTTCAGCATTCTATCCACATTTTCCTTCATCTCTGAAACTTGACAGAGCCTTTCCTATTTCTTCTCCATATGGTGTTTTCTGCAAAAAGAAAGGGGAAAAAAATAATAAATTTTTAGTTCACAAAAGCTTTTAGATAGTCTACCTATTCTTTTTCGAGAAGAAAAATTAATCTTTTACTCTTCCTCATTGAGATTTTTACCTTGTTGGTGATTGTGTTCAACTTGAATTTCAAAACCTTCTTCATTCATTTGTTTGACATCTTGCACGTCAGGCACTGTCTTGTTTTTGCTTTTTTCAATTTGATCTTTAATTTAAATTACAAATATTACTAGATTTTCCTGCATCTCACTGCCTCCTTCTGCATTATTTAATCTGAACTTTTTTTTTCACATGAAAAAATAAACTTGTTGGGGAGAAGGTAGTATAGACTGGGGACTACTGTGGTGAAATGTGGTTATTCTATATGTAACGCACTTACTCTGTCAAAATTATTTCTTAGATGTTGGCCTCACACTCCTCTTTAAGCCAATCGACTTTGGGCAGAGGTGGCTTAAGAAGGAAAGTGAGTTTTGTGGTTAAAATTGTAAAGATCGTGACTCCATTAAAAAGTAAGTACAGAGTTTTGATCTTAAAATATTGATTTTAAATGTAATTCATATGAAAACTTAATGTTTTAGTCATCTTCTGCACACAGTAAAAGTAGTTTTCACTTTAGTATAAACTGATAAACAAATTTTCACAGTGGAGGGTGAGGATTAATGTGGATATTGACTTTAGGACTGTCCACACTAACCCCATTGCTGAACACCAAACATTTAGTGTTTGTTCAGAGTATGTATAAACATAATTACTCATGTGTGAAGATCAACTACATACTATTTAGGAGAGCATGTGATATGTTTCATTCAAGTAACAGACCCAATAACATATTGTTTCAATGCAGCCAAGACCTAATAATTGTTCCGAAAGTTGTTGAATGAATATAATATAATCTGTACATTGTATACACAATAATTGCTAAATAAGTAAATACTTTCTTCATTTTTTACCTTTCTTCTTTTTCATTTCAGATGGTTAGAATATATGAAAGGTGAACTCAAAAACACAATATCAGTGAGGAAACAGTGAAGGATGCATTACAGTTCATTGATAAGCCTTCAGACCTCTTTCTATTTAGATAATGTGTTAAAGTATTAAAATTTAAATGAAAGAAAATATAACTGTTTTTATATGGGTCCACATCAGCCACATGCATTGTCCACATTTGCCCCAAGGGGGGCCAGGGTGGACAAATGGATATGTTTTAAAAAAGTGAATTTAAAATGTATTCAGGAGGAAAATATTAAAACTGCTTATACAGGCAAGTAAAATAATTTATATAATATATATAAAAATTTATAAAAATAATTTATAAAAATAACTTATAATGAGATAATAAGGAACAGTATCCCTATAAGTAGTTGTATCAGAGTTCCGGATTTTTGAAGCAGGTGTGCTGTATTCATATTTTTAAAATATATTTGCTACTATCTTTTAATATGTCTTTGGTAAGTCTCTTGTCAAAGCATTGTCCCACACCTTCATATTTCACTGTGGTTTATTAAATACTGATTATCTGAAAATATTTGCAATATTGCCAAAGGAAGAAAATACTATTTATTAATTAGTCAGTATTTCTTTTACACTATGAAACATACTTCTTGACTAATAATTGTTTCTGAATGCCTGTAACTATACAGTAACATTGGAATGAATTTAACTAGGAATGTAACTAGCAGGTTGCTGGAAAAAGGTTTAGTTTTCCCAAAGTACATTATCAACAATTAGGAACAAAGTGTAACTATTTCTTCCAAACAAAGAAATGGACAACTAAAACATGTATTGACTGACTCACCTGCCCATGTTATCGGCTTTTTTAACACACTATCAGCATTTTTCAGCATCTCGGAAAGCTGATCAAGTCTTTCCTCTTTGTTTTCAACTCCTTCTAACCTGTCAAATATTTTATTTAATAAATTTTAATTCACAAAAATTCTGTGATGTCCAATATTGTTCAAGAAAAAATTTAAAGGCGGATTGCAATACTGGTCTAACCCCCCAAAAATGACAAATTAGTTAATGACACCATATGTTATCTAAGAAGATGAACTATCTTTGTACATTGTTGATTAGAACAAATTTACTCAATAAAGTTAAGAATTAAGATTATTTTGATGATGAAGATATAATGATGATGATTATTATTATTATTATTATTATTATTATTATTATATTATTATTATTATTATTTTGAAATACTAATAAAATAGTAAATCTAGATATCATTCTTGGTTAATGATGAGTAAGTTATTGTTGAAGTGATAAGAAATACAATTGAAATTTATATTACCGATAGTTGCCAATTGGCATGAATTTTTAATTTAACAAGAAATTAAATTAAGTAAATATTAAAAAATGTGTTTCAATTGTAATGGTTCATTCAAGAGATAAAACTTGGTCAACAAACAAGATTTAGCAGTTAGCAGTCTAGCTTTAAACAAGAACTAGCAACAAACAAGAAGAATTTTCCCTTCTCATGAGTCAAGTAAAAGTAGATCTAGATTAAGTTGTTATTTCTCACATTATCCAGCTACTTCAATCAATCCATTTCTAGTCATTTATTAAAATAAACTCTACTAACCAAACTACAAAGTGAATAATTAAATAAGTTACTAAAAAAATCTTGCGAAAGGCAGAAATAATGGCAAATGTATTTATAAGATGTTTAAATCTTAGTCGTATTCTCCTGGAAGCCTCAGAACAATTTAAGGGGGGAAAAAAAGTACATTTGCAGAAAAAATCAAACATCCTAAAACAAAACTTTTTACAGCAATAGTACATTGAGTCATGTAATAAGTTGTCATGTCCTATGACTAAGATATTTTAAATAAGGCTCCACCATGCTGGTTTGCTCTGTAACATTCTGCTTGTGTTACACATGAATTGTGAAAAACAAGATTGAACCACTTTTTAAGTTAGAACGTAATCATCATATCACTATTAATATATTTCTTAATACTGTATTTAAAAACACAAATTACTTGGAATATATATTGTCATGTGTAAAGGCTTTAAATAACTATTACATTCATAAATTTCCATACAGCATTAACTTCAACATAAAAATCGCAACAATTTCTAAGAAAGGTCAGTTGAATGTAATTACAAAACTATCCACTACCTTCAATGGTTTTGGCGTTCGGCAAACACATTTTGCTCTGGAAACAAAATTAATGGGCACTAAACTATTCGTAAATGCCTTAATTTTTACAACACTATACACACAAAAATATCCTAGCAGCGAGTAAGTCTTGCAAAGTAACTCTTACCTAAGGAAAAAAGTGAGGTTGGTAGCACTGAAAGTGATTGTTGGTTCCACCGGATTTGGGTAGGGTACTCACATGATACATATATAGTACAATGTTGCCAAACGTACCAGGATCCTGTTGTTTTTACCACGATTTTAATAAAGATATCGTGTATCAGGATGGAACCCTTCTAGTACGTTTAAATACCAGGATTTTGTGTACGGCAATTAAAGGTGTACAATTTAAAATTCGTATAATATTTTTTATTCAACTTTTTAAAACTATCACCAATATTACAAATAACTATGATACTGGTGAAAACATTGCCGTAAAAACATTTAAGGTGACAACCAATTATCTTTTTGTAGCACATTTTGTAGTAGAAAAGAATAGGACTATTTCACATAGAACCATCTTCCATTTAGTTTATCGATATAAAATGAATCGATATCGAATTAAGTTTAACGCGAACTTCTTGTACGAGTTTCAAACACAATAGTTATAATATGAATAATGAATTTAAATAAATTGTCATTGATACCAGGAATTTGAGTGAAAGTATCATAATTTTTGAAGGTTGGTACTGGGATATACATTTGATCGTCTGGCAACGCTAATACAGTAGTACTACCTGCTAGATGTTGGTTGGGTACAACTGAGTGTTATATTGATTGTACAGTGTATTCAGGTAACGTTTGAGTCTTATTATCGAAATAATATTTCTCTATTTGACTGGGTAGAGCGATGTTGCCACTTACTCGGGCGGCAGACCCGTGATCGTGGGGTCGTTTCGTGCATGAGGATAGGATTTGTATATGTTCGCCCTACTCATTGTAATAATAGTAGAATAACAAGTGGTAAACACTTGTTTATTTCATAAAGTAAATTTACCTTGGTCCTTGACCCCGCTGTCTAAACCCACCCATGCATTTTTGAAGCAAAACGCATAACTATACAAGTAACGGCGCTGTTCAATTTTCAGAAGCTTCACGCTGTAAGATTTCATTTTTTTAATAAGCATCGAGGACTCTGCAGTGACATAAT
This sequence comes from Acheta domesticus, assembly GCA_031308135.1. Lineage (NCBI taxonomy): Eukaryota > Metazoa > Arthropoda > Insecta > Orthoptera > Gryllidae > Acheta > Acheta domesticus. Next base: position 9,525,036 of record JAHLJT010008446.1, on the reverse strand, counting down.
TTGAAGCCTCTGATTGGAGAACGGGTCCCCGTCTCCCGGTCGGATGTTAGCTGTCAAGTAGACACATATTATTCGGACAATAATGAAGAAATAAATAGCACTGTGTGAGTATACATCATTCTCTATAAACATGTCAAGGCATTATCTCGGGAAGAACAAATAGAGTACTGGGAACGTTTAAGCAAAACAGTGTGCTGTTGTTACACGTTACTACACACATGACATTACCTACATTACAGATAAATTCAATCTGAAAACATGAACACTTATTGACAGGCTGTTTTGGGTTGGATGTTGCCTTGTAATTATTGTTTTAACTTTCAATATCTAATAGCTCCTGTAAGAAATCCAACTGAAAACTAATTGGAATGTGATTGTTTGCAATGGAAGGATAAATGAGTGGTTAATGAATGAGTTATACTTGTAAAATAAAACGTTTACAAATATGAATATATTTCTAACTTACATCACGTACTTTTAGATCCTAGCTTATAATAAAGGTAAAAGTTATGAGTTTACAATAAGTTACATGAAATTTGAATTAAATAGAATATTCGTAACTACTCTAAATGATTTTAGCTACTGGTCACCGTTGCTTGTTTGTACTTGAGAATGAATTGTTCGTAGCTTTACAACACGCTTGATACATGTTATGAATAATGAACAGTACCTTTATTTTCATGATGTCTGTTCTGATTCAGCACACCACCTTCCTTGTTTGATGTTAGGACGATGGCGATGCCATTTGTAGATGCATGTATCCACGTCCCTCTTGCTTGTGCGTCCGTGTGACACTGCCAGGAGCGAACAAATGAAACTAAAACAATGCAGTATTCCAGAGCCAGTGCAGTGTGGCTTCCAATAGACAGCACGAGAGCAGACAGCGTTCACAAGGCAACAATCGCCGCCAACGCTCTGCGACGTTGCCAGATTCACTGGGAGGCGCTCGATGCAACGCTGCCGCTTTGCGTTTTGCAACACAGGCTACGACACGTCTTGATATCACGATCATAACTAGAGACCGGAAAAATATGTAGCATTAAACATCAAAATATGTACATAAATATGTAATGAAAACGGTAAGAATATGTAATAAATATGTAAAACCGGAATATAATATATAATATTAAACTTCTCTAAATAAAAAAAATACATAGCAAGAAATTACATTTAGAAAGAATGCTCACTTTGCATCATACAATTTTCTCGTCGGTAGTAAAAGCTTCATCTATTCTAATCCAGGACCGTAATTCAGCAGCCGGACTAGTCACTATAGAAGCCATCGCACAAAGTGGCGAGATATATAACCAGCAAACATACACTGCAGCATGCAACATTTTCATCGAAGTGTTGCACGTTGGCGATTCGCAAATTTTTCTCGGAAATTATAGGTTAGAGATCACAAAACACTGTGTCAATGATACCTAGATTTATTTATTTACGTCAAAAACAGTTAAAACTGCGTGTGACGAGCTATGGGGAGAAGTGAATGTTGTGCACGTTTTCATAATTCTGTGGTCTCTATCCTAAACCATATTCTAGTCGAATTTTGAATACAGAAAAGAGAGGTTTTTTTCGAGTTTTGTTGACAAAATATTCGCTCCTATGTAATAAAATATATTTTCAAAGGTAAATTAGCTATAAATTCCTGCCCTGAACCCTCATGTTCTTCATGAAAGAATAATACTTTTTGCCGCGATAATATGAAAAACGATAATTTGAATAACTATATTTCCCACTGAAATTCAGAAGACGTGCACAAATAATGAAGTTACATTTATGTCCAGAAGCAAAACAAGGGACCATCTCAGCATTTGCTCAAGGATCAGGGAAACTGGACGAAAAACCTGATCGAGATGGGGGCCATCAACCCAGAAAGTGTGGTACAATACTTGTTTGTTTTGTACAATACTTGTTGATTTCCCTAATAATATAAGAAAAATGCTGGTTTTCAAAAATAAAAACACTTCTTTTGAAAAAATGTAATAAAATTGATAAAATAAGAAAACATATTGTGTAAACAGCAAAATATGTAAAATATGTAATACAGTACTAAAAATGTAAAAATATGTAACGAAAAAAATTCGGAGTTGCAGGCGTGCGCACCCAGTGGCCGGCGGAGCGAAAGGAGCGGCCGAGACTGCCCTCGCGCTGCAATGGGCCATTGCCTGCCAAAACCTGCAGGACGTTCTCTACCAACACTATTTGGGTTCTATTGGCCGGCGCACGCGCTGCAATGGGCCATTGCCTGCCAAAACCTTCTGCAGGACGTTCTCTATCAACACTATTTGGGGTTCTATTGGCCGGCGCACGCACTGCAATGGGCCATTATCTGCCAAAACCTTCTGCAGGACGTTCTCTACGAACACTATTTGGGGTTCTATTGGCCGGCGCACGCGTTGCAATGGGCCATTGCCTGCCAAAACCTTCTGCCGGACGTTCTCTACCAACACTCGCGTTATTTGGGGTTATCTTTACAGCGTAAGGGAGCTGGGAGCATTGTACCAGAATAACGTACTGCGTAATGCTGTGAAATATTAATATATGTTTTTCTAAGTACTATATACATAAGTACTATTTACAAAAAAATAAAAACAATGATATTACAGGTGTAACCAAGAACTTACAATCATATTTGTAACTAATTTATTACTTGCTAACTCTTTAATTATTCATATTTTCATGTTTAAACCAGATGTCTGAGGATGTTGAGTTACAACCGAAACGTTACGTCTTCGCATAAAACTTCGTCGCATACAATTTGTTACTCATAGGGGAAAAAATTGAATGTCAAAAATTTTTAAGGAATTGTCTGTTTATTTTAATTATTACCAATGACAGTCATAGAAGAAGAAGGAGAATAAATATATATTTTTCTATATAAACTTGGATAAATGTTATCAATTCCCGACATTGACTTCAGAAATCAGGGATTACCCACATAGCATTAATTGATAACATTTGGAATAAAAGCGTGGTATTAATGCCATTAATGCGCTCTGGCAGAAAATTCAGCTTGAAAGTCCGAAGAACCGGAAAGGAATAGCACATTTTCACTACAAGTTACTTCAGTGATATAGGGATCAGACAAACGGAACAAGGCATCTTTGTTCAAGAATTTTAACTTTCTTTAGAGAAAATTGCTCAATCATGGAAATTAAGGGATAAGAAGAGATCAAGAGGCGATTAAACATGTTCTGGATAGGGTGCAGTCTTTAACATTTTAGCGACAATTCTTCTCTGTACCGCCTTATGCCTTGCGACGTGATCCTTGCGCTTCTGATAATTGGCCAATGGGCAATAAAGCAGAATAAATTATTTTCGAACCGTGTTTTGTGACCAGTTGTAGGCACGTAATGCACTGAATATTTGGAAACATATTGCTTGACAGTTCTCTGCGCGTGCTGTTCAAAAAGAGGAATTCTGATGGTGTCTCCACTGGACATTGCCAATACAATTGTTCTAAATCTAATTATGCTCATCTACCCCTGCTATTTCGGAGTATTCTTTTGGGTTCTCGAAAAGTGTCGTGTTGTATAACCGTCGAGGTTTCTGCCATAATCCTGCTTGGGGCGATCTGCATTCAGACACATTTTCATTTTTTCTCTCAATTACATTTGAATGTATTTCTTGTTTATATTCAAAACTGTAGTTACAGTATTATTTCATTAAATAACAATGTACTAATAATTTTATAACAATAACAATGTATTAGAAATAATTGTTGCTTTGTAAGTTAGGAGCTAAGTAAACTAATATTGATTTCCGATCAATTGTATTTTTGATTTAATTTTTAAATATTTAAAACGTGATACAATGAGTTCCTTTGATATCACTTGTATATTTGGCCTTCCATCGAACGTACAGCCATCCTGAGGACGAATTTTGATCAGACGTATTATGTAAATTAAAAAAAATATATTCATTTTTGATTGCTTACAATTTTGAGTAAATTTTGTTATTTTAGTAAAAAATCAAAATGTTTTCCCAAGAAACTGCGTAGTAAAACCAGTTCCCATTCTCAGAACGGATCGCGTCGAGTCATTTTCAGCGTTCACGCGCGATCGTCGAAAAGTAAATTCTTTGTAGTTCCTGATGGGGCAAGTTGGAACACCAACGTAGAAGTGGATAAGAAAGAGGATAGTTTCAGCTAGTAAATGAAATTAGAAACATTGCGGAATTTCGCGAAATTGGTATCTTTTAGACGACGTGAACTTGCAAGGAAATTAAAATTATTGTATTAATATTACGCGTTTTAAAATTTTATCCTCCGTCGATATAATTTATTATTACATTATAAAACACAGAAGAAAATACTCTACAAACCTCCTGGAAGAGAATCTATACTGTCAGTGATCTCTGCACAACTTCGTCTGGACACCACATACAAAGACGGCCTCTGAGACACTCGGGCCGCCTTTGTATGCCAGTCTGCTGTGCGCCGCGAAGGGGAAGTTCGGACGCCAGCCATGCACGAAGTGGGCCGACGCAGATGCCCCCAGATATGCAGCTTGTCGTAGTAAGTGCAAAAGTCGAGTAAAGGAGATTTCGTGTTTGAGGTTTGGGCCAGCGGCGTGCACAGGGCCTCCCGGCCGGAAGGGCCCAGCGTCGCCTCCTCCTGCCCCTCACGAGCCCTTGCGCTGTGCCCCGCGCTCGTCAGCTCGATCTAATTCATCTGCCTAGCTATTGTGGCTACATTGATAGGGTAAAGTGGCGTTTGTCGGCTTTCACCCGCTATTCAACGCCCGTGGCTCTTCTCTACAACTTCCGTTCGGCGAGATGCGAATTCGCGGGTACGCGTGCTGTGGATCCTGCGACGCCCGTTCTGACTGCTACACATAAAATCGCGCCATCAGACCGTCAACCTGCCTGTGACAGCGCCAGTCGGAACGACAACAGGTGTGCAATTCGTCGACTCGAAGTACGAATCTACCACTTGCATATGTCATTTGTAATAGCCATCTTAAAGGCAATTTAAGAAACAATCAGAAATTTGAGCAAGAAGAAAGTAAATAAACAAAAAGCAACAATAAACGCGTTTTCGCCCTTCAAGCGAACAACACATCCAAGGAAATTTAAAAAGCTTTTTTCCGTCAATCCTGTGCATGCCCTCATTGTAACAGAGTGCTCACCCCTGTGGTGCTCATAAGCTGGTGCCGGTTGTCAGGTAAGTGCCCGTTTTGGCACCCATTAACCTACAAATTTAACGAGCAAACCTGTCATCCGAATACCGACACACTTCTGTGTGACGGTGCTTCCCCCCTTTTTGTGTTTGAGCGTGGGTTCATCGCATACAATTTTAGTAATTAAAAGATCAGAACGGTGAACCTAAACTATAAACACCGATGTGGGGCAGAATGAATCACTGGCTCATTATAATCTGCGATCAAATGATTTATACTACTTCTTAGGGTGATTCTATTGATGCATGCATTATAAGGTTAACAATAGAAGTCCATGTTTCATGCAAATATGTAAAATTACAACTAATATATTCACAAAATGAATGTAATATGAATTATTTAGTACATTCTATTATTTACTGCGAAGATTAGAACTTAGAAATATCAATATTATTTACTTTACCTTAAATTTTATGAGAAGACTTCTCGTTCAGAAACATCTGCTACTGGCAGCCATTAAAAACACCGTCCACAAGTAGGGAGTGTGTATTGCCAACATACCACCAAAGGCTCAAAGAATACAAGAACAAAAATTATCTCCGTTTCACACTGATCCACGACTCATTGTGCTCCACCATTCACTATATAATACTGAAGAATTATTTTAATAATGCAACAATGATTTAGTTCTCACTTAAAATTATTACTTAACTTTCAGTGCGATAGTGTTGGTATCTCCGGAGTTACGCCACATATGTTTTTTCCAGAAGCTTCTGGATATGTGGTCATGACGCAGGGTTGCCAGATGGGGAATTTTCTCCCCAAAATGAGGTTTATTTTCGCTATGGGTGAAAATGGGGAATATAAATGGACGGGGAATGTTTGGGGATTTTTTGGGGAAACTTTTTTCATCAGGAGTCGAGATAGAAATATTACTTTGTCAATTAATATGAGTAAAAAGGGAACAACATTCGTTATTCTCTCTAATTTTTATGGTTCAAAAAAGAAAAACGACCGGCATAGAGAAAGAAAAACACGAGAAAACGAATATGGTATAGGGTTTCGACCAGCTCAAAGGACGATGTTTGGATGATATGAATTATTTGAATTTAAGGGATAACCAGTGGAATCGTCTGGAACAACTCATGTCGTTTGTCCATAATTTGTAGAATACTTTTCGTTTCAAAGTTGGGGAATTTTGGGTTGATCCCGGGTTTAGGGTGGCGCGGTTCCTTTGGTTCACTAATCCGGTTCATTAGAGAGAAATCGACTCCATGAATTGAATCCTTGTTTACTATTCGCGTGTTGTTCGTTCAACGTTCAACATGGCAACGTAATAAATGTATTTAAAATACATTCTATTTCAGAAGCGCATTCTTTACTACTTACTACTAACCACATTATTATATATTTCATTAATTAAGACAAAACTTCAAATGAACGTTCAAATGAACTTCAAAACGTTCAAATGAACGTGCTCTATTTATTATTCCACTAGGCAACAACATTCCATTGTTATCCCTCATTGGTAACAGGAACTCTTTGAGCTTGGAATATTTAGATATATAACATTTCCTCCCTTTTCTAACTTAATACATAATCTTTTAAATAAGTGGTTTTCTAATCGTGTCTCTCGGTCTCAAAACCGGAGTCATGACTTCAGCCGCGCGAGGACTCTCCGATGAAGTACTTGAAGAAGGCGGAGCAGCCCCTGAATCAGAAACAGACACACAAGTCGAGTCACGAGCAATATTTTGAGACACATAAGTCGAGTCACGAGCAATATTTGGAGACACATAAGTCGAGTCACGAGCAATATTTTGACTCTCCCTTTCTTTCTTCTGATAATTTCTTCTTAAGTGGTCCACATGCCTTTTAACAATTGTTCCGTTCTGTAATTTAATATTATAAGAAACAGGTCCTATAATCTCGTAAATTACCCCTTCTATCCATTTTGGTCCCGATGAGTTAAAATTTTTTAAATAAACTAAATAGCATAGTTCAAATGTTCTTAGTTTCTGAATCGGGTTTTTTATTATTTCTTATTTTTCTCTCCAAGCATATGGATGCATTTTATCAAATCACAGATCGTAATTTTCTTCCCATTAGAAGTTCAGCCGGTGATATTCCAGTTCCCGCGTGTATTGTAGTATGCTGTCTAAAAAGCATTCTTTGTAGCTGAATTTCAGTATCACTATCTTCTAGTTTTGATAAAACTTTTTTGAAGGTTTGTACCATGCGTTCCGCTTGGCCATTACTAGAAGGATGATAAGGAGATATTGTAGAGAATTTGATTAAATGTCTATAGTAGAATTCACGGAGTTCTTTAGATGTTGATGTTGCCCGACCGTTATCTGATATTAGTAGATCTGGGATTCCTATTCTAGCAAAAATTCTTCTTAAAGTTTTGATGACTTCATTGGATGTCATAGGTTTCATTAATTCAACTTCCAACCATTTAGACATTGCATCAACCACTATCAAAAAAGTTTTAAATTTAAATGGCCCCGCAAAATCAACATGTAAAGTTGACCATGGATTCTGGGATTTTGTAAACGTCTAATTAGGAGCTTTCGGAGAACTATTAGCACTCATTTGACATTTGCTGCAATGACATTTGACATTTGCTGCAGTCTTCTATATCTTTATCAATGTTTGCCCACCAAACATAACTTCGGGCACACCATTTCATTGCCACTATTCCTGGATGATTGGCATGCAATAAACCCTAAAATGGTTTTTCGCATCACTTCAGGTGCTATTAAACTATTTCCCCACAGTAGACAATCTTTATGCACAGAAATTTCTGTTTTCTTTCGCTGGTATGGTTTGAATTCTTCAGAGAGTTCAGTGTTTGGCCACTGATGCCACGTCCAGTATCGTACCTTCGATAAAATTACGTCTTTGGATGTTTCTTTACAAATTTCTTCTACTGAGAGAGGTCTGTTGTTAGATTCCAGTAAAAGAATATCCCCAGGAGGTACTTTCTCATCTTTATTATCCGATAAAGGTAATCGGCTAAGACAGCATTTGAATTTTCCTTTTCCTTTCTTATATTGTAATGTATAATTATAAGCACTTAAAGTCAAACACCAACGCAACATTCTCGGTGACAATATTGTCGGGATTGACTTTTTAAGACCTAATAATTCTAATAGAGGGCGATGATTTGTTGTGATGTAAAATTTTCTTCCTGCTACATACTGGTGAAAATGTTTAACTCCTTCCACGAGAGCAAGCGCTTCTTTGTCGATCTGGGCATAATTTCTTTCACATTTACCTAATATGCGAGATCAATAAGCAATTGGTTTTTCCATATTATTTTCTTTTTGTGCTAAAACAACACCAGTTCTATAAGGCGAAGCATCACAATTCAAAATCAGTTCTTTTGTTTCATCATAATGAGCCAAACCAAATCGGAGCTCATAAGTTCTTTCAGATTATTAAATGCTTCTTCGTGTACTTTTGTCCACTGCCATGTTTTTTTATCTAACACCCGATGTAAAGGTTCTACTATATTAGACTTATTTTTTAAAAAACGATTATAATAATATACGAGCCCTAAAAATGACTGTAATTCTTCTTTATTGTTAGGTCGAGGAGCTTTTTTTATTGCTTTCACCTTATTTCTGAAGGTGGAACTCCTTTCTCCTCAATAACATAACCCAGAAATTTGAGTTCTTTCAATCCAATTTTACACTTTTCTTTCTTGAGAGTTAATCCTGCATCAGGAATTTTATCTAGTACTCTTTCCAAGATGTCATTGTGCTCCTCTTGGTTTCTACCGAACACAATAATATCGTCTAAATAAACCTTTGTTCCGGAAAGCGATGCTAGTAATGAATACATAATTCTCTGAAAAAGTCGTGGCGCAATGGAAATTCCAAAAGGTATTTTTACTTTAAACAATCCCTTATGAGTATTTATCGTAAGAATTTATGACGCTTCTTTTTCTCGGCCCTGATTTGTTGATATGCCTGTGAAAGATCTAATGTTGAAAACACAGTTATAGGTGACAACAAAGTTAACATTTCCCTGATGGTAGGTAGAGGGTAAAAGTTATTTTTTAATGCTGGATTGACGGTTCTTCTGTAGTATTCACATAATCTTAACTTTCCATCACTCTTCATTATTGTAACTAATGGCGTTGCCCACTCTGAGTTCTCTGTTGGTTCTAGAATTCCTTGATTAATTAATTTTTCTAATTCATTTTCAACGGCAGGTTTCAGAGCAAACGGTACTTGTCTATTTTTCAAAAACACAGGTGATGCATTTTCATTTAATTCCAACTTTATTGGTTCACCTCTAAACATTCCAAGAGTTTCTTGGAAAACCGTAGAAAATTTCTATAATAATAAGTGATATGGTTCATGTTCTTGTGATTTTTTCGATACTGCATACACGCTGCACTGAAATACCTAGCTCTTTAAACCAATTGCGGCCTAACAGATCACATCCACCACTGGCAGATACAATTACTTTTAAATTTTTACAGATTGTTTTATATCGTACTTTTATGACGGTTTCCCCCAAAATGACAATTTTCTGTTGTGTCCAAGTTTGGACATTCAACGAAGCTTTTTGTAATTTTATATTGCTTCCTCTAATTTTTTTCCATGTTTCTCTCTTGATTATATTACATACGGCGCCAGAGTATACTTCCATCTTAACTAAAACGCCATTTAATTTTACGTTAGCGATGATTTTTTCTTGTTCCCCAACAGCATGAATGGCATATAATGTTTACAAATCACATTCTTCCTCCTCCAGTAAATTACAGTATTTAGGTTTCTCTTTTTTCTTACTTGTGATTTGCACGTTTTGTTCCCTGTTCGCTTTCTTTTTCTCTAAACACACTTTCACTATATGTCCCTTCTTATTACAATAATTGCAAGTTACGTCTTTGAATTTACAAGTAGAACCGTCATGCAATTCACCACAATGACAACAGGGGTTGAATTTCCTTCTGTTTTTGTCTCCTTGTCTAGTTCTATACCTGTTTATCTTAGAAATCGTATGTTCACCAGATATCCTAACATCTTCAACATTTTTTTGAGCTGTCTCGGCTGCATTAGCGAGTTCTAGGGCTCTTCAAATGTTAAATTATATTCTGCAAATAATTTCTTTTGCAAACCTTGTTTGTTTGTTTATTTAACGTTGCATCGACTACTGGGTCATTAGCGACTCAGAAAAAATACATTATAACAGTAATTCATACATGATTAATTGAGGTTTACAAATTCAGTACAATATACAGTAATTCACAATAATTGTTAACAGGATTGCAAAAAACCAAAGAGTAGTAACAATAATACTTAGTGAGACATGCAAACAAAAAAAAAAACAACAACAAAAAACTAAGATCAAAACAAAGTTCAAATTTGGCTGAAAATTCCACTCTCATTATAGAATTGTAAAATTCTTTCTTGATACTTCTCTGATTCAAGTATACATTCCAAACTTGTGTCGTGAAGATATCTCTGCCTGATATGTTGGAAATTAGGGCAATAATTGACTATGTGAGACAGGGACCAAGCCGTATTGCACAGGTCACATGATGGAGGATTGGATCCGTCAATCAGATATAGATGGCTTAGCTTACAGTGACCTGTTCGTGTTCTCGTTATGGCCACTTGTTCCTTTCTGTTGAGCTTTTTATTATGTTTCAGTCTTTGAAAATTGGTTATGTTTTTATGAAGGTCGCTTCTTTAAGCGTAGTCCATATGGAGAACCATTTTTCTTCTAATATTTTTCCAATATGTTTCACTAGATCTTGGTGTGTATTCGAAATTGCCAGTACAGTGTTTGGGAAATCAGTTGTACTTCCACCAACTACTCGGTCAGTTTCCGTCTGCATTTCTGTATCTTGATTCATATTCCATACCAATATTACTTCTTTACCTAATGTGGTAATGCCATGATACAGTTCTTGAATTGTAATAATCATTTCACTGGAAGTTTCGTTATTGTTGATGCTTTTTATTGCAGTGCGGGAATTTGAGTATAAAATGAACTTTGAGTGGTTACTATTTTTAATAAGTTTCATGGCGGTCAAGATGGCGCATAATTCGGCAGTAAGATGGCTGGCATAGTAGTTAAGTTGGTGTTTCACCGATATATCTTTCGTTACCACTGTTGCTTCTGTTCCATGTGTAGTTTAATTGCTTTGGCATAAACAGGATAAAACATGTCGTAATTGTTGGTCGGTGCCGAGTTTATCTCGGTTTATTGTTGGTCGGTGCCGAGATGTTCCATTTCCTTGATGAGCGCCAGATGATAAGTCTACTGAGATATCCGAGATTATCCAAGGAGGGATTTTTGTAATTTCTCTTCTTTTCTACTTTTCTGTGATCGAAATTAAGTTCTCTAAGTACTCTTCTAGTGTTTTCATACAAAGGTATAAAACGCGAATGCTCTATGTACTCTTGTTGTTTAGGATATATGTCCTGTACTATGATTGGATTGATGGACGTGGCTGCTTTTAAAGCATATTTGATTATTAGTTCCTCTCTGCGATGAGATAATGTGGGTTCATTTGCTTCAATCAGTATGCTTCCGATGGGGACTGGTATGGAAACATCCGGTGCATATTCGGAGACCTTGATTATGGACTGTATCCAGTTTTTTGAGGTCACTTTTACCAGCAGATCTGTATATTATTGATCCGTAGTCTATTTTGGATCTCACAAGTGCTTTGTATGTTAATAATAGCAATTGTCTATCAGCTCCCCAGTTGTTGTGTGCCAGGCATTTAAGTATGTTGATCCTCCTTTTACATTCGTTAATAGTGTTCAATATGTGCAACTTCCAGGTCAGTTTAGTGTCGAAGTGCATTCCTAATATTTTGGTACTGGTGACAAAGCTCAGGATCTGATTACCAATTTTAAGCGTAGGTAAGTTGTTAATTTTCTTCTTTGAAAATATAATACACTCCGTTTTCTGAGGTGCAAATTTAAACCCTGATTTGAGTGACCATTCATAAATACTATTTAATGCGATTTGCATAATTTCTTGACTTGAGTTAATATTTCTTCCTTTACAAAGCATAGTAATATCATCGGCGTATTTCCTAATGATACTGGGTGGTTTGATTTTTTCGTCCGCGTCATTTATTGCCAGTAGGAAAAATGTAACACTTATGATGGATCCTTGAGGTACACCGTTCTCTATTCTTTTCTTCATAGATAATGTTCCATTTGCTCTCACTTGCATGACTCGATCTTCCGTGAAATGTTTGATAAACTGAAACATGTTGTCTCGAACTCCAATTTCGCTCAACTTCTGTAGGACTCGATGCATCCATAACATATCGTATGCCTTTTCGATGTCCAAGTTGACTGCTAACACATGTTGTTTGTTGGCAAAAGCTTCTTGAATATAGGTATCTATGCTTACCAGGTGGGAGGTCGTTGAGTGTCCTGGTCGAAATCCAAACTGATTGCTAGATATTATATTCTTGTAATCGAGATACCATCTGAGCCGACGATTAACAATTTTTTCCAAAATCTTGCACATATTGCAAGTCAATGATATGGGCCTGTAATTACCACTTAGTGTTGGGTCTTTTCCGGGCTTAGGAATGGGGATCACAATAGCAGCTTTCCACACTTTTGGAAATGTTTTTTCTATCCATATATAGTTGTATATTTTTAGTAGTATATCTTTCCCTTCCTGCGGTAGATTTTTAAGCAGGATATTTGGAATGTTGTCTGGTCCGGGAGAAGAATTTTTGGAGGCGTCTAGTGTTGTGACAAGTTCTTTCATTGAAATAGGTAAGTTAAGGTACTCTTGCATGTGACACGCATCTGTGTTCACCATCAGCTGTTCTCTTTCTTGCTCACTTTTGTAGGTTTGGAAGGCTTGAGAGTGATTTTGAGAGCTAGAGTTGCTGGCAAATTTGTTGGCGAGCTCATTTGCGATATCAGCGGGTTCATTAATAACTTGGGCATTTTCGGACAGCAGTAAATGTATTTGATTAAATCTTTTGTTACATTGTATGGAGCTAATTTTTTTCCAAGAATCTTTAATGTTATTATTCACATTGATAGAGGATACATAACTTATCCAGGAGTTGGCTTTGCTTTCTTTAATTATTCTTCTTGTAAGAGCTCTTAGTTTTTTATATTCGATTTTATTTTCATTTGTTGGGTGTTTCTTGTACCGGTTGAACGCATGTTTGGACTGTTTAAGAGCATTTTACATTTTTCGTTCCACCATGGTACCACGTTTCTTCTTTTTGTGGGTTTGATAATTTCTAGTGAGTCATTAGCTGCTGTTGTTATCACATCAGTAAACGATTTGATTATTACGTCAATGTCGTGTTCTTGAAACATATCCATTTGAGATGTTTTCATTCTAATTTGTTCCTGATAGTTAAGCCAGTTGGCTTTGGAGTAGTTCCACTTAATATTCTCTTGCAGCGGATTCGAGATACATGAAGAATCGCTGATAATCGTGAAAATGGGAAAGTGGTCACTGTCGTGAGGCTCATCCAGTGCATACCAATTGCATTTAGAGGCGAGGCTGCTGGAGCTGAGTGTGAGGTCAATTGCACTAAGCTGTCCATTATTAATATTGAAGTGTGTACGTTGCCCGTTATTTAGTACTACCAAATCAGATTCTTCAATAATTTCTTCCATATTGATGCCTCTTGAGTCGGTTTTATACGATCCCCAGAGGGTACTATGGCAATTAACATCACCTAATAGAATAAAGGGCTTAGGTAATTGTTTTATCATATCCTTCACTTCATTCTTTTCAAATTGATAGCTGTTGGGTATATATATGTTGCATATACATATGGAAAAGGGAACTTGTATTTGTATTGCTATTGCCTCAATATCGGATCTGATATAAAAGTGGTTTGCTTTTATATAATTTTTAACAAAAATAGCAACACCTCCACTTGAAATAGAAGAAGTTGATCTATTTCTATTGTAGCACTTGAATCCTTTTAATTTACCAGATTTATTTCTTTTGAAGTTGGTTTCTTGCACACATACTATTTCAGGTTTGTATTTCTCACACAAAATCTGTATTCTTTCATATCGAGGGTGAAAACCATTAGTATTCCACTGTAGAATATTCATCAAATATATTTCTATTTATTAAATTTAAACAGAAGTAGAAGTATCACTTCCTGAGTCTTCATTAAGTGGGTTACTGATTTTTAGTTTGTTTATAATTCTGGTGAACCTGTTTTTAATGGATCTTTCTGTTAGGAGAGGATATGTATTAGTCATCATCTGGATAATAGACTGAGTGTCACATGGATAGTCTTTAGCTATGATAATAGGGTTTTTAGCTCCAAAGGAGTTTTCAAGGAAATTTTTAAATTGTATGTAATTGAGTGGAAATTGTTCAGGTTTTTCATCAATGATCTTCTGGATAGGCTTAATTAGTTCATCAATAGATTTGATTTGAATGTCTTCTTGTGTTACTGTGTTTTCACTTTTATCATTTTTAGTTTTTTTCTTTTTCATGATTGGTTGTTTTGGGATGTCATTATTAGTAGTTTTGGTTGTGCAATTATCAGTATCAGTTTGAGAGGAAGATTCACTTGTTAAAGATCTTTTATTCACAATTGGTAAGTTACTGCTATTAACCATACTTTGCTCATCTATCTGGTTCAAGTTGTGTTGTGGCACTTCTTGTGTTATCATTGCCTCCTGTTCTTGACATTGTTTTGAAGTGTCATTATTAGTAGTTTTGGGTGTGCAGTTATCATCATCAGCTTGATAGGGAGATTCAGATGTTAAAGTTCCTTTATTGATGATTGGTAAGTTCTTGTTATTAACCATACTATGTTCTTCTTTTTGGTTCAGTGTGTTTTGTGACAGTTCTTGTGTTATCACTGACTCCTGTTCATGACTTTCTTTTAATTCTTGGTTAGCATAGTGTGCATTTAAAGTGGAGATCTTGGTAGGGCACTGGTTGGTAAGATGACCAGCTTGTTTACAATTGAAGCATGCCATGGTGTCACTTGTAAAGTAAATTCTATATGTTGTATTGTCATAAAATATGGTCATTGAATCTGGTACCTTGTTAATGTCCTCTGGATCAATAAAAATCTGCCTCCTAAAACTCATAATGTGTGAGAAACCAGTTCTGTAATTCCTGCTTTGATGAAAGAAATGTTAGAGTGATTTTGTATGTTTCTCTTGATTAGCTCTCTTTCAATTACATCGTGAGGTAGGATAGGACAGACATTTGAGATGATAATTCTCTTTTGTTTACTTATTAGGGGTCTGACTGTTAAGATATGGTTTTGGATATTAATATTACTATGATTATCAGTTATATAGTCGGCAATTTCCTTACTGCTTAAGAAAACACATACTCTGTTGTTATAAATCCTTGATATAAACCTTATATTCGTAGAGTCAACAATTGTGGCTAGTTTATTTAAATAGTCTTTTATAGTAAGTCCTTCTTTTGATTCTATTACTATAGCTTGATCCTTGTTGGGGAATACATCTCTTGTAGCTACACTAGCATATGACTTCTTACCTTCTTGGTTGTTCGTCATGTTGGTGGATTCTTTGGTTATGTTGCTGTTGTAGTCACCATTTGGCATAATAAGTCCAGCCAGCTGCACACGCGGGCGGCTTGACTGTATTCTTGTAGTTAGTACAGTAGATTTTCCGTATAAATAGATACCTTGACACTTTACACTTCAAAACTCGTATCACAGACTTCGGTGCGGACACGCAGCGAGAACGATGTTGTCCCTACGGAATCCACGAGTCGAATGTTTTGCAAACCTTCATCAGCAACTCCACACACTATTCTATCTCGAAGCATATTATTCAATTCTTTAAAATTGCAAAATTTGGACTCTTTGAGAAACTGATCAGGGGCGATTCGTGCATATGGGCTCACGGGCGTCGCCCCTCCTGTCGTTTAATAAAAACGTGTATGTGCTTATATAAATCTTAGTAAGCAAATCATTTTTGGGGTAATAATTTGCTGGGTACTCAAATTATGGCAAACATAACATTTTTGCTTCTGCAACATGCTTTCCTGCGTTAAGACTCGTCTTCTCACGAGTACATGCTAAACTACTAGATTTTTTATCTAAACTATTTATTTCCTGGCGTGGGCATCTTCTCCATCCAGTCTTTGGCCTCCTCAGCCCCTGAAATCAAATACCGCCACAGAGGATCGCCAGCACCACCGCCTCTCCGAACAATTTACTACTGATTAACATAATTATCGCTTACTAATTAATTTAATTATTACTGACTAACTTACTAATCAATATTAGTGATTAGCATTATTGATTACCTTACTAGAATTATGTCATGCACCCACTCCGACGTCAACGGAAAGCACCACAGAAGACTCCAGCACCGCCGCCCCTACAACTGGGCGCTGTTATCTGTTTACAAAATAATGTATATATTTCCACTATAGAAAACTTCCACAGAATTATTAAAGTGTTGATGTGATCTCTCATTTTCTTTCCATCGAAGGAACCTTCCGGATGTACAATGTAAACACGTAAAGTGTAATCACATACCGAAGGAACCTTCCAGATGTATGATGAAAACATGTTTAAAATGTAAATCATTATCTCTAAATTGTCCTATATAAACGCAGAGCTCAGAGCAGAAAGCAGCATAAGCTCACTAGACTTCACTGTGTTAACATCTTTCGGCCATACCTGGCCTGTACAGAGCCTTGGGTCTAAATTAAAAGACGTTGTACTTCTCTGTGTGTTTTATTGATCATCAGTCATCCTTCCTGTGGAAGTGAACCTGAAGAAGCTAAGTTGCAGAACGCTAGATTTCATCTTAAATCCACTTTCGCAACATTAGCCAATTTAACTCTAGTAAACTTAAATATTGCTTACTTCTTGAATTAATTATTTCATCTCCAGTCTAGATTCCGTTCGTACTACTAGCCAGTGCTCTTTTCCCACTCCATGATTACCGGTTCCCTGATAGTTCGAAACTTTTCTAATAATGTTCCTAATTCTTTTATGAAGTGAGATTTATTATCAGCTAATATGTTTTGAGCGAGAGTTATGTTTCTAAATTGGAAACAATAGTTCACCATTCCCATCCATTTTCATGTCCCATCCATGTCAATATTTACATGACAGACCGGTGACGAAAAAGTGGATAAATCCAGTGGCTAAATTGAGAAGAAAAAATATCCTCTAACACGTGGTGTAGCCAGAATCCAAGTTTTGTGGGTCCTTGATACCGAAACGTCGGTTGACGGCTAAACGTCTGTCCATTTGTGAACAACGCTATTGGTTAAACAGTTCAGCCAATTCTCTCCAAAATTGAAATTTCTCTGTCGTTCTGGCTGATCCCCTTGAATTTGAAACCGATATTTTAATATGGGGGAGTACTTTATACGAAGCCGTTGGGGCATTTTCAACATTTCAAGAAAAATTGCTCCATCGTTTTTCATTATACTTTGTTGTTGGATAGTCGGAAGGACGTTTAAGAAAACGGTGTAGGTCTCACGTTCGTTAAAACCCCTAATTTTCCGTAAATTGCAAAAATTCAAAATGTTTTCAGCCTCTTCCTACAACCACAGATATGAGGACAGCGATTTTTTTCCTGAATAAAATCTTAAAGATAGATTTGAAAATAAGGTCATGTATAATTTTTCGAAAAACTTGAGTACTTGTTGCAGAATTGTGGGTGAAATATAGGCAATTTTTAGTTTTACTAAACGAGTTTTTCCTCAAAAACAAACTCCATCGTTTTTTATTAAATTTTGTAGTTGGGTAGTGTGGTCGACAGCTCCGAATTACTTGCGCTACGTAAACGTAATGCCAGGCATTTGGATGCTTTGTAAGTAAGAATTTGTATATTATTTAATATTTCTTTGTTTATTATACGTCAAATTAATCTTTTAGAAATTATTTTAAATCTGTTTTAAATTGCGGTCTTTAATTGAGTTAAATTTGAAGACAAATAGATGCTTTCGCTTTGCATAATAAGAGGAAGGAAGAAAGAGTAATTTGTGTAAAAACAGATTAGTTTTTATGAATATATATGAATGTATAATATATTTAATTATCATTTTTATTCATTTTCGTTTTCCTGCCAGCGGTATCAACAATGCGATTTTGTAAAATGTAGCTTGTACGAAACAGCGGTCATTGTACCAGAGATAACAGAAGGTGAAATGACGACCGCCGTTCGTTTGCGTTAATATAATTTTATTGACGGTTAAAATACTCATCGCGCATCGTTCGTACATTTATTTAGAACGTGAATACCCCGAATTCAATGGCAGAAAGCTGTTTTCGTTTAAACGTTTGAATTTAAAAAAAGACTGTATATGTATTTTTCATACTTCATTTGAGTAAGAATTTTTCAAATGGTAATTGATGTGTCAGACAGAAATTGTCGTATTATAATATTACATAGCTCTTAGCAATATCACGAGAAAGTACGTGCTTTTGTAGCACCACTAGTTTTATATTTACACGTGGTTTTAACCAAGGTGATTTAAGCAGATAATCCTGCACAGTTTCCATGATTACACGATAAATACTTAGAATCCGTGATCTTGCACAGAACGAATGCACAAACTGCGCCAGTCCCCGTACTTCTTGACCAAGCTCCTTGAAATGACGGAAGTGAAGCAACTCGAGACACTGCCCGTCCCTGGATGGGTGACAAACGGTGCTGAGTGCCTGGCCGTTAGGGATAAAACGACATGAGATACGATTAAGTTCAGTCACAATGATTGTAGCTCATTCAGTGCCAAAAGGCTTGGAACGCAGTTGAGCCAGTCGCATTTAATTTGAAATGTCGCTCCGTTGCAGGTGCGGGCTTCTTCCGGGCGCTTCCTCCAAGCCCTCGCTCGCCGCGCTCCCGCCGCCATCTTGGATGAACGGACGGCGCTGGCAGCCAGCGCCCCTTCAACATGCTGCTACATTTGAGTTCAAATTCAAATAGAACGCACATTCGCCAGGATATTTGTCAAAGTTTATATGGGCTCAAGATTATTCAGTAGTCGTAACTATCACTTTGTTTTATTTTGCAGTCTTACTCATTTCAGCAAGAGCCGTCAGCAACAAGTCAGTTATTTAAATGGCATTTGAGAGAATTTAATTTGATGGTGTGGTAAATTATGCAGGATGTGTGGTTATAACGTTGGCATTAATGAGTTTCGATTTATATATTTTTCTTTCTCATGTATAATCTTTTTGAAATCAAAAAATTAAGTTTGCTCTTGTGTTTTTATTTGATATTGTAAGGAACCCACCTCTCTCTTCGGTTCTCGCAGCCAGGGTTTGGGCGCCAGGCGAATGTGCAAGCAGCGGCGAACTCTACCCACCCACTTACCTGCTTAACCGATCTCCAGCAGCAGCCGCAGATCTTTTCATTGCTCACTCCCGGTAGAACTAGGAGAATTGCACAGGGGTAGGCCTCATGTGGGTAAAATTCGCAGGACTTGGTTCGAATCAGATGTGCTTTTTGGTTGTTACTCAAATGAAAAACGTATTCAAGCAACGTGGCTCCAGATGGGACCCCACTTTATTGATAACTGAAAAATTAATTACCAACTGTCGCAATATTCTGACACAAATGATACATACAAAACATACAAAAGAACAAATAAAATTGATCACGCATTAAGGGGCGTTTTCTCTCTTGAAGAAATAACTCCGCCCCGAAAAAATCCCCGCCATCAAATTTCAAAAATCAGGGCTGTACAAAGCGAAACAATTAACATTGGTTCTTACGGGCGAATAAACACCAAAATCAAAAAACCTTAGGAAAAATCTGAAACCCTTCCCAAAAGTTAAGAATAATGTTAGGCTCTTGAAAAAAAATTATCCCCGCCTTCAAATTCCAAAAATCAGGGCTGTACAAAGCGAAACAATTAATATTGGTTCTTACGGGCTAATAAGCACCAAAATCAAAAAACCTTAGGGAAAATCTGAAACCCCTCCCAAAACTTAAGAATAAGTTTAGGCTCTTGGAAAAAAATTATCCCCGCGTTCAAATTCTCAATTGACTCAAGGGTATATTCTCAACTGACTCAAGTTTGTATATTTTCTTTATTCTATTGAGAGGATAATGTATTTAAAATTTTCCTTTCTTCCGCTCTATTCATGTTGTGATCTGCAAAATGAGTAACATCAATGCATTCATCGTACGTTACATTGTAGACTGTCTAGTTTATTAGCAGGAATCGTATCAGTACGTATTGAAAGGTCATAATACATATTAAACAGATACAGGTTTTTTCTAAGAATTGGATTTTGGTTATTTGCCCGTAAGAACCGATGTTCATTGTTTCTCTTTCTACAGCCCTAATTTTCGGAATATGAACACGGGGATAATTTTTTTCCAAGAGCCTAAAATTATTCTTAACTTTTGGGAAGGGTTTCAGATTTTTCCTAAGGTTTTTTGATTTTGGTGTTTATTCGCCCGTAAGAACCAATGTTAATTGTTTCGCATTGTACAGCCCTGATTTTTGGAATTTGAAGGCGGGGATATTTTTTTCCAAGAGCCTAAAATTATTCTAAAATTTTGGGAAGGGTTTCAGATTTTGCAATTGATTTTGAGATTGATTCTGGGTGGGCGCTGCTAGCTTTAATCTAAAGAATTTCGGATTTTCGAAAATTTTCGAAATTCGACGATTTTCGGAAATTCAGAAGAGCCTAAAATTCGGGAATAGAGCATTTAATTAGCCTAAAATTTTGGATATAGTTTGGTTGAGATTGGTTTCTGGGCGCTGCTAGCTTTAGATGGCTGCGCTACGCAGGCCGGCAACAGGCGGCCGGCTACTAGGGAGTTGGCGATATGCACTAACAGTCACGTGACGGACCTTGAAGTCATAACGTCTTACCTTAGGCCTCAGGTACGACCTTATACCTTCATAAATTGAGCACAACTATAGGAATCTCTTTGGTCCCATTACAAGCGGCAAAATGGCCGCCTAAAAGAAGGGTTGCATTTGTTTAACTCTGATAAACCGATTTTCGTATGCGAGGCAGTTAAAATTGTTCCTTACCAACTCCACAACGCTGGCAAAAATGAACGGGAAATGTTGGAAAGGTAACAGGAAAGAATTCGCGAAAAAGACGTTGAAAGCATATCTTCAGGTTAGGATATGCCTTATACTGATAACGAACACTGTTTTAAGATACTTCCTACATTCTCAAGAAAAGACGATTCAAAATTCCAAACTGCATACTCATCGCGGAGGGCCACACAATCTAAAACTCAGTACACAATGTAGATTTGTTACACACGTGACTCGTATCTTGGTTGAAATGTCTCACCACTAGCCTACATTCTTTGATATGCATCTTCTTCGTTGAACGCTTGAAATGCTTCTTTTGTCATAATGCATAGCGCAATGGCGCTATTTGCTCAAACTGTTCTGAACCTTTTTAATTACGACCGTATAAAGGCGTCAGTCACGTGATCAATAGAGTTGAAGGATGTCTCCTTACGCCTGGCGCTAAAACTGCCTCTTGTGCTCCGCTCGGGAGACGCAAGGTCGGGGAAGGCAAGTGGACTGCCGGGAAGGGTAGGGCTTCTTGGAGAACCCGCGCGGATTGGCTCGTTCTGAAAGACAGCAAGTGCTGGGGAGAGGCCCTGGATGTAGAGAGCAGCGCAACCCACAGGACCGCCGCCATTTTATATCCACTCAATCGGCAGCATACACAAGTTAATGAAATACGATAATTTATTGGGCTTTTGTAAAGATTTGTTGAGGATATTGAACTTCTCTTTGCGAAGGACAATGTATATCACTGTTGATTAATACAAATAACAAACACTCCTGTTTCTTCTGTATTCCCTATGCCAAATGGGCCTATACACACTAGTTAGCGGCTGCGTCATGCTAAACAATTTTCTGAAATATTTCATTGATTCTGTTCAAGCAGTGCCTACTTTTCTTTTTATCTTTCTAAAGTTTATTCTTCTATACTTTGAGATGACAATTGTTCACTTCGTAGTTTACCAGCAAGTTTAAGAATTTATTATTCCGAAATTAAACACATCGCCCACTAATTTAGTTACGGTGCGAGTTTTAGAGAAAATGTCATTAAATAAATAGTGAGAATTCATTTAAGTTTTATTTCGTAAAGATAAAGAGTACAGAACCAGATATTTTTATATGAAATTCATTGCCGAGAATTTTACCAATTTGGAGGGCACATAAATAAAGCAGTATAAATTAAAACAAAAAAACAGTATGTAAGTCTTTCTACCAATATATAATTCAATATTTTAGATTTGATACTTTTAATAAAATATTTTAGTTTCATTGTAATTTGCTCTTACCTGAAGATAAATTAAATCCGAAATGTGAATTTTGATGAAAAAATGTGATGTTAGAATAAAGAAATTTAAATGTTGTAAACACTATGAATGCAGTTTAACGATGGATAAAAACAAACATGGACACTTTCTGTTGAATTATTGAAAAGACATCACAGTATGAGGTAAAATATTTCTGCTTACGTATTTAAGTAATACAAGTAAAATAAATCCATCAATTTTAATTATTCTTTCCTTTAATAACTAAAATTCTGAGTTGTTGCAAAGAAAAATGGTGAAAATAATTCCTGCGTTTTGTTGACAAATGTATCTATTAATTTGAACCCACATTTTAACCAATACTATGCTGGGTTTTGCACAAAGAAAGATGGGACACACAGAATAATGTATTTTAATCATTATAGCATGTGGTCTTCTCAGCAGTCACCAGCATACTTTACACCAGATATCTTTACACCAGATATCTTTATACCAGATATCTTTATACAGATACAGATATCTTTACACCGTTGAATGTTTACGACACTTTAAATTCATATTACAATTAAGAAGAAATATTAACAGTCCTAAGTTCCACTAAATAAAAGTAGTTTTTTTCTAATTTCAATGCTTTGTGAATATTCCTAGAATTGAATTGGATCACCATTGTTCGTGGAATTTGAAGGAGAACAGCAATATTTATATAATTTTTGGGATTTGTTATTTTTTTAAACATGTCTCTTAGGATATTTGATACTAATAATCATTAGGAAATTAAGTATTTCAACTGGAATTTCAATAAAAGGAAAGAGTTTGATGTATTGGATTAGAATTATTTTTGTCAAAAATCAATGCGTGACTTCTGGGGAAAATAAAATTTGCACATTTTCTTGAACCTCACTTCCTCTCTTTACTACATATTGTTGAATGATGAATCAAAGTATCAACAAAGCGAGGTTGGCAGCATTTGAAAATAGAAATTTTTGCACTCAAGTTATAAAAACATTTACATCTGGAAACTACATATTAATAGTATTGCTTACACTTATCCCTGGTTGTACTCCTACCACAACTACCAAAAGGAGAGGTCAACAAAATGTACACATAATGAAGCTACATTTACGTCCAGAAGGAAACCAAGGGGTCATCTCAGCATCTGCTCAAGGATCTGGGAAACTGGACAAAATTTGATCAAGATGGGATCTTCAAAAGATTATTGTACATCACATCACAAAAATACATAGTTACACAAATAAAAAGTACATAATTAAATATATGTATAAACAATTACAATATATACAACAATAAAATTGTGTATTACTTCACATCCTTTCTCATGTAAAGGCTTCTATTTGATATGTCATCAGACTCTTATGCTTTTAGTGCTTTGCATTTTTTTAATAATAAATAATAGTCTTGTTTTCAAAAATATTTTAATTGCTTTGTGCAAGGTTTCATGGCACTATGATACATTAAAATTCCCTATTGGACAAAACACTTTGTAATATTCATTACTCATTTAGCACTCATATCTTGCCATTCCACTCAATTTGATATTGTTGCTCAGTAATCTTTGTTCATTTGTTCTGAAGAACATTTCCAATTTAAAAAAATATAATAACAATGATGGCAACCTTAAATTACCTGGTTTTTATTCCTTCAACCTGAGTCAGTGAACTAATGTGCTTCACTGACACATCATTACAAGTTGTTTCCAGCTGAGACATAGACAATTCACCAGAGGTCAAAATTACTCTTTACCTTGTGCAACAGGTAACCAAATATATAATAAAATGACTGCTGTTCATCATGATTCAATTGTTCATTAGACCCTACATC
>JAHLJT010008446.1:9451473-9499819 GCA_031308135.1 Acheta domesticus | reverse complement strand
GCAAAAACAATTCTTGGAATAACACAAGGGATTAGAACATCATGTAAAAACAAACGAGTTCTTTCTTTCATTTCTAAGCATCATAACGTATCTCAAGATTTCCTCCTGTACTTTAAAAAATACAAATCATTGTTAAGAAAAGTCATAAGGCAGGCTAAAAATCATGAAACACGATCAGGATATTTTGAACTCAAATAACAAAACAAAATCAATGTGGGATATAGTAAAAAATGCGACCAAACCAACTAGAAACCTTGTAGAGAATGTTGTTTTAAAAGATAATGAAAGAGATGTGAACGATCCGGTAACAGTGGCTAGTCTCTTTAACCAATACTTTTCGAGAATTGCTGTCGATCTCGCTAAGGGTTTTCAGCCACAAAATTCAACATCTGACGTTTCCCTAAAAGTCTTAGACACTATGTTCGTTTCCGAAACCTCTTCCTATG
The DNA here is from genome assembly GCA_031308135.1 of Acheta domesticus. NCBI lineage: Eukaryota > Metazoa > Arthropoda > Insecta > Orthoptera > Gryllidae > Acheta > Acheta domesticus. Next base: position 9,499,373 of record JAHLJT010008446.1, on the reverse strand, counting down.
AAATTCTCAAAATAATCAGTAAATTAAAAAATAAATATTCGGCCGGTTTAGATGAATTTCCGGATTGTTTGTTAAAGACGTGCGCGCCAGCCATTATACACCCGTTAACTCACATATTTAATGCATCCTTATGCACCGGAATTTTTCCAGATATTTTTAAAACAGCTAAGATTAAGCCGCTCTTCAAAAAAGGCAACAAAAATGAAGTTCAAAATTATCGGCCAATTTCTCTTTTGTCAGTTTTTTCAAAAATATTAGAGAGACTCTTTTATGTGCGAATGGAAACCTTTCTCAATAAACACGACGCGTTTTCAAATTGCCAACATGGATTCCGGAAATCAAAATCTACGGAAACAGCCATTTTTTCTTTTCTTAAGGATGTTGCCTCATCATTGGATCAAAACGAAGCAACTATTGGAATATTTTTAGATCTTTCAAAAGCTTTTGACGTCATTGATCATAACATTTTACTTTCAAAATTACCTTCGTATGGAATCCGTGGTATTGCTCTAGATTGGCTATGTTCGTACCTTAAACAACGATCTCAGAGAGTAGAAATACCTTACTGGAATGATGGAACCTTATGTACACACCTTTCCGGTTCTTTGCCAATTGTACGTGGAGTCCCACAAGGATCGATTTTAGGCCCTATTCTCTTCCTATTATACGTAAATGACATGCCCTTAGCGATTCGAAACGGAAGAACAGTTCTCTTTGCGGATGATACAAATATTCTTTGCAACAAAGAAACCGTAAATAGTACAATATCAGACGTTTCAAATTGGTTCCGTAATAACAAATTAAAAGTAAATGAAAATAAAACAGTTTCAATGCAGTTTTCCATATCAAATAAAAAATTCTGTACTCCATTGAAAATGAACGGTGTGCCATTGACTGATGTTAATGTAACAAAATTTTTAGGTCTATCAATTCAGTCAACCTCAAATGGAATGCCCACTTAAATGAATTGAACACAAAATTAAGCTCATTATGCTACGCGTTCAGAATTCTTTCAAATTCCGTCAGCCTTCATACAGCTCGTTGTGTATATTTTGCCAATGTTCACTCCCGCCTGAGATATGGCATAATATTTTGGGGAAACACATATTATAGCTCACAGACTTTCAGATTACAAAAAGAATTGTACGAATAATAAGCAAATCTAACCCACGTGATTCTTGTAAGTCACTCTTTATTAATCTAAGAATTTTACCATTACCTTGTCTCCTGATTTACGAATCAGTAGTTTTTGTCAAAAATGACCTACTTAAGTGCGGGAATATATTTTCAGCAAACGCCGATGTCTATAAGTATAACACACGACGTAGTAATCATATTCACCAGGAGGCAGTATCAACAGCTCACTACAAAAAATTCACATACAATTCATGTACATTACTCTACAACACTTTGCCAGAAGACATTAAACGATTAAATTCAATAGAAAAGTTTAAGTCCCAAGTAAAATCTTTTCTGCTGCATAACTGTTTCTATACAATTCGAGACTATACCGAGCATCAAAAAGGAAAGTAGAATTAATTTTAACAATGATAGTTAATGTAATTATTTATCATTTGGACTGTATAATTCTAAAGAACCTGTAACAAGTATTGTACCACAGTTTCTGGGTTGATGGCCCCCATCTCGATCAGGTTTTTCGTCCAGTTTCCCTGATCCTTGAGCAAATGCTGAGATGGTCCCTTGTTTTGCTTCTGGACATAAATGTAACTTCATTATTTGTGCACGTCTTCTGAATTTCAGTGGGAAATATAGTTATTCAAATTATCGTTTTTCATATTATCGCGGCAAAAAGTATTATTCTTTCATGAAGAGGCAGGAATTTATAGCTAATTTACCTTTGAAAATATATTTTATTATATAGGAGCGAATATTTTGTCAACAAAACTCGAAAAAAAACCCTCTCTTTTCTGTATTCAAAATTCGACTAGAATATGGTTTAGGATAGAGACCACAGAATTATGAAAACGTGCACAAAATTCACTTCTCCCCATAGCTCGTCATACGCAGTTTTTAACTGTTTTTGACGTAAATAAATAAATAAATAAAAATATGTAAAGAAAAAACTTCTGAGTTGCAGGCGTCCGCACCCAGTGGCCGGCGGAGCGAAAGGAGCGGCGGAGACGGCAACTGGCCATTGCCTGCCAAAAAACCTTCTGCAGAACGTTCCCTACCAACACTATATGGGGTTCTATTGGCCGGCGCACGCGCTGCAATGGGCCTTTGCCCTCCAAAACCTTCTGCAGGACGTTCTCTACCACACTATTTGGGGTTCTATTGGCCGGCGCACGCGCTGCAACGGGCCATTGCCTGCCAAAACCTTCTGCAGGACGTTCTCCACAAACACTATATGTGTTCCATTGGCCGGCGCACGCGTTTGCAATGGGCCTTTGCCTGCCATAACCTTCTGCAGGACGTTCTCTACCAACATTATTTGGGGTTCTATTGGCCGCCGCACGCGCTGCAACGTGCCATTGCCTGCCAAAACCTTCTGCAGGACGTTCTCTAACAACCACTATATGGGTTCCATTGGCCGGCGCACGCGTTGCAATGGGCCATTGCCTTCCAAAACCTTCTGCAGGACATTCTCTACCAACACTATTTGGGGTACTACTGGCCGGCGCACGCGTTGCAACGGGCCATTGCGTTCCAAAACCTTCTGCAGGACGTTCTCTACCAACACTATTTGGGGTTCTATTGGCCGCCGCACGCGCTGCAACGTGCCATTGCCTGCCAAAACCTTCTGCAGGACGTTCTCTACCAACACTATATGTGTTCCATTGGCCGGCGCACGCGTTGCAACGGGCCATTGCCTGCCAAAACCTTCTGCAGGACTTTCTCTACCAACACCATTTGGGGTTCTATTGGCCGGCGCACGCGCTGCAACGGGCCATTGCCTGCCAAAACCTTCTGCAGGACGTTCTCTACCAACACTATTTGGGGTTCTATTGGTCGGCGCACGCGCTGCAACGGGCCATTGCCTGCCAAAACCTTCTGCAGGACGTTCTCTACCAACACTATATGGGGTACTATTGGCCGGCGCACGCGCTGCAACGGGCCATTGCCTGCCAAAACCTTCTGCAGGACGTTCTCTACCAACACTATTTGGGGTTCTATTGGTCGGCGCACGCGCTGCAACGGGCCATTGCCTGCCAAACCCTTCTGCAGGACGTTCTCTACCAACACTATTGGGGGTTCTACTGGCCGGCGCAAGCGTTGCAACGGGCCATTGCCTCTCAAAACCTTCTGCAGGACGTTCTCTACCAACACTATTTGGGGTGCTATTGGCCGGCGCACGCGGTGCAACGGGCCATTGCCTGCCAAAACCTTCTGGAGGACGTTCTCTACCAACACTATTTGGGGTTCTATTGGCCGGCGCACGCGCTGCAACGGGCCATTGCCTGCCAAAACCTTCTGCAGGACGTTCTCCACAAACACTATATGTGTTCCATTGGCCGGCGCACGCGTTGCAATGGGTCTTTGCCTGCCATAACCTTCTGCAGGACGTTCTCTACCAACATTATTTGGGGTTCTATTGGCCGCCGCACGCGCTGCAACGTGCCATTGCCTGCCAAAACCTTCTGCAGGACGTTCTCTAACGACACTATATGGGTTCCACTGGCCGGCGCACGCGTTGCAATGGGCCATTGCCTGCCAAAACCTTCTGCAGGACATTCTCTACCAACACTATTTGGGGTACTACTGGCCGGCGCACGCGTTGCAACGGGCCATTGCGTTCCAAAACCTTCTGCAGGACGTTCTCTACCAACACTATTTGGGGTTCTATTGGCCGACGCACGCGCTGCAACTGGCCATTGCCTGCCAAATTCTTCTGGAGGACGTTTTCTACCAACACTGTATGGGGTTTCATTGGGCGGCGCACGTGCTGCAACGGGCCATTGCCTGCCAAAACCTTCTGCAGGACGTTCTCTACCAACACTATATGGGGTTCTATTGGCCGGCGCACGCGCTGAAACGGGTCATTGCCTGCCAAAACCTTCTGCAGGACGTTCTCTACCAACACTATTTGGGGTTCTATTGGCCAGCGCACGCGCTGCAATGGGCAATTGCCTGCCCAAAGCTTCTGCAGGTCGTTCTCTACCAACACTATATGGGGTTCTATTGGCCGGCGCACGCGCAGCCATTGCCTGCCAAAACCTTCTGCAGGACGGTCTCTACCAACACTATTTGGGGTTCTATTGGCCGGCGCACGCGCTGCAACTGGCCATTGCCTGTCAAAACCTTCTGCAGGACGTTCTCTACCAACACTGTATGGGGATTCATTGGCCGGCGCACGCGTTGCAATGGGCCATTGCCTGCAATAACCTTCTGCAGGACGTTCCCTACCAACACTATTTGGGGTTCTATTGGCCGGCGCACGCGTTGCAATGGGCCATTGCCTGCCAAAACCTTCTGCAGGACGTTCTCTACCAACACTATTTGGGGTTCTATTGGCCGGCGCACGCGTTGCAACGGGCCATTGCCTGCCAAACCCTTCTGGAGGACGTTCTCTACCAACACTAGTTGGGGTTCTATTACCCGGCGCACGCGCTGCAATGGGCCATTGCCTGCCAAAACCTTCTGCAGGACGTTCTCTACCAACCCTCACATTATTTGGAGTTTCCTTTACAGCGTAAGGGAGCTGGGAGCATAGTACCAGAATAACGCACTGCATAATGCTGTGAAATATAAATATATGTTTTTCTAAGTACTATTTATAAGTACTATATACATAAGTACTATTTATAAAAAAATAAAAACAATGATATTACAAATGTAACCAAGAACCTACAATCATATTTGTAACTAATTTATAACTTGCTAACTCTTTAAATGTTCATATTTTCATGTTTAAACCAGATGTCTGAGGATGTTGAGTTACAACCGAAACGTTACGTCTTCGCATGAAACTTCGTCGCATACAATTTTTTACTCATAGGGAAAATAATTGAATGTCAAAAATTTTTAAGGAATTGTCTGTTTATTTTAATTAATAGCAATGACAGTCATAGAAGAAGAAGGAGAATAAAATATATATTTTTCTATATAAACTTGGATAAATGTTATCAATTCCCGACATTTACTTCAGAAATCTGGGATTACCCACATAGCATTAATTTATAACATTTGGCATAAAAGCGTGGTATTAATGCCATTAATGCGCTTTGGCAGAAAATTCAGCTTGAAAGTCCGAAGAACCGGAAAGGAATAGCACATTTTCACTACAAGTTACTTCAGTGATATCGGGATCAGACAAACGGGACAAGGCATCTTTGTTCAAGAATTTTAACTTTCTTTAGAGAAAATTGCTCAATCTGGAAATTAAGAGATAAGAAGAGATCAAGAGGCGATTAAACATGTGCTGGATAGGGTGCAGTCTTTAACATTTTAGCGACAATTCTTCTCTGTGCTGCCTTATGCCTTGCGACGTGATTCTTGCGCTTCTGATAATTGGCCAAAGGGCAGTAAAGCAGAATAAATTATTTTCGAACCGTGTTTTGTGACCAGTTGTAGGCACGTAATGCACTGAATATTTGGAAACATATTGCGTGACAGTTCTCAGCGCATGCTGTTCAAAAAGAGGAATTCTGAAGGTGTCTCCCCTGGACATTTCCAATACAATTGTTCTAAATCTAATTATGCTCATCTACCCCTGCTATTTCGGAGTATTCTTTTGGGTTCTCGAAAAGCGTCGTGTTGTATAACCGTCGAGGTTTCGGCCATAACCCTGCTTGGGGCGATCTGCATTCAGACACATTTTCATTTTTTCTCTCAATTACATTTGAATGTGTTTCTTGTTTATATTCAAAACTGTAGTTATAGTATTATTTCATTAAATAACAATGTACTATTAATTTTATAATAATAACAATATATTAGAAATAATTGTTGCTTTGTAACTTAGGAGCTAAGTAAACAAATATTGATTTCCGATCAATTGTATTTTTGATTTAATTTTTAAATATTTAAAACGTGATACAATGAGTTCCTTTGATATCACTTGTATATTTGACCTTCCATCGAACGTACAGCCATCCTGAGGACGAGTTTTGATATGACATATTATGTAAATTAAAAAAATATATTCATTTTTGATTGCTTATAATTTTGAGTAAATTTTGTTATTTTACTAAAAAATCATTTAGTTTTCCCTAGAAACTGCGTAGTAAAACCAGTTCCCATTCTCAGAACGGATCGCGTTGTCATTTTCAGCGTTCACGCGCGATCGTCCAAAAGTAAATTCTTTGTAGTTCCTGATGGGGCAAGTTGGAACACCAAAGTAGAACTGGATACGAAAGAGGATAGTTTCAGCTAGTAAATGAAATTAGAAACATTGCGGAATTTCGCGAAATTGGTATCTTTTAGTCTACGTGAACTTGCAAAGAAATTAAAATTATTGTATTAATATTAAGCGTTTTAAAATTTTATCCTCCGTCGATTTAATTTATTATTACATTATAAAACACAGAAGAAAATACTCTACAAACCTCCTGGAAGAGAATGTATACTGTCAGTGATCTCTGCACAACTTCGTCTGGACACCACATACAAAGACGGCCTCTGAGACACTCGGGGGCTGCAGGTCTGCTGTGCCCCGCGAAGGGGACGTTCGGACGCCAGCCATGCACGAAGTGGGCCGACGCAGATGCCCCCAGATATGCAGCTTGTCGTAGTAAGTGCAAAAGTCGAGTAAAGGAGATTTCGTGTTTGAGGTTTGGGCCAGCGGCGTGCACAGGGCCTCCCGGCCGGAAGGGCCCAGCGTCGCCTCCTCCTTCCGCGCCGCCCCGCACGAGCCCTTGCGCTGTGCCCCGCACCCGTCAGCTCGATCTAATTAATCGGCCTAGCTATTGTGGCTACATTGATAGGGTAAAGTGGTGTTTGTCGGCTTTCACCCGCTATTCAACGCCCGTGGCTCTTCTCTACAACTTCCGGTCGTCGAGAGACGAATTCGCGGGTACGCGAGCTGTGGATCCTGCGACGCCCGTCCTCACTGCTACACATAAGATCGCGGCATCTGACCGTCAACCTGCCTGTGAAAGCGCCAGTCGGAACGACAACAGGTGTGCAATTCGTCGACTCGAGGTACGAATCTACCACTTGCATATGTCATTTGTAATAGCCATGTTAAAGACAGTTTAAAAAACAATCAGAAATTTGAGCAAGTGTCAATTAGAGTGAATTTTAAATAATAAGCAGTTTAAGAAACAAGAAGAAAGTAAAGAAACATAAGCAACAATAAACGCGATTTCGCCATTCAAGCGAACACACCTCGAAGGAAATTCAAAAAGCTTGTTTCTGTCAACCCTGTGCAGGGCCATCTTTAGGCACAGGCAGACGAGGCTCGTGCCTCAGGGCCCCCATGATCAAAGGGCCCCCACAGATAATAAAAAAATATATAACAAAACTGAACTAGTGGTGCTAGAACAGCACGTACTTTCCCGAATTATAAAAAACAGCTACATTGAAATAGCGTTAAGAATTTTCTTAATGTGATTCAAGAACGACTTTCTTCGTTAGCTTTATTAAACATTGAGTACGATATTTTGAACGAATTGATCTTCGACGATGTAATTGACGACTTCGTGCGTACGAAACTACGTAAAGTACCATTGACAAATGCTTAGTTTGTTTTTTACTTAGATCTTATTATGTAAATATTGCTTGTGTTGTTTTTTAATCATATTTTATTATGTTACTATTGTTAGAGTTATTAGTAAAATATTACTATAGAAAATACAGAGATTAACGATACTATTTAATTCCGTTTATCTAGTTTTTTTACAAATCCTTCCTTACCTTAAAAAGAGGAATCAAAATACTTATAAACTGTGTAATATTCAATTTTTAATAACTTATGATCGCCAGAACGTAATTTGTTGAACTAAGAATTAGGGGCCCCGAAATCTCTGAGTGCCTCGGGTACTTTCAAACCCAAAGACGGCCCTGACCCTGTGCATGCCCTCATTGTAACAGAGTGCTCACCCCTGAGGTGCTCATAAGCTGGTGCCGGTTGTCAGGTAAGTGCCCGTTTGGCGCCCATTAACCTACAAATTTAACGACCAAGCCTGTCATCCGAATACCGACACACTTCGGTGTGACGGCGCTTCCCCCCTTTTTGTGCTTGAGCGTGGGTTCATCACATACAATTTTAGTAATTAAAAGATCAGAACGGTGAACCTAAACTATACACATCGATGTGGGGCAGAATGAATCACTGGCTCATTATAATCTGCGATCAAATGATTTGTACTACTCCTTAGGGTGATTCTATTGATACATGCATTATAAGGTTATCAATAAAAGTGCATGTTTCATGCAAATATGTAAAATTACAACTAATATATTCACAAAATGAATGTAATATTAATTATTTAGTACATTCTATTATTTACTGCAAAGATTAGAACTTAGAAATATTAATATTATTTACTTCACCTTAAATTTTATGAGAAGACTTCTCGTTCAGAAACATCTGCTACTGGCAGCCATTAAAAACACCGTCCACAAGTAGGGAGTGTGTATTGCCAACATACCACCAAAGGCTCAAAGAATACAAGAACAAAAATTATCTCTGTTTCACACTGATCCACGACTCATTGTGCTCCACCATTCACTATATAATACTGAAGAATTATTTTATTACTGCAATAATGATTTAGTTCTAACTTAAAATTATTACTTAACTTTCAATGCGATAGTGTTGGTATCTCCGGAGTCACGCCACAAATGTGTTTTTTTTCAGAAGCTTCTGGATATGTGGCCATGACGCAGGGTTGCCAAATGGGGAATTTTCTCCCCAAAATGGGGATTATTTTCGCTGTGGGTGAAAATGGGGAATATAAATGGACGGGGAATGTTTGGGGATTTTTTGGGGAAACTATTTTCATCAGGAGTCGAGATAGAAATATTACTTTGTCAATTATTATGAATAAAAAAAGGAGCAACATTTGTTATTCTCTCTAATTTTTATGTTTCAAAAAAGAAAAACGACAGGCATAGAGAAAGAAAAACACGAGAAAAACGAATACAGTATAGGGTTTCGAACAGCTCAAAGGACGATGTTTGGATGATATGAATTATTTGAATTTAAGGGATAACCAGTGTAATCGTCTGGAACAACTCATGTCGTTTGTCCATAATTTGTAGAATACTTTTCGTTTCAAAGTTGGGGAATTTTGGGTTGATCCCGGGTTTAGGGTGGCACAGTTCCTTTGGTTCACTAATCCGGTTCATTAGAGGGAAATCGACTCCATGAACTGAATCCTTGTTTATTATTCGCGTGTTGTAGTAACGTTCAACATGGCAACGTAATAAATGTATTTAAAATACATTCTATTTCACTATCGCATGCTACTTAAACATTCTTTACTACTTAAACCACACTATTATATATTTCATTAATTAAGACACAACTTCATTTGAACGTGCTCTATTTATTATTCCACTAGGCAACAACATTCCTTTGTTATCCCTCATTGGTAACAGGAACTCTTTGAGCTTGGAACATTGAGATATATAACATTTCCTCTCTTTTCTAGCTTAATTCATAATCTTTTAAATAAGTGGTTTTCTAATCGTGTCTCTCGGTCTCAAAACCGGAGTCATGACTTCAGCCGCGCGAGGACTCTCCGATGAAGTACTTGAAGAAGGCGCAGCAGCCCCTGAATCAGAAACAGACACACAAGTCGAGTCACGAGCAATATTTGGAGACACATAAGTCGAGTCACGAGCAATATTTTGACTCTCCCTTTCTTTCTTCTGATATTTTCTTCTTAAGTGGTCCACATGCCTTTTAACAATTGTTACGTTCTGTAATTCAATATTATAAGAAACAGGTCCTACAATCTCGTAAATTACCCCTTCTATCCATTTTGGTCCCGATGAGTTAATTTTTTTTAAATAAACTAAATAGCATAGTTCAAATGTTCTTAGTTTCTGAATCGGGTTTTTTATTATTTCTTATTTTTCTCTCCAAGCATATGGATGCATTTTATCAAATCACAGATCGTAATTTTCTTCCCATTAGAAGTTCAGCCGGTGATTTTCCAGTTCCTGTGTGTATTGTAGTATGCTGCCTAAAAAGCATTCTTTGTAACTGAATTTCAGTATCACCATCTTCTAGTTTTGATAAAATTTTCTTGAAGGTTTGTACCATGCGTTCCGCTTGGCCATTACTAGATGGATGATAAGGAGATATTGAAGAGAATTTGATTAAATGTCTATAGTAGAATTCACGGAGTTCTTTAGATGTTGATGTTGCCCGACCGTTATCTGATATCAGTAGATCTGGGATTCCCATTCTAGCAAAAAATCTTAAAGTTTTGATGACTTCATTGGATGTCATAGCTTTCATTAATTCAACTTCCCACCATTTAGACATTGCATCAACCACTATCAAAAAAGTTTTAAATTTAAATGGCCCCGCAAAATCAACATGGAAAGTTGACCATGGATTCTGGGATTTTGTAAACGTCTGATAAGGAGCTTTCGGAGGACTATTAGCACTCATTTGACATTGCTGCAATGATTTACACAGTCTTCTATATCTTTATCAATGTTTGGCCACCAATGTTCGGGCACACGATTTCATTGCCACTATTCCTGGATGATTAGCATGCAATAAACCCTAAAATGATTTTCGCGTCACGTCAGGTGCTATTAAACTATTTCCCCACAGTAGACAATCTTTATGCTCAGAAATTTCTGTTTTCTTTCACTGGTATGGTTTGAATTCTTCAGAGAGTTCAGTGTTTGGCCATTGATGCCACGTCCAGTATCGTACCTTCGATAAAATTTCGTCTTTGGATGTTTCTTTACAAATGTCTTCTACTGAGAGAGGTCTGTTATTAGATTCCAGTAAAAGAATATCCCCAGGAGGTACTTTCTCATCTTTATTTTCCGATAAAGGTAATCGGCTAACACAGTCAGCATTTGAATTTTCTTTTCCTTTTTTATTTTGTAATGTATAATTATAAGCACTTAAAGTCAAACACCAACGCAACATTCTCGGTGACAATATTGTCGGGATTGGCTTTTTAAGACCTAATAATCCTAATAGAGGGCAATGATTTGTTGTGATGTAAAATTTTCTTCCTGCTACACACTGGTGAAAATGTTTAACTCCTTCCACGATAGCAAGTGCATTGTCGATCTGGGCATAATTTCTTTCACATTTACCTAATATGCGAGACCAATAAGCAATTGGTTTTTCCATATTATTTTCTTTTTGTGCTAAAACAACACCAATTCCATAAGGCGAAGCATTACAATTCAAAATCAGTTCTTTTGTTTCATCATAATGATCCAAAAGCAAATCGGAGCTCATAAGTTGTTTCAGATTATTAAATGCTTCTTCGTGTACTTTTGTCCACTGCCATAGGTTTTTTATCCACCAACCAATGTAAAGGTTCTACTACATTAGACTTATTTTTTAAAAAACGATTATAATAATTTACTAGTCCTAAAAATTACTGTAATTCTTCTTTATTGTTAGGTCGAGGAGCTTTTTTATTGCTTTTACCTTATTTTCTGACGGTCGAACTCCTTTCTCCCCAATAACATAACCCAGAAATTTGAATTCTTTCAATCCAATTTTACACTTTTCTTTCTTGAGAGTTAATCCTGCATCGCGAATTTTATCTAGTACCCTTTCCAAGATGTCATTGTGCTCCTCTTGGTTTCTACCGAACACGATAATATCATCTAAATAAACCTTTGTTCTGGAAAGCGATGCTAGTAATGAATACATAATTCTCTGAAAAAGTCCTGGCGCAATGGAAATTCCAAAAGGTAATCTTTTTACTTTAAACAATCCCTTATGAGTATTTATCGTAAGAATTTCTGACGCTTTTTTTCGGCCCTGATTTGTTGATACGCCTGTGAACGATCTAAAGTTGAAAACACAGCCGCAGGTGTCAACAAAGTTAACATTTCCCTGATGGTAGGTAGAGGGTAAAAGTTATTTTTAATGCTGGATTGACAGTACTTCTTTAGTCTCCACATAATCTTAACTTTCCATCACTCTTGCTTACTGTAACTAATGGCGTTGCCCACTCTGAGTAATCAGTTGGTTCTAGAATTCCTTGATTAATTAATTTTTCTAATTCATTTTCAACGGCAGGTTTCAGAGCAAACGGTACTTGTCTATTTTTTCAAAAACACAGGTGATCCATTTTCATTTAATTCCAACTTTATTGGTTCACCTCTAAACATTCCAAGAGTTTCTGTAGAATATTTCTGTGATAATATGTGATATGGTTCATGTTCATGTGATTTTTCAATACTGCATACACGCTGCACTTCGAGCACTGCTAGCTCTTTAAACCAATTGCGACCTAACAGATCACATCCACCACTGGCAGATACAATTACTTTTAAATTTTTACAGATTGTTTTATATTGTACTTTTATGACGGTTTCCGCCAAAATGTCAATTTTCTGTTGTGTCCAAGTTTGGAGATTCAACGAAGCTTTTTGTAATTTTATATTGCTTCCTCTATTTTTTTCCATGTTTCTCTCTTGATTATATTACATACGGCGCCATAGTCTACTTCCATTTTAACTAAAACGCCATTTAATTTTACGTTAGCGATGATTTTTTCTTGTTCCCCAACAGCATGAATGGCATATAATGTGTACAAATCACATTCTTCCTCCTCCAGTAAATTACAGTTTTTAGGTTTCTCTTTTTTCTTACTTGTGATTTGCACGTTTTGTCCCCTGTTCGCTTTCTTTTTCTCTAAACACACTTTCACTATATGTCCCTTCTTATTACAATAATTGCAAGTTACGTCTTTGAATTTACAAGTAGAACCGTCATGCAATTCACTACAATTACAACACGGGTTGAATTTCCTTCTGTTTTTGTCTCCTTGTTTAGTTCTATACCTGTTTATCTTAGAAATCGCATGTTCACCAGATATCCTAACATCTTCAACATTTTTTCGAGCTGTCTCGGCTGCATTAGCGAGTTCTAGGGCTCTTTCAAATGTTAAATTATATTCTGCAAATAATTTCTTTTGCAAACCTTCATCAGCAACTCCACACACTATTCTATCTCGAAGCATATTATTCAATTCTTTAAAATTGCAAAACTTGGACTCTTTGAGAAACTGATCAGGGGTGGTTCGTGCATATGGGCTCACGGGCGTCGCCCCTCCTGTCGTTTAATAAAAACGTGTATGTGCTTATTTAAATCTTAATAAGCAAATCATTTTTGGGGTAATAATTTGCTGGGTACTCAAATTATGGCAAACATAACATTTCTGCTTCTGCAACATGCTTTCCTGCGTTAAGACTCGTGAGAAGACGAGTACATGCTAAACTACTAGATTTTTTTTATCTAAACTATTTATTTCCTGGCGTGGGCATCTTCTCCATCCAGACTTTGGCCTCCTCAGCCCCTGAAATCAAACACCGCCACAGAGGATCGCCAGCACCACCGCCTCTCCGAACTATTTACTACTGATTAACATAATTATCGCTTACTAATTAATTTAATTATTACTGACTATCTTACTAATTAATATTAGTGATTAGCATTACTGATTACCTTACTAGTAAACTTAAATATTGCTTACTTCGTGAATTAATTATTTCATCTCCAGTCTAGGCTCCGCTCGTACTACTAACCAGTGCTCTTTTCCCACTCCATGATTACCGTTTCCCTGATAGTTCCAACCTTTCCTAAAAATGTTCCTAATTCTTTCATGAAGTGAGATTTATTATCAGCTAAAATGTTTTGAGCGAGCGTTATGTTTCTAAATTGGAAACAATAGTTCACCATTCCCATTCATTTTCATGTCCCATCCATGTCAATATTTACAAGACGGACATATCTTATATATTATTGCATTTGTGATAATAATGCCTCAAATATTTTTTGTTAATAATTGTTCGCCACGTGATGCAAGGAATTGTGTCAGCTGCATTTTAGACGACCCTTTTGACCTTGGATGACAGACAACATGTTATGTTAAGCATTTCCTTTCTCGAGCATCTGACATGCATGACGCATCAGAAGGATCTTTGTTTTCCGGTGTCATAATCTTCATGCTCAGTATTGGATCTCCCGAGAGACTCCAGTCGGTAGTAAATCCACTTCTTACGTTATGTGTCTCTTCTCACTGGCGCAATCCCTTTGTATCAAAAGGTTAAAAAGGCGTATAAATGCCTAACCATATAATTTACACAGATATTCCAAAATCGTTTCGATTCTTTTATAGTCGTATTTCTACGCATATTCCCTTCATTTTCAAGATTCAGTTTTGAGTTTTGATATTTCATTTCGATATTCGAAATTAGCGACCGCGAGAACCATTTTTTAAAATATTTCTTTCTCCCTGTTCATTTTTCCATTCTTCGGGTTCATTTTTGAGTCAGCCATTTCGAATCCGCCTTTTTGAATTTGGAAATTTCATTAATATATTCGAAATCAGTCATCTCCAGAACCCCATCTGTATATTTTTGATACATTTTTGTTTGTTCTTTAAATAAACGAACCATCGTTTTGAATTTTGAAATTTCATTATATTTGAATGTAGCGACCTCAAAAACCCTTTGATAACCATTTTTTACACAAATCTACTCGCATTTACAATTACGACCAGGTTTTAGGCCCGATTGAATCAGTGTGCGCCGCTCCGCTCGAGCCCTTGTATTCCGATCGCAGTCACTTTCAACCGGGAAATACCTTCTTCTTCTTTTTGCCTTTTTCCCGTTACTACGGGGTCGGCGCTAATGGGTGCGGGCTCAATTTTTTATTAACTTTTCCGACACTTGATTTTTATATAGATTTAGCAACGTTCTTACGGCCGGATGCCCTCCCTGACGCCAACCACAAGGGACGCACAAGCACAATACTCATAGACAACACACACAACCGTTCCCGAGGCGGGATTCGAACCCACGATCCTTCGGTCCAACATCGCCGCGACACTACTGCTTTAGCGACCTCGGCCACCCGGAATCGACTCCTTCATCCGGGAAATCACCGAAATTATCCAGTAGGAGTATAATCGGTGCAGATTCGGCCCAAATGCCCAGCCTCCGTTGCAGATGTGTTTTGGTGGCCGGGGTTACTACAGCGCCTATCGATAAGCTGTGCACAATGTCAGAGCGAAAGAGTGGAAGTGCTCGGCAAAAGAGCCGCTCTCGAAGATTGAGAATGCACTTGCCATTCCGTCGCGACGCTTCTCCGCCCTCCTGCCCGTCCTCGGCGAGGGGCGTGGCGCCTTTCGGCTGTCGCTCCCTCGCAGTGCACGCCCCCTGAGTGGGTTCGGCGTCGCCCGCAGCAACGTGGCCGGCCCCAGCGCCCCGCCTTCGACGCCCGCCTTGGCCCAATGCGCCGTGGGCCGCCATGTTCGCTTTCTCGCTACCACTTACAAGAAGAGAGAAAGTTATGGAATGCGCGGAAAACCGGCGCATTTTCAGCACAAATCTCTTCTTACAGGGTTCCAGTGACGCAAAAGTGGATAAATCCAGTGGCTAAATTGAGAAGAAAAACTTTCCTCTAACACGTGGTGTAGGCAGAATCCATGTTTTGTGTGTCCTTGATAACGAAACGTCGGTTGACGGCTAAACGTCTGTCCGTCTGTGAACAACGCTATTGGTTAAACAGTTCAGACAATTCTCTCCAAAATTGAAATTCTCCTGTCGTTCTGGCTGATCCCCTTGAATTTGAAACAGATATTTTAATATGGGGGAGTATTTTATATGAAGCCCTTGGGACACTTTCAAAATTCTCAGAAAAATTGCTCCATCGTTTTTCATTATACTTTGTTGTTGGATAGTGAGAAGGACGTTTAAGAAAACGGTGTAGGTCTCATGTTCGTTAAAACTCTTGCTTTTACGTAAATTGCAAAAATTCAAAATGTTTTCAGCCTCTTCCTACAACCACAGATATGAAGATAGCGATTTTTTTCCTCAACAAAATCTTAAAGACAGATTTGAAAATAAGGTCATGTATAATTTTTCGAAAAACTTGAGTACTTGTTCTAGAATTGTGGGTAAAATACAGGCAATTTTTAGTTTTACTAAACGAGTTTTTCCTCAAAAACAAACTCCATCGTTTTTGATTAAATTTTGTAGTTGGGTAGTGTGGTCGACAGCTCCGAATTACTTGCGCTACGTAAACGTAATGCCAGATACTTGGATGCTTTGAAAGTGAGAATTTGTATATTATTTAATATTTCTTGGTTTATTATACGTCAAATTAATCTTTTAGAAATTATTTAAAATCTATTTCAAATTGTGGTCTTTAATTGAGTTAAATTTGAAGAGGAATAGATGCTTTCGCTTTGCATAGTAAGAGGAGGGAAGGAAGAGTAATTTGTGTAAAACCAGATTAATTTTTATGAATATATATGAATGTATAATATATTTAATTATTATTTTTATTCATTTTCGTTTTGCTGCCAACGGTACCAACAATACGAATTTGTAAAATGTAGCTTGTACGAAACAGCGGTCATTGTACCAGAGATAACAGAAGGTGAAAATGACGACCGCCGGTCGTTTGCGTTAATATAATTTTATTTAAGCTTAAAATACTCATCGCGCATTATTCATACATTTATTTAGAACGTGAATACACCAAATTCAGTGGCAGAAAGCTGTTTTCGTTTAAACGTTTGAATTAAAAAAAAGACTGTATATGTATTTTTCATACTTCATTTGAGTAAGAATTTTTCAAATGGTAATTGATGTGTCAGACAGAAATTGTATTATATTACATATATTATTATTATTATACATATATTATTATATTACATATATATTACATATATTATTATATTACATATATTATTATTATATTATATTACATAGCTCTTAGCAATATCACGAGAAAGTACGTGCTTTTGTAGCATCACTAGTTTTATATTTACACGTGGTTTTAACCAAGGTGATTTAAGCAGATAATCCTGCACAGTTTCCGTGATTACACGATAAATACTTAGAATTCGTGATCTTGCACAGAACGAATGCACAAACTGCGCCAGTCCCCGTACTTCTTGACCAAGCTCCTTCAAATGACGCATGTTACGCAACTCGAGACACTGCCCGTCCCTGGATGGGTGACAAACGATGCTGAGTGCCTGGCCGTTAGGGATAAAACGACATGAGATACGACTAAGTTCAGTGACACTGGCTCGTTCAGTGCCAAAAGGCTTGGAACGCAGTTGAGCCAGTCGCATTTAATTTGAAATGTCGCTCCGTTGCCGGTGCGGGCTCCTTCGGGGCGCTTCCTCCAAGCCCTCGCTCGCCGCGCTCCCGCCGCCATCTTGGATGAACGCACGGCGCTGGCAGCCAGCGCCCCTTCAACTCGCTACTGCTTTCGAGTTCGCATTCAAAGAGAACGCTCATTCACCAGGATATTTGTCAAAGTTTATACGGGCTCAAGATTATTCAGTAGTCGTAAATATCACTTTGTTTTATTTTGCAGTATTACTCATTTCAGGAAGAGCCGACAGCAACAAGTTAGTTACTTAAATGGCATTTGAGAGAATTGAATTTGATGGTGTGGTAAATTATCCAGGATGTGTGGTTATAACGTTGGCATTAATGAGTTTCGATTTATATATTTCTCTTTCGCATGTACAATCTTTTTGAAATTAAAAAATTAAGTTTTCTCTTGTGTTTTTATTAATATTGTAAGAAACACACCTCTCTGTTTGGTTCTCGCAGCCGGGGTTTGGGCGCCAGGCGAATGTGCAAGCAGCGCCCACCCACTTACCTGCTTAACCGATCTCCAGCAGCAGCCGAAGATCTTTTCATTGCTCACTCCCGGTAGAGCTAGGAGAATTGCACAGGGGTAGGCCTCGTGTGGGTGAAATTGGCAGGACTTGGTTCGAGATCAGATGTGCTTTCTGGTTGTTCCTCCAATGAAAAACGTATTCAAGCAACGTAGTTCCAGATGGGACCCCACTTTATTGATAACTGAAGAATTAATTACCAACTGTCGCAATATTCTTACACAAATGATACATACAAAAGATACAAAAGAACAAATAGAATTGATCATGCATTAAGGGGCCTCTTCTCTCTTGAAGAGATAACTCCGCACTTTCCTTTAGTTCCTTTCAATGTATTTTTCATGTAATGTCAATGTAAAGTCAACAATTTCATGTAATGTCAATTTTTCTTAGTTACTTTAGTTTCTTGCAATGTAGCACTGTAACGAATCTCTTACAGTTTTTCTTTACAATGTAAGTCACAGCGTTTTGTTGTAGTCTCGTGAATGAGCTGACGTCAAAAGAGGTCGCGTGGCTGGCGCGTGGCAGGCGCTACGCAGGCCGGCAACAGGCGGCCGGCTACTGGGGAGTTGCCGTTATGCACTAACACTCACGTGACGGACCTTGAAGTCATAACGTCTTACCTTAGGCCTCAGGTACGACCTTATACCTTCAGAAATTCAGCACAACTCTCTTTGGTCCCATTACAAGCGGCAAAATGGCCGCCTAAAAAGAAAGGTTGCATTTATTTAACTCTGATAAACCGATTTTCGTATGCGAGGCAGTTAAAATTGTTCCTTACCAACTCCACAACGCTGGCAAAAATGAACGGGAAATGTTGGAAAGGTAACAGGGAAGAAATTTGCGAAAAAGAAGTTGAAAGCATATCTTCAGGTTAGGTTATGCCTTATGCTGATAACGAACGCTGTTTTAAGATACTTCCTACATTCTCAAGAAAAGACGATTGAAAATTCCAGACAGCATACTCATCACGGAGGGCCATACAATCTAAAACTCAGTGCACAATGTAGATTTGTTACACACGTGACTCGTATCTTGGTTGAAATGTCTCACCACTAGCCTACATTCTTTGATACGCATCTTCTTCGTTGAACGCTTGAAATGCTTCTTTTGTCATAATGCATAGCGCAATGGCGCTGTTTGCTCAAACTGTTCTGAACATTGTTCATTACGACCGTATAAAGGCGTCAGTCACGTGATCAATAGAGTTGAAGGATGCAGTGGCGTAGCGTGACTCACACGTTTGGGGATGCTCAACAATAACACACAAAATGTCACTATCAACTACTTCATCCAGGTGAACGCAACACAAGGCAGATACACTGGGACTACTTCCACGATCTCGATTGCTTACGACTAGGCGCTTACTACGTGTAGGCGCTTCCCACAAAATCCTCACAGCAGTCAGGGCTGCCGATGTCTTGAAAGCAAATTATACAATGGCTCAGCTTTAATTCTTATACGCGAATGGCAATAAGATCATTTGTTAATTTATACATTGCAGACTTAAATAATATGTAATCTATTTAAGAGATAATATAATTTCTTGGATATTAATTAAGAAATAGTAGTCAGGCACTATTTCTACAGTTTGTACCCATGACCAAGCGGGGACTCCCGAGTGAGAGAGAGAAAGATAATTTACTGAACGCCTGAAGTGTGCTGCGCTCTCGTGCACAAACGAGCTTCTTTCCGCAGTAGACGCTAGCGTAAAGCAGTCGGGTTTCTCTGGGCCAGGGGTGAAGAGGGGAGAGGGGAACCTTGCCATCTGCGCATGCGTCATTGCTCGTCGCAATCTGGCGGCAGACGCTGAAGTATTTTAGCTTCCAAGCAATCAGAGGCCAGCTTCAACAGCCCGCCGAATTCAATCATAGGAAATCAATTTAAAATTAATACAAAACGTGTTTCGCTCAACAGACCACTTGTAAGATTATCAATACAGTATTTAAGGTTCTTATATACGGGGATGCTCAGCATCTCAGCGTCCCCTGACGCTACGCCACTGGAAGGATGTCTCCTTACGCCTGGCGCTAAAACTGCCTCTTGTGCTCCGCTCGGGAGACGCAAGGTCGGGGAAGGGAAGCGGCCTCATCACGCTGCTTCTTGGAGAGACCGCGCGGATTGGCTCGTTCCGAAAGACAGCGAGTGCGAGGGAGAGGCCCTGGATGTAGAGAGCAGCGCAACCCACAGGACCGCCGCCATTTTATATCCACTTCCCCGAGAGTCTCAATGGGCAGCATACGCAAGTTAATGAAATAGGAATTTATTGGGCTTTTGTAAAGATTTGTTGAGGATATTGAACTTCTCTTTGCGAAGGACAATGTATATCACTGTTGATTAATACAAATAACAATCACTCCTGTTTCTTCTGTATTCCCTATGCCAAATGGGCCTATACACACTAGTTAGCGGCTGCGTCATGCTAAACAATTTTCTGAAATATTTCATTGATTCTGTTCAAACAGTGCCTACTTTTCTTTTTATCTTTCTAAAGTTTATTCTTCTATACTTTGAGATGACAATTGTTCACTTTGTAGTTTACCAGCAAGTTTAAGAATTTATTATTCTGAAATTAAACACATCGCCCACTAATTTAGTTACGGTGCGAGTTTTAGAAATGTCATTCGAAAAATAGTGAGAATTCATTTAAGTTTTATTTCGTGAAGATAAAGAGTACATAATCAGATATTTTTATATGAAATTCATTGCCGAGAATTTTACCAATTTGGAGGGCACATAAATAAAGCAGTATAAATTAAAACAAAAAAAAACAGTATGTAAGTCTTTCTACCAATATATAATTCAATATTTTAGATTTGATATTTTTAATAAAATATTTTAATTTCATTGTAATTTGCTCTTACCTGAAGATAAATTAAATCCGAAATGTGAATTTTGATGAAAAAATGTGATGTTAGAATAAAGAAATTTTAAATGTTGTAAACACTATGAATGCAGTTTTAACGATGGTTAAAACAAACAAGGACACTTTCTGTTGAATTATTGAAAAGACATCACAGTATGAGGTAAAATATTTCTGCTTAAGTTTTTGAGTAATACAAGTAAAATAAACCCATCAATTTTAATTATTCTTTCCTTTAATAACTAAAATTCTGAGTTGTTGCAAAGAAAAATGGTGAAAATAATTCCTGAGTTTTGTTGACAAATGTATCTATTAATTTGAACCCACATTTGAACCAATACTATGCTGGGTTTTGCACAAAGAAAGTTGGGACACACAGAATAATGTATTTTAATCATTATAGCATGTGGTCTTCTCAGCAGTCACCAGCATACTTTACACCAGATATCTTTACACCAGATATCTTTATACCAGATACAGATATCTTTACACCGTTGAATGTTTACGACACTTTAAATTCATATTACAATTAAGAAGAAATATTAACAGTCCTAAGTTCCACTAAATAAAAGTAGTTTTTTTCTCATTTCAATGCTTAGTGAATATTCCTAGAATTGAATTGGATCACCATTGTTCGTGGAATTTTAAGGAGAACAGCAATATTTATATAATTTTTGTGATTTGTTATTTTTTTTAAACATGTCTCTTAGGATATCTGATACTAATAATCATTAGGAAATTAAGTATTTCAACTGGAATTTCAACAAAAGAAAAGTGTTTGATGTATTGGATTAGATTTATTTTTGTCAAAAATCAATGCGTGACTTCTGGGGGAAAATAAAATTTGCACATTTTCTTGAACCTCACTTCCTCCCTTTACTACATATTGTTGAATGATGAATCAAAGTACCAGCAAAGCGAGGTTGGCAGAAAGGTGAAGTTGGTTTGAAAATAGAAATTTTTGCACTCAAGTTATAAAAACATTTACATCTGGAAACTACATATTAATTGTATTGCTAACACTTATCCCTGATTGTACTCCTACCACAACTACCAAAAGGAGAGGTCAACAAAATGTACACATAGTGAAGCTACATTTACGTCCAGAAGGAAACCAAGGGGCCATCTCAGCATCTGTTCAAGGATCTGGGAAACTGGACAAAATTTGATCAAGATGGGATCTTCAAAAGATCATTGTACATCACATAACAAAAATACATAGTTACACAAATAAAAAGTACATAATTAAATATATATAAACAATTACAATATATACAACAATAAAATTGTGTATTACTTCACATCCATTCTCATGTAAAGGCTTCTATTTGATATGTCATCAGACTCTTATGCTTTTAGTGCATTGCATTTTTTTAATAATAAATAATAGTCTTGTTTTCAAAAATATTTTAATTGCTTTGTGCAAGGTTTCATGGCATTTTGATACATTAAATTCCCTATTGGACAAAACACTTTGTAATATTAGGTTTGCCATTCCACTCAATTTGATATTGTTGCTCAGTAATCTTTGTTCATTTGTTCTGAAGAACATTTCCAATTTAAAAAAATATAATAACAATGATGGCAACCTTAAATTACCTGGTTTGTATTTCTTCACCTGAGTCAGTGAACTAATGTGCTTCACTGACACATCATTACAAGATGTTTCCAGCTGAGACATAGACAATTCACCAGAGTCAAAATTACTCTTTACCTTGTGCAACACGTAACCAAATACATAATAAAATGACTGTTGTTCATCATGATTCAATTGTTCATTAGACCCTACATCTATTGCGAAATCAAGATCTATATCCAAAAGCAGATAATGAATTTCCATTGTGATTTTAGTTGTCGATACTTCACCAAGTATTCCGAGTCTATGACACAAACTCCCATGCTTCGCGTTAAACTCGTATTGGGACAACGTGATTAAGCGAAGTGCCACCTTAAAACCGCGAGACCCAGGAACAGGTCTTCTGGATATCACTTCCGAGAAAAGATTTTCCAGAGCATCCTGAGTTAATCTTCCTAATAAGACATATTTAAAATTTTCACTATTTACTTACAAATTTTGTAAGTCTACGGCAGTTAGAGTAGTCAACAAAATTCCACACTGAAATGGTTTCCAGACACCTCCCTCCCCTACCTTTAAATTTCTCACAAAATTCATGAATTCATTTAAAACATTTGTAATGTCAGAATACAACTCTTGATTATTTAGAGAGAGAATGCCAGTTTCTCATATCTTGCAGTCATAATAGAAAACCATTTAAATATTTTTTCAATAAACCAGGCAGTGGTGAAGTGTTTCTTATCAATTTTTTTATTTAATATGCAGTACTTGATTCCTGCAGTAACATCGTGGCTTAAGACCTTCACTGCTGTGGATACATGCATTTTTTCGAAATGTGAAGGATTCGGAAAGCATTCCTTCAAATAAGGAGCAATTTTCAGCTCTACACGAGCATCACATTCTGCCACAAGCTGGACTGCATCTATCATTATGGTATTTGAAGGTAAGTTGTACTCATGAAAAATACATTCTTTGATATAAAGATGCCCATCAGTTAATGCATTCTGTTTTAAAATGTGAGGAGGATCAAAATACAACACTGTCCATCATTACACGGATGGTTACAGACGTTTGCTACTTCTCCGTGTCGTGTAGCAACAATATTGCACAATAGCATTAAGCTACGATTTTGTAGCTCCATGTCAGACACCACAGGTTTCACAACGATACCTATTTCATTGCACTTCTGAATTAAAGAAAATGCTTCATTTCTCCTCTCTTCTGCATCATACGAAGATCCAGTAAATTCCTATGCCACAATTTGCTTCCAGCGCGTTGTCACACCAGTCAACGTGCACACCGATGCATGTGTTGCGAGAATTTCATCACTGCTTTTGCCCCCCCCCCCGACTTCATTGTCAATTTTTCAATCAATTTCACAATCACTGCTGTCATATTCTAGATGGGGGAAATTGCCATTTCATCAATAATCAAAGTAGCGTGTCTTTCTTTCGGTTTCAAGCACTCCACTTAAAAAATTAAAAAAGAAATTGTAACAGTACCTACCGGCGAGCGAGATGGGTTCTCGCCGCAAACAGATAATGTGCGCGACGTTATTATTTTATTATACCAAAAGACTCAGGCTGCCGAGACACCCCCGTACGGGATCTGTGTGTGAATGCCCGTTCCTAAACGCCGGCACCACCATCGGCGTTATCACGCCCTTTCCACACACTCAACACACAGTTCATATATCTACTAACTCGCTTCTCTCGTCCGCTCTCTCTCTCAAACGACCGAACTCTTTGACGTCTGCTCACCGTCTGCTTCGCTTCTCTCTGACGAAGCTCGCCAACCCCTCGGCTTAGCACTGCCCCCCCTTCCCTCGCTCCAATGACTATACAGCATTTCTAACAACCGCCACTCACGTTCCTCCCCCCCTCTCTCTCTCTACAAATTTGGGGGCACCTGTGGGTTGTCCTACACTTGCAGATCATTCAACACATAACCATACACACAAGGAAAACAAAAACAAACTGAAAGAAAAAGGAACACTATATTCTAAACAAAGAAAATATACAAACAAATAAACCTGATGGCAATCATGCTCTGTCAGAGAACAACAACATGAACTCAATTTGACCCTCTTGCAGGTAGCTTGTGCTATGTTAAATAATTGCACTACTGAAATTTACAATAAAGAATATCATTTACTTCCCATTAAGATATCATATTTGGCTGTTCCCATACAAATGTAGCTACTGTATGCAATCTATGCCCACCTAAGACGTCTGAGTGAAATAAACCGTTTAGACCTTTATGTACTCAAACGATTACTGTTCCCCCCCCCCGTTCACTTATACTGCGATTTTTCTAAGAGCGACTCTCAAGGAAACTCAAATCCCATCTTCGCGATGGAATATGTCACGGCATTTCGCGTCTTTCTCAGTCGTTCCGCTAGATTTCGCACGATCGCGACCGTATGAAGCAGTACTTGCGATCATGCGACTTCTACCGGCAAGACCGAGAAAAGACGCGAAATGCCGTGACATATTTCATCGCGAAGATGGGATTTGAGTTTCCTTGAAAGTTGCTCTTAGAAAAATCGCAGTATATCTGGCTGCAGCGTTGTTGCAATTACTTCTCGGCTGACTCCTCCCAGGGTCCGCCAACCGCCTTCGAGATGACTTCATCCTCGCAGTTTCCTCGGACGCCAACTCCAAACCGCTCCATCCCTTTCCACACACTCAACGCACAGTTCATATGTCTACTAACTCGCTTCTCTCGACCGCTCTCTCTCAAACGACTGAACTCTCTGGCGTCTGCTTACCGTCTACTTCGCTTCTCTCTGACGAAGCTCGCCAACCCCTCGGCTTAGCACTGCCCTCCCCCTTCTCTCGCTCCAATGACTAGCGCCTGTTCCCACAACTCAGCCACCTCCTGTCCGTGCACTCGCTCGAAACACTACAGCTCTGATCGAGTACATTGTTTTTATCTGTGGTATACCCCGTATACCACAATACCCGTACTGTAATAAATTAGGTATCGTTTTCGGGTGCTTTTAAAGATAATACTGTCGCACCGTTAAAACACGGGACGATGAAAGGGAAGAGGACGAAATGAATTTTTGAATTGTGAAGGTCTACCACGGTGTGTGTAAGATTCCGTCTGCCGGCAATGCCGAGGCGATATGCAAGGCTAGCGCCAACGCCAGCGGTCGTGCCTTTCGGCAACGAACCTCGAACCAAAGTCACTTCATGGTCCCTGGAGCTGCAGCCTGAAAAGAGGACGCGCCTTGTAGCTTCATACAGGATTTTTAAGCTCGAACATCTGATGCTTTAAGCTCCCAAAAAGGAAAAATTGGCACTAAAATGAGCTTAAACATGCGGTATAAATGCATAAAAGTACTCTTTCTTATAGATTGTGACTACCTGTCTTACCCTTTGAAAGGCAGGTGTCACATTAAATGCACATCGACATCCGACAGTCAACTGTTGGACAGCGAGTCAACGTTCTGCGCTCTCCATGGACGGTACACCAACGGAAGTTTGCGTCGACCCAGCCGTAAGGGGCGAGAATTTCAGTGGTACATGACGAGGCAGTTGACTAGGAAGACCGCTTGTAGAACTGCTGAGGAAGCCATATTGAGAGTGTGTGTATTAAATATTAACGAAGCAATAATTCATCTAATGGAACGAAGCTCACATATTGAGGTAAGAGCCAAATGAATTAGACATAAACATATAGTACTAGTGTATACACGTCGCGGAATTCATTAAACTTTAAATTTACACAAACTTACACTGATTCGTTTCAGTTTCGATTAATTGTACTAGTAAGCGTTTGCATTAGAGTTTTTGCACAGTGGGATTCATGCACATTGCGTCATTTCTTATTACAGTTAGGAGTGTTGCTGGAAAGTTGTCCTGCCACAAACTGTACAATTCTGGAGAGGAGAACTGAGAGATCATTGCTCAACAGAAGCATACGAAGAGAACTCACTCCCGTTGCACGAAACTGCTGTGTAAAGTAAGATCAACTGCGATTATTTCGATGTCAGGTAATCATAACCAAACGGCGTGTGCTGTGCAAACGTTTTGCGCGAGAGCAAACCTTTAGAACGGGGTGAACAGCAAAGGGGAGAAGTTAACGGTACTTTGGAACCACGGTCAAGTGCGCGTTCCCAGCCATCGCTCTCGTTATCGATTTATTTTATTTGCAGAAAAAGCTAGTGTTAAATTATAAAACGATCCGATAAATTCTTCGGTTTTGTTGCATGCAAGTTCAGATTGCCATCGCCGAGACTTTTTCTTGATTATAAACAGATTGCAAATTTGTTAAAAATTAGCTCTTTCTCTTCTTACCGAGATTTTAATGATTTTTGTTATTTTATAATCTCCTTAATAATAATGTTGATTGTCCTACATTACTATCCAAGGTTTGTTTGAAGGTTCCTCAGAGAAGTCTGAGAAGTAATTGTGAAGCCATAGTGAAGCAGTATATGCACTACCATTCGCTAGAACGAATTTGTCTTTTAATGCTCCAATTAACAGATTGTGTTAGGATAGTGAATAACAAAAATACTGATTTTGCTCTGTCAACCAATGCCTTCAAAAATTAGCGAAAGAAGTGATTTTGATTGCCTTTGTTTAATTTTAGTTTTGTATATTTGTGATCATCAGTTGCAAATGAGAGTTGTCATAATTTTAAGTCATTTTTAAGTGGCTTGTATGTTTTATGAAATTGTGTGGTTTTGAAGGATTCTTATGTGCGGTTGGTTGTGGTGAAAGTTTTGTCTTTTTAGTGGTCTGTGTAATGTTTTGTGCATTGGGCGATTGTCTGTTTGATAAATCAAGGTAAATGAATGGAAGTTGAGGATTGACACTTCTGTGTGACGTAAGGACGCCTCTTCCATTTCCATGGAAGCTGCCAACCAGAGAGACAAAACGTGTCGAGTCAGGTCGCCGAGTTGCCACTGCCTGAACGGGGAACACATGAGCATCGTTTCTGCCTTGCTGCGCACGCATTGTGTTGTGATCAGTTGCGTTGAGGTTAGGCCTTTCTCGGGCGAGTTTTGTGAGTGCATTCTTTCGTAGTGCTTTTTTTTATCGGTTTTTACTTAATTTTCTCTTAGTTTACTCAGTTTTTATTTATTTCATTTATTTTTCTTCGTTCGTTTTTATTAGTTTTAATTTATTTTACCATTGACTTGACAATGTCCGAATCGAAACGAGGACGAAGAGGACACGCCAGAAAACGTCCAGAAATAACCTAAGAAATCGTCTGGAAAGGGTGTACTATTACACAAACTCGTAGGAATTGTGAAAGTGTTCGGGAATATTTTGAAAGAGGGAAAGAGGGAGGTCCATTGATTCCTGTATCAAAAGTGCTTGATCGATCTGCTGCTGCACTGCAAATAAGCAAGAATACGGTCGTCAGAATTGGCAAGCAGACATTCGCCGCAGACGAGGCAGGATATCTTACCTGGAAAGAAGCCAGCTATCACGAAGCGTGCCATGAAACTGGATTCTTTCCAGATTGATGCAATTCGGCGGCACATGTATGACTAGGGGGCGGATTTTAATGAAATTTATTTTTTTTCTTTTCACTTTAGAACAATGTGGTTTAGAATAGAAATTCATTTTATGTTGTGGCAAAACGAAATTTCCCATTTTAAATGTCACTTTTTTCTGCATTTTTCGCCGATTTCGACTAATAAATTACGTAACGCAAATGTCTAGTAATTTCAGTATCCCCCTCCCCCTTGTAACTGCACTTCCCTATCTCTACTGTACGCTACTTCAGACCCCTCCCCCCTTTAGCGTTACATAATATATGGATGACTCCTAAGTCATTTTTTACAATTTATATCATTTGTACAGCATTTTCGCTGATTTCATCATTTCAATATCATTTTAATGGTACTTGCTTTACACAATATTTACGAGATGCAACAAATGTTCACCACCAAATTGCTGAGTAGCCTATTCGATTTCTTCTCTCATATATTGTAATGTCAGCCGTTGTGAGTACTATATAATCTGTGACGCTTATCGGCGCCATTGTACAGGTCGACCAGATTTCGCTATAAATAAAGGCAGAGATTTTCTCTTAAAGAACAGTCAAATCCAAAAGTTTGCAAGGTGAGTTCAATTGAACAAAAGGAAGAAGCCTCGATGACATCAGTAACTATACTCAACAGCTTGAGTTGTTCAGTCTGAAGTGGTTTTGAATCAAATTTTTACCGTCATTTTTCTTTGTTTTTGGGTTATTTTAAAAACATTTTCATTTTTGACAGTTTTGTAGTTCATCAAAATGCGCCCCCACATATAACTATTATAAGACAAAAGATCATCGCACTCTCGAAAGCCTAAATAACACTTAACAGGAGACAGATTTATTTTCTGGCAGCACGGCGTCTCTGCGAACTGTTCTTCGTGATATGGGATTTCGGCACAAAAACATTTCCGGCCGCCGTGTACTCGTGGAAAAAAAAGGGCGTTATTGCGTGGCCGTTGTCGTTTTCTGCACGAAATCATGAATGTGAATTCTGTCCACATTGTTTGACTGAATGAGTCGTGGGTGGACGCAGGACACACTTTCAGTGAAGGGTGGACATGTGATACTGTTGCAGCAACAATGGCAGTTCCAAGTGGTAGAGGCAACCACATTATTGTTGTACATGCCGGAACAACGGAGGGTTTCGTGGAAAACAGTCTTCACTGTTTTCGTTCAAGAAACACTACAGCAGTGTTGTCAAGGTTGATGCCACCAGCAGTCGTTCGTGCCACGAGTGCCACAACGAAATCGCCCCTCCACGCCCCTCCTTAGATACATTAGTAAAACAGGCGCTTTCACGTAAACGAGGCCATTTATATTGCAGTTTTTGTGGATTTCGAAAAGGCGTTTGATTCAATCAACAGAGAATTGTTATGGCGAAAACTAAATGAACTAGGATCTCACGTAAAGTTTTAACAGTGTTGCAGAGTATGTACAGAGAAGTAAACTTCTGCGTCAAGTGCGGTGACGGAAGTACAACGCAAAAAATAAAATCGACAGTAGGAGTAAGACAAGGTTGTCCTCTTTCACCGCTGTTGTTTATCTTGTATATAATGATTTATTAACATGGATACAGGAAACCGACACATCTGCACCGGCAATTAGATGGCCTGAATATTCCAGGTTTACTTTATGCGGACGATTTAGTTGTATGCTCAGAAAGGATTGAGGGATTACAGGCGAGTTTAAACACCCTAGAAAGATATAGTGTAGCATGGGGACTAAAAGTAAATATTCAAAAAACCAAAATTGTTGTCTTCAAGAATGGGTTTATTTGGGGTAACAAAGAGAAATGGTATTATGCACAGGAGGAACTCGAACTCGTGTTAAAACTTTTACGTATCTTGGTGCAAAATTCTCTATGAACGGGGGATGGAATAAACACATAGTTGCGGTTCGTAGTAAAGGAAGAATTGCTCTCAAAGAAATCGGTTGCGTAATGCGTAGCGTACCGGAATTGCCTTTAAAGGTGTGCGACACAATGTTTAAATCACTAGTGCTCCCAGCAATGAATTACGGGGCGGAAATCTGGGGAGTAGATAGAATAGGCAGATTAGAAAGCATCGAAACAGATTATTATAAATTAATTCGGAGTCTCTAGATTCGCAGCATAATGTCGGCGTCTTAAGAGAGTGTCAAAGAATACAAAAAACTTTAACAATTTCTCAAAACTCTTGCATTGCTATGATAACACAAAATGAAAGGTACACTGACTAGGCGAGGCTACATGACTGATACAATAAGAGAATGTAATTAGTATAAACATTGCAGAATATATTGAAGCCTACGAGGAACAAATGCCTAGATTTTTCAAACCAGACTACTCTCATAGTACCACAGCTCCTCCTATTTACACATCTGTCTAGTAGAGGGTCTCAATGCACACAGAAAAATGCCCTTTGCTGACGGCAAAGTTTTTGAGCACTCCCGTGTCGAGCGATAAGCTGCCCCCTACACACCCCGATCCGTCCTCGCCGCGCTCTCCGCCGGCCACGCCTGCTCTGTCCACCGCCCCGAGATGTCACCGGGCGCGTGGAAGGGGTGGCCAGCCGGGCGGGCGGACGCACGGTGGGTGGCGAGAGGGGCGGCGACGGTGGTGGTGTTGGTGGCGGCAGCGGCGCCGGCCCCGGCCCCGGCGGCGGCGGCAGGGGCGGTGGCGATGACGATGACGCCGACGCCGTCATCGCCGTCGCCGTCGTCGGCGGCGGCGGCGGCAGCGCAGCGGCGTGGCTGAAGCCGCATGGCGGAAGAGGACGTTCCATGCGTAGAGGGCGGGGGAACAATGATTAATTAATTTCTTAATTAATTAATTTAATTTTTTTAGTGGGACGCGCGAATTTTGTGTTCGCGCCCCATAACACAGTGATGCAGCATGGAACTCCCATAATTTGGCGGGAAGACCACAAAGAGTGCCCAGGTGGGCGGAAGTCACTGCAACTTTATCCGCGCCGAGAAAAATATGCTAACAGAGAGGTAGATAGTGTAGGAATTAGGAAAGATTTAAAAATGAAAGCCATTACGCTTTGGATTAGATTAGCAAGTGAAGAGTCTGACACGCTTATTCGCAGGTGCTTCAGAGCGCAATTACAGGAAAACGATCAGCGGTATTGGTCGTACACAGTGAAACGGGTACTAGAACGCGCAGATCTGGGAGACGTTTCTCCTGAAATGGTTGAGAATAGGGGAACACGGGAAATAGAACGGTTCATTTCAGATCGTCTTTCAGATATTAAAAGGCAAGATATTCTGGCAACATCGGCAGAAAAATATTCGTTAGTGATACAAATTCACACGAGTCCTGTATGGGAATGCAAAAGGTACGTACACACACTTAAAAGGGATGCAAGAGGGGGATACGCTTGGTTTAGGGTAGGGGGTGGATGCAACGTAGAAAGAACGATTCGAATGACAATGGAATCTGTGTACTGTGCGGTGATAGAGAAGATTGGATCCACATCCTGTTAAATTGCTGCGCTACAGAAACTAGGAGAAGAAAAGTGGATGGGATATCGTGGAACTATTGCTTCCAATTTAGAACGTAACGCTCGCTCAAAACATATTAGCTGATAATAGATCTCACTTCATGAAATGAATTAGGAACATTTTTAGGAAAGGTTCGAACTATCAGGGAAACGGTATCAGGGAGTAGGAAAACAGCACTGGTTAGTAGTACGAGCGGAGCCTAGACTGGAGATAAAAAAATTAATTCAATAAGCAAGAGATAATTAAGCTTAACTAGTAAGGTAATCAATAATGCTAATCATTAATATTGATTAGTAAGTTAGTCAGTAATAATTAAATTAATCAGTAAGCGATATTACGTTAATCAGTAGTAAATTGTTCGGAGAGGGGGTGGTGCGGGCGATCTTCTGTGGCGGTGTTTGATTTCAGGAGCTGAGGAGGCCAAAGACTGGATGGAGAAGATGCCCACGCCAGGAAATAAATAAATAGTTTAGAAAAAAAACTAGTAGTTTAGCATGCACTCGTCTTCTGACGGCAGGTTTTTCCCTCTTCAGTGTTTTTTTCCTCAGCCGTACCTTATGTTCTCCTATCCGCGGCTTTGATGCGATGAAGAGACCATTAAGGGGTGAATGCCAGAATTCGAAAGGTTAGAATGCGGTAGGATGTAGGTATTCTAATGGCTTAAAGGCCTTCAGCCTAGCCACATAGTTAAAAGAATTGAAATTATGTATCATTGTGTTATAATTATCCTATTAAATAAAAATAAAATATTTGTAATTTTCAGGGGGCTTCATGTAATGTACCCCCCAAAATTAATGAATGTTATTCAAAATCGCAGAGCTTTGACTCTAGGTCAGATTCACAGGGGTTTCGCCAATTTGGAAAAATTACTACGCATTGTTTAGGCGCTAGTGTTGTTCACATACACCGGACAGGCAGATTAGAAGGACGGTCGTTTTCTTATCAATTGGTTTTTCGGTATCAAGGTGTCACAAATGAGGGATTCTGCCTACACCACGTGTTAGAGGATTTCTATTCTTAATTTAGCAATTGGAGTTTTCCTCTTTTTCCTTATCAGAGCCCGGCAATTAATTTTTTCTGCCGAAAATCCGCCGTTTTTTTCGGGCAGCATTACATAACATTCCCTATACTACGTAGGTATATGACTCCGCATATACGTATGTATACGGGAAAGTAAAAAGGACATACTAGAGAGCTGTGTACTACCAGTAATGATGTGCGGGTCACAAACCTCGGAACACAAACATACATTGTAATGATATTAATCTAAAATATTTCCTCACTTCATGGTGAATGTCAAAATAGACTTTGTCTTCAACATTACCTTATCGATTACAATCGGAATTTTCGTCGAAGTATTTATCTCCGTTTGGCCTGCCTTCCGCCTTATCTGGTGGTAACCTTGCCGTCAGATGCATAAGTATTTCAACAAAGGATATCAAAAGATCACGTAAACGTACTCTCACCACATATTGAGATATTGATTCCTCAAAACGCGAAGAGTCTACTTGACCCATGCATGCATAACGAAGGGTTAAAATATCGGTACCTTAATTCCTTTTTTTAGCACAAACGAAAATTCTTGTGGGACAATACGGAACAATGTACTAACGATTTAGGATGGGTTAAGGATGGTTCAAATGTTTTGGAAGTCGTGATGACGGGGCTCGGGTTATCGTGAGACTCCCATCGCCACATTAAAATGGCTGTATCTTATTTATTAGTTTTGGTACGAACGAAAAATCTAGTAGAACAATCCGGTACAACGAGGTACAAACGATTTAAGATGGTTCCATTTTTTCTTTTTCAGTAGAAAAAACAGATATTTCGGAAATTTCGACAGAAACATTTTTATTACAGGGCCCTGGATAACGAAAACGTGGAAAACTCCAATTAGCTAAATTTAGAAAAACTATCTTCTAACACATGGTGTTGCCAGAATCCATGTGTTGTGGAGCCTTGATACCGAAAAATCGAATGACGGCAAAACTTCTGTCTGTTCGTCCGTCTGTGAACAACGCTAGCAGGTAAACCGTTCATTCGATTTTCTCCAGAACTGATATTCCATAATAAATTTCTCTGATGTCGCGGCTTCTTGAATTTGAAACCGATATTTTAATTTTGGGGAGTACTTAACATGAAGCCCTTCGGATATTTTCCAAATTTCAAAAAAATTGTTTCATCGTTTTTTATTAATTTTTTTGTTGGATAGTGTGAATGACGTTTAAGAGAATAGTGCAATCTCACACTCGTTGAAAACCCTGAGTTTTCGAAAATTGCGAAAGTTAAAAGTGTTTTCTGAGTCTTCCTACCACTAAAACATTAAAGATAGAGATTTGAAATCTGGAATTTTTCGAAAATTGCCGAAGTGCAATATTTTTGCGTCTCCCTACAATTATAATGTTGAAGATCGAGATTTTTTCTTGATGAAATGTCCCTGAAAGACACCTTGAAATAATGTCATGTACATTTTTTTCGAAAATATGCTAGATTCTCTTGTAAGTGTGCGCGAAATGTAGGCAATATAGGCATTTTTCATAAAGGCAACCTTTCTTATTTAGTTTCAAAGGAGTATATAAAGTGATACTTTGGAGTCTTACGTATTATAAAAAAGCTGGGGTGTTATACCATGGAAGCGAGGGAAGCATTGCTTCCTCTATTATTTCCAAGGATATCATACATTTAAATACCACTTGATTAATAATTTAGAATCATTTAGTTGTACTCCAAGTAAAAACAGTATACATTGAACGCGACAATCTTGTCTTTCCAAAATGTGCACGTAATTATTATTGTCACCAACAGATAGGGTAGAGTTCGCCTGTAAAGCTCCTCGGAAGTACAGGGCTCGCCGCTTCCAGCGCCTCATAGGGAAATGCTATGATCAGCAGATACGGAGGCGCATGTGGTGAGCGCGCGTGGGCTCATTCGTTCGAAGTCGCCTTTGGAAGCAATCTGCCAGTTGCATACAGCGTGACTCATTGCGCACGTGTGGTGGGCCCCGCATGTGATCATCGGTTCAGTAGTATAATTTATTTTTTCTTTGCGTTCTTATTTTCTTGTGCTGCAAGATGAGATTTTTAATTACTGAAAAGAGATTTCGGTGTCAATTTTCTTCTTATTGTTTTTAATGAAATTTTTCCTAAACAAAAACTATTCAATATTTTTCGAAGTATTCAATATTTTTCAAAGTCATTGGTTCTGTGATTTCTATTCTAAACCATATTCTAATCGAATTTTGAAAACAGAAAAGAGCGTTTTACTTTCTCGCCTTACGAATACTTCGTAAGAAGGGAAAGTTATGTAATCGTGCGGCGGGAAACGGTGAATTTTCGTCAGAAAAACTCTTACAGCAGGTGTCTGTTGAGAAAAAAGTGGATAAAACTTGTTGCTAAATTTAGAAAAAAAATCCTCTATCTCGTGGAGTAGTCAAAATCCATGATTTGTTGCTTCTTCATACTGCAAAATCGATTGACGGCAAAACGTCCGTCTGTCCGTCTGTGGTCAACGCTAGCGCCTACACCGTTCGGCCGATTTTCTTCAAAATTGATATTCCCCGATCGTTTTTATTCCTCTCAAGGCCTCTGGAATTTGAAACCGATATTTTAGTATTTGGGGGTAGTTTACATGAAGCCCATTGTGAGATTTTCTAAGTTAAAAGAAAATGGCTCCAAATTTTTTGATTATATTTTGTTGTTGAATAGTACGAAGAACGTTAAAGGGAATGACGTAGGTATCATTTTGGTTGATAGGCCCAATTTTTTGAAAATTGCAAAAAAATGTTTAAAAAATGCAAAATTCAAGATGGAGATTTTCGCCTCAGACAAAGTCGGTTGTACAAGATTAGCACTTCAAATATGGTCATGTACCATTTTTTAAAAAAAACGAGTAGTTTTTGCGTAAATTGCGATTCAAATTTACAAAAAAATTTCTCAAAAACCGCTCCAATTTTTTTCTTTAAATTTTCTGCACGTGTGTAATAAGGGACAGTAAATGTATAAATAAACTACTGGCGCTATAGAATGGCACATACTTTCTCGCAGTAGTTATTTTCCAAATGCGGATCATCGGATAAATTATGTGCAGTAAGCCGTTCACCGCTGCCTGTCTTGGTCGTGTTTTTTGAAAGACATGTTTTTCGCATGTTGACAATTACCGACTTCCTAATGATAGAAGTGATACAATTACGTTTTGACTAAAATATAAGCAGATGATCCGCATGTGGGTCCCGTAGCGCGGTTGGTTAAGGCACCTTCGGGTGAAGCTCTTCATAAGTAAGGTGCCGAGTTCGATCCCCCGAGGGGGATTTTAATTTGATGTTGCAGGAAAAAACATTGAAGAGTGAAGTTACTTTACTGAAAATCATTTGAAGTACTTCTACTCACGAATAGAATCAATAGATAAATAGACAGAACTTGTCTGTGTTTTCCCTAGCTGCGTCTTTTAAACAATTTTTCAATTCTGTTATTCGACTTCTGAAGCGTATGACATGTCAAATCAACCGTTGTCTAGTATATATCTGTATGAACCAATTTAAGTAAAATTATGAGCATTTTAACGTTAAATTGTAATACAATATAACCAGAAGGCATGCGATGAACTTACATATCCCTAACGGTTCAAATATTATTACTTTCTAGCCTTACGAATACTTCGTAAAGCGATTCACCGCTGCCTTTCTTGGTCATTGTTAGCACATTTTGGTCGGCGCGGACAAGTTCCTGCGACTTCCGCCCACCTGGGCACTCTTTGTGATACTCCCGCTAAATTATGGGAGTTCCATGCTACACCAGTGTGTTATGGGGGCGCCAACTCCAAAGTTCGCGCGTCCCACTTAAAAAAAATCAATCAACAATCAATCAATCAATTAATGATTGAATTAAGACATTAATTGATCATTGTTTCCCCGCGCCTCGATGCGTGTGGCGGTTCTCCCGCCGCCCCGGCCAGGTTGCAACCAGCTACCCTCGGCGCCGACACCGATGACGTCACGTCGACATCACCACCGTCACCGCCGCTAACCACCACCATCAGCGCCGTCGCCGCCCGTATCTCCCCCTGCCTACGTCCGCCCCTCCGCCGGCTAGCCGGCAGCCCGCCCCCCTGCGCTTGCCCGGGGTCTGAACCCGGGGCGGGGCCAGAGCCTGGTGGACAGCGGGAAACGATGGCTGATGGAGTGTGGGCCAAGCGAAAGGGGCTATGGTGGACCTTGAGCGTGAAGCATCCACGGTGGTGAAAGGCATTTTCTTGATATCTGCGTTTGAGGCCCTCTACTAGACAGCTGTGTAATTTGGAGGAGCTGTGGTGCTGTGAGAGTGGTCTGGGTTGGAAAATCCATGCCATGTGTGCCTCGTAACAGTGCATTTTGCAATGTTACATTATATGGTTTTTCTTGCTGTGTTAGTCAGGTAGCATCGCTTGGTCAGTGTGTGCCTTTATTTTGTGTTTTCGCAACATTGCAGAGTTTTGTGAAATTGTTAAAGTTTTTTTTTGTATTCTTTGACAGTCATCTACCATTTTTAGGTCGGTTCTATTCCTTCATGGCTCTGTTCGACAATAGGCGGTGTTGGGCGGCGTAGTGTTATAAGTGCCGGTTCGTTGATTTTAAGTCTGGTCTCGGTACGGAAAACGTTTGCTGGTATAATACACATTTGCTGGTTATGAAGTAGTGGAATAGCAATAAGGACCGTATAGAGGCAGAGCGAGAAAGTATGTGCGTTGGAAGCACCACTAGTTTTTTTCAAGTTTTGTTGACAAAATATTCGGTCCGATATAATAAAATATATTTTCAAAAGTAAATTAGCTATAAACTCCTGCCCTGAACCCTCATGTTCCTCATGACAGAATAATACTTTTTGTCGCGATAATATGGAAAACGATAATTTGATAACTATATTTCCCACTGAAATTCAGAAGACTTGCACAAATAATGAAGTTACATTTATGTTCACAAGCAAAACAAGGGACCATCTTAGCATTTGCTCAAGGATCAGGGAAACTGGACGAAACCCTGATGAAGATGGTGGCCATCATCCCAGAAACTGTGGTACAGTACTTGTTACAGGTTCTTTAGAATTATATATTCCAAATGATAAATAATTACATTAACGGTCATTATCAAATTAATGCAACTTTCCTTTTTCATGCTCGGTGTAGTCTCGAATTGTATAAAAAAAGTTATGCAGCAGAAAAGATTTTACTTGGGACTTAAACTTTTCTATCGAATTTAATCGTTTAATGTCTTCTGACAAAGTGTTGTAGAGTAATGTACATGAATTGTATGTGAATTTTTTGTAGTGAGCTGTTGATACTGCCACTTGGTTAATATGATTACTACGTCGTGTGTTATACTTATAGACATCGACGTTTACTGAAAATATATTCCCGCCCTTAAGTGAGTCATTTTTGACAAAAACTACTGATTCGTAAATCAGGAGATAAGGTAATGGTAAAATTCCTAATTTAATAAAGAGAGACATAAAAATCACGTGGGTTGGATTTGCTTATTATTCGTACAATTTTTTTTTGTAATCTGAAAATCTGGGAGCTGTAAGATGTGTTTCCCCAGAATATTATGCCATATCTCAGGCGGGAATGAACATTGGCAAAATATACACAACGAGCTGTACGTAGCCTGACGGAATTTGAAAGAATTCTGAACGCGTAGCATAATGAACTTAATTTTGTGTTCAATTCATTTAAGTGGGCATTCCATTTGAGGTTTGACTGTAATTGACAGACCTAAAAAGTTTGTTACTTTAACATCAGTCAATGGCACACCGTTCATTTTCAATGGAGTACAGAATTTTTATTTGAAATGGAAAACTGCACTGAACAGTTTTCTTTTCATTTACTATTAAATTGTTACTACGGAACTAATTTGAAACATCTGATATTGTACTATTTACGGTTTCTTTGTTGCAAAGAATATTTGTATCATCCGCAAAGAGAACTTCTTCCGTTTCGAATCGCTAAGGGCATGTCATTTACGTATAATAGGAAGAGAACAGGGCCTAAAATCGATCCTTCCGGGACTCCACGTGCAATTGGCAAGGAACCGGAAAGGTGTGTACATAACGTTCCATCATTCCAGTAAGGTATTTCTACTCTCTGAGATCGTTGTTTAAGGTACGAACATAGCCAATCTAGAGCAATACCACGGATTCCATATGAAGGTAATTTTGAAAGTAAAATGTTATGATCAATGACGTCAAAAGCTTTTGAAAGATCTAAAAATATTCTAATAGTTGCTTCGTTTTGATCCAATGATGAGGCAACATCTTTAAGAAAAAATGTCTGTTTCCGTAGATTTTGATTTCCGGAATTCATATTGGCAATTTGAAAACGCGTCGTTTTTCAGAAAATAAAAGCAAAAAGGGATTGTTTTGAAGAAGTGCGGAATAAAGCTGTAGGCATTCAAGATATATCAATAACAAGATTCTTGATAATACTGGTGATGTAAATTAGTGTTATCCAGGCTTTTTTGGATAACTCTGCTTTATATCACTCTTTCTTTTCTTCAATAATTAACGTTGTAGAGCAACTGAACTCAAGATTCTGCAATTCTAAATCTCTGATGATTTTAGAACTCACTAATTTCGAGAACAATAACCGAGCACCCTTCACACAAGATGTCCTAGATTCGTTAATACAGAGCTATGGAACATTTTTCTATGTAGTCCCTTTGCGCTTCGAACTGAGTGTCCTGTGCAGTGTGACTGATGGTACTAGAAAACGAAGTGCTCTAAAGTTGTTGTGCTTTGTTCGGAAAAATAGACATGGAAAAAGCATACTCAGAAGTGTTGAAACTGTGCGAACTTTTTATGATTATTCTGGTAACAATTGGATCCGTTGAACGCAACATTTCGACATACATACGTTTAAAATCCATTTGAGAAATTTTACAATTCAAGACAGACTAATTTTGAATGAATTTTCAGTGTTGAAAATTCATTTATTAAAAGACTGAGTGAAAATCCTAAATTTGACGACAGTGTCATCGCTTATTTTGCAAGACAAAAGAATCGCTCTTTTCTACAAATAAGGTATTTTCTAAAAGCTTAAATTATCTTGTTGTCGTCATATTCATGTGAAAAATTAAAAATCTTCCATCTGGAATGCAATTGCTTCCCTAGAAAAAATTTCACCACATGCCACTGTAAAAAAGTGTTATTTTGAAAATAAGTAGTACATGTAAAATGTAATGTAGTTTTATTTTTGCTATCATTTCCTTTGTATGATCATAACTGTTTCTATATTATTCGAGACTATACCGAGCATCAAAAAAGGAAAGTAGAATTAATTTTAACAATGATAGTTAATGTAATTATTTATCATTTGAACTGTATAATTCTAAAGAACCTGTAACAAGTATTGTACCACAGTTTCTGGGTTGATGGCCCCCATCTCGATCAGGTTTTTCGTCCAGTTTCCCTGATCCTTGAGCAAATTTTTATTTATTTGTCAAATAAACAGTAAAAACTGTATATGACGTGGGGGAAAGAAATTTATCTGCGCACATTTTCTTGAGGGCCAGAAATTTTATTTAAAAAAAAATGCTGAGATGGTCCCTTGTTTTGCTTCTGGACATAAATGTAACTTCATTATTTGTGCACGTCTTCTGAATTTCAGTGGGAAATATAGTTATTCAAATTATCGTTTTTCATATTATCGCGGCAAAAAGTATTATTCTTTCATGAAGAACTTGAGGGTTCAGGGCAGGAATTTATAGCTAATTTACCTTTGAAAATATATTTTATTACATAGGAGCAAATATTTTGTCAACAAAACTCGAAAAAAACCTCTCTTTTCTGTATTCACAATTCGACTAAAATATGGTTTAGAATAGAGACCACAGAATTATGAAAACGTGCACAAAATTCACTTCTCCCCATAGCTCGTCATACGCAGTTTTTAACTGTTTTTTGACGTAAATAAATAAATAAATCAGTTTCGTGAGGCATTATACATGCAGAAAACGATGACAGCACTTCTTGTTGTCGTTCTAAATTGAATAGCTTCAATTGTCTTAAGAAAAACGCAGAAAAATGATACTTCCCCGGGATGGCATTTGATACCTGAAATGCAACTCAAGAACGCCATCTGTCCGGAAAATATAGAAGGGAATTTGCTTCTCGAGCGTCGTACATTCACTCCACAAATGTTTTGTTCATGGACGGGAGAAAAGAGGATGTAATTTTCTACATATTGCAACAAGAGTTCTCTACTTTTTCTTTACCAGGGCTCGTCAATAAGTTTTTCTGACGAAAAATCACCGTTTTCCGGCGCGTGATTACAATACTTTCTCTTTTTACGAAGTAAGGCGAGAAAGGAAAATCGCCGCAGCTTTGCAATACTTTCTCTATTCTACGTAAATAACAAGCGAGGAAGTCAAAATGGCGGCTTAGGCGGCGCCGGGGCCCAAGGCATCGTCGCAGTAACAGGTGGGGAAGGCCACGTGATGGAGTGCAATGAAATTCGGGGAAGAGGGGTGGTAGAGGGGTGTGGTTCTAAGTATTTATTCTTTTATATCGCTACGTTATGGTATCGACCACATCCTTATTCATTCATCTAACATCATCATTCCCTCCCGTGTGTTGTTCATTCATACGAAGACGAAACCACTCCGATCACATGCTCGGTGAAGGCATTCCGGTAGAAGTGTAACTTTAGACGTGGCTAGTTGCCGCTTTCTAATGCGTAGTTTACGTTTTATTGAATTCAGAATCATGCGGCATCTTAAAAGTGGATTTAAATAAAAATAAAATTTACATGTAGTACATTACAAGTATTCGACTGGCTGAGGTGGCTCAGGGCATCAACTGATGTCATTGCAGGGCCTCTACCCGGGATATCCTGGGATTTAGGTGGAGAGGGTGGGACGATCTGGAGGAGAATTCTAGCAGTTGGCTGCTCTGATGGTAGTTTTCCGTGGTTTCCCTGATCAACACCAGGCGAATGCCGGAGCACTATCCTAAAATAGTGGTGCTACCTAAGTACATAATTTCTCGCATTGTTCGTAAATCCTCCACAATATTATACTACTACATAAACCAGCAATTTTTTTACGCTCCGAGACGCGATATCAAATCCTTAGATTTAACTTGCCGGCATTCATGGCACTACGCCACATAAGCGCGTATGGACCGAACCCGGGCAAAGGCATAACAAGTACATGTCCGATTGTCCATGTAAAAAAACAAATAATTAAGGACCAAGTATACAAAATTCCCACGTAGAAACACTTATTCCTTTCTTATTCACATTCAAAACATCACATTCAACACAGAGTGCTACCGAAGACCATATATTTTTGAATTATTTAAAATGCTCTGCAATACCACACACCTACATAATACAGCAAAGGTGTTTTAACAAGCAAGTTTCTTTTACATTCCGACACCCAAACACAGTTTCTCAGAGTTATTGTGCTGGCACTGATACCACTATACTACACAAGCGCAATGCTCTGGAAAGATCGTTTTGCGGCGCACGATTACATAACTTTCTCTTCTTACGAAGTATTTGTAAGACGAGAAAGTAATGATAATTTCGGAATATTAGGGATATCTAAGTTGATCGCATGGGTTCTAGTTAAATAGTATTTCAGTTTAATACTGAAATACTCATAATTTTACTTAAAGCTATTCATACAGATGCACATAACACGATTGATTTTACATGACATACGTTTCAGAAATCGAATAACATATTTGAAAAAATGTTTAAAAGGTGCAGTTTGGGAAAACACGGTGACATCCTGAATATTTATCTGCATTGATTCTATTAGTGAGTAAAAACACTTCAAATGATTTTTACAGAAGTTTCTACAGGCTTCAGTAGTTTTTTTTCTGCAACAACACAATCATCTAATTAAAATCCCTATGTGGGATTCGA
The DNA here is from genome assembly GCA_031308135.1 of Acheta domesticus. NCBI lineage: Eukaryota > Metazoa > Arthropoda > Insecta > Orthoptera > Gryllidae > Acheta > Acheta domesticus. The sequence goes on along the minus strand of JAHLJT010008446.1, from coordinate 9,457,285 downwards.
ATCCGGCATTTTCCCAAGTGAAGCGCTCAGTCTTCTCACTCCTTAACCACTTCGGTCATTGGAGTGAGTTGTGGACTGAGTACTTATACATTAGTCAAATCGTAACTGTATCAGCTCTAGCATTAGGAAACCGGTAATTGTCAACAAGCGAAAAACAAAAGTATTTTGGGCGACAAAGAAATGCAGCCGTGAAGGGCTTACTTCAAATCCTAAATCCGACCAACGACATTGTAAAAAAACTACTGCGAGAATGTCTGAACCATTCATTTGCACCACTAGTTTATTTATTTTCATGTGGAGAAAATGTAAAGAAAAAATTGCAGCGGTTTTTGAGAATTATTTTTTGTGAATTTAAAGTGAAAATTGCGCAAAAACGACTCGTTTCTTTAGAAAATTTGACATCACCTTTTTTTAAGAGCTAATTTTGAATAGTAGACTTTGTCTGAGATAAAAATCTCTATCTACAATTTCGTAGTTTTAAAAATATTTTTTGATATTTTCAAAAAAGCAAGAAATTCCCGGAAGTGGGATTAAGACCATATTTTTATATTTTGCGCTAATGCGCAAATATGAAGACTAATGTAGTGTGGCGAGCCACCATTACTCCACACCGAAGGTTAGCGGCTCGCATCGGTAAGCATAACATCTCGGCGGCACAACCTCCAAAAAGTGCTGCCGCATGCAAGCGAGGGCCGATAAAGACGGGGCCATGCGGAGCAGACGGGACCATGTGAGTCAAGGCGAGTCCCATGCGAGTGACAGGCGAGTCAGAGGCGTACGTGAGAACTGTGAACGACCTGCACCAGGACACGAAGAACCTCTTCCATGATGACTCGTTCGCAAAGCTCCGCCGCCGCCGCCGCTGCTATCGTCTTCGCCGCGCCTGGACCACGGAGCGATGGGGTAAGAGGCCGTCACGTCTGAGCTCGACTTCCTGTGCATTCCCTCATCTGATCTATCACTCCTCTTCTCTCTCTCTCTCTCTCTCTCTCTCTCTCTCTCTCTCTTCGTGTAACCGTAATAAATGATGTAACCATAATAAATTGTTTGGAACAAGACTTCTTTTTGAGGAAACTGCCGTCCCTTTCCCTATCTCAATAAAATCCTCCAGATCAACCACAGTATTCCAAAGTAACGTGCTGCCCCAGGAATACGCTGAAACCAGTCAGCTCCGAGGGTGGCACGTCACAGTGGATAATTACTTGAACTAGACATTTATAAAAACGTTATTATTCTTACACTTAAATCTATTAGAAATTCACGATAATTAGTAATTGGAAGAGGCCTACATATATTCCGCATTAGGCTACCCTGTTCCTAAAATGGAATAGTAAATGCTTTTTCTTTAGGTGATGATTAATACATTAACGTCTAGAACATTTCTTTACTCAAGAATACATGTTTGGTTTAATATTACAGAAAATGACTGCAAAGCAAATTCGTTTTGGATTCCCTGCACATGGACACGGGTCCTGGTCTTACACTTCTGACACAGACCAATCAGTTGTGCTCTTGGACCATATTCCTTCACAGTACGGTATAGAATTTCAGTATTAAAATGTTAGAAAATGCAATTTAATGTACAATATACTGAGAAAAGAACAAAAAACATTTTATCCATTGCGGCAATGTTGAATATTCCACATTAGGGACATCGTGACCATATGCTTTCAAGCTGTTTCGCTGCCCAAATATGATAATGTTCTTTATATATTCTGTGATTATCCTTAGATATTAAACTAACACGTACTAGATAGTTTATTATTCAAATTTGTACGGCACAAGAGTAACACCAATTCTATTGATTACTGCTATAATATTTTTGTTGATGCTCTGCAGAAAAAACCGTCTGACACTTCACTCGGAATTTCAACGCAAAAATAAATAAATAAATAAAAAATTACGCTGATCCAAGTAATTCCCAAATTTTGTCACCGCATGTCAGCTCATTGCATGTCCGATAATTCGGTATTTCATATTCGAAACGTATTCCACATTAGGGGCATTACCCTATTATTATCTCAACTTGAATAATTGGTGTTTAAATTTCGGAAGAATGTTGTTTTGATTATACCAAATAATTACCTAATAGTGTAAGTGTTTTTAGAGATTTAAAGCTAGTTCTCTGTCTCGCTGTAAACCCTAATTCTTTTGAAGAATTGTTTACTTTAAATAATTTACACGAGACATTTATATCATTTTTTGTATGAAAGATATTTTCAAACAAGACTGACAACAAAACGTTTTTCGGTAAACTGCAAGTTGATTTTGGTAGTTAGAGTTGGTCCGGGTAATACGTGTGGCATTTTCCCCCACCCACTGCCCGTACATATAAAGTCGGTGCTGCTGACGCAACCGTCAGTTGTTGGTCTTCTGTGTCAGCTACTAGACTTGACGTGTTGTGTCAACGATAGACGTTTTCAAAATGATTACTGGCACGGATCTTCTTTTCTTTATGCCCAACAAGCCTTGGGCTTTGAAATTTCTCACCCAGCAAGAATATAAGGTGTTGATTCGCATCACTGGAATGGTGCTGCTTTCGTCGGTATTTTGTACGCTGTTCAAATACTGCAATTTGAATCAAGGAAACGGCAAATATCCAGCGGCCATGATTCAGCGAACAATCCTGATAAGCAGTACATTACTGAAACAGGTTAGCTGATTTCTCCAGTCGATAGCACTCCTACAATTCCTTTTAATGACAAAGATGTATTTCTTTTTCCAGATATTGATTGGTTATCTACCACACTCAGCAACTTTTCGACTGATATACTTGAAAATAACAATGGAATTTTCACCACTGATAAAAGTTGGTTACCTAACACAGGAGGTGAAGTTTCTGCAGACATGGCTACTAAACGAAACAATAGTTATACTCCTGCTAGCTTGATACCTATTGCAAAAAACGAGGTCGAAGCTGCTAAGTCTGATAAAGCCTGAAATAATTGAAGAAACGAGACAGGTTGGTTTCTTTCTTTGAGACGTTTCACATCGCGTCTTCTATGGATTTTAGAAAATGTGTTGAGTCATGTTTTTTCTGTACCAGATACCAATATTTCATCAAGCCTCTCTGAGGTCGATGACTTCAGGTCTCGAAAGGAGTGGTTACCTCACGCAGTTGCCAATGCTTCAGCTGCTGTATCTGTTGAGGGCCACGGTAACAATACTGTAGCAAGCTGGTTCTCTGCCTTGGACATTTCGGCTCCAATGCCTGCCATATTTCATAGTAATTATAGCAGTGAAGCAGATATGTTGCCCACTCCAGATTCCAAAGTTTAAGTTAAGTTCCACTGTCGGCTAACGACTCCAATAATTACAGTACTACTGACACATATCAGTTTCCCTCTGAAGTCCACAGCATGTGCGCTGCTGTTTCTTCCAAGAGCTACAGTGACTTGTCTCAGATAAATTGGCCCCTACCTTCAGATAATATTTCAGCTGTAATGAATAACAAGAACAATGTAAACGTTAGTGAGAGAAATTGGCTGCCAATTCGCGGCACCGATATTTCAATAGATACAACTGCCAGTGATAGCAACTACTACACTTCTGACTTTCGTTGCGTGCACCTACCAATGACACTTCGAATGAAAGGTATGTTTATTCCATTGCACCACCATCTGAGGCCACTTCAAGACATCTCCTTGGTAATGTGAACAAAAACTATGCTCCCAAGTCCAGTTTGTTGGCTACAAGCCCTTCTCCCCTTCAGCTTCAACTACGTTTAAGATTTCTGTATGTCTGGTTAAAATCCGTTATTAATCAACAATCTAGGAACATAAATATTTAAAAAATTGTTATGCTATTAATGCTATAGAAATAATAATACATTCTTTCCATTAGTATTTTTGAATTTGTATTTATTTACTTCAATTTAATATAATGTAGTTCATGAAATAAATTTGTGGATTTACTAAATGAATTACTTCTGGTTAATGAAAAATTATCGTTTCTTGTGTTGTCTGCTTTGAAAAAGATTGAAAATTTAATTTCATGGATAATAAGTTAGTACTCATATTAAGTGTATTTAATGAAAAATATATAAAGATAATAAATTATGTGTGTAAATTGTGTGTAAATATTGTATTTACTTTTTGTGTTTATGAACGAACTTTGTATTTCTCGTTCTAATGTTTATTCGATTATAAGAACCCGTTTTTGAGAAAATTTTGAAAATGTCCATGGGGCTTCATGTAAATACCCCCAAATTTTGAAGAATCTTTTTCAAAATCTCAAAGCTTTGACTCGAACCAGATCGACCTGGGAATATCCATTTTGGAAGAATCGTACGTATGGTTTAGGCGCTAGCAGTGTTCACAGACGGAAGGACAGACGGACGTTTTCCTTTCAATCGGTTTTTCGGTATCAAGGACCCACAAAAGGGATTCTGGCAACACCACGTGTTTGGAGATTTTTTTCTTAATTTAGCAACTGGTTTTGTCCACTTTTTCGTAAATAGAGCCCGTCAATGAATTTTTTTCCGCCGAAAATTAGCCGTTTTTTCGCGCAGCATTACATAACTGGCCCTATATTACGTATATCGTATACGTACGTATACGGGAAAGTAAAAAGTATAATGCTAATACCATATTCGGTTATTGCTACATTTTTTCTGATATGCCAAAAACTAACGAAAACCACAAAATTGAAGAAAGCTAATTTTGCTTTACAAATTTTGTTGTAAAAACATTATTTGGAAAGATTTTGTTTAAAGCAAAAATCTATCTTCAATTTTGCGTAATTGGCCCTTGAAATTTGGGTGAAAAATTTTCAAAAACCGCTCCAATTTTTTTCTTTAAATTTTCTCGACATGTGTAATAAGGGACGGCAAATAAATAAAATAGTGGTGCTATCAATGACACGATTTTCTCGCAGAACTTAGATTTCTAATCTCTATAGTCTGAAGTAGTTTTTCTATCATGTATGATTATCTTCCCAGATACATTTTTTGTTCACCCAATGGACATTTCTTTCACATTCTCTGGATTTTTCGTCTTCCTAATGCTCGAAATGAAACCACCATGCACTTATTACTATTATGTGTAAGTGTAAATGCCATGCATATCCAAGGTGGTCGCAGTCGCTAAGTAGAGAGTGGTAACAATTTTTAACCTTTTAACAATTTTCCACATCCCTTCTTGGATTTGTAAAACGTATGTACCATCCTATCAATTGTTTTCCTATCATGCATTTACCATTTTATGGCTCTCATCAATTCATTTTATGGCACTGTTCGTCCCAAACAGTGCTAGTGTGGCGTAGTGGTATAAGTGCCGGCACGTTAACTTTGAGGATCTGATTTCGGGCCTGGGAACTTCCGTTCCCAAATTGCGGGATGAAGACACTTTTGGCGTTTTATGTAATAATATAATATTGCGGGGCATTTAGAAACAATGCAATGTACTTTGGTAACGTCACTAGTTGATTTTGAATTTCAATGGGAAAGCAAAATAATCTATGCTGGAATTTTTATATCATGGCTCAAATTATTTTTTATATCAATTTGGCATGTACTCTTTTATGCCTCTGCCCGAGTTCGACTTATGGCACTTGCTTGTCATAGTGGTATGAGTGCCGGCACGTTGGCTCTGAGGATCTGAGTTCGGGTCGCGGAACGGGAAAAGAATTTGCTGGTAGAAAACAGTTTTGCTAAGTATGTAGTAGTGTAATAACATTTAGAACCATATAGAAACAGTGCGAGAAAGTATCTGCTTTGGGAGCACCTCTAGTTCTGATTTATCATGACTAATCTCCTTTATTTATTTATTTAATTTATTGATGAAAACTAATGAATAATACCTTTCAATATGAT
>JAHLJT010008446.1:9410385-9450473 GCA_031308135.1 Acheta domesticus | reverse complement strand
ATATATAATATATATTGTGACCGTACTTACCCTTGTTGGTTTCACGAGTACACATATCATAATTTTATAATGTTTATTTTGGGCACAGGGGTTCTTTGAGGGGGGGTACTTTAATCATCATTATCTGAATTCAAAGAATCTACCGTCACAGAAACAGAATTTATTAAGAAAAAAAGACAACAAAACATCTTCACATTACTAACATAATTTACAGCATTGACCTGGTCGCTAATTCTTACTGAATACAGACTAAATGGTTTATACTATACGTCTCCGAATATTCCTATCATTACATTTATCATTTCCATTTATATAACTTCCATTCTCTGGAAACTGCATGCCATTCGTGAACCACTACAGACACCATTGCTCTCCTTACTACTCAGTGAGCACCCTGAACTGGCCATTTATTATTCGATTACCCCTCTATTTGTTCATAATTATTGTTACTTATCTGCCCTCCACAACCGTCGTCTTCTACGCGACGCGATGGCCGCGTGCCCCGCGCGTTGCCGAGAGGTGACCTTGGCGCCAACGATGTTCTGCCTGACCACGTGTCGCCGGCGGCCCGTTCCCGTGCACCGGCGTCGCCTCACCACAGTTTTCCTCCTTCACACGACGAATTTACTGTTCCAGCTCACACGGTTCCGCCATGTAATCCCGCATCCGCAAAGCTACACTGACTATCACTGAACAGCATCGCCCACGTGTCCGTGCACTGTCCTCTTCTCTCGTCAAATTTCGTTGATTATTCCTTCCAACTGAGTTTACCACAATCCTTACTCGCAATCATCATTAAGTCCATCACAATTATCCTTCTTTAACACCAGCCGTCCCGATTATTCTCGATTCATCTGTTCGTTACCACATCGCTCTCTTGTCGCCATCATGCCTCTCACCTCTCTCCTCGCTGCTCAACTCCCAACTGCCCTTTCGCGCGGTCCGACCGACCAATTCACCACCTTCCGGGCGCTCGTTCACGGCTCGGTCCGATTCGTTCCGCGACGATTCATCAACCTGCGCGCCACTTTTGAACGTTGTGGAGCGCCTATTATTTACGTTTTGACCAATACGGTCAAAATATATATATTTATTTATATATATTTGTATATATATATTTATATATATACAAAAACAAGTACAATATATACAACAATAAAATTGTGTATTACTTCACATCCTTTCTCATGTTATAGCTTCTATTTGATATGTCATCAAACTCTTATGCTTTTAGTGCATTGCATTTTTTAAATAATAAATAATAGTTTTGTTTTCAAAAATATTTTAATTGCTTTGTGCAAGGTTTCATGGCATTTTGATACATTAAATTCCCTATTGGACAAAACACTTTGTAATATTAGGTTTGCCATTCCACTCATTTGATATTGTTGCTCAGTAATCTTTGTTCATTTCTTCTGAAGAACATTTCCAATTAAAAAAAATATAGATAACTAAGATGGCAACCTTAAATTACCTGGTTTGTATTCCTTCACCTGAGTCAGTGAACTAATGAGCTTCACTGACACATCATTACAAGTTGTTTCCAGCTGAGACATAGACAATTCACCAGAGTCAAAATTACTCTTTACCTTGTGCAACACGTAACCAAATATATAATAAAATGACTGTTGTTCATCATGATTCAATTGTTCATTAGACCCTACATCTATTGCGAGATCAAGATATATAACCAAAAGCAGATAATGAATTTCCATTGTGATTTTAGTTGTCGATACTTCACCAAGCATTCCGAGTCTATGACACATGATGAACTCCCATGCTTCGCGTTAAACTCGTATTGGGACAACGTGATTAAGCGAAGTGCCACCTTAAAACCGCGAGACCCAGGAACAGGTCTTCTGGATATCACTTCCGAGAAAAGATTTTCCAGGGCATCCTGAGTTAATCTTCCTAATAAGACATATTTAAAATTTTCACTATTTACTTACAAATTTTGTAAGTCTACGGCAGTTTGAGTAGTCAACAAAATTCCACACTGAAATGGTTTCCAGACACCTCCCTCCTCTACCTTTAAATTTCTCACAAAATTCATGAATTCATTTAAAAAGTTAGTAGTGTCAGAATACAACCCCTGATTATTTAGAGAGAGAATGCCAGTTTCTCATATCTTGCAGTCATAATAGAAAACCATTTAAATATATTTTCAATAAACCAGGCAGTTGTTGAAGTGTTTCTCATCAATTTTTATTTAATATGCAGTACTTGATTCCTGCAGTAACATCGTGGCTTAAGACCTTCACTGCTGTGGATACATGCATTTTTTCGAAATGTGAAGGATTCAGAAAGCATTCCTTCAAACAAGGAGCAATTTTCAGCTCTACACGAGCATCACATTCTGCAACAATTTGGACTGGCATCTATCATTATGGTATTTGAAGGTAAGTTGTACTCATGAAAAATACATTCTTTGATATAAAGATGCCCATCAGTTAATGCATTCCGTACAACGTTTTAAAATGTGCGGAGGATCAAAATACAGCACTGTCCATCATTACACGGATGGTTACAGATGTTTGCTACTTCTCCGTGTCGTGTAGCAACAATATTGCACAATCGCATTAAGCTAACGATTTTGTGGCTCCATGTCAGACACCACAGCTTTCACAACGATACCTATTTCATTGCACTTCTGAATTAAAGAAAATGCTTCATTTCTCCTCTCTTCTACATCATACGAAGATCCAGTAAATTCCTATGCCACAATTTGCTTCCAGCGCGTTGTCACACCAGCCAACGTGCACACCAATGCATGTGTTGCGAGAATTTCATCACTGCTTTTGCCCCCCCTGACTTCATTGTCAATTTTTCAATCAATTTCACAATCACTACTGTCATATTCTAGATGGGGGAAATTGCCATTTCATCAATAAGCAAAGTAGCGTGTCTTTCTTTCGGTTTCAAGCACTCCACTTAAAAAATTAAAAAAAGAAATTGTAACAGTACCTACCGGCGAGCGAGATGGGTTCTCGCCGCAAACAGGTAATGTCCGCGACGTTATTATTTTATTATACCAAAAGACTCAGGCTGCCGAGACACCCCCGTACGGGATCTGTGTGTGAATGCCCGTTCCTAAACGCCGGCACCACCATTGGGGTTATCACGCCCTTTCCACACACTCAACACACAGTTCATATGTCTACTAACTCGCTTCTCTCGTCCGCACTCTCAAACGACCGAACTCTCTGGCGTCTGCTACACCGTCTACTTCCCTTCTCTCTGACGAAGCTCGCCAACCCCTCGCTTAGCACTGAACCCCTTCTCTCGCTCCTATGACTAGCGCCTGTTCCCACAACTCAGCCACCTCCTGTCCGTCCACTCGCTCGAAACACACTACAGCTCTGATCGAGTACATTGTTTTTATCTGTGGTATACCCCGTATACCACAATACCCGTTACTGTAATAAATTAGGTATCGTTTTCGGGTGCTTTTAAAGATAATACTGTCGCACCGTTAAAACACCGGAAAGGGAAGAGGACGAAATGAAGTTTTGAATTGTGAAGTCTACCAGTGTGTGTAAGATTGCGTCTGCCGGCAATACCGAGGCGATATGCAAGGCTAGCGCCAACGCCAGCGGTCGTGCCTTTCGGCAACGAACCTCGAACCAAGGTCACTTCATGGTCGCTGGAGCTGCAGGCTGAAAAGAGGACGCGCCTTGTAGCTTGATACAGGATTTTTAAGCTCGAACATCTGATGCTTTAAGCTCCCAAAAAGGAAAAATTGGCACTAAAATGAGTTAAAGATGCGGTATAAATGCATAAAAGTAACTCTTTCTTATAGATATTGACTACCTGTCTTGCCCTTTGAAAGGCAGATGTCACATGAAATGCACATCGACATCCAACAGTCAACTGTTTGGACAGCGAGTCAACGTTCTGCGCTCTCCATGGAAGGTACACCAACGGAAGTTTGCGTCGACCCAGCCGTAAGGGGCGAGAATTTCAGTGGTACATGACGAGGCAGTTGACTAGGAAGACCGCTTGTAGAACTGCTGAGGAAGCCATATTGAGAGTGTGTGTATTAAATATTAACGAAGCGATAATTCATCTAATGGAACGAAGCTCACATATTGAGGTAAGAACCAAATTAATTAGGCATAAACATATAGTACGAGTGTATGCACGTTGCGGAATTCATTAATTTTTAAATTTACACAAACTTACACTGATTCGTTTCAGATTCGATTAATTATACTAGAAAGCGTTTGCATTAGAGTTATTTATGCACAGTGGGATTCATACACATTGCGTCATTTCTTATTAGTTAGGAGAATTGCTGGAAAGTTATTCTGCTACAACCTGTACAATTCTGGAGAGAACTGAGAGATCATTACTCAACGGAAGCATACGAAGAGAACTCACTCCCGTTGCACGAAACTGCTCTGTAAAGTAAGATCGACTGTGATTATTTCGATGTCAGGGAATCATAACCAAATGGCGTGTGCTGTGCGAACGTTTTGCGCGAGAGCAAACCTTCAGAGCGGGGTGAACAGCAAAGGGGGGGAAGTTAACGGTACTTTGGGACCAAGGTCAAGTGCGCGTTCCCAGCCATCGCTCTCATAGTCGATTTATTTTATTTGCAGAAAAGCTAGTGTTAAATTATAAAACTAAGGTCCGATAAATTCTTCGATTTTGTTGCATGCAAGTTCAAATTGCCATCGCCGAGGCTTTTTCTTGATTATAAACAGATTGCAAATTTGTTAAAAATTAGCTCTTTTCTCTTCTTACCGTGATTTTAATGATTTTTGTTGTTTTATAATCTCCTTAATAATAATGTTGATTGTCCTACATTACTATCCAAAGTTTGTTTGAAGGTTCCTCAGAGAAGTCTGAGAAGTAATAGTGAAGCAGTATATGCACTACCATTCGCTAGAACGAATTTGTCTTTTAATGCTCCAATTAACAGATTGTGTAGGATAGTGAATAACAAAAATATTGATTTTGCTCTGTCAACAAATTCCTTCAAAAATTAGCGAAAGAAGTGATGTTGATTGCCTTTGTTTAATTTTAGTTTTTATATTGTGATCATCAGTTGCAAATGAGAGTTGTCATAATTTGAAGCCATTTTTAAGTGGCTTGTATGTTTTATGAAATTGAGTGGTTTTGAAGGATTCTTATGTGCGGTTGGTTGTGGTGAAAGTTTTGTCTTTTTAGTGGTTTGTGTAATGTTTTGTGCATTGGGCGATTGTCTATTTGATAAATCAAGGTAAATGAATTGAAGTTGAGGATTGACACTTCTGTGTGACGTAAGGACGCCTCTTCCATGTCCATGGAAGCTGCCAATCAGAGAGACAAAACGTGTCGAGTCAGGTCGCTGAGTTGCCACTGCCTGAACGGGGAACACATGAGCATCGGGTCGCGTTTCTGCCTTGCTGCGCGCGCATTGTGTTGTGATCAGTTGCGATGAGGTTAGGCCTTTCTCGGGCGAGTTTTGGGAGTGTTTTTTTTTCGTAGAGCTTTTTTTTTATCGGTTTTTACTTAATTTTCTCTTAGTTTATTCAGTTTTTATTTATTTCATTTATTTTTCTTAGTTCGTTTTTATTAGTTTTAATTTATTTTACCATTGACTTGACAATGTCCGAATCGCAACGAGGACGAAGAGGACACGCCAGAAAACGTCCTGAAATACCTAAGAAATTGTCTGGAAAGGGTGTACTATTACACAAACTCGTAGGAATTGTGAAAGTGTTCGGGAATATTTTGAAAGAGGGAAAGAGAGAGATAATGGAGGTCCATTGATTCCGGTTTCAAAAGGGCTTCATCGATCTGCTGCTGCACTGAAAATAAGCAAGAATACGGTTGTCAGAATTGGCAAGCAGACATTCGCCGCAGACGAGGCAGGACATCTCACCTAGTAGCCAGCTATCACGAAGCTTGCCATGAAACTGGATTCTTTCCAGATCGATGCAATTCAGCGCACATCTATAACTAGGGGCGGATTTTAATGAAATTTCATTTTTTTTCTTTTCACTTTAGAACAATGTCGTTTAGAATAGAAATTCATTTCATGTTGTGGCAAAATGAAATTTCCCATTTAAATGTCACTTTTTCCTGCATTTTTCGCCGATTTCGACTAATAAGGGCCGTCCATAAATTACGTAACGCAAATGTGGAGTATTTTCAGTATTCGCCTCCCCATTGTAACGCATTTCCCTATCTCTATATAACGCTACTTCAGACTAAATTTTTTACCGTCATTTTTCTTTGTTTTGGGTTATTTTAAAAACATTTTCATTTTTGACAGTTTTCTAGTTCATCAAAATGCGCCCCCATATATAACTATTATAAGACAAAACATCATCGCACTCTCGCCAGCCTAAATAACACTTAACAGGAGACAGATTTATTTTCTGGCAGCAGGGCGTCTCTGCGAACTGTTTCTTCGTGAAATGGGATTTCGGCATAAAAACATTCCCGGCCGCCGTCTACTCGTGGGAAAAAAGGGCGTTATTGCGTGGCGTTGTCGTTTTCTGCACGAAATCATGAAAGTGAATTCTGTCCACATTGTTTGGCTGAATGAGTCGTGGGTGGTCGCCGGACACACTTTCAGTGAAGGGTGGACATGTGATACTGTTGCAGCAACAATGGTTCCAAGTGGTAGAGGCAACCACATTATTGTTGGACATGCCGGAACAACGGAGGGTTTCGTGGAAAATAGTCTTCACTGTTTTCGTTCAAGAAACACTACAGCAGTGTTGTCAAGGTTGATGCCACCAGCAGTCGTTCGTGCCACGAGTGCCACAACGAAATCGCCCCTCCACGCAGTTCATCATCCTGCCACAAGAGAGCAGTAGAGTAGTCGTCCGTCGCCCTGAACACTTTTAAGTTTTACACATGGAATACGATTAGGCGGGAATTAGACAAATAAATTTAAGAACGTTTATTTTTTATTTATATTTTTCTTTGCATACGCTCCTTTTTAAATGTGCTTCCACCAAGTTGGTAAAATCAGGATCTAAAGATCGCGACAGACAAATTCGTAAACTATTTTTAAATTTTCTTTACTTAATCGAGCCCTATGCTGGTTTTTGAGCAATTTCATAATTGAGAACGCTTGTTCACAGACATAAATATTTTTCGGGCAGCATTATCAAATAAATTTGGAAACTGCGACTTCTCGTTCACTTGCTAAAGTTCTATTAAACTGCCTTGTGAAGTCATTTTAAAAGTTCTACAAAGTCTACGATTGCATCGAAACTCGATCTGCTCATTTGCAGCGCTGCACTTTCAATAGCATGCAAATTTATTGTCAGTGGTGTATCATAAATAGAAAATCAATTTTCTAAGTTCTTCCATGCAACGGTAACGAGTTCCAACTTTCTTCTCCAAATGCCTTAGAACAGTTATTTGCCCTTCAAATGATTCGCTTTGGAAATCACACACTGAATCCATTTTGGGGAAACTTAACAAAGTACCCCTGTTCAGTTATTCGGCCCAACAGCTTCATCTTAAATGCCTTTATTAGGTCCCACATGACTGTTGTAACAACATTCTTTCTTTGCAGCCTAATATTCAGATTGTTCAAATGACCTATCAAATCTATAAGGAAGGCCAGTCTCATAACCCATTGGGGATTTTCGATATCTTCTGTAGATCTTTCTTTCACGGAAAAATTTCACGATAATGTCTGAGATTAAAAAATCTTTCTAAGACTTTTTCCCGGCTTAGCCAACGGACTTCACAATAGTACGGAACAACCATGCAATCTGCGTCAAGAGAAAGTAAATATTCCCGGAACTGTCTATGATTGAGGGCATTTGATCATATATAGTTTGTAATTGTGATGACTGTATTCATTACATTCGCAAACTTTTGTTACATAGTGCTTCCTTATGGATAAGGCACTGACCAGGATTGAAATGAATTAAAGTATCTGCTGAGTTAATTTCTGATTTTAGGCGTTCTATGAAGCCTTTTGTTTCCCCGACCATTGATGGGGCACCGTCAGTTACAACACATATAATGTTCTGAAGTGATAAGCCTTTTCTTTGCATACTTTCGTGCACACACTGAAAAATATCTTGCCTTCGAATTTTCATGTTACTCTTCTTATATAGATATACAATTGTTCAGGATCGATGACATCTTTACTTGCATCTAATGCGGGTGAGTAATAAAGAAGTTTATCTTTGATCATTTTTGTAAGTTGATAATCTATATCTGCTGCTATGTCATGGACTCTACTTACAATAGTGTTTCTCGATAAACAAAGAGAACTGAAATTAGGAATTTCAGCGGGACAGATATGTTTCACATCAGTTCTAATACATTCTTTAATGCACTCACTGCACATATCTGTGGAACAACCTTCTGCAGGTTTCGAGAACGCCATCACTACTGTAAAACGGCGGGCTTATTACTAGTAGTTTCCTTTCCCGATACCAGGAGCGCAGAGTAGCTCGTGGCACGGTGCCACGGCGCGTGCCATAGCCACCAGTAGCTGACCTTGACACCACTGCACTTCAGACTACCGTGATAAAATGAACCACGAAAACTTCGTCGTTGGTTTCAAGGAACGCTTCTCAACAATCGGAAGAAACCTTCAGTTATTGTACTCGACAATGCGCCGTACCATTCAGTTATTTTGAGCAAGGCACGTACTTCGGCATCGAGGAAACACATATTTGGCTGGTTGACAAGGCGCAATCTGACAGTTTCCGACAATCTACGGAAGTCACAACAAAAATATAACTAATGGTGCTACCACACCACATACTCACAATATGACAATGTTACCGTTATGAACGACTAGACGCCCATTTACGTTTCATTCGGATTTGATGGTATAACGGTGAGCGAATCTGATTGTTGTACTCAAGATTGCGGTTTCAAACCCGATCGGAGCCGTGGATTTTCAAGGGCGAAAAAAACCTTCGTACGCCTTCCTTTGGAGGGGAAGTAAAGCCGGCTGTCCCATGTAGTAGATTTACTGCATGTAAAAGATCCTCAAGCCTAAATGAAGCCTCTGAGCTAAATTCAAATCACCTGTTTCGTCGCCCGAGATAATACCTTCTTTCTCCGCTAGTTGGTGAAAGGAGCTTAGCGAAATTTGCGTAGTCAGACGGAAGAGCGGGCCTGATGGCCCGAGTCTCGCCACGTAAAATAAGGCATTAACTAAATAGCTAATTAATTTCAAAAGTAAATCACGCGGAAAACTACTTTCACAAAAATTGTACATAACCTTTAATTGGTATCGCGGTCTGACATACCGCGCTGGCAAGTTGACACTTGTGCAACAATCACTGATTGTTGTGTCTACACGTCCAGCGGCTCAGTACCTTCCTTCTTTTTTTTTAGTGTAGATCTGTCTCTGAACAAAGAACTTCACTAGTGGTTTCTTTTTAGTGTTATGTAATATTTTTGTGCAGTGCGGTATGAGATACCGCCGATACCAATTGCGTTAAGTACTTTTTGTTGCGTTAAGTACCTACTGATACCAAAACTACGAGATAATACGTGATTATGGAGATGATGATCATGATTCTGAAACCAAACAGAAGTGAGAAAATTAACATGAATGTGAAAATGATTCAAATTCTTCCAACAATGTACGCATTTATTATGAAAAAAGCTTCAAGTGTTTGTGTGCCTATCTTCCGTTGATTATTTGGCGTTTCCGGGCGCGTTAACGGCTATCGTTTGTCCTTTAAGTGTAGTGAATGATTTTCCCGGGATGTGTCGGTGAACTTCCACAGCTGGATAATGAGATCCGGCGCCAACCTACATGTCCGGCTACGAGATTTGGCCCTAACCAGGTGTCTCTTACTAGCGGAGTACTGCCCTAGCTTAGTTCCCGACTGGTCTCCCGTCATGTGCTGTAGTGTGGTGCATGTGTATGTGCAAGTAATAGGACAAGGAAGAGAAGGAAAGACCGCGTGCGGCCCATTGCGCGTTTGTTAGGGTACTGCTCCGGCATTAGCCTGGCGTTCATCGGAGAAACCACAGAAAACTACCCATCAGAGCAGCCGACCGCAAGAAGTTTCCACTAGAAAGCGTCTGAATTCGACTTAGCTTGTGTCGAAAATCCTGCCACCATCAGGACTCAAACTCTAGAACCCCCCGTTCGGAGGCACTGCAATAACATCAATTGAAACCCTCTGCCACCTCAGCCGGTCGTTTCTAGGTAATATCTCCCCCACCCCGTGATATTCCATTACACTCGTTCTCACTCCGCCCATTGACTCCCAATCGCTTTCGACGAGACTTAGCTCGGTTCCCCAATGTGTGTCGTGACCTTGTGAAAAATCCTGCCATGACCGTGATTCAAACTCGAAGTTTTGCATCATCATAAACCTTTATAAAACAAACGTTAATTTTTAAACTAGCAGATAATATCAATGTTGTCAAATAATACGTTGAATTGTATGAATTAAGCGTGAGCGGTATCACACACCGCCGGTACCAATTAAGGGTTTTGAAAAGCGATACCAATTAAAGGATAACCTTTTTTAAAGAGCTCATGTTCTACAACAGACTTTCTCTGAGGCAAAAATCTTCAGTTTTGTTGTTTGGAATATTTTGTAATTTTCTAAAAAAAACGACAATTACCCAAAAATGGGACTAGCACCATATTTTTACCGTCCCGTTTTACACATGTGGAGAAAATTGAAAGAGAAAAATCGCCGTTTTCCGGCGCACGATTCCAATACTTTCTCTTCTCAAGTTTGTAAGTGCGAGAAAGTAAAAACGTTTACTTACGACCGTTCACGACACGATCTGCAGGCACAATGCAGGAAAAGTACATCTCATCGCTCAAATATCAACATTACAGTCTCACAACACTGAGATCGTCAATTGGAGGTGGGGGGATTTCAAGGTAAATTTTAAATGATAAAACAGTTTCAAATTATCTTGTAATTTTCATCACAGATACAAATTATTCTCCAATATTCAGAAAATATTTATAAAGAAACTATAAAAAGATTGAATCTGGAAATTTGAATGTATGGCTATTTTTTCCAAATTATCATTAAACGTAAACAATATAACGAATATCACTGGCTTTTGAATTACTTTTCCTTTTTACGAGTACATAAAAAGATATTTGTATATTAAAAAGGACGTAAATCATCAGATATCAATCTTTTGTATTGTAGAAAATTTTTTTTGTGTGGGCAATGGTGATCCCCGCTCAGTTACTTCGAGCTCCATCATCCAACGTTCATCCTTCATTCTGTCTTCTACACTTTGCTCTTGGATCTGAGAAATGCAGCAGAACCCCCAACATTAGCCCTACTTCTAGTTTCAGATAGCTCATACACCATTTAATGCATGCAAAATTTAATTTAAATGCAATTTTGTAACTGTTGTGCGGAGGTTACCGCATTTTGGGGTTGTTCTTGACAAATTGGGCCTTAAACTTTGGAGATTGAGCTAGATTGATTTATTTCTTGTGCCAAACGGGCCAATGCCAAACGAGCAGCACAAATTCTAATATGAAACTCAAAAACAAACAAACAAACAGCAAGATAGAAAATGATCCCAATCCATCATCAGGTTGTCATACAAATTAAAGAGGAATGATACTTTCTTGTGAAACAACTAGATGTCCACCACCGCAGAAGATCCAGAACCCAAGTAAAATCTTTTCTGCTGCATAACTGTTTCTATACAATTCGAAACTATACCGAGCATCAAAAGGAATGTAACATTAATTTTAACTATGATAGTTAATGTAATTATTTATCATTTGGACTGTATAATTCTAAAGAACCTGTAACAAGTACTGTATCACAGCTCCTGGGTTGATGGCCCCCATCTCGATCAGGTTTTTCGTCCAGTTTCCCTGATCCTTTGAGCAAATGCTGATATGGTC
Organism: Acheta domesticus; assembly: GCA_031308135.1. Classification (NCBI taxonomy): domain Eukaryota; kingdom Metazoa; phylum Arthropoda; class Insecta; order Orthoptera; family Gryllidae; genus Acheta; species Acheta domesticus. The sequence continues at coordinate 9,438,640 of JAHLJT010008446.1, read as the reverse complement.
CCTTGTTTTGCTTCTGGACATAAATGTAACTTCATTATTTGTGCACGTCTTCTGAATTTCCGTGGGAAATATAATTATTTTAATTATTGTTTTCCATATTGTCGTGGCAAAAAGTATTATTCTTTCATGAAGAACATGATGATGGTTAAGGGCACAAATTCATAGGTAGTTTACGTTTGAAAATTTATTTTATTATATAGAAGCGAATATTTTTGTCAACAAAACTTGAGAAAAAAATCTCTTTTTTCTGTATTCAAAATTCGACTAGAATATGGTTTAGGATAGAGATCACAGAATTATGAAAACATGCACAAATTTCACTTCTCCCCATAGCTCGTCACAAACAGTTTTTAACTGTTTTTGACGTAAATAAATATATAAATAAGTAAATAAATTTTATTTATTTCACAGTTTTGCATTGTTATAGGAAACAACTTTCTGTTACCCACAATTGTAATAAATTACATAATTTTAATTTTATTTCTCCATTTGTCCGATCTTCATAATCCTTGTCTGTTAAGTTCTTGTCCTTTAAAATTCCCTTAATTTCTCTCAACCAGCTGTGTTTAGGTCTTTCTCTTTTCTTCCTACCCACCGGAAACCACTCTAACATTATTTTTCGAATTCTATTATCTTTCATTCTTTTCTCATGACCAAACCATTGTAATTGTTTATATTGAATCGTTTCTAAAATTGTATGAACTTTATTCATTTTTCTCTTATTTTTAAATTTCTTATTTTTTCTAATTTTGATATTCTGGATGATCTTCTTAAAAAGTCCATTTCTGTTGCCAGTAATTTTAGTTTTAAATTTTTCCTTAATTTTCAAATTTCCGATGCATATAAAACAGTACTTTCTACAATAGATTTATATATCCTTAATTTAGTTTCTTTTGCTAGTTTATCCCATAATATTTTGTTTAGCATTGATGTTGCTGATCTTCCTTTGTTTATTCTTTGTCTTTTGTCATCTTCTTGATTTCCATCCTTATTTATTTCTACTCCTAAATATTTAAATTCCGAACAATGTTTAATTTTTCCTTTTCCAAATTGTAAAATTAAATCTCTATTGTTTACTCCACGTCCCATATAAAATGTCTTTTCCATATTAATTTTTAGCCCCCACTTCTGATATTCTTCTAATAATTTTCAAAACATATATTCCACATCTTCAGCATCCTGTGCTATTATTACTTGCTCATCTGCAAATAATAGAGTGTATAAACTTTTATTTCCTAAAGGAACACCCATTCCTTCAACTTTCTTTTTCCATGTTTCTAGCGATTTTTGTAAGTATATTTTAAATAGAGTTGGAGACAAGCTGCACCCTTGACGCAGACCTTTGGTAATGAAAATTGATTCTGAGAGATTTTTGCATATTTGGACCTGCGAAATAGCACCATCATATAACGTTTTTATTGCCATCAAAATGTTTTATTTATGCCCATTTCTTTCAATATTTCCCAGAAATTGTGTAATGGAATACTATCATATGCCTTATCTAAATCTACAAATACAAAATGGATTTGTTGACCCACTTCATTAATTTTCTCTATTAGCTGTTTTATTACAAATATATGATCAATGGTCGATCTTCCAACTCTAAAACCTACTTGAAATTCATCTTCTCTACTTTTATAATTTTCTTCTAAAAATAATTTTAGTATTCTTCCGTAAATATGACTAAATACATTTAACACCGTTATTCCCCTATAATTTGCACATTCATCTCGTTTTCCTTTTTTGTGAACAACTGAAATGATACCATTTTTTCATTCTTGAGGGGGATTTTCACCATTTAAGCATTTTCAAATAAATTCCTAATTAATTCCCATAGTTTCTTTGTTCCATACTTTATTAATTCTGCATTGATCCCACCTATACCAGTGGCTTTTCCATTTTTCAAAGATTTAATGGCTATTTCTAAACTTGCCAAATCTAAATTTTAAAAAAATTATTCTCAAATTCTTGAAATACATCTATAGCTTTTAAAAACTGACTTCTTCTTTCAACTAACAATTCTTCAAAGTACTGTTTCCATTTTTGCAAGGAACTTCCCTCTAATCTTATTTTGTTATTCGCATTTTTTCTTAAATTTCTTAATGTTTTCCAAGCTTCTGCACTTTTTGTTCCTCCTATATAACTTTGTAAATAATCACATGTTTTTCCCAGTATTTATTTTTCTCCAAAGTTACGGCTTTTCTTACTTTAGCTTGAGCTCTTTTGTAATCAATTTTATCTTTTATATTCTTTGTGTTTAGCCATATGAGGTACTTCATTGTTTTATCCTCCACATCTTTTTAATTTCTTCACTCCAATAGTATATAAATTTATGTTTTTTCTCTTTTTCACCTAAAGCTTCTTTTGCTGCCATATTAATATTCTGTACTATGTATCTATACTGTTCTTCCACATTCTCAAATTCGGTTTCAATTAGTTTTTCATCTAATCTTTTTTGGTATAAATATAAAATACTTTCCTCTTTTAATAAATTTACGTTATATTCAACATAATTCCTTGTAGTTATCACTTCTTCAGTTTTATTTATTTTTGAATTTTTATGTATAAAAGGAAACAATATCTTTGAATTAACTAAATAATGATCTGTGCCACAACTTGGACCTCTGTAAGTTCTAAAAGCATCTTGAAAAGCATCTTTAATTTTGTATTTTTTCTTATAATAATATAATCTATTATTGACGATAATTTTAAAGAATATTGATGCCACGTGTATTTATGAATAGCTTTGTGTTCGCAAAAGCCATTTAATATAGTCAAACTATTTTGATCACAAATATCTATCGATCTTTCACCATTATTACTTACTATCTCTTCTCCAAAAGGTCCAATTTTTCATTTTTTTTCCCCTACAAATCCTAGTATTAAAGTCTCCTAACATTGTGATATCTCTTGAATTACCTATTTTGTTTATTGTATAGTTTATTTCCTCATAAAATTTATTCTTTGTTATAGAATTTTGATCCTCACTTATTCCAGAAACACCAATTATAGTTATTTTATTTCCAAATACATCCATGTTTACAATTATTAATTTTTCACTTATTGGTTCCTAATTTATGTATTTTTTAAGTTTTTTTATTTATTGGAACTAAAATACCTCGTTTCGCACGTTTATCTTTAGACACTCCACTATAGAGATGAATGTATGATTTCTGTATTTCTACACCATTACCTTTCTTTTTCGTTTCTGTTAAGACCATAATGTCTTGATTTCATTTCCTTAATTCCGTAATTACATCTATTAATTTATTACTTAAACTCTTCATATTCCATGTACCAACCTTTAAAGTTCTCTTCGGAAGTCGACGTCTATTAAATCCCTTTTCTATTAGAATCTTGGGCGCATTAGCTTGAGTCATGTCTTTGGATGAGCAGGTGGCTGGCCTGATGCATCAATCAAAGTAAATAAATAAATAAGTAAATAAATAAAATTAAGCCCCAGCACGCGCACTGCTCAAGAACAACAAATAAAATGATGAGGAAGAACCTACAGCAAATTAAGTATTTCGACGAATGCAATCTTCACAAATACTCCAATAAGATAATACAGCACAAGAGATCTTTTCATTCCTAAAACATAACTAGTGGTGTACAGGATGGCACAGACATTCTCGTACCAGTTACTTTCCTTTCCTAATTAGAAGGGGCTATACGTTATGCTACACCCTCGTCCCAGCCTGAAATAATTTTTTCCACATTTGTTTTCAATTTTCGATCCCTAAATAGTAGAACGTTATGATTTTAAGAGTATTATGCAAAAGTAAAACCTTCCTTATATGCAATTCTTCATTGAAAACTTTGGAGCCTTTTTAAAACATTGTCGTTCGGTCGTTTCTTGAAAATTCGAAATGAGTAGATTTTCACAGAAAATTGTGACTTTTCGAATAAGTTTTTATAAACAATTAATTAGGGAGGTGTGTATTCTGTGCACGTGTTTATTTAATTCTGGAATTCCTATTCTAACCCACATAAAGCTAAGTTCTGAATAAAGATGGTAACGAGCGTTTTTGTCAAGAATTGATAAAATATTGCCTCTCCTGTAATAAAGCTACTGACATTAATCAAGAGACAAGAGTAAGAAAATTAAAATTTCAATTGTGAAAATAGTTGTGAAAACATGCAAGTATTTTCAAATCAGGGCATTGCGAATTTTCTTCCTGTTTGTATTACAAATTCCTTTAGCTTAGTATATTGCCTACTTATTAAGCAAATGTCAGTCAAATTAAATTACCACCTTCAAACCTCCAGCTGCCAATAGTACCTTGCATGTGCTAATTTAGTAAATAAGAACAAATTTCCTCCTGGAGGCACCGCCTTAAAGTAGCACTGACCCTGCGAGCGAGGAGGTTTGCTTGCTCCCATGAAGTCGAGGGCTGTGACAGGGGTAGAAGTGTTGACTGGTTGAAGAATCGATTAACATCACTACTGGCAAGGTCACCCAAGCTGTACAGTCCTCAGCGGAGATGTCAGACCAAGGGATGTCTCACGACCTTTGGGTTTCTTGCCATGCCCTGACACTCCCACATTGCACCCTACACCTGTATCCAATACCGCTCCCCGCACCCCACCAGCGACTATTGTTGCCAGGTGGTATCCGTTTCTAGTGTGACATTGCTAAACTATACTTTTTGTCACACTTCTTTGTCACTACTCTACTAGACCTCTCTTGGTCCCTTGTATTTTTGACCCCGAAGCTATTACGTCTCGAGGGCTATTCATCTTCTTTTCTTCGCCGTTATAGTGCGTTCCTTGTTTTCTTACTTCTCTACTCTACTCTTCAATCTTCTACAATGTTTTCTTCATTTCTCCTAAATTCAGGTAGATGAGACTCGATAGTTTTGGAGGAACGCTCGTCTGAGAGAAGGAAAACTCTGAAGAAAAACTCTGGACCTCAGAGCAGGGCTTCATGCGATGGGCCAGCTCTCCATTGTCTTCCTGTTTGTACACTCTTCAATGATTTTTCTGCAACAACACATTCATCAAATTGAAATCCCTATCAGGGATTTGAACCTGGCATCTACCGAAGTGAAGCGCTCAGCCCCAATACACTTTAACCAACTTCGACATTGGAGTGAGATGCGGACTCAGTACTTATGTATGAGTCAAAACGTAAATGTGTCAGGTCTATCATTAGGAAGCCGGTAATTGTCAACATGCGAAAAACATGTCTTTCGGGCGACAAAGAAAGGCAGCGGTGAACGGCTTACTCCAAATCGTTTATCCGACGAACGACATTAGGAAAATAACTACTGCGAAAAAGTCTGTGCCAATCTATAGCACAACTAGTTTATTTATTTACCGTCCCTTATTACACAGGTGGAGAAAATTTCAAGAAAAAATTTGGAGCTGTTTTTGAGAAATTGTTTTTGTAAATTTGAAGGAAAGATTACGCAAAAACGACTCGTTTTTTCAGAAAATTCTACATAACCTTTTTAAAGAGCTAATTTTGTATAAGAGACTTTTGGTCGTATGAATAAAAAAGAGTTTGTACTTTATACTCGTCTTTTTCGGAGTATGTACTTTCAAAGCATAATAATAAAATAACCGAGTTCTTACTCCCTACATGAGTATGTTTTCAATATCCAGACGATTTGAAGTATTTCCTCGTTTTTCTAGAGTCGCCCGAATACATACTTGTGAAGTGTATGAATAAAAGCGTAGTAGATACTCATTTTAAGAGTACATTCTCATCAAATTTTTGAGGCAGCTGTTGACGTTGCTCACAATTGTCTGAAGATTGCCGAAGTGAGGTTTTCGTAGTTCTGTAAAAAGTTGCAACACTCCGCAAGAACTATGTTCATGCGTATAAGACAGGAGAAAGAGTACAAACCACGAAGAGTAGTTGTTGAGAGGAATTTTAAAAGTTGATACAGATTCTCCGCAGAAAATGTTGGACGTATCTCTCAGCATATTTTTGGAGAGGAAAAGACAGAAATAAGAGGGGGTGCTCTGACAAATGAAATAAAACTCAGAACAGTTTATTTATTTATTTATTTATTTATTTAGTCAAAAAACAGTAAAAACTGTATATGACGTGTGGGGAAAGAAATTTATCTGCGCACATTTTCTTGAGGGCCAGAATTTTATTAAAAAAAAAAAAAAAAAAACGAAAACGAAAAAATTAATTTAGAAAATAATTATTTTAGAAAAATAAAGATATTTGAAAAATGTTTTTTCCCGAGTTATAGAAAATCAATTTCAACTGTAAATGAACTACAAGCAAAAGGAGTGCTCAACAAAACGTGCGCACAGTGAAGCTACATTTACGTCCAGAAGCAAAACAAGGGGCCATCTCTGCGAGTTCTGCGAGTTATCGGTGATCCAGGCTTCCAGTGCGGCGTTGGTGAACATCTTGGAATTCATCAGTTTCAAAATGTGTAAGTGAGGTTATGGAACGCGTAATGTTGGTGGCACCTCGGTGGCTTAAGTTCCCCCAGAGTGAAGATGACATGAATGTAGAGAAATCAAAATGGCAAAGCAATTACAATTTTCCTGCTTCTATTGGTGCAATTGCTTGTACGCATGTGGCAATACGGAAACCAGCTCGACATGTTAACGAGTATATTAACAGAAAAGGCTATGCAAGCCTGAATGTGCAGGGCACGTGCAATGCCGATGAAATGTTCACCAGCGTGGATGTCTCTTGGCCAGGATCAGTGCATGATTCAAGGATATGGAAAAATTCCAATATATATGATATCATGAGCGGTAACTATGCCAATGCACTGCTTTTAGGTGATGCAGGTTACGGCATTGCACCTTTTCTAATGACACCTTACAAAAATCCACAGTCGCGAGCAGAAAAGGCATACAACAAACTCCTCAAAAAGGAAAGAGTTGGAATTGAAAGGTGTTTTGGTCAGCTGAAACAACGGTTTACCATATTGCAGTATAAAGTGCCCTTGTGTTTAAATAAAGTGCCAATACTGATAATCTGTTGTTGTGTATTACATAACATATTTAAATGATGTTAACGATTTTGAAGAGTTTCTGGATGACATACCAGAAATTGCTGCAACTGATGAAGAAACAGAGAACCTGAGGAGGCTAGGCAATAGGAGAAGAAATCAAATTGCAGAAACAATGGTTCACAATGAAATTGAATAATTTATTTACTTAATTCTTTGGTAAGTTTTTGTTGTTTTAAATTCAAAACTTGTAATTGTTTTATTAAAACCTGCATCTGCAATTCAGCAGTTGTGAGGTGTTGCATTTCCTGAGTTTCATAATTTTCAAACATTTTTCTTTTTTTCACAGGACTTTGCATTACATTTGAAGTCACTGCTGCAACCAAACCTGCAGTTCAATGCACACACCTCCGAATCCTCTACAATTTGAACTCGGGAATTCACTGTTACTGCCGCTGCATCACCTCCAAACACTGGTCCTACACTTTTTGTGTGTTAATTTTTACCGTATCACATTCGCTGACTACATATTTTATACTGAATATTATACAATGCTTTCCCTCCAATTGTTTATTGTTACATTTGAATCCCATTCCATTCCATTATAAATATGACTTAAATGTATTTAATTAAAATATCTATTGATTATAAAGACATTTCAATTAAAATGTTTTTTGATTGGAACAATGTTTTCTTACTAATAATGATTTTAAATTTGATGGGGTCATTCGTAGACAACCATCAGGGTCACCTTTTGGAGGATCTTTGAGTTCAGTATTTTCTGAAATTGTTATGTAGGTTTGCCAGAAATTGTTTCAGAAAATAACAAACTGAGGGGCGAAGGGTATCTTTGAATAATAATGATTAATTCGCCTAATTATTTACATCACAGCTGAAATGTGAAGTTGAGCTTTAGTTTTGCATAAAATGTAATAAATCCTTTATACATTAGTTTAACCCGGCTGCGGTCCTCAAATTTACTCCTTCTCAAGATCCTTGGGTCCAAATGGACGCATATAATTTCTCTTGCAGATTATTTACTTTTCCAATGAACTTATCTAGTATTCTTAATAGGAAGTTCAAGTTAGACACAGAAATATTAATTATATACATTTATTTTATTTATAAGGTACAATAATGTAAAACAATGGTCTCTGAACATGCGTGATAGCAAAATAATGAAATGGACATATAGAAAAATTACATTACACTCATGTAGTACAAAAGTGATTGACATGATTTGTACCTGTAAAAGTATTTGTTTAGAGCAACGAAAAGTAATTTTATTATCAGTTTTGCAACACACTCCATTTTTCCCACTTTCGAATAGAATCTAAAAAAAACTTAATTTTGAAGACTGTGAATTTTGCATCGGATTTCTAGTTTTCGACTTCTATTGATGACGATGTTTGTGGCAGGTGTGTTCTGCGTTCAATAACGGCTTTACAAAAATTCCCCAAGTTTTCTCTAAAAAGTGTTATTTTTTATAACATTTTTATTAGCAATCCGAATTTGCTTTTGTGAAAAAAACGTTTGAATTGATGTAAAATGTTATTTGTCAGAGAGAACTACAATAGACCACAAAATGTTTTTTTTTCTGTGAATAACAACTAATTGTATCCATAGCTTCCTTTGTAGAATTATAGGTTGTCATTTCTGGTTTCTTTTCTCCAGATTCGCAGCCTCTTGCATCATTGTAAAGGGTGCTTTGAAGGACAACACACTTGTTCATTCGTGGCACATACGATACTAATGTCGGCTAACTCGCAAAATCGAAAGTAGAATATTAGTTTGTTGTGCCCTTTGTCTGGAGAAGTTTTGGCGGTATAGAAGATTTGTTTTTGCGCATAGTTCTACCGAGAGTGATGTCCCATATAAGAATCTCCTGACCCAACTGGTATGATGTAAAGAAATTGTCAGGAGTTATGTTGTTATCCTTTAGAAGTGAGGATAATTGTAGCACAACTTTTATTCCCAAATTTTGTTCTCTATGTTGCCCTTCTTGTTTGCCAGAGGTTGTGCATTCCACATGTAACGTGTTTCATTCAAAATTTCCCCCCATATTTGCCAAGTCTTTGGCATGTGCTGTCGAAATGGACAATTGACTCGGAAAACGCCTAATTATTCATTGATTGTTACACACAATTGAAGATTGCACAATATCGGAAGAGTTGCCAATTCAGAGAGAAATCAAAAAGATATCGTGTGAAACATTACCGTTCATTATTTATAATAATAATAATAGTATGTTATTATAATAATTATGGAATATTGATATTAAGCAAATAAAAAAATCTTAATAAAATTATTGAAAAAACTAATAAAATATAAATTAGTGCATTAATAATTATTAGAAATAATTAATAAAAAATCATAAAATATAATTTCCTTAAAATGACAAAAAACTGACTAAATGCTCAAAGTGACCACCATTTACTAAGAGAAGGCGTTTATTATTTTCGGTGTAGTGACTGCAGTACGTTGAAGAGTAACAAAGACAGAATAAGTGCTTTCTCTCTCTCTTTCAACTAAAATTAGACACATTCTCACCCCGAAATCTGAGGGCGCGCGACCGGGGGTTGCTAAAAGTGAAAGGGATGCTGAAGGTATTTCACGGTTTGCCAAATTGCCAAAACAAGAGGTGATGCTTCCAGACCTGAGTTGGAAGATACGATAAAGACCCGGTATTTCCCAGAAGTAGGACTAAGATCACATTTTTTAACGTCGCTCATTACATAAGTGAAGAAAATTTAAAGAAAAAATTGGAGCGGTTTTGAGAAACCTTTTTTTTCTACATTTGAAACGCAATTTACGCAAAAACAACTCATTCTTCAAAAAAATTGTACATGACCTTATTTGTGTGCTAATTTTGTAGAACCGACTTTGAAGCAAAAATCTTCTATTTTGCAGTTTTTAAATAGATTTTGCAATTCTCTAAAAATTGGGAATATCGACGAAAATGATACCTACATCATTCCCTTAAACGTTCTTCGCACTATTCAACAAAATTTAATCGAAAAATTGGGAGCCAGTTTCTTTTAGCATGGAAAATCTCCGACGGGCTTCATGTAAAGTAGCCCCCAAAATTAAAATATCGGTTTCAAATTCCAGGAGCCTTGAGATCAGTAAAAACGATTACGGAATATCTATTTTGAAGAAAATCGGCTGAACAGTTTAGACGCTAGCGTTGACCACAGACGGACAGACAGACGGAGAGACGAATGTTTTTCCATCAATCGATTTTGCAGTATCCCAAAGCAACAAAACTTGAATTACAGGGTCCTGGTAACGAAAACGTGGATAAATCCAATTGCTAAATTTAGAAAAAAATATCCTCTAACACGTGGTGTTGCCAGAATCCATGTGTTGTGGATCCTTCGTACCGAAAAATCGAATGCGGCAAAACTTCTGTCTCTTCGTCCGTCTGTAAACAACGCTATTGGGTCAACCGTTCAGTCGATTTTCTCCAGAACTGATATTCCATAATAAATTTCTCTGATGTCGCGGCTTCTTGAATTTGAAACTGATATTTTAATTTTGGGTAGTACTTAACATGAAGCCCTTGGGATATTTTCCAAATTTTCAAAAAAATTGTTTCATCGTTTCTGATTAATTTTTTGTTGGATAGTGTGAAGGACGTTTAAGAGAATAGTGCATGTCTCATACTCGTTGAAAACTGAGTTTTCGAAAATTGCGAAAGTTAAAAGTGTTTTCTGAGTCTTCCTACGACTAAAACATTAAAGATAGAGATTTGAAATCTGGAATTTTTCGAAAATTGCCGAAGTGCAATATTTTTGCATCTCCCTACAATTAGAATGTTGAAGATCGAGATTTTTTTTCTTGATGAAATGTTCCTGAAAGACGTCTTGAAATAATGTCATGTACATTTTTTCGAAAATGTGCTAGGTTCTCTTGTAAGTGTGCGCGAAATGTAGGCAATATTTAGGCATTTTTAATAAAGGCAACTATTCTTATTTAGTTTCAAAGGAGTATACAAAGTGATACATTGGAGTCGTACGTATTATAAAAAAGCTGATGCGTTATACCATGGAAGCGAGGGAAGCATTGCTTCCTCTTTTATTTCCAAGGATATCTTACATTAAATACCACTTGATTAGTAATTTAGAATCATTTAGTTGTACTCCAAGTAAAAACAGTATACATTGAACGCGACAATCTTATCTTTCCAAAATGTGCACGTAATTATTATTGTCACCAACAGATAGGGTAGGGTTCGCCTGTAAAGCTCCTCGGAAGTACTGGGCTGCCTGCTTCCAGCGCCTCATAGGGAAATGCTATGATCAACAGATAGGGAGGCGCCTGTGGTGGGCACCCGTGGGCTCATTCGGTCGAGGTCGCCTTTGGAAGCAATCTGCCAGTTGCATACAGCGTGACTCATTGCGCACGTGTGGTGGGCCCCGCATGTGATCATCGGTTCAGTAGTATAATTTATTTTTTCTTCGAGTTCTTATTTTCTTGTGCTGCAAGATGAGATTTTTAATTACTGAAAAGAGATATCGGTGTCAATTTTCATATTATTATTTTTAATGAAATCTTTCCTAAACAAAAACTATTCAAAATTTTTCAAAGTATTCAAAAATTTTCAATTTCATTGGTTACTGTGTAGAACAAAAAACAAGTTTATTTATTTACGTCAAAACAGTTAAAAACTGTGACGAGCTATGAGGAGAAGTGAATTTTGTGCACGTTTTCATAATTCTGTGATCTCTATCTTAAACCATATTCTGGTCGAATTTTGAATACAGAAAAGAGCGTTTTTTTTTCAAGTTTTGTTGACAAAATATTTGCTCCTATATAATAAAATATATTTTCAAAAGTAAATTAGCTATAAACTCCTGCCCTGAACCCTCATGTTCATGAAAGAATAATACTTTTTGCCGCGATAATTTGGAAAACGATAATTTGAATAACTATATTTTCCTCTGAAATTAAGTAGACGTGCACTTTAGAATGTAATAGGAAGAATTTCCTGTTGTTGTTTTTTGTGGAAAATATGTATAATGCACTTTTACGTTAAGATTACAGTAATTTGAGCGTTTATTATATTAAAATAATAACAAAATACGGAAGTTACCACGTAATTCTGAGTATTACATAACTCTCAATGTCCATGTAGAACTACGAGTATTATTTCGTATTACTTTAACTCTGTTGGATAACATCAATTGTAGGGATAACATATAAACAACATAGTCATAAAATTTCACTATCTACTCAAATTAAAGTATGTTGACAATACATTAAAAGTGCGGATCTCTGCAAAGTTTCAAATGCTGCGGAAAAGTAGGATAAACCTGAGGGGAGAAGCCTGTCTTTAATCGTACGCCAGCCAAAGGGGGTGCGATCGAAATCATCACTTTTAAATTGCACTGAACATAAGAGAGAACAGTACGTTGGGGGTGCAGTTCTCCCTTCTCACAGCCGCAATCCATTTCCCGCGTATTCATGGATCTTTTGGAAAGCTTAAAAAAGCATTACTTTATTAAAAATTGCACATTTTGAAATAATTATCAAAACAAATCCTAAACAATACTTACCTGTTTGAAGGTTATATCCGTGTTTTGGCCCTGTTTTTTCGCACAATCAAATGCAACACAAGTGAGCATGGACAATTACATTTTCAACACACAAGCTCTTATTAATGGACAATCATTCTACCACATGACAAGCTCTTCTAAATGCATACGAAATAAAACCCAGCACTTCGTCGCACATTTAAACAGCACGTGGCGAAGCTGAATTGTGTTGTACCATTATGGCCTCCGCGCGAACTCAGTGGCTTCATTGCAAAACTCCCATTCTTCGTTACTACGGTTTTGTGAAGTTTATTTTATATTTACACAAAATAAAAACTGAAACTGCGTATTTAATCAAGAAACAAGATCCGAAGCAACATGGAATACACACACGTGGAACAGTTAGAAACACCCCACCGCCACCGCCGCCATATTGTCTACTATCGAGAATTGCGAGATCGATAGGTTAAAAAAGTTGACTCCGGTGTCGACTCCGCGCGAACAGCCATTTTGCGGTGCAGTGAGCTTTTGTTGCTGTTGACGTGTTTATTTAGGCGGACGATGTGGCGTGTCCTGATGGTGATTGTGGTGCTGGCGATGTGGTGGACGGTGATGCTGATCCCTCCTGACATTCAGCGGCAGGAGCTACCGCCTCCTTCGCTGTCAGGACCTCGTCCACCTCGCCTTCAGGTGCCAACGCCAACGCTAATGCTAAAGCCGCCGGTGCCGATACGGGTGCTGGCGTACACGCACATTCTCATCATGATCAACCTGGTGCAGCTGGTGCGGATCGTGGTGCTGCTGCCGCTGTATCTCCTAATCGCCCTGTTGGTTCTAAGACTGATGCTACTCTTTCACGAGTAAATGCTGAGCACACAACCCCTGCTGCTCTTCCTGCAGCCTCAAGAATAACTCATTCGTTCAACTCGAGTGATTCACATAGAATGAAACAGAATATGTGTTTATAAGAGCTTAAGTCCACACGTTCCTTCCAAAGACTACACAGTCCGTTTACTTCAGATTGTTTGTGAAAAAAGTATTTTATTATTTGAAGTAATTAAATATTTTTAGTAAATTATGTAAACAAGTTTAAGTATTTTAAGTAAATGTGTTAAAACAATTCTATGGCTTTTTTATTGTACTGAGTAAGAATTATCATAATAATTTAGTTGTCAAGATTTTCAAATATTAAAATGATCAAAATAGTTTTGGGGGGCTTTAAAGCAATGGTTTCTTATGAAACCAATTGATCACTCAGGTTACTAATTTGACAATTTAAATATTCACCCAGTTTTGTTTATTTGAAGGCCATCACACGCAAACACCACCATCATGGAATGAAAGGGGAATAATGGAATTTATCATTAAGTCAGACCGAAGCACTTACAATTGTATAACAAATATCGAAAACACTCAGAGCTGATTATTCTAATATTTTTGAGTGTGCAAAGCAGGAAAGGATTTTTGCCTTCGTTCAGTCAGTTGATCACAAAATGGTATATCTTGTAAAGACATTTTCAACGGTTTGAAAGTGACAAGACCCTATCAAGCAGTGCTTGCGATCATGCGACATCTAGCGGCACGAGCAAGAAAGACGCGAAATGCCAAGTGATATTCCATCTTGCCCATAGTAACTTGAGGGGCAAAGTTACAAAAATCGCACTACAGAGTTGCTTGACTACATCCGATGGGTTCAGAAACGCATTACTTTGATTAACATTCCGTAAACAAACGGCTTATATTGAACGAAACATTAAAATTTATATTATATAATATAAATATTTTCGATTTTTCAGTAAACCCCAAAAGTTTGTTGAAATATGTTATCTGAATTAAAACTTTGAACTTGTAGTACTACTCTTTTACTTGAGTATCATTTTCACAATTAAGAATTAGTTTCAGAAAGAGGAATATACCAACTTTAATCCGAAATTACTTGATAAAGTTACCAAAAAAATTTTAAGATTGAAACTGCATTTCACAACAACACACATCTATATAATAGATGCAATAATGTAATTAAATTACACTTTTAGTGCTTTACTTTTTTCATCAGTCCTGACTATAAAAACAACACATATAACTCGGGGAAATAAAATACAAAATAAATTTGTTATATTTATTTTATTTTCTAGCATCAATTATTGTGTGAAAGTTCCAACTTTCCTTTTTAGCGCAGAATATATATGGTTATTTTTCATTTTTACATAATTGTTTAATAAAAACTATTATTAAAATCATCAAATTAATTAGGAAAATACAGATAGTAATTTGCTACAAATACTTTCAATTCTATTGCTGCAAAGGTAAACTTCAGTCATAAATATTTTGATTTCCATAGAATTTTTTGATATGAATTTTTTAGTAAGAGCCATCAAAATTTCCTTTTGTTGTCCACAAACAAAAAACCTGTTTTACATATTTATCTGAAATATGAAAGGAGAGAATATTGAATACATATTTTCCTATTTCTACACAAGTACTAATTGTGAAAGATAATCTCCCACGATTTAACTCTCTTATGAAGACATCTTTATCAGTGGAGTTTACCAACGATACACTTTAGTCCAAATATGTGCTCAAAATGGCCCTATTCAGGAAAAAAATCCGGAAGATTTTTCTCAACGATTCTATAAGTTTTTGAGGATGCTGAATTTAAATTTGATGTTTGCCACTCAAAAAAGGTAGGCTTCTAAGGGAAAATTGCAAAAAACCGTAAAGATGTCGCCTTTTTTAACTTTTCAACTTATATCTTCTGATGAACCGACGCTCAAACACAAAGAAGGGTGGGAAAGGCACCGTCACACCGAAGTGTGTCGGTATTCAGATGACAGGTGTGCCTGTTAAATGTGTAAGTGAATGAGCGCCAAACGAACACTTACCTGGCATCCGGCACCAGCTTATGAGCACCTCAGGGGTGACCACTCTGTTTTAGTGAGGGCTTGCACAGGGTTTGGCAGAAACAAGCTTTTTCGAATTTCATTCAATGGGTTGTTTGCTTGAAGGGCGAAAACAATTTTATTATTAATTTGGCTTACATATGTTTTTTTTCTTCTGGATTTTTAAACTAATTCTTTAAAATTGACTTCAGCTCGACACTTGCTCAAATTTCTAATTGTTCCTTTAAACTGTCTTTAACATGGCAATTATTGCTGATGTATGCAAGTGGTAGATTCATACCACGAGTCGACGAATTGCCCACCTGTTCCGACGGGCGCAGTCACAGGTAGGTTGACGAACAGGTGCCGCCGTCTCAGGCGTAGCAGGCGGGGTCACAGCTCACGTACCCAGGAATTCGCCTCGCGCCGACAGGAAGTTGTAGAGATGAACCACGTACGTTGAAAAGCGGGTTGAAAGCCGTCAAACGCAACTTTCCCCGTATTAATGCAGCCACGATAGCTCGGCTGACTCATAGAATGCTGGTCCGCCGAATGAATAAATTCAACAGAATTGTGTTCGGACGGCCAGTGCTGAGTCGGTCGATCAACTTCAGCTGTCGTCGTCGACCACTCCTCGATGTGAATTTATTTATAAGTTAAGATTTTAAAATGCTTTCTCGAAACGTTTTCACTCTCTCAAGTTTTGATTCTATCTGCCGAAGTTTCTCCTCTCGCCAGCCTCTGTCACGTATCCCTACTCTTCCTTACATGGTTACCTTGCCCTATCACGTGATTGCAATTTCTAATGTTATTGGCCGAAATTTTGTGTTCTGGAAGATTCTACTCAAGTCGGAAGCTAATAGGGCACTTCTTAGTGTGATGTCATTTTCTGGGCATCCCATTGGCTCTCTTTGTTGTTTGAGATTTCGCCAGCGCCGCAGAGACAGGCAAGGCAAGCCTACCCGGCCGCCTTTGTGTCGCAATGTGTGTTTTGGGGATTTTCCTACACAACGCAGGGCGGGCTTCTTAATCAACTAGTTCCGGTTCCTATGTTGACAATGCTGGACCGTCCAGCCGGGGCGGCATGCCCGGGGCGATCCCTGGAGGCAGTCCGTCACTGTCTGCTTTTGTTATTTGAAGACGGGGTTGGGAAGGGGGGCGCAGTTTCTGGCGCGCGCGTCTTTCGCGCGGGACTGTGACGAATTGAAAAGGTTCCTAATTTGGCGTGAAGCGAGGAGAGTCGGGTGTTGGGTTTGCTGCGCGAGCTTATAGCTCGTCGCAATCTAAAAAATATGTGTTCTATCAAAACAATTGGTATCTACAAAATGTAAGTATATAAAATTTACTACAAAATGCATGTATTAATGATAAATTTCTGAAAAACGGTTTAGGCGCTAAAGCGCACTGAAACACTGGTACTTTTTGGGCCTCTGGCCAAAGCGGAGAATAGCCCTTTCCAGGCAACATATCTCGCGGCCGCACTCTAGTTCCATTTATCATACTTGAAAACAACTATAGTAAACAAGCAATTGGCATTGTTAAATGATTAACACTGATACAGAATCAGTGGGGACATATCAGGGCGCGGAGTATATGTAAATCCTTAAAACAAACATCATAAGGTACACTGTGCGTTAACTGTTTCTGGATGTGGAAGAAAATTACCTTCAATCACTTTTATCAGTTCTTCAATGGTAAATTAGTATTCCTCGTTACTGTTTCCAAGAAAACAAAAATAGTTTTACAAATTTATAACTAATTTACCTTTGAAAATATATTTCATTATACAGGAGCGAATATTTTTGTCAACAAAACTTGAAAAAAACGCTCTTTTTTCTATATTCAAAATTCGATTAGAATATGGTTATGACAGAGATGACAGAATTATGAAGACGTGCACAAATTTCACTTCTGCCCATAGCTCGTCACATACAGTTTAAAACTGTTTTTGACGTAAATAAATAAATAAACTAACTGTTTTTCAGCGCGCTCTAGCGCCTAAACGGTATTTCAGAAGTTTAAATTTTAGATATGCATTTTGTAGGAAATTTTTTTCTACTTTAATATTGTAAATAACAATTGTTTCGATAGAACGCATAGTTTTGAAGATATACGCGAAAAACTTAAAACAGGGCAAGTTTTTTTTCAATTTTCTCTGTGAAGACGATCTTTTTTGCGGTAGCAAACATTAAATTCGAATTCAACACCTTCAAAAACATACAGAACTGTTAAGAACAAAACTATCGGATTTTTTCCTGGGTCAGACACCATTTGATTGGACTAAATGAAAATACTGTCTTTGAATGTTCTTTCTCGGTATATAATTTTGGCTGTATCATAAGTTACACTTGACAGCAAAGTTAAATTAGTTATTTCTAAATCGTTGCCCTAATACTAAATCATTAGCTAATACTAAATCATTGCGCTAAATTGGATGGTGCCTACCCAAATTTTACAACTTTTTACTTTCCCGTGTAGGCATATACACGGAGTAATACACTTAGTAGAGAGGAAATTATGTAATGCGGAAAATCGATTTCCAGATTTCAACGGAAATAGACGTTTGGGATCCCCTGATACCGTGTTTTTTTCCTCAAAACCTCCTTCCGTCAGTCAGTCTGTGAACACCACTAGCGCCTAACGATAAGTACGATTTCTTCCAAACTGGATATTCCCCGGTGGATCTGGCTCCACTCGAGGCGCCGCGATTTTCAAAATATTTCTGTAAAATTCTGGGGTACTTTACATGAAGCCCCCAGACATTTTCGAAATTTTCTGAAAAACAGTTACAATTTTTTCTTTAAATTTCGTCTACGAGTACAGTAATTCTCAAGGTAGTATCGATCCGATTTTCACGGTTAACGCTAAATTTTCGAAAGTTGCAAAAGTTTGATTTTTTCGGCGTCTTCCTACAATTACAAAATGGAAGGTAGAGAGGCATTTCCTTCCAATAAATTTGTTCTCTACAGTGAGTTTTTTATTAAATTTATATACATTTTAAAAATTCTAGTAGTTGTCACTCAATATTGCGTGCAATTTCTGCATTTTTAAACAAATACAAAAACAAGATTTTCTCAAAACCGGCTCCAAATTAAATTCATTAAACTTTTGTTAGGGATATTGCTCAATGTACTCTGTGAGCCGACATGAACATCAGTTTGCTCTATTCTTTTGTATTTTCAAATATTACAAAAATGTATTTGTTTTACTTGCCTCTCACGTCGTTAATATTTATGTTAGCGGCGATTAGCACATTATTATATTTACGAGTACATGTGCTATAAATAATGTCACATCAAGCTATATTTAAATAAAATTTCCGCATTTTCAGAAACGCTCCTACGGTATTTTCTTATAAATGGCGCCAAATTTTTTCTTCAAACTTTTCGAACGGATAGTGATAATTGCACCTAATATGAAGTAAAGTTTATTTTGCGGTATTTTTTTCAAAAAGTACACAAATATAATTTTTCTGAAAGATCTCTCACGCCGTTAATATGCACATTTCCAATTTGTATTTGTTATTTATTCTTTATTTATTTACGTCAAAAACAGTTAAAAACTGTGTTGCTGTACCTTGTGATCAATACGTCGTTACAAAGGAGGCAGAGGAACGTCTTAAATACAAGAGTTTGGAAATCGAGATCAGCCGAATGTGGGGCGTAAAAGCACAGGTCGTCCCGATAGTTATCGGAGCTCTGGGATTTGTTCCGCAAAATTTGTGTAAGAACTTGGCTAAACTTCCGGGTCATTCAAAGGACTGGGAAGTGCAAGAAATTTCTTTATTTGGCACAGCTCGCATTTTGTGCAAAGTATTGTAGAGGCACTGACAGTCAGCGGATCTGCTCCTGAGGTAGCTGGTTGCAACCTGGAGTAGATTTTATATTCAGCCGACTCATGACATCTTTAGTCGTGATGTAATGGAGAAATAATAATAATAATAATAATAATAATAATAATAATAATAATAATAATAATAATAAAACTTGTCTAAACTCCCTGGTAATTCAAAAGACTGGGAAGTGCAAGAAATTGCTTTATTTGGAACAGCCCACATTTTGCGCAAAGTATTGTAGAGGCACTGACAGTCAGCGCATCTGCTCCTGAGGTAGCTGGTTGCAACCTGGAGTAGATTTTATATTCAGCCGACTCATAACATCTTTAGTCGTGATGTAATGGAATAATAATAATAATAATAATAATAATAATAATAATAATAATAATAATAATAATCCTTTATTGCACAATTTCTGTACAAAATCACAAACACAAATACGAGGGTTGGGGCAGTTGTCATGGCAACTATTTTTTTCTAAAAGAAATATTATCGAATCACAATTTATTGTCACGTGAAAGAAGTGCTGCAGTAAGGCGTGTTCACATTCACAAATTGCTGTGTGGATGTCTTTTTTTAGCCCAGAGAGCAACGTGAAATCAGTTGTCCGACTACCGCCGTGCGAGATGAATATAACGAGCAGCGCTCGTACAAGATAGCAGTTCTCCATGGGAGAAATGCCAGAGCACGTTACATGGAATTGGTGGAAAGTCGTGGGAATAATGCTCATGGGTGAAGGCCATAGGAATACCGGAAAGTCGCCACATGGGCAGGGGAGATTCTGCGAGGACGCGTAGCAATCAGTGATCAACAACATACGTGGACAACTGCGAGTTGCAGATCGATGTGGTACGTGCGGTATTCGAGCATCGGCCTAATCAAGTCTTTAAAATGCCTCTGCAATGTTGTTTCTACTGTTGTGATCTTGTATGTGCTAAAATGGTTTGGATATGAAAACAGTGCAATAATTTCAAATATCTCAATAAATATGCGAAACACAAATTTGGTGTGTCGTTAAATGCCCATTCACTTAGTTCATACCTTGTCCTTTAATGTGTATATTTCACATTTCCACCCGTGCTCATAGTACCACAAAAATAATAATTGCCGTAACTTATGCCCCCACCCTCGTATATTTAAACTAGTGGTGCTTCCAATGCACATACTTTCTCGCACTGCTTCTATATGGTCCTAAATGCTATTCCACTACTTCATAAACAAGCAAAAGTGCTTTTAGCCAGCAAACCTTTTCCGTTCCGAGACCCGAAATTCGAACCTCAAAGTTAACGAACTGCCACTTATACCACTATGCTACACAAGCCACCGGGACCTAGGGTCGAACAGAGCCATAAAAGAATGGAAGCTATAAAATGGTAAATGCATTTTAAACAATTGATACGATGGTACAAATGCAAGAAGAGACGTGAAAAATTGTTAAAAGTGAAAAAATCGAAAAAATGTATACAGACACTTCCAATTCATTTATCGTAATTATCAACATTTATGATTCAAATGGCTTCACATGGTTTTCTATAAAGTTTTCTAGAATTGTCCATAATTTCCACTGGCAACCAGAGAATTTTGACAAATAATATTCCACGACCAGGACTCAAACCGGAGAAGCATCCTTCGGAAGAGCTGTGCCAATGCTCGCTGAACACGACTGCGACCAAAATGGCTATGCATAACATTCACACCTGTATAATAGTAATAAGTGTATGGTAGTTTCATTTCTCGCATTAGGAAGCCGAAAAATGCAGAGAATGTAAAAAAACGTTCTTTGGGCTCTTAACCCAGATAACCCTGTCATCCTTCTGGAAGGATATAGTGCAGAACTAAATATATACGCAAATTATATAGTACGAGAAGGAAATAATAGATGGCAGGATCTCTCAGTGGGAATATAGAATGTCTTTAGATAGTTATTCTGTATTAGCTATGTTGAAATATTTATTCATTGACGAGAAATGTCATTCGGCGTATCGTTGTAATTCCAAGATGAATGAACTGACCGACTTAGTTTGTTGAAAGGTGAGTGTTTCGTGATTATTTTTACATGTAATTGATATAGAATATAATGACACATATTTGGTATGGTTTGAACTTACTACCGGTTTTATTTCTGGAGTGATTTCACACATTCCTATTTTGTAATTTACGTTATTTTTAGATATCCTTCTGGAAGGATGCCAGGGGTAATGTACCATGTTTTGTTTTTCAGCAAGCGCGTTACTTTTTTGGAATTATTAGACATTCTTGAAAGTAATGATACACCACTTCCTGACAATGGGACTGACGTGGCATTGTTGCCGCCGCTCAATGCAAACGACGATGTTACTGACGAGATTCAGGAAGTGAAGATAATCCTTCTGTTGACAATTTGCCTGCGAGTCAACTAAATTCAACAGCTTTTGTAAGTTCAGAAATTATTGAATTAACTACATCATCGGGGGAAACAAAGTTCTGTATCAGAGAACACCTTAGCCCCGAGCATTGAACCTACTGCGAGTTCATTACGGAGATGCGGCAACAGTGTGCCAAAGGGGAAAAGACGTTTCGAAAGTCCGTGCATCACTGGGAAAAAAAACTGAATTACAAGAAATATCAGAGGAGTGGAAGGCAATGAATACTGTACAAACAGAGAAAAGATCTCCTCTGCAATATTTTAGATCGTTTATTGACGATGAAGTTTTAGAATTGATGACCGTGTTTACAAATCAGTATGCTGCCAAAAAGAATAAATTAGGAGACTGTTCGACTGATGAAATGTTAGTTTTTATTGGTATTCTACTTTTGAGTGGGTATGTTGTGCTTCCTCGAAGAAAAATGTACTGGCAGACAGACAAAGATACTCACAATGATCTTGTATCACAAGCCATGTACAAGAGATCGTTTTGAACTTCATCATGTGGAACCTGCATGTTTGTAATAATGATGAGTTTGAATAGATCTGATCGTTTTGCAAAAATCCGCCCCTTGCTCTGTATGCTAAACGAGCGATTTAAAGATTTTGCACCACACGAACAATGTCATTCAGTAGACGAATCTATGGTCCCCTATTTTGGGAGACATGGCTGCATGCAATTTTTGAACAGGCAAGCCCGATTCGTTATGGGTATAAGTTTTGGTGGCGGCGGAACAAGTGATGGGTACATCATTTGGCTAGAACCTTACCAGGGTGCAGGGACGTGCAGTGAAAAAATACGAAGATAAGGGTATGGGTTACGGGGTGATAATGACTTACGCTGACCGACTCCTGTCAGATATTCCATATCGTTTATTTTTTGACAATTTATTTACCAGGTGTGGAACTTCTTCGTGATTTAAAAGAAAGGGGAATTGGGGGGGAACAGGAACCATGAGGTCAAACAGACTTGACAAATATTGTCCCATTTTAGATGTAGACGTGATAAAGAAAAGGGAAAGGGGAACACATGATTTTGCTTCAGATAAAACTATGGGAATTAGCGTACTTAGATGGAATGACAATAACGTAGTCACGGCAGCAACAAATTATGACCAAATTTTTCCCTTGAAATCTGTTGGTCGTTTTTCCAGAGAGAAAAAAGAAAAGAGTGAATATACTACAGCCAAAACTTTTGCATTCTTACAACATGCACATGGGAGGCATTGATAGAGCTGATCAGAACATTTCTCTATATAGAATATCAATCAGAGGTAAAAAACTTTCCCATTATTGTCCATCTAATTGATGTGGCTGAACAGAATGCCTGGATTTTGTACCGACGCAATGAAGAGAACAATAGATCATCTTGAGTTTCGCCGAAGAATAGCCTGCTCTATTTTGGAATCAAATAAAAGAATGGTAAAAAGTAAAGGAAGACCAAGCAAAGTGTCAAGAACAGAGATGAGATACGATGGGAGAGAACATTACGTCGCTGACTTGCCCACTGACCAGAAAACGAGCAAGAAAAGACAATTAATTTGTAGACATTGTCACAAAAGGCTACAACAATGTGTACAAGTGTAATTCACCATTGCATGTAAGTTGCTTTATAAGCTACCATACAAAATAAATAAATATTGTTCTTAAGTATCTTACTATGTTTTGATGGTATATGACCCTGACATCCTTCTGGAATGATAGGCTATTTCTAGAAATTTAATAGAATGTATAAGAAAATAATTATATTGCTGTTCATTTTGCAGCTCATAAAGCAAATATATCACAAATATTTATGAAAAATTAAAGGTAGTTCGACAGCGGGTCGAGGCAACAACTACTGCTGCGCTCTATCAGCTTATCGATATACCACATCTCCGAATCAAAACATTTCAGTATATAACATTACCTTACAGTGTTATTTAAAGTGCTATCAGTGTTGAAAGCAGTGTACAGTGTTTTTCTGGCCGGCCCTGCCGGCTGGCTCGACGCTTCTACATGAATAAAGCTGTAACCATCCAACCTCAAGATGAATCCGTCACCTAACCTCCAGGAGCAACCCACGAAGTCGTACGCCGGAGCCGCCAATACTGTGAGTTTTCCATCAAAAGAACAATCTATACTACTGGACGCATGCGAAAATCTAACTGTCAAAGACTATATAGTAAACTAACCGAAATTGTTCCCCCCAGTGCTATTACTTTTTATATCAAGAATATCCAATAATAGAATATGTGTGTTTCTGAAATCCCCAAGACCAATGCTAATTTTTATAACAAACAAATACCCTACTCTGACTATTAAAAATACAACTGTTAATGTGAGACCCCTAAGTAACAAACTCAAAAGAATCATAATATCAAATGTATACACATTCATTCCAAACGAGGAAATAACAATATTTTTTAAGAACCATGACATTAAAACTGCCTCCAGTTATATCTTTCATCAGAGCTGGCCTGTCTGACCCCAATCTCAGTCACATTATGAGCTCAGAAGGCAAACTTTTATCCAACCTGAAGAACTTCACAAACTCCCTCAGTCATCAGTGATTGTATATGAAGGTACTCCTATAGAATCTTTTTCCTCTGCTGAAAACATCACCTGTTTCATTGCAAAATGGAAAGGCCATACGGCTAGTAACCTGCCCCAAAATCACCACAAAGAGAATTGCCTTCTGGATTCTACAAGTACAATATATCTTCAAACCCCCACAAATCACATTGAAGTACAACCTATCACAGTTTGACTCAACCCACTGCCTCCCCAACCAGTGACCCTAATAAATTTCCCCCCCCCTTCTTAAGAGAAGCCTCCCAAATGAATCCTCCTCCCCCTCTGAAACAAACAACAATGCTAATGACAGCCACAATGAAGACAAACAGTGTGAAAAAGACAAAAAATAAAGAAAACAGAAAAAGAATTCTGCAAAACAAGATTGAAACGGAACAAGACAGTAACCCTGCTACTTCTCTGGAGGACCATGGCTCAGTCCAACTAAAGCTCTGTTCGAAAAGAACAAAAACTCTTTCCACTGTCAGAAAATCAACGCCAATCTACTACTAGAAAATGCTTTGGGCTCTGCTGACCCTCTTACCATTGTCAAAGATTATTCCAATGACATCCCAGCCGTCATAAAAATGCTCAACGACATCCATTCTGTACTAAATGACAGAGTGATCAAAGGCAGAGTTACCAGACTAAAGAAAAAGCTGTTAAAAACACCATACCAGAATCAGATACATCCGACCTCAGAATCTAGCATGGAAACAATCTGACACTGAATTCTTTTTATACAAACCTCATGATAAACATCAACCTGCAATTATTAAATAGAATTCAAACAAACGAAGATTACCTCCTAAGGAATACCACTGGACACCATTGTTGACCTGAGTATCCACAACCATTATACAACAAATTTGACTCGGCCAATATTTGTCAGCAAGAATCCAAAAAGACTTACCAACAAGATAATGAAGAGAATGTTGTGGTGGCTACTACAAAATGTAGCCACCACAACAGAAATATCTGAACCTAACCCTTCTCAAAGCTGAAATGAACATTCTACAATGGAATGCAAATGGTTTCTACACAAGATATGAAAGGCTACAATTACTATGCCAAAATCACAAGCCCGAAATAATCTGCATTCAGGAAACTAACTTCAAGGCAAACAGCAAAGGTAAATTAAAAGGTTTCAAATGCTACAATAAAAACCGTCACTACTCCAATATAGCTAGCGGTGGTGTTGCCATTTTTGCAAAAGAATACTTGCCTGCAGAACAAATTGACATACAAACAGAGATTGAAGCTGTAGCTATTAAAATCCAAGCCCCAGCGACAATCAGTGTATGTAATATTTACCTTCCCAATAGCCAATCTCTCGATGCTAATGAAATTAAAGATTTGATTAAACAACTTCCAAAACCTTTTATCTTACTTGGCGACTTCAACAGCCATAACACAATATGGGGATCAAACAAATCCGACACAAGAGGACGCCAGATGGAAAATATTATTGATGAAGAGGACCTAATTATCTTGAACAACGGACAACCCACTCATTTTAACATGAGCAACGGACGTCTTAGTGCAATAGACCTTACCTTATGTTCCACTGCAATTGCCCCAAAATGCAACTGGGGTGTTCTCGAACAGCTACACGACAGTGATCACTTCCCAATACTCCTGTATGTGGACTGTCCCCACAGTATTCCTGACAGCTTTGCACGATCTCTCAAATGGAATTACGACAAAGCAAATTGGGAACAATACAAAAATGTATCAGCAAGCTCTTAAATCAGCAAGATATATTTGAAGAAAACGACGATATCGACCGTATCATTCAGACCTTCTCAAATGTTATAACAATAGCTACATATGAATCCATTAAATACACCAGGCCTACAAATAAGACAAGATCAGTTCCCTGGTGGAACGACGAATGCGGTGACGCAATAAAAAGATCCAAAAGAGCTTTTAACAAGTACAAAAAACACAACACCTTAGAAAACAAGATTGAGTACAAAAAAATGAGAGCGAAGGCAAGAAGGATCATCAAAGAAAGCAAAGCTAAATCTTGGACTGTCTTTGTATCATCTATTTCAGCATCAAACAACATCAAAGACTCCTGGAATAAGATTAATGCCATAAAAGGAAGCAAATTGTACAATTCAATTCCATTCCTACAGAATGACAACAAAATGATTACAGAGCCTTACTGCATCGCAAACATATTGGCCGATAAATTTACAAAAAATTCCAGCTCTCAAAATTATACTGCTGATTTTCTTCAGTATAAAGCAGAAGAAGAAAAAGAAGAGATTACATTTAACAGCAATCAAGACACCGGTTCTCAATATCATTTAAACAACCCCATCTCCCTAAAGGAACTCACCTCAACTATTGACAGTACCAAAAATTCATCGCCAGGCCCCGATGGAATCCCCAATATACTCATTAAACAATTACCCACAGAGGGAATTGAAACCCTTCTGAAAATATATAACTTAATCTGGACTAAGAACATATTTCCTAAAGTATGGAAAACTGCAATAGTAGTTCCAATACCCAAACCTGGCAAGGACAGATCAAAAAGTGAAAATTACAGACCTATCGCATTAACGTGCAACATGTGCAAAATTTTTGAAAAAATAATTAACTCACGACTCAGGTGGTTTCTCGACTTTCAAAAAATTGTATCCAATAACCAATTTGGCTTCAGATCAAACCACTCAACCTTAGCTCACCTGATAAGCATACACACGCATATACAAGAAGCATTCTCAAACAACCAACATGTTCTAGCCATCAACTTAGACATTGAAAAAGCTTACGACATGGTATGGATTCACGGAATTCTAAGAAAATTACAGCAGATTGGAATCGGAGGACATATGTTTCAATTTATCAAAAGTCTTATGAAAGACAGGACTATACAAGTGAGAATCAACGGCTGCCTCTCTGAAGAAATGAAGATAGAAAACGGAGTACCCCAAGGATCCGTATTGAGCGTCACACTCTTTCTTCTTGCAATTAACGATGTAGACGCAAATATCGAAGCTCCTGTGTTTACAAGAAAATATGCAGATGACATCACCGTCTTCTGCAAAGGCAAATCTATCTCCTCAAGCCAACAAATCATGCAAGCTTCCTTAAACAGACTCCATGAATGGACCCAAAGAACAGGATTCAAATTCTCGGCCCAAAAAACAGAATGCATACTATTCGCCAAGCACAATGAAGAGAATCTGCCTACACTTAGGCTCGGCGATCACAATCTGAAGTACGTAGAGAGAACAAAAATATTGGGAATGCATTTTGACGCAAAAATGTCGTGGAAAAGTCACATACAGATCTTGTCAGACGAATGTAAAAAAGGCTCAACATACTAAAATGCCTTTCACACAACAACTGGGGCGCAGATAAAAATCTGTTATTACTAACGTATAAAACCACAGTAAGAGCTAAATTAGATTATGGATCTGTAATTTATGATTCTGCCCGATGGAACGACCTCAAGAAACTAGAAGTTATACACAACCAAGGCCTAAGAATCAGTACCGGTTGCTACCGCACAAGCCCCATCGGAAGCATCCTAATTGAATCCAACGAACCAAATCTAGCACATCGCAGAAATACATTAATGTTGAAATATGCCATCAATGCTGCTGCTTCAATCAACCCAATAATACTTCACGATGTTTATCCAGTGATTCAAGCTGAATACAAAGAAAAGTCAAGATACATTCCCCTATATGCAAAAATTAAAACACTTATGCAAGAAATCGGCTTCCAGATAACACCAACAGAAAAGACAAGAATACACAATATTCCTCCGTGGACAATACCAGAAATACTAACCAAATCAGCTTCAACTTCTGCCGAGGAACCAAACCAAACAACAAAAGCCCGGGATCTACAACCTGCTGAACCCACCAGTGGAAATTACAACCCTCTCCGTATATATGCCTACGGAATAAAAAATGAAAACGAAACCTATTCAGTTATCTCTACGCAGGAAACCAAAATTAAACATCAACTTCACTCTTTCTGCAGTAAGATCACTGCAGATATGTGCTCACTAATGTTAGCATTCAAATTGGCTAACCAAACAAACCGCAGCCATTTTTATAATTTACAAAAATCTCCCGGGTATCATACACACT
>JAHLJT010008446.1:9365828-9410285 GCA_031308135.1 Acheta domesticus | reverse complement strand
TTATTTTATGGTTAGACATTTAAATCAAGTCATAGTCGTAGGAAGGTTTTACGATGAGTAATTTCAAATAGTAGTGGGGGGGCGTTTGCAATCAGTTGAAGACGGTCGGGTGAGGTCTGAACACCGCATTGTCCGTCGGCCGCCCGTCATGGAACGTTCATCCGGATGGACGTCGCAGTCGCGGACGGTGGATGGAAGAACGCAGTTGGCGCAGAACTGGTACAGTCTCCGCGATGCCGCAGAAAGACTCTTTGTCATTGTCGGCGTGACCCGCAGCAGTCAGCGACCCTACGGCGTTGATGTCCATCTGGAGTTAAGGTACGGTGCCCGAGTGTTGCTGAAAGACGTCTATGATGCGCTGAAGCACGCGCTGATAGAAGACACACGAAAAAGCTCTTCACGATCTTGCTGTGAAATGTCATGAAAGAGTGGTGTGGTTCATGTTGCTTCTCGGGCGCGCAAAAGAAACGCGCCGTGCTGCATGTGCCGGGCTGACATTTATTCGTGCGCGGAAACGCCATCATGGAGGAGCTCTCTCCCTGGGACACTGACGACGTGACGTCGCCATCCCCCTCTTATGAAGGACACACTGAATGATCCTCCACTGGAAACGTTTATTATCACAATGCACGCACAAGTGCTAGCCGTCCTCGAAGCGCTCGGACACCTCCTTCGAGACCCGTTCGGCGAAGCTCTGCGCCAGCGCGTCACGCGCGTTCGGCGAGTCATCCAGTCTCTGCGTCCGCCGACCGAAAATCGTCCTCCGACGTATAGTGGCAGTGACTTGTGACAGTGACAGTGATCTGCTCATTCGTGTTGTGTGTGCTTTCTAAAACGTGTATTGTTTAATACTCTCAAAAGCGAATATAACCATATAGACGCTTTGCAAAAACGTGAAAAGAGAGACGCGTTACAAGTGCTGATAGGATATGCTTATATTCGCTTTTGAGGGTAAATGTTCCTTCACAGGTGTGAAAGTTTTCTGTTCGGGAACTCAAGAAGCAGCACACAACGGCGTCCACGCTGTACGTCGTAGACGGCTGTGGGTTTTGATGTGGCATTGTAGGGTTTTTTAAAAAGGTCCCACATCAACAATAAAAGGGAAGATTGACGTGCGCATGGAAACGACGACAAAGACTTGTCCAGCGGGGCCGTCTCGTTTGTTTCAATAGTCTGCGTGTCTTACGTTTTGAAAATACTGCATTTTGTTTGTCGGTTTTAACATGCGCTCGCTCGATTGCAGTGTTCAGTGTCATCGACACGTTTGACGTGATTTTCCTCTTGAAATGGGAGCGATGCGTCGGATGTTCATGACAAGATATACGAAGAACATTAGAGCAACTTCTGCCACCACCACCATTCTCGTGATACATGTGTCGCCGGGAAATGTCAGAAATTCCATTGCTGACAATGACGGACGACAGTCACGCCATGTGCAGCATGACGCGGGTGTGACACAGCACTTCATGAGAACTATGATCTTTGTTACCATTCTTCCCTTACGACTGTTGTACTGACAGAAGTCTTAAGTGGGAGTATTATGCGGATGTGACACAGCACTTGTAAAGTTATAAAGGTCGTTTTCCGTGCTTTCTCCGGTCACCACCAAGCGAATGCCGAGCGATACCTTCACAAACGAGCTAGCGACGATTCACGATAAGAGCAGAATAAAACTTCTGAAGAACAATCCAAATACGTCTAGGATCCATTCTTTCCTAGACGTATTTTGATTAAAACTTCTGAAGAACCAGCCAAATACGTCTAGGAAAGAAATGATCCTAGACGTATTTGGATGGTTCTTCAGAAGTTTTATTCTACTTTTTTTTTGTGAATTGCGTTAGCTCGTTTGTGAGGGAATCGCTCCGGCATTCGCCTGGTGTTGATCGGAGATGGCACTGAAAAACGATCTTTATAACTTTACAAACGCTTTGTTACATCCGCGTAATGCTGTCACTGAATGACATCTGTCAGAACAACGGCCGTGAGGGTAAGATTGGTAACAAAGATCATAGTTCTCTTCAAGTGCATTGTTGCGTCCGCGTAATGCTGCCACATGGTGTGGCTACAGTTCGCCGTTGTAAGCAACGTAATTTTTGACATTTCCCGGCGACACATGTATCACGAGAACTGGCCGTAGCAGAAGTTGCTCTAATGTTCTTCGTACATCTTGTCATGAACATTCCACTCGTCCTCCCATTCAAGAGGAAGATCACGTCAAACGTCAGTAGGTCGCACTGAACTCTACAATGGGGGGGAGCCCATGTCGCAAATTAAAAACGACAATAAAAAATGCAATTTGCAAAACGTAAGACACGCGGAAAATTGAAACGAACGCGAGGAGGCCCCTGGACAAGTCCCTGTCGTCTTTTCTGTTCTCTCGGTAATCTTCTCTTCCATTGATGATGTGGGTACCTTTTTTAAAAAACTACAATGTCACATCGAAACCCACTGCCGTCTACGGCGTACATCGAGGACGCCCTTTGTGTTGCTTCACGAGTTGCCGCACGGAAATCTTCCACACGTGTTAAGAATATTTTATCTTCAGACTTTCATGTAATCGTGTCCTATCAGCGCTTGTAACACGTCTCTTTACACAGCTGTGCTAACCGTCTATACGATTATATTCAGTCTGAAGATAATGTATTCGTGTTTGTGTCTATCCTTTGAATGACAAAAACGATTCTAATAAACATCGTTGGTTTCAATAAAAAAATTTTAATTCTTATCGCTCTGTTTTCATATTTTTTCCCCTGTCACCGCCTCGTAGGGTTTCCTTTTTTACTAGCACGACCCCATTGCAGACGCTAGAGGGGGAGGGGGAGCGAGCGCTAGGGTTTCCTAGCACGATCCGCCATTCCGTCGCAGACGCTAGAGGGGGAGGGGGAGCGAGCGCTAGCGCACACGCTAGAGGGGGAGGGGGAGCGGGCGCCGCGAGAGAGAGAGAGAGAGAGGTCTCCTCCCCTCCACGCCCGGCAAGGCAGGCGCGCGCGCGCGCCGACGCAGCAAGACATCGGCCTACGAGACCACCTCCAGAGACGATGTCGCCGTAGCTCAGCGCCAGCGCGCTCGCCCGCCCGCTTCCGCTGCCGCGCGCACAGGAAGCGGGACTCGGCACGGTTCGAGCCGCACTCGGGCGGCGCGTTTTGAGGACGCCGACGACGGCCCACGCAACCGGCGCTGCCGCGCTTCGCCGCCAGGCGCGCACGCGCTACCCACCTTCGCCGCCAGGGCGCGACACACGCGCGCTGCCGCCGTTCGCCGCAGGGCGCGCCCCACCTTCGCCGCCAGGGCGCGACACACGCGCGCGGGGGCAATGACCGGGGATGTCAACATGGGCAATGACCCCGGATGTCAACATCCGGCCGGGGCATTGACCCCGTTGTTGACATCCCCGGGCGTTGACCCGTTATAAGTGGTGGCGCCGGTTGTTGACAAACACCAGGAAGTGTACTGCGGGTTGCATTTACCCCACTTCCTGGTCCAGAACCCGCCTATTCCCCCTACTCACGCATGATTGTGGCCAAGCATGATTGTGCTTCCTCATTCAGAAAGCGGGAGGAGCTGCTGCGTGCAGCCCGGGAGTATCTCTCCCGGAATTCTAGTGTGCGCGTCCGTGAGGATTTGAGTTGGGCAGTACGGCAAACGCGTAAGGCGCTGATACCTTTCTTGCAGGAGGCGAAAGCTAGAGGAAGGCAGGCGTCGATTCGTTTCGACAAGCTTGTCGTGTCGGGGCGTAGCTTCGTCCTAGGCGAGCTGTCGGCCCGTCCGCGGGCGTGGAAGGGGTGGAGCGGTGGGGCCTCTTTGGCTCGGCGAGGGGGCCGAACCCCAGGAGGGCGGACCCCTGCGGCCGTGGCCGCGGCCGCGCCCGCGGCGGCGCCCCGTTCTGGGGTGGTACGGGGGACTGCTGACCCGCGGCTTCGCGGTGGAGGCGTCCTCGTTCGCAGTCGCGCCGGAGGTCTCGTTCGTGTTCCCGGCGGAGCTCGCGGAACTCCTCAAGTTCCGGACGGATCGCAGCGGACAGCCTGGAGTGGCCGTATACGAGGGCGATGGCTGCTTCAAACAACTCGCAGCAGCAGGAAACTCGCGGTGAGTCGGAATCCAGCAGTTCGCCGAATAGGCAAGAATAGGTCATAAGGGTAGGATGTTGGAACATCAAAGGTCTAGGCTTTAAGCTCGAAAATCATGACTTTCAGAGCTACATAAATACGTTTGACATAATAGGTCTCGTTGAAACTTGGAGGAAATTTTAAATGTACCTGGTTTTTCAGCCGTATGCAAAAATAAAAAACGCAGAGGGGAAAGAGGTCGGTATCCGGGCGATGTTGCGTGCCTATTTCGCGCTAGGTTAATGCATTTTATTGAGGAAATTCCTACAAATTCAGACAATTTTCTATGTGTTAGACTAGTAATGCAAAATATGGACATTTCGCTGGTATTTATTTACCGGCACCCAAAGGGCTCCCGTTATTTCTCTCCTGTAGCATTCGGCGAAATCAATGATTTCATAGACACGTTGAAGCAGAGGTATCCGAATACTGACTTACTAGTGGTCGATGATATGAATGCTCAAATTGGCAATGAGCAGGAAGTGCTCTCGGACTTCGATTGGCAAGACGCGAGAGCGAATACGAGAAAAAGCAAAGACCCAGTCTTCAATAACGACGGGCAGGAATTGTTGGAATTATGCGACAGATTTAATCTCGAAATATTAAACGGTAACCATGGACAGGATACAGAAGGGGAACTCACGTTTATTAGTGGAAATGGGGGTAGTGTAATAGTTTATGCTCTGTTGTCTCGCGAAATAATAAGCAATTATTTAGATTTTGTGATCGAGTTACGGACTGAATCCGACCATTTGCCTGTGTGCGTACATATAATGGTAAACACCACTGAACAGATATCGACAGACGTGCGCGCGGGAGCAACGGACTTGCCATTAGCAAGAAAACGGTTTTCCTGGAAAGAGGATAAGCGGCAGGAATTTGAGGAGGCTATTCTTAACTCGGCGGGGTGGGCGCGAGAGCTTCGGTCGCCTGAGCAGCAAACAAAGAATTTAGAGTGGCGGCTCTTCAGCGCAGGAAGAGGCATGCGAAAGTGTGGGGGGCAGGAGCAAGGAGGTTATAATACATGTATAGAGGGCTCATGAAGCTTGTTTTCGGTTACGTCCTTAGAATAGTTCCTCGCCCATCGCTAGGATGCGCCAACGTCGCGAGTGCGAAGGGCTGTCTGCCTGTCTGTTGGTGGTGGGGATTTCTACGAAATACCCGGGAGGAGAGGGAGAAGAGGGGGAATTGTTTCCATTGTGACGGCAGACGCTGGGATGGTGCCGACCGGCTACCGCCGACCCAGCTGGCCTGACCTGCCCATAGACAAAATAATAATAAGACAAAATAATTGGTGCTCTGTGGACCTGCCTGTCCCGCCGGTGCCCAACGAAAAGCTCACAGTTTTCTCTCTACGAAGCTGCGAAAGTTTCCAGCGTGATCGACACTCAGAGCAAGCGGCTCTCACAAAAAAAAATATTAGACCCAAAATTGATAAAAATAGAATAATTTCGTCTATATTACATGGAATTTTGTGAGACGAAAATATTGCAAATGCAATATTGCAAATATTGCATTGTATATATTTGCAATATTGCATTGCATAATACGTATTTGCACTATTGCGTTGCATAATACATATTTGCAATATTGCATTGCATATATTTGCAATATTGCATATTTGCAAATATCATTTTAATGTACAAAATAGTAATAATACTAAGTGTAGTGACAAATGTATAAGAAACGGAAATTAATTTTTTTAAGAGTTGCTTGACCATCATCATCAAGGATAAAATTCGAAACGTAAACATATGAAAAAAAATGAATTAAAAGTATCATTGTAGTATTTATTAACCCTTATCCGGGCAACCGGAGTTCATTGGGAAACAAACTTTTCAATATTTTTCGTGACAACTATCCGAGGTGTTAGGGAATTTTTTCTTTGTGACTTTGTTTGCTACGGTGCTTTTTAATTTTTTCTGCGAAAGCGTTACTGAAAACCATTTATGAAAACGTTACTGAAAAATTTTTTTATATCTCTTTTCAGCCGCAACCGGGCATGCGGGGTCCATTCGACTTGGGTCTCTTCATCTGCGTGTAATATTGGATTTTCTGGTTTTGTTTGGTCGACTACTTGATTACTTGATTCGTGCCCAAAGGACGGGCGGATGACGGGTTGCGCAACATCTTTTCATCGGAATGTTATCTTACACTACGTGTGAGCGATTATGTAGCCCAGTCAGGAGAGTGAGTTTTTGAAGTCGTGTGCGGCCCAGCTTTTGCGGAAAAACTGCAGAGCGACAGGAATATTACTTATCCTAACCGAATAATAGAAAAAAATGATATCATACGTATACTTATTGTTGATAAATTGCAAGAATTTGGTTCGTACGCAAAATGTAAGGAGACAGTCAAACAGGTTAGAATAACAAATATCGTCTGCCAACCACGTTTTCGGGAAAGAAACAGCTTCCTCAACTCAGAAAATTTATAACAATGCCAAAAAAGACGTCATTTGTGCCCCTAGGAAAGAAGTAGGAATCAAAGAGCTGTAGTATCTGTTCAAAAACTCTTCTGTAATGAGCATACAGAGGTAAACAATGTGTGCGATTTGTAATAAGTGAAAAAGTGTTTAAAAAACAACGTTGACGCATCGTTTGAGAAAACATCAGATTTGCCATAATAAATGTTAGACATAGCATGTGCATCAAATTCAACTGTGTTCGTTTCGTAGCATCTTTGGAAAATATCCGGTATAAAATCTCTGTCGCGATAACTAGCAGTGAACGACAAGGCGTCCCCTTTGCTTTTGTTCTTCTGAGGTTAAAAATAGAGGAAAGCTAATTGGAGCAAAATGTAGCAAAGCAAAGTGCATGACATGCACAAATATTGTCCGATTTAATTTTAAACAGTATGTACATGAAATGCGTGGGCACAAAAACTGGGAAATAGGAGAGAAATAGGAGCGGATGGTTTATTTAGGTGCAGTGGGATGATTTAGGTGCAAATTGGGTGCAGCGGAAGTTTGGGAAATGCTTTCAATTGCTTTACATAAGTGTTAGAAATAAAAAATAAAAGTTCCAATGCGCTTTGTCTGTCTTGAATTGTCTGTCTGAATATCTTTGTCACCTAAAAATCCGGTCGTTATGTATTATGTTAAGCTTATTGCATGAGTATATGTTTGAAAATCAAGCGACGTTAGGAGCGATTTTTCAAATATGTACGAATGCAATTAATTCAACATTATAAACGAGTTGAGTACGCAATTTTTTTTTGTATAACAGCATTATAAATTTATAAGAGAATCAAACTTAATTTTGCGAAACGACATTCATGACGTCTGGGTTTTTGACATCTGTGCGAGAATATAATAAACTAGTGGTGCTACCGAATGGCACAGACTTTCACCGTATTAGTTATGTTCCTTTGGTCTCGCCAACCAAAATATTTTTACTTTCCCGTATACATACCATATACGGAGAAATACACGTAGGTAATTTCTTCTTTTTCTTTTTTAGTGTATTGAAAGATATGAAATGGTGAGGAAAATCGATTTCGAGATGTCAACGGAAATACACGTTTTGGGGTCTCATGATACCGAAACAGTTCTTTTGAAAACGTCCGTCGGTCCGTACGTCTGTGAACACCACTAGAGCCTAAATCATACTTGGATTTTTTCAAACTGAAGAAAGCCCTGTCCATCTGACACGAGTCGAAGCTTTGATATTTTGAGAACTATTCGTTGAAATTTGGGGGTACATGAAGCCTCCGGGAATTTTCAAAATTTTCTCATAAACACAAAATTTTATCTTTAAATTTCTTGCAAGAAAGAAAGTGAAATACACTTATTAAGGAGGCATTGGTCAGATTTCAACAGTTATCTCTGAATTTTCGAAATTGCAAAATTTTGAAATTTTTTTGTTGTCTTCCGATAACTGCAAAATTGAAAAGAGATTTTTCTTTCAATTAAATTTGTTCTCAAAAGTCAGTTCTTTCATTGAGATCATGTTCATTTTTCTGAAAAGTGTAGTAGTTTTTGCGCAATATTGCGTGCAATGTGCGCTATTTAAAAATTAATTTTTTTTCAAAAACGGCTCCAAATATTTTCTTTGAACTTTTGGTAGGAAAAGGACCTAATGTACTCTACGAGGTGACATAAACGCCATATTGTTTTATTCTCTAGTTTCTGCAAACAACTTTCCCGTATACGGTACGTATACACGGAGTAAAATACGTAATATAGGGCAAGTTATGTAATTCTACGCGAAAAAACGGCAGAAAATTTAGGCAGGAAAATATTCATTGCCGGGCCGTGATAATGAAAAAGCGGATAAATCCAGTTGTTAAATTAAGAAAAAAGAATCCTCTAACACGCGGTGTAGCCAGAATCCCTCTTTTGATGGTCGTTGATACCGGAAAACCAATTGAAAGCCAAACGTCCGTCAGTATGCGTACGATTTTTTCCAAATTGAAGAAATCCGCGTCCATTTGGCCTCAGTCAAAGCTCTTTAATTTTGAAAAACATCCATTAATTTTTGGGATTATTTTACATAAAAACCCCACGGATATTTCAACATGTTCTCAAAAACGACTCCATTTTTTTAAAAAAATTCTGGTAAGAATAGAGTAAAATACACTTATAAAGGTATCATTGGTTCGATTTTCACGGTTAACTCTGAATTTTCGAATATTGCTAAAGTTTCAATTTTTTTCGGCGTCTTCCTACAACTACAAAATTGAAGATAGAGATTTTTGCTCCAAATAACATTTTTCCCAAACTGAGGTCTTTCATTAAGGTTATGTACATTTTTTTGAAAATTTTAGTCGTTTTCGCGCAATATTGCCTGCAAAATGTGCAATTTGAAAAAAATACAAAAAACAGATTTTCTCAAAAAAAGTTCCAAATTTTTTCTTTACAATTTTGGAAGGGATAGTACTAAATCTACTCCGTGAGATGACATAAATGACATATTGCTCTATTCTTTTGCTTTTTCAGAAAATACAAAAATATTAGGTTTTTGACATGTATCTCACGTCGTTAATATTTACATTAGCAGTGATTTGTTCACATTATTATATTTATGAGTACATGTGCTTCAAATATTGTCAAGTAAAGAATCTCGAAAACTCAACCATTTTCTGTGAAAACAAGCACAAAATTCTGTATTTCAGAAACGCTCAAACGCAATTTTCTCAAAAAAGGCTTCAAATTTTTTTCGACCGGATAGTGCCAATTGCACTCTTTTGGGGTGATTTTTTCTTGTTTTTTCGAAAATTACACATGCCATTTTTTAAGATATCTCTCACCGTTAATATGCACCTTTCCTACAATTTGTAAACACTATTGTATTGTGAGTGAAAGAGCTTGAAATGACTTCAAGAAAGTTTTTTTGAAAACAAAAGATTCCTGTGAAAAAAGTGCTTCAAATTTCGCATTTACAGTAGCGATGAAACGCAATTCTCTTAAAAAGGCTCTAAATTTGTTTTAAAAAAACTGCCATTTAGGACGAGGTTTTACTATTTTTAAATTCTTAAAATAATATTCCCGTTCTACTATAAAGAAACCAAAAATTAAGAAAATGTTTAAAAAAGTAATTTGGGCGGCGATAGATGGCACCTGGCTTGAATATGTGTCAAGTCGGAATTGCTAGCCGAGACCAACTGAAAGAGAAAGCTAATACGGGAAAGTCTGTGGCATTCTTTAGCACCACTAGTTTTGACTTGTCTCTCACGTCGTTAGAATATGCTTTAGCGACAATTTGTTTACATTATTATATTTATAAGTACATGTGCTTTAAATAATGTGATATAAAGTTTCTTGAAAACAACCGTATTCTGTGGAAACTCAAATTTCCGCATTTTTAAGAACTCTCAAACGCCATTTTCCCATAAATGGTTCCAATTTTTTTTCAAACTTTTCGAACGGATAATACTAATTGCAAATTTTAATATGACTAAATTCATTTTGGGGTATTTTTTGTTTTTCCAAATTACACCATTTTTTTGAAAGCTCTCTCACACCGTTAGTATGCACATTTTCAGCAATTTGTTAACACTACTGTATTTGTCAGATACGAGAGTTAAGTAAAGATGGCTGGCAGGATCTCGTGGAGACAGAGACACTTAGACTTCTTGACAAAATGAATTTATTCTACAAGTTCTTACAGCACATACATTAACAAGTAACTTAGTCTAAGAAGTGAACCCCCAGTATCGGGCTCCACCCGTATTTATGCGCTTATCTCTCGACAGGGGAGGAAGGGGAATAAGTCATACATTGCAGGGATGACGCTGCCGGGTATGTTTCCAGTACTTTGGAAAGGGTGGACTTTGGGGGTTGACTCACGATCGTTGTGAGTCAAACTCCTTGCTTGCGCCTGTAGCTGACTCATCAGCGGGCGGGCATGTGATGGACTTCGGAGCTTGACTCAGAGTCATTGTGAGTCAAGCTCCTTGTTTTTCGGAGCTTCGCCAGTGCGGCTTGTTGCTCAAAATTGATACCCGCCGGGCTTATCCGCTGCTGTTGTATCAATAGTAGGCGGATATGACTCTCCCCCCCTTTGTTCATCGTTACTGCCCCCAGTAACTCTTATTTTCCTAGCAAGACATAATAATACAGTTTGTATATATGCATTCTAAAAATATAAGTAATATACATAATATGAAAATTATAATTGATATGTTAATAGGACTAAATTCTTTGACTAGGTCGTAGCTAGGGGAATGGGTTGTAAATCTAATCTAAGGTTATTTACGTTAAGATGAGAATAATGGAATTCAATTTCATGCGTTATGAATGTCGCATTTTGTTGGTGGAAAAACGGGGTTTTATACATATAGTGGGTTGGTTTTGTTTCTATGGTAATTCCCATAGTTGAAAGAGGGCAGGATATATTGGAGCGTACAATGTTTGGCCTGAAATTTGCACAGCATTTTGTGATTCATGACAGTTTGCAATATTGTTTTCGTGGATCTGCTGAAAAAAAGAACATACTCAGAATTCAAATAGGTGGAATAATTGTACCTCATTTGTTATCGAGGCAAATTACATCCTTGAGTGTTTGTTAAGTTGTACATGGTGTGGTTCGCACATTTAAATTTGAACATACATAAGAATCTGAACCTTTTGAACAGAGTGCGTTAGACCACTTAGGCGTGGGGCCCTGTAAGTAATGCCTTTCAGCCGGAACAAGGATAATATTAGATAATGTAGGTACCGGATATAATGGTATACAATTGATAACGATTTCCGTCTGTAAGTGGCACCGAGAGGGTTACAATCATTTCATTGTCCAACATTATCACCTGAGCTTGTCGTAAACTTTAGGATTTCGTACACATGATATGGATCAGTTGGTATAACATATTTTTCAGGGATAAATTGAGCGAAGGTGTCTTGCAATGTTGTCCATGTCCTTCTGCGAAAAGAGTTCCACATTAGTCATATCACTGAACGAGAGGCTGATGGTTTCTTCCAGAATTTCTATGATCTTGAGAGTCTTCTTACACCACATTAACACGTATTGGTGGTGTTCTAATATACCTATTTCGAAGTCTGCCTTTTGCAACATTTGTTTTATTACCCCCCATGTTCAGGTTAACATAATTAATTTCATTATAAATTTGCTTGCAATGAATTACTAAATGACACAAGCTTATTGATATGTTGAATTTCTTGTGAATGGCTGTTTCGGAGAGCGTCTATTTGGGTTGTAGGGTATTTAAGTCGTCTTGATCTAAGTTCCCAGAGATGAATCTGATTATTTTTCCAAGACCATTGATTAGACCCCTTTTTATTCCTCGGCTTTAATGAGAGGAGTTTGTTTAAATCCTTCTGTTGTGTTTCCTAGAACTTTTGTTAGCTCGTAAAATAGGTAGGGAAATGTGTTATTCGCTTGCATTATTAAAGAGGCCGTTGTATCATATATGTTATTATATGAATGAGATAGATCGGATATATTGAAATGGATCATGAATTTGTGGTAATTATTTGTTATAACGGATGGTCCTAGTGGGTCGGCGAAAAAACCTTCAGTTTGTATTGGTTCGACGGTAATCATTCCGAGTCCCGCGAGGAACCTGCAAGATAAGAAGGTTTTCTTTTAGGCTTGACGTCTCTAAAATTTCTAACATGAATTTTTTCCGTTGCGCATTTTGCAGTGGATTCTATTACCTTCTAATTTTACAATGGTACCTTCGTTATATAAGTTCTTAGATTTCTTATTTCTTGTTAGGGGGTTCGTGACGTAGACGGGATCCCCTATCTTATATGAATGGTGGAAATGGGTGTTTACAGGTTCAGGATTTTTTTCTTGGAGGGATCGAATTTGGTCGCCTTGCCTTTGTACGTACTCATTGATTTTTGGAGAAGGGGAGAAAATATGTTCCAGGGCATCATAGTAAGGCCCATACAGTATATTAAACGGTGGTTTTTTGACAGCTGAGTGAATGGAAGAATTATAATGAAAGACAACGTTCGCTAAGATTTGTTGAAACTGTGAGAATTTATCTTGGTCTCTCGATATCCGCAATTTTTCCAGTATCGTGGAGTTGAACCTTTCTACAGGGGAATTAGATTGTGAATTTAAGGGGGTGGTAGCATGGTATTCAATGTTATATGATTTGCAATACTCTTTGATTAAGTTGTTCTCAAATTCTCCGCCTTGATCGTGCGTAATTTTCTTGGGCAGTCCGTGGTGTGCAAAGTAAATTGTAGTTGGTGCAATACCGCAACTGCTGAACCGTTAGGTAACATATACGCCTGTCCATACTTGGAGAAAACATCCAAAATGGTCAGTATGCGAGTCTGTTCAAAATGAAATGTGTCTATATGAATCTGAGCAAAGGGATGGTCTGCAACGATGGGTCCCGAGTTCTCTACTTGGTTGGGGTGTCGCTCGTATTTATTCCTCTGGCAGAGGTTACATTCGTTTATTAGGTTTCTGACATGTTCCCTTAAATGTGGCCAGTAATATTTAGTTTGTAAATGACTGATAGTTTCGCTGATGCCGTTGTGATTTGTCGCGTGGTATTGTAAAATTAGCTGCTTTTGTTTTTCTGGGTTTTCTACATCCTCCAAAATTTTTGAGACCGAATCACAATTAGCTCCGCAGTGAATAGTTTTTGACACGATCGGATAAAAGGTATTTCTAAAGTTATATCATTAAAATGAACTGCATATTTATTAGAAGTGACGATTAATTGGAGAAGAAGGGTTTCTAGATCATGGGAGAGATTGTTTTGAGTTACTATCATAGTATGCCTCGTGTGTTTCTTAAATAACTTTTGTTCTAACAATTTGGGAGAATCTCCGTACTTTACAAGAATTTGATTACGGTTCATGTTTAAATTTCTCTCCGACATTTTTAATGTGAAAATTGGGTCCTCCTGGTTGGAGTGAATTGTCCTCGTTATCAATTTCCTTCTGATAGTCTTTGTTGCTAGTGATTGCTATCATGGAATCGGTTTCGTCGTTCGCGTTTATCTCAATGCGCGAAAGAGCGTCTGCTACTACATTCGTCTTCCCTTTAACATATCGAATGTCGAAGTCGAACTCTTCGATTTTTACTTTCCACCGGTACAGTCTAGAACTCGGGTCTTTCAGAGCGTAGAGCCATTGCAGGGGTCTATGGTCGGTTTCTATAAGAAAATGTCGACCCCATAGGTAAGGTTTAAGTGTTTACAGTTTTCTACTATTGCCAACAATTCTTTTTCTATTGTTGAATATTTACGTTCAGCCGGATTCAAAGTGCGGGAATAAAAAGAAACGGGGTGTCCCTTTTGGGAGAGCACACCTCCGAGAGCAAAATTTGAGCAATCAGTTGTTAGGGTGAACTTCTCATCAAAGTCCGGGTAAGCTAACACGGGTGCGTTAATCAATAGGGTTTTAAGGGTTTCAAATGCGTTTATGTATTCTCTATTTTCCGTGTCAATTTTTTTGACCCCTTTTTCAAACAGTGTGTCATGGGTTGCGCGACTCTGGCAAAATCTTTAATAAACCTTCTGTAATAACCCGCCAAACCGAGGAATTGTTTGATCTCTTTAATTGTTTTGGGAATCGGGTAGTCCTTTTACAGCTTGAATTTTATCGGGATTCGGCTTTACTCCGTCCTGAGTCACGATATGACCGAGGAAAGCGACCTCCTTATGCAGGAACTCTGTTTTGTCCAATTGGATTTTGAGATTGACTTCACGGAGTTTCTGAAATATCAATGTTAGATGTTGCACATGTTCCTCTAAAGACTTGCTA
This sequence comes from Acheta domesticus, assembly GCA_031308135.1. Classification (NCBI taxonomy): domain Eukaryota; kingdom Metazoa; phylum Arthropoda; class Insecta; order Orthoptera; family Gryllidae; genus Acheta; species Acheta domesticus. The sequence continues at coordinate 9,395,987 of JAHLJT010008446.1, read as the reverse complement.
TAAACAATGATGTCATCGACGTAACAAAACAAAATTTGTATAAATAAGGTCGTAAAATATTGTCCATAACTCTTTGGAAGGTAGCGGGTGCATTTTTTAACCCGAACGGCATGCGTTTGAACATAAGATGTCTATTATCTACGGTAAATGCCGTTTTTTCCACTGATCTGGCATCTAATTCGATTTGGTGGAACCCTTGCGCCAAATCTAACGTGCTATAGTACTGACAACGACCTAGGTTATCGAGAATTTCTTCCGTCCTGGGTAGTGGATATTTATCCTCGATTGTTTTTTTGATTTAATTGTCTAAAATCTACTACCAGCCTCCATTTCTTTTCTCCCGAGGCGTCTAGTTTCTTTGGCACGACCCAGACTGGATTGCAATATGGAGATTCACTATGCACGATTACGTTTTGGTCTAATAGCTTTTCTACTTCTTTATTGATGATATCTTTTAAATGAGGTGGATACCGGTAATTTCTTTGATAGACGGGCTCCTCGTCCGTTGTTCTGATATAATGTTTTACGGCGTTGGTAAATGATAAGTCGCAACCGGGGAAGAAGAATACATCTGCAAATTGGGAGCAAATTTTAAATATTTCCTCCTGTTCCAGATCGTTCGCATGTTGCGTACGGAGGTATTCTCTTATGTCTTTATCTGTGACGGGATTAATTTCAAGAGGTCGGGGGTCAATACTCTCTAAAGGCTCAACAAATACCGTTCCTTGAATTCTAAATTTATTTCTGTTTCAGTCGGATATAATACGCGTAATCTTCTGCTGGCAGAATCGCATCAGGAAAACACATCCCGCCGTATTCGAATTGAGAAATATACACGTCGCCTTCTTTTATATTAACAGGAATGGCGGTGAAATGTGGATTTTGAGAGACTTCAAATTCTTTTGCTTAAAGGGAGAGTGAAGATAAAAGGGAATGTCTTTATCACCAAAGTGATAATATTCCTTTTGTAGTCGATTTTCGCTCCTAAGCTCACAAAATCAGCCGTACCTATCAGGGCGTCAAAATATTTATGCCATTTCATCACTCTGAAGTTAATGGGAGTTTTAAGATGATATTCCGAAAAGATCGGAAATTGCACATTGTCTTTTCCTAGGGTTTGAGCGTGCACAGATTGAATGCAAAATGGCTCCTGAAAAATATAGTCGGAGAAAAGTGAGTAAGCTATAGAAGGGTTCATAATCGAATTACATGCTCCGCTGTCGATTAAAATCTTTAGGCCATATAGAGTAATAAAAGGCAGTTGGGGTGCATTATAGATGTTATTTAAGTCATCTCTTGTGATGACGGGGCTACCCGAAAATCCTGATGGGTCACCTGATTTTCATAGAACGATTCATTATTTTGAAAAGGAAGTTGATCTATCTGATAACTATTATAATCACTGTAGTCGCGTAAATCATTATAGTTAAATTCATTTGGAGTTCTGTAGAATTGCTCAGGTTCATCTGGAAACGGAGCATCGAGTGGAGGTGATTCGTTATACTCGAAATGAGAATTCATATTCTGCCTAATCGTTGAAACGCCGGACATGGGCGTCGGAGAATCTGTTCGTTCCTGTGATGTAAAACGTCGGCCGATTGCGCCTGGCGTGGGATAAGGGCGATTTTGATTTGGTGGTTTTGGAAACGGCGTGTTTTGACGCGCGAAAGACTGATGAGGTTGCACACCCGTTTCTGGCTGAGAGAATCTAGGCGGATGACTAGCGACAGGCTGAGCAGACCTGAACTGATACCTCGGTACATTGTTTTGTACATTTGGCATTGGCGACCGTTGTGGTGGAGGACCGAATCGTGGTTGATTAAATGGTGAAAAACTTGTAATAGCATAAGGGTTAGGGATTTGACCTCTAAAAACATTAGGGGGCGGCATGTAATTACTAGATTTCATTACTTGCGGATTATTTTGTTTGGGTGTTCCCCTTAACTGATCCATATATCGCTCGTACATTCGGTCATTGTCATACGAACGACAGATTCTAAGCGCGTGGCCGAGGTCTGTAACATGTGCGTAGCGCAGATACGTACGATACGGTTCAAGGATGCCTGCTCTGTATGTATTTAAACTGAATTCATCAATTTCCTTTAGTTTAAGTTCTAACACCTGATCTTTGTAATTTAATTTGATTAATGATTTATAACGGAGAACAAGGGAATTTAATCGATCGTAGTAATCGTTATTACTTTCGTTAATCTTTTGAAAACAATTAGAGATTTCCTTTAACAGTATCCTCTCATCTTTAACATCTCCATACTTCCTGACGAGTTTCTCTTTAAACTTGTCGTAACTAGAATTTGCTTCTATATCTAATACGGAGCGAGCTTCTCCCTTTAATTTTGATTTTAAACATTGAATAAAAATTCATTAACGAGTTCCGCGTTAGGGGTTCCGTCAGCTCTCTTGAAATTTTGAATAAATGAATCGCATCTTGCGAGGAAATAGTCAAGGCTACAAGAAGGAGTGCCATCAAATTCTGGCAACAATTGAATGTGGATTTGTTCGAATTTTGAGAGTATTTCCGTATTAGCCATATTGAGAACTGTTACTTAAATTAACGGATTGAATTATAATGATTAAATTTAATTGAATAGAATAATGATTAAATTAATTGAATAGAATAATGATTAAATTAAATTGATAGAATGAAATGCGCTAGTTAATCTGAACTTGGGTTCACAGAGAATTTAAAATAGGCAGAAAATCTTTGACGACTACACCTTTTTCACTAATTCACTTAATCACAGAAGGCTTTTTGTGGATCTCACTCACATGTTAGAAAAGATGAACAGAAGTTTCAGCATCCTCCGGCTTGCAGTGAAGAATCGGGCGTCTCGTTCTCACAGGATGGATCGCAGCGCAGCTCGAAGTGGCGTCACGCAGCGTGGAGAACCGGCAGGCAGCTCGGAGTGGCGGCAGAAGGCTTCTTGATTTGTGAAGAAGTTGCGGCCCCTCCTCCGGCGACTTGTAGTTCCTCCGTAGATGCAGCACCAAGGTTGATAGGATAGGCAGCGGGCCGATCGACAACTATGCAGAAGGCCTCTTAATGTTGAAAAGGTTGCAGCGTAGTTCCAATGGCGTATAGTCTCTTTGGCAAAAGGAGACGCTTGCCTATCCCGGACGAGCCCCCAGTTAAGTAAAGATGGCTGGCAGGATCTCGTGGAGACAGAGACACTTAGACTTCTTGACAAAATGAATTTATTCTACAAGTTCTTACAGCACATACATTAACAAGTAACTTAGTCTAAGAAGTGAACCCCCAGTATCGGGCTCCACCCGTATTTATGCGCTTATCTCTCGACAGGGGAGGAAGGGGAATAAGTCATACATTGCAGGGATGACGCTGCCGGGTATGTTTCCAGTACTTTGGAAAGGGTGGACTTTGGGGGTTGACTCCGATCGTTGTGAGTCAAACTCCTTGCTTGCGCCTGTAGCTGACTCATCAGCGGGCGGGCATGTGATGGACTTCGGAGCTTGACTCAGAGTCATTGTGAGTCAAGCTCCTTGTTTTTCGGAGCTTCGCCAGTGCGGCTTGTTGCTCAAAATTGATACCGCCGGGCTTATCCGCTGCTGTTGTATCAATAGTAGGCGGATATGACTCGAGTAACTTCGAATGAAACTTTGCTTCGAGTAACTTCGAATGAAAGTTTTCGAAAACGCAATAACTTTCTGTAGAAAGGAACTTCAAATTTCGAATTTACAGTAGCGCTTAAACGCCATATTCTTAAAAACGGGTCCAAATTTTTGTATTGAAAATTGTCATTTAGGACGAGGTTCTACTGTTCTTAAATATTCTTAAAGTAATATTTCGGTTCTACTATTAGGAAATCAAAAATTTGAGAAAAGTTTAAAAAATGTTCTTTGGGCAGCGATAGATGCGAGCTGGTAAGAGTATGAGGGAAATTGGAATAGCTCGTCAAAACCATAGAAAATAGGAAAGTAATACAAGAAAGTCTGTGCCATTATGTAGCACCAGTTTTTCAAACATGACTTTTTTTTTAATTATTGATTTTTTCCACTTTCTGAATAGTTAATAAAGTTCATATTTTTTATAAAGTTTACACAAATGTTGGAAGATGAAGTTAGGCCTATCGTATTTGTTTATTTCTTTTATTAAAAAAATCACTTAATTCATTTATTTGAAGTCAAAATAAGAGTGGGGGCTCCTATTGTGAACTTAATACATTCGATGTTGCCAAGAACAGAAGATTAAAAGAATTTATTAATGTAGAATTTAATATATGTATCTCTCAGTGATGTATAAACATTTGTGATCATAATAAATAATACATATTTTTGATATTTCTATATATGATTCTCTGAAAAAAGTGCATCGTTGAATTTAGAGTTCAGACCGTTCAAATAACAATTAGGATCGTTACCTGTGTGTCAACTAATCTAATTAATGACATTCAATAATAATTAATTAAATAATTAACATTATTGAAAACAGTGTATTTAATTACAGCATATTTAATTTAAGCATTAATATAACAAATATTTTCCTGCTTATAATAGCGCCCAAATATGCCCCTCCCTCCCAACAAAAGATCCGAAATCACGCCTCTGAGCAGAGCTCATCAGAAAGACGACTCGAAAGCAAAAAGCCATCGGCTGAGGCCGGAGCGGTTGGCCGCCGGAGCAGCGGGAACGAAGCCTGCTGAAGAGCGGCGGGGGTGGTGGGGGGGGGGTAGCCGGTCGGCTGTTTCACACCAGGCGTCGTTGCAAAATGCTTTGGGTAGTGGAGGGGTGAAATCGGTAGTAGTGGAGGTACAAACGACCTGTGCGCGCTCTACTCAGTTACCACATTTTTCGGAACTAAGATGCGACGGTGGTGCCATCTCTGAATGAGTTACCTCCGTCGCGTAACTGTCCGCTACCCGCAGTGGGCTGTCTATACATCCTTAGTCTATGGATTAGCGAGGAGTGTCGCGAAAGCACGCGTGAAGCAATATTATCCTTAAGGAAGTATAGAAGCGTGAGAACAGCTGAAGCGAGAAATGCCTACTTGTTATTACGCAGGCAGTACGAGGCCACAATTAAGAAATAGAAGAAATCTTGGCAGGAAAGTGAGGCAGCAAGAATAGACGCTATTGTAACAAACGATCTAAGTAATCTGGGACGTTATCAGATCTCTGCGCAGTAATATAAATGCACGTATTGCAATTTCAGCAGACGCGTGGGTGCAGAATTTTTCACGAACGCTCGCAATAGCTGACATTGAAAGAGAGGCAAATATTATTACTGAACGGGTTGTGCCTGAATTAGATGAACCATTAACGTGGAATGAAGTGAATAGGGGAATTTTAGCCACGAATACTAGAAAAGCTTGCGGCGCGGATGGCATTCCGACAAAATTTATTTCGGAGTTGTGGAACTTAGATCCGGAGAGTATTCTGAATCTGTTTAATAGCATTCTTGATACCGGGTCGTATCCAGAAACTTGGAGTACTGCTATCCTCCGACCTATTTATAAAAATAAGGGCGATACGAATTGCCCAGAAAATTATCGTGGCATTAGTATTTTACCAGCGCTAAGCGAATTGTTCTGTAAAATTCTTAACGTTCGACTGAGCGACTGGGCGGAAAAATATAGTAAAATTTCAAAAATGCAAGCAGGTTTTAGGAAAGGCTTCGCGACCACCGACAATTTCTTTGTGTTAAATACATTAGTAAAACAGGCGCTTTCACGTAAACCCGGCCATTTATATTGCAGTTTTGTGGATTTCGAAAAGGCGTTTGATTCAATCAACAGAGAATCGTTATGGCGAAAACTAAATGAACTAGGCATCTCACGTAAGGTTTTAACGGTGTTGCAGAGTATGTACAGAGAAGCAAATTTCTGCGTCAAGTGCGGTAACGGAAGTACAACGCGAAAAATAAAATCGACAGTAGGGGTAAGACAGGGTTGTCCTCTTTCACTGCTGTTGTTTATCTTGCATATAAATGATTCATTGACATGGGTACAGGAAACCGACACATCTACACCGGCAATTGATGGCCTGAAAATTCCCGGATTACTTTATGCGGACGATTTAGTTGTATGCTCAGAAACGATTGAGGGATTACAGGCGAGTTTAAACATCCTAGAAAGATATAGTGTAGCATGGGGACTAAAAGTAAATATTCAAAAAACGAAAATTGTTGTCTTCAAGAATGGGTTTATTTTGGGGTAACAAGAGAAATGGTATTACGCACAGGAGGAACTCGACCGTGTTAAAACTTTTACTTATCTTGGTGCAAAATTCTCTATGAACGAGGGATGGAATAAACACATAGTTGCGGCTCATAGTAAAGGAAGAAATTGCTCTCAAAGAAATCGATTGCGTAATGCGTAGAGTGCCGGAATTGCCTTTAAAGGTGTGCGACACAATATTTAAATCACTAGTGCTCCCAGCAATGAATTACGGGGCGGAAATCTGGGAGGGGATAGAATAGACAGTTTAGAAAGCATCGAAACAGATTATTATAAATTAATTCTCGGAGTCTCTAGATTCGCAGCAAATGTGGGCGTCTTAAGAGAGGTAGGTAGTGTAGGAATTTGGAAAGATTTAAAAATGAAAGCCATTAAGCTTTTGATTAGATTAGCAATCTGACACGCTTATTCGCAGGTGCTTTAGAACGCTATTACAGGAAAACGATCAGTGGTATTGGACGCACAGGTCTGGAAGACGTTTCTCCTGAAATGGTTGAGAATTGGGGAACACGGGAAATAGAACGGTTTAATTTCAGATCGACTTTCGGATATTAAAAAGGCAAGATATTCTGGCAACATCGGCAGAAAAATGTTCGTTAAGGTGCGTTTACACGGAGAGAGTTTTCTCTCCTAAACTCTCCGGAACTGGTTGGGAGACACCAGGAGATACGTGTAAACTCTCAGGAGAGTGATCGTCTCTCCGGAGTCATGACGTCACAAGAGATTTTCGAAGTCTCCACGAGAGAGCAGTGTAGACTCTGGTATCGATGAGAAATCGTGTCTCCTGGGAGATATATTGTTTTCCAAGAGACTCGGAAGACTTTTTGCTCTCTTGGTGTGTGGCCACGTGCTCGTGTTGATTTTCCGAGTCTGTGCGACGGTCGAGATTGTTCTGTGAACTTCTACTTGTAAATAAAAAGGAATACCAAAGTATAGAAGATGGAAGCTACGCAAGATGCTTCAATCGCGGAAGAGGCGTAAGTACATGCAATACAAAATAAATTTCACGTGGAACATTGTACACAATGTTCATTCTATTCAGAATAACATTGTTCAACGCAGTATACAGTGCACAATATATACAGTTTAGTATATATACATTCAGTATAATACATATAATCAGTACAATATACTCAATACAATATAGAGAATTCGACATGCTTCACAGAACCCATTGCACGTAAATTATTGATTTCGGAAGTAATGGACTGATACTTGGTGCATTATTGTACACGATGAGGTCTATATTTTGGGTGGAACATTTCATGATGATACTTGTACGTTTTACCTGCAAAAATTTATTTTATTCAACTTGCATAACCTTATTATTGAACTGTGTTTTATTACAGGAGGTCGTCGAAGGAGGAGGTCTTAAAACTTATTGAATTGCTCGAGATGAAGGACTCATTATGGAGGTATAATACATTAATTGAAAACTGTGTTTACAAATTCTAGAAATTAGAACTTTTGTTGCAAGTATAATGTTTTATACACACACATACATTTATACAGGGTGAGTCACGTAACTTTAGCACCACCTGTAACTTTTGAACGGTTGAAGATATTGCAATGCAGTTTTCACGGAAGTGAATGAGGGAATGGGGCTAATTGATATGTGTATTGATTACTCTTTTATCACTTGTATTTTGCGAGATATTTGAGGTAAGTTTGTTTTTTCAAACGGGACTATACATATTTTTCCAGTCTATCATGACAAGCGTAAAAAGACGTATCCAAAGATATAAATATTGTCATATGTTAGATAAGCATTTTTTTGAGTAATTGTGATTTTTATGCGACTAGTGTTTAACGGATATTTAATTTATGCGACTAGTGTTTAACGGATTAACTGTCAACCCCACAAGGTCACGCAGCGCTCCCCCAGCAAACGCAGGGTCGGGGAGGGAAGGGATTTTTGTACTTGAGAATACGAAAAATATTCACAAAACTGTTGCTTTTTTTCCTGAACTCTCCTTTCCATCCTGATCCATTTTCAGATATTTTGTGTTTCTTAGGGATTGAAAATACGGATTTGTCTTAAGTAGTATTTATTGAAATAAGATTATTTCAATCCCTAAGTTATTATTATATTCTTATTAACATTGAAATTGTTTGCTCAAAATATGCAATATTTTTTGTACAGTTTTAATTATTTATTCTTATTGTGCTTTGTTTCAAGATCCCATTAATACTTACCTTATGAAACCCCATTAAATGGAGTTGAAGTTGTAAACAATTTTATTACGATACAAACTTATGACAAATCCTTATTTTCCATCCTTTAATTCCTTCAATGAAAGAAAGACGAACATCTGAAAATGCCGAAGAATGGAAAGCACAGTTCAGGAAAAAACTGCAATGGTTTTGTGAATATTTGCAATACTATGTTTCGTATTTTCAAATAAGATCCCTTTCCTTCCCTTCCTTTCCCCCGGGCGCACGTGTGCTGGTGGAGCGCTGCGTGACCTTGTGTAGTGGACTATTCAAAATGTCCGTTAAACCCCAATCGCAAAAATCAAAATTAATCAAAAAAATGCTTCTAATCTAACATATGACAATATGTACATCAATGGATTCGTCTTTTACGCTCGTCATGGTGGACTGAAAAAATATGTATAGTTCCATTTGAAAATACAAAGTTACCTAAAAAATCTCGTAAAATACAAGTGATAAAATAGAAATCAATGCACGTATCAATTAGCCCCTTTCCCTCATGCGCTTCCGTGAAAACTGCATTGCAATAACGTCAACCGTTCAAAAGTTACAGGAGGTGCTAAAGTTACGTGACTCATCCTGTATATATGTCTGTGTGTGTTTAGTATATGTAAATTATACTTGCTTGTTATATGTATAAATACATAAAAAGTTTCATAAAATTACTGTTCTGAACTATGTGGTCTATTAAAACCTGAAAATACACTGTATTAATAGACTTCCTGGATGGTTTTAAGAAGTATTATAATCGCTTGTAACAGTACGTAGAGTAATCCAAGAATACCAATGCAGTGTAACAAGCATACAGTAATCACCTGTGTTATAGTTAAATACATTATATAAGCAATTTTCACATGTGCAAATTTTATTATTAATGTTGATAGTTGGAACATTATTTTAATTAATCAACAAATAAGTTACTTTATATGTGCCTCTTTTTTTTCAGAAAGTCTCATGCTGACTACAGGAATAGAAATAAGAGAAATGTTGCCTTGTCCGAAATTGGGAACCAGTTGGCAAGGACTTCGAAAGAAGTAAAAAAAAATACACAATTTACGGTGCCAGTACCGTAAACGAAGCAAATAAAGAAAGAACAAGAAAAAGTGGAGCTGGGGTAAGGGATGTATACGTATCCAAATGGGAGTACTTTAAACCACTGAATTTTTTATATGGAGGAAGAGATAAAGAAAAAGAAAATACATTTGATTCAATGGTAAGTCAGTATTTTATTATATACATTTATATTGCCAGGGAACTTCACCTTCTGCTACAAAATATTCTTTAAATTCATTTCTGATACCTTTTGCACTGTTCGAATAATTTCTTCCTTGTGTTGCTTGAAGATCAAGGAAGGGAATATCAGTATCTTTCCTCCAACTCCCTGGTTCAAATACTTATTTACTTCTCTGTCACATGTTCCAGGCGGGGCATACACTCTGCTGGAGGTGGAAAGCAAAACATTGTGTAGAACACAGATTGTGCCTACTATCAATTGAACTTTTTCAGGTTGAAGTTCAATAGATCTCCGCAAAATCCGAAATCGGGCAGCAGCCATGCCAAACGCATTCTCAACAATGCGTCGAGCCCAGGATAATCTATAATTAAATACTCGTTCCATCCCGTTCAGTGTGTGGTGTTTAAACGGCTTCATTAGGTGATCTTGCAAAGGAAATGCATCGTCACCAACCATGACAAATGGAATTGCCATATGTCGTCCTAGCAGTGGCCTGGCATTTGGAATGTTTTAGTCTTTTTTCATCGATGGCTTCCTTTAATTTGCTGGTGGCAAAAACGCCACCATCAGCATGGTGCCCTGGTGCACCAATGTTCGTATATAAGAATTTATAATTGGCATCTACTAATGCCAAAAGAACCACACTGAAAGTCCCCTTGTAATTGTAATAGAGGACTCCCGGTCTTGGGAGGGGCTTGAATGTGCACATGTTTCCCATCCAGTGCCCTAATACAATTTGGAAAATTCCATTGGGATGAAAATTCCTTTTCTATTTTCAGCCATCCATCTTCAATAGTACGTACCTAAAAAAATAAGTAAGTTAAATGTTTTTTTTCTTTTCCAGAGAAATACCCTCAATTGAAATAGAGGTTGATGTAGATGCAGAGGAGCTTTTGCTAGAGAGTCAGCTGGCACCGACCTTATCGTTTGATATGGGTCAATCGACATCTGCAGGTCCATCGACATCTGCGGTGTCATCTGACTCTCGAAGGAAGAGGAAGAAAGAAACTCCCGAAGATGAAATTTTAAGGAAATTCATGGCAGTGTTAGAGAGGAGTAATGATCAACAGCAATTGTTCGGAGAGTATGTGGCAAATGCTCTTCCCAATCTGCCAGAAAGACTTAGTACAAAATTACAAATAGATATTAGTGAGTTAATACTAAATGCTCAAAAGGATCATTATAGTATGATGGAATAAAAAATTTTAAGTTTAAAATGTGTTTTTATTTCAACCACCATGCATTTTACGAATTAAGTTGGGACAAAATGGTGATAACTGAACTTCCTGAAAAAAAAAATCCACAATTTTGTGCTTTTATTTCCCTTGTACATTAGGGATCAAATTTATAAAGAAACTGACATTTTTTCTTCGTATTGGTCAAAATGAAAGTTTTTACTTCCAACTGATAATTGTCAAAATTTATTTTCTTAAATTAATTACAATACTCTATTCATGAATGAACTTGAATAGTAAAACTAGAGACAATTATTTTTTCACATACAAAATCCTGTCTATAAATTTATTCTGGACATTTCAGTTCATATAATTGAAACTTTAGTTCGTTCACTAGAATAAATCTGAGGTTACGCTGCAAACGAGTTATATTAATATTTAGTTTGTAATTAGTATATAATTCGATTTATGTTCCACATGCATGAATGTTCCCAATGAAAATTCCCAATTCGTGAAGAAATGCATTTGAAGTTCAGTTGACACTCCTAAAAAAATTGCTTCTCAAAATTAAGACGTAGAAAGAAATGGTTTCAAGCATTTAAAACACAAAAAGCATATGACCTGATAAAAAATTAAAATTATGAAATTTCAATATTTTTCACAGCTTATTTAAAAATGTTAAACAAAAAGTTCCACATATCAACTTCTAAGCCAAATTCAACACTTTCTCTGCAAAAAGTTACATTTATCTTCCAAGAGTGATTTGTAAGACCATATACAAATCAAACCTTGAAATATGCAAATAAAAGTTTTCCTTGTGAAAAAATAAATACTATAACCCGAAATATGGTCAAAGAACACGAGGTGGGGAATGGTTATATTACCACATATAGTATAAGTTACATTTAAGTAAGATACATACCGTCAAATAATCCTTTAAACTTTCCGATATTGCACTGCAAACTTCAGGATTATTTTGGAATTGTACATTGGGGAATTCTAAATAGATTAGGACAAAGAACTATATGTGTCCCTTGTGGCCAAAAACGTAGCGTCAAAGCCAGTCTTTCCCAAAAGAAATGCTTTTTCCGCATTGCGGTGTCTTGCTTCTTTATTTTTGGGAAATTTTTCCCAATAAAAAATCGAATCCTTCGGGTGTCACACGGACGAAGTTTTGTACATGGCTTCATCCTCTACCCGCAATTCTGCCATCAAAGATGTGAACACACTGAGATCTTCTCTTCTCAAAAAAACATTTTTCACCCACACTTGCCTCTTCCTTTTCCTCCGCTTCTTCAATATTATTAAAGCCGCACATGCAGCTGCGAGAGTGGACACCGTAGACATTGCTAACCTCCAACTCCTCACTGCTCAGCTGCTTATTCAACATGGCGGCGCCAAAGAACATCCAGAGATATAAATATCTAGTGTAAACAGCAAGGATACTTTCCGGAGAGATCTCCAGAAATGACTCTCCCGTGAGCTGCCCGTGAGTTAGGAGACTCGCATTTCGGGAGATATTTCGAATCGTGTAAAGTCTTCTAAGGGAGTTTATCTCTTAACTTCATGAAAGTTAGGAGACTTTGTCTCTTCGTGTAAACGCACCTTTAGTGGTACAAATTCACACGAGTCCTGTATGGGGATGCGAAAGTTACGTACACACACTTAAAAGGGATGCAAGAGGGGGATATGCTTGGTTTAGGGTAGGGGGGTGGATGCAACGTAGAATGAAGGATTCGAATGACAATGGAATCTGTGTACTGTGCGGTGATAGAGAAGATTGGATCCACATCTTGTTAAATTGCTGCGCTACAGAAACTTGGAGAAGAAAATGGATGGGAACGGGGAACTATTGCTTCCAATTTAGAAACATAACGCTCGCTCAAAACATATTAGCTGATAATAGATCTCACTTCATAAAAGAATTAGGAACATTTTTAGGAAAGGTTCGAACTATCAGGGAAACGGTAATCAGGGAGTGGGAAAACAGCACTGGTTAGTAGTACGAGCGGAGCCTAGGCTGGAGATAAAATAATTAATTCAATAAGCAAGAGATAATTAATTTAACTAGTAAGGTAATCAATAATGCTGATCATTAATATTAATTAGTAAGTAATAACTAAATTAATCAGTAACCGATAATTAAGGTTAATCAGTAGTAAATTGTTCGGAGAGGCGCGGTGGTGCGGGCGATCTTCTGTGGCGGTGTTTGATTTCAGGGGCTGAGGAGGACAAAGACTGAATAGAGAAGATGCCCACGCCAGGAAATAAATAGTTTAGAAAAAAACTAGTAGTTTAGCATGTACTCATCTTCTGACGGCAGGTTTTGCCCCCTTCAGGGTTTTTTTTTCCTCAGCCGTACCTTATGGTCCCCTTTCCGCGGCTTTGATGCGATGAAGAGACCATTAGGCGTGAGTGCCAGAATTCGAGAGGTTAGAATGCGGTAGGATGTGGGTATTGTAATGGCTTAAAGGCCTTCAGCCTAGCCACATAGATAAAAGAATTGAAATTATGTATCAATGTGTTATAATTACCTATTAAATAAAAGTAAAATAATATTTTCACATAATTGTTGTTGTTTGTCTCTTTTTATTTACTTTTAACACTGCCTCCCCTGTGTTCGTGTGTGTGTGTGTGATGTGTTATTTCGCACATAAATCAGCGTGGTAATGTTCAGTCAGTTTGGTGTAGAGGAGCCGCACTCGCCTTGTGAACAGAACTGAATAATATGACATACATCTTATTTTAATGTAAATATTATTTTTTTAAATAAACGAACATACGTTGAAAGAGGAATTACAATATTATGTATAGAGGAAAGTACCCAAACCTGGGCCCCCATTTTGTTTTAGAATATTTTTTAATACAATTTTCCGCACAATTAAATCAAAAGTATTTGAAATGCATACCGTACTTAGTTTTACACATCTTATATTACGCTTAAATGATTGGTCAAGTAGTTTAAGAATAAAATAGTTTTTTTCGCAATCATTACATTTTGTGGATTTATAAAAAGGGTCTCCTTATGTGAGCTCCCGCCAAACGTTTAACAAAAGGGTAGAAGTACTTCTTCTACTTCTTCTTCTTCTTCTTCTTCTTCTTCTTCTTCTTCTTATTATTATTATTAATAATAAAAATAATAATAATAATAATAATAATAATAATAATAAACTCCTAACTCCCAGGTAATTGTCTAAACTCCCAAGTAATTCAAAAGACTGGGAAGTGCAAGAAATCGCTTTATTTGGAACAGCCCACATTTTGCGCAAAGTATTGTAGAGGCACCGACAGTCCCTAGATCTGCTGCTTAGGTAGCTGGTTGCAACCTGTAGTAGATTTTATATTCAGCCGACACATAATATCTTAAGTCGTGATTTAGAGGAATAATAATAATAATAATAAGAAGAAGAAGAAGAAGAAGAAGAAGGAGAAGAAGAAGAATTGCCAGTCAACGACGATACATACTCAGCAGTGGAAAATTCACAACAAAACAACTTGCTGACATTGAGAGAAATGCAAAGTATGTACTTCGCTCGAACAATCCACATGACGAACATGTAGAACTTGAAAATGATGATCCTGTGGAAGGTTCATCTCTTTCCAGCGAAACACACGTCAGTGGTGAAAATTCATCTGGCAATGAATTACACGATAAGGACATAAAGCGAAATCTCCTTCGGCGCGAGATAGAAAGAGTTAGTCAACTTCCGCTTGAATCTTGCGAACCGTTGAGGAGAATATACGAAACTGCCAAAGCTAAAAGAGCGATAGAAACAGTGAATTCTGTCTTAAATGAGGTGGTGGAGACCCCAGGCAGAGATCTAGATATTACTGAAATCAATCACATCATATATGCAACTGGATATCTAGTATCTCAGATAATTTTGGGGCCAGCCGAGAACACCGACGGCCGACAACAAAACAGAGTAAACAGCTCTGTACCCCCGTAGATGAACAGAATTGAGAAACTGATAGCCGACACCCGGCGCGAAATATCACTCTTAGCTGAGGCATCTTCTAAATCAACACACACCTCCAAAGTTCAACGAAATATATTAAACGTTGAACAAAAATACCATATTGAAAATGACACCAGCCGGCTAATGGTAGTTGAGAAGCTAAAAGAGAAAATTCAAGCATGGGCTCAAAGAATTAGACGTTACAAACGTAGAATAGATTTCCGTGTACAGAACCGGTTGTTTGAAACAGACGCGAAGAGATTCTATCGCAATCTGACTCAAAAACCGAATGGCAAAGCTGTTACTCCTTCAAAAGATGACGTCGAAGCGTTTTGGGCAGGAATATGGGAGGAGAGCAGATCCTACCACAAAGACGCATCTTGGCTTCAATCTGAAGTTGATGCTGCCGATGAACTTGTAGAAACAGTAGAAGATTTTCACCAATTCTCGAAAGAGGACCTCTCCCAAGCAATTAGGAACATGGGAAACTGGAAGTCCCCCGGGATTGATAAGATCCAGATTTATTGGATTAAGAAATTAACAGCAATACATTATCATCTAGCAAAGGCTGTTAATAAAATTTTAGAAAACCCGAAGGAAATCCCGGAATGGATCACTCGCGGCATCACGTATTTGCTACCCAAAGCGGGAGACAGCTCTTTGGCCAAGAACTACAGGCCAATTACTTGTCTGCCAGTACTGTACAAAGTTATAACTTATTTATAGTTATAGCTGACAAAATGTACAGACATCTAGAGAAGAATCATCTAATGCAAGCTGAACAGAAAGGATGTCGTAAAGGCCCTTATGGCTGTAAGGAAATCTTGCTACTGAATAAAGTCACTTTGAATGATGTAAAGAAACGCAAACGTAATTTGAGCACGGCTTAGATTGACTACCAAAAGGCCTTTGATAGTGTACCACACGATTGGATTTTGAAGACCCTGGAGAGCTATCGATTTCATCCTAGACTTATTGAATTTTGCAAGGCTACTATGAAGTCGTGGAGTACCAGGTTACTAATCCACAGCGGAAAGGAAGCAGTAGAAACCAGAAGTATTCAGATTAACAGGGGTATTTTTCAAGGAGATTCACTATCCCCTCTGGTTTTTTGCATTAGTTTAATCCCACTATCAAGACAGTTGTCGCAAGCTGACTTTGGTTTTAAGCTCCATGCTGATGAAAGGCCAGTATCCCATTTGTTTTACATAGATGATTTGAAAGTGTTTGTTAAGAATGAAGCGATTCTCTCCCAAATGCTGTCAGTCGTAAATGACTTTAGCAATGACATCTGCATGACGTTTGGTCTTGACAAATGTGCAAAAGTCAATAAAAAAGAGGGAAACTCACAACGTCTGAGAACATTGAAATTGATACGCACACTGTGATTCAAGATCTTGAGCCAGGTAAAACTTACAAATATCTGGGCATTGAAGAATGTGAAACCATCTCGAATGACAGAATGAAAGAGAGAATTCGTAGGGAGTATTATAGGAGAGTGAGACTGGTCCTGCAGTCCGCTCTTAATTGCAGGAATAAAATATCTGCAATAGGTAGTTTGGCGGTACCTGTAGCCGAAAACAATTTTGGACTAGTGGATTGGACTGAGCTAGAAATGCGCACCATGGATCGAAAAACCAGAAAACTGCTAACAACGCATCATGTTTCCCACCCTCGAGCTGATATACATAGACTTTATGTGTCACGTAAGGAAGGAGGAAGAGGCCTCAGACAAATTGAGGCCTCCTGGCACAACGCAATAGTCGGGTTGGGGAAGTATGTAGTCAGCCATCAATGCTGATCTGCTAAACATGAAGTGTGAGACACAAAAAATTTAAAGAAATCGTGGAGAGAGACAAACCACTCCACGGACAATATTTGAAACGAAAGGACAAGGTGCAGATCAATAAAGATCAATAATTTATGTGGCTTAAAAGGGGAAGAATGAAGCCAGAATCCGAAGCACTTATAATAGCTGCCCAAGATCAGGCCTTGAGAACACGACATTATGATAAAGCGGTTCTCAAAATTTCCCAAGATGATAAATGCCGCATTTGCCTGGAACACGTAGAAACCATTGATCATATTGTCTCAGCTTGTCCAATCCTAGCAAAGACCGAATACCTGAAAAGACATGACAGGGTGTGTAGCTACCTCCACTGGCAGATCTGTACCGCCCTCGACGTTCCGAACACATGCACCCAGTGGTACGAACACTCACCAAAACCGGTGACGTCTGTTGGATTGTGTACGATATTGTACGACCAACAAATTCAAACTGATCGCACGATAGCGGCAAACAAACCGGATATAGTTATCCGGGATTTGGCGAAAAAATCGTGTTTACTTATTTATGTTGCTGTACCTTGCGATCAAAACGTCGTTACCAAGGAGGCAGAGAACGTCTTAAATACAAGAGTTTGGAAATCGAGATCAGCCGAATGTGGGGCGTAAAAGCACAGGTCGTCCCGATAGTTATCGGAGCTCTGGGATTTGTTCCGCAAAATTTGAGTAAGAACTTGTCTAAACTCCCAGGTAATTCAAAAGACTGGGAAGTGCAAGAAATTGGTTTATTTGGAACAGCCACCATTTTGCGTAAAGTATTGTAGAGGCACTGATATTCACCGAATCTGCTCCTTAGGTAGCTGGTTTCAACCTGGAGTAGATTTTATATTCAGCCGACTCATAAGATCTTTAGTCGTGATGTAATGGAATAATAATAATAATAATAATAATAATAATATTAATAATAATAATAACATTAATAATAATAATAATAATAATAATAATAATATAATAATAGATTTGTGCTATCAGCTACTTGTGGCCTTGTACATAGCTAGTTAGCTGTTCTGGTTTTACACTTATGGTTATGTTCAACTTCATTAGTTAACAGACTTAGTTCTCTATTCCGACTATGCTTATTATTGACAATCGCAAAAAAGTAAATGAAAAACTGCAAATACATTGAACTAAGTATAATTTTACAAAAATACAAGTTTAACAAAGAAATTGTCTTATACGTCTTGCACATATTCTATATATTCAAGTGAGACAAAAGTCACATGTATAAGCAATGTTCTGGCTCCCACACATTTTACGTGAGCCGAGAGTGAACACATTAAGCACATCTCCCACCGTTCTTCTATAGACCTTTGAAAATGTACACTACAAAACATTTCCCATGCATCTTCTTCGCCTGGGAGGGAAGATGTTCCTGGTAGAACTTCCAATTCGGAAGGGCCAGATTTCTTCGGTCGTTCGATTCTTCGCGGAAGGTGGAATCTTACTTTTGCTTTTGGTTTAACTTCAGAATTGTCTTAAACGTCTCTCATTTCGACTTTTCTGGGATTAGATTCTGAAATTGTCTCTTGATCTATTTCTTCTTCCTGCCCTTTCGAATTGATAGGTTTTCAGAGTACGATCTTTCTCTTTATTAGACTCCTAAGTTACCAAAGTAGCAAAAGCCTTATTGTTTTTATTTTACAAGACGAAAAAATGGGGGATCGCGCTAGGATCCTGTAGAAGGCTTAGGTTAAGTACCAGAGTGTTTATATTTGAAATGCCAATACGTTTTTACAAGGCAAGTAGAATAAATTACGTTAACTTACGTCAATAGCTTATAGTGTCACCTACAAAATAATGTGATGGGTACAAGAATGCGATGAAATAGAGAAATCAGGCAGCTGAGAATTAACACTGAAAAGACTTCGCTTTTCACTGTTCGCACTAATGGCCGACTGTCCCGCTGCAAGTGAAAATAAAGACACTACAGTTTGACTGAGCCCTGATTCGCAAAGAACTCCTATTTAGTGCGTTTCCAATAGGCAACATCTCTCTGCAGATCATTAAATAAAAGGGCTCGCTTAGGAACCGGGCCCGAGGTTGGTACTTTACTATAATGTTACCATAATATAAATATTGCGAGAATTGCTGTTAGCACTACCACACACTACCATTCATTCTTATTTCCTAAAATATTAATTTTATTCCCGGATTAAACTACACACAGCGACAATAACTTCTTCCGCTTCGCGACCACAAGACAGCTTATTTCCGTGAAGGAAAAAAGATCTTCGGTCGTCATTTCGTTTCAGAAAAGACGAAAAGGTCAATATTGAGGAATAAAAATGCATGTTATATGTCGACTGTTAAGTCTAATAACTCGCTTAAACTCATTTAATGCAATAGGTTTTTGCAACAGAAGAAATTGTAAAAACGGAGAGGAAAACTTGCATTAATGCAGACACGTTGAGTGGTGTTGCTAGGGGAATTTTTCTAGATGTTAAAAAGCGCTCCAGGAAAGAGAGAATTTCATATTTTGCTATTTATCGAAAAAAAAAGGACAATGTATTTGACGAATGGCCGGAAGGAAAATCTGCTTGCTTATTATAGTGTTCCGAAAAGTTTATTCACCTATTTTATTATACGTAGTTGCATTATGAATACATACAGCAACACGCATTGTTTACAACGCGCGCTGTATCAAAACTGAAGTCAGAATTGGGCCACCACCCGCCAGTTTCTTTACATCGCAAACGACCACCCTGAAATATACAATCTACAATTTCAGGGTGATTTTTCACGATTTCAAAACAACTGGAGTGTTGTGGCGCAATTTTGGTTTCTGATTCGGATTCAGCGCGTCGACATACATAGAGAAACAGGTTTTAAGTCTTTAGGTCTAACAACAACATCCGAAAACAAAAAAAAAATTACAATTTCACGATCTTATTTTACTTTCCCTTATACATACGTATGAACGAAGTAATATACGTAGTATAAGGAAAGTTATGTAATGCTGCGGAAAATCTATTTTGATATTTTAATGGAAATAGACGTTCCGGGTCCCCTGATACCGAAAAAGTGTTTTTTTCAAAACTTCTGTCTGTCAATCTCTCCGTCCGTCTGTGAATACTACTAACGACTAAACCATGCATAGGATTTTTTCAAATTGAAGAAACCCATGTCCATCTGGCTCGAGTCAAATCTTTGGGATTTTACAAAAACATTATTTAAAATTAGGGGAAAATTTACATGACGCCCCCGGGATTTTTTCAAAATTTTCTCAAAAACGGTTCCAAATATTTTCTTTAAATTTTTTGTAGGAATAGAGTAAAATACACTTACAACGGTGGCAACGGTCCGATTTTACGGTTAACTCTGAGTTTTCAAAAATTGCAAAAGTTTGAATTTTTTTTCGATGTCTTCCTACGACTACAAAATTTAAGATACAGATTTTTCCTTCAAATAAAATTTGTTTTCCATAGTAAGATTTTTCATTAAGGTCCTACACCTTCTTTTTTAAATTTTAGTAGTTTTCGCGCAATATTGCGTGCAATATGTGCAATTTAAAAAAAAAATAAAAACAAGATTTTCTCAAAAAATGGCCCTCAATTTTTTTCTTTTAGCTTTTGATAGGATAGTGCTAAATGGATTCTATGAGATGATGCAAACGCCCAATTGGTCTATTCTTTTGGTTTTCACAAATTACAAAAATGTAATGTTTTACTACCGTCGCTCACGTCATTTGTTTTAACATTATCGGCAATTTTTTCACATTATATTAATGAGTACATATGCTTTAAATAATGTCAGATAAAGTTCTCGAAAACTCGACTGTTTTTCTGTGAAACGAACCCTGAATTCCGCATTTTCAGAAAGGCTTAATCGCCATTTTCTCATAAATGGCTCCAAATTTTTTCTTTAAATTTTCTCGAACGGATAGTGTTAATTTGACTCTTTAATATGACGTAAGGTTTATTTTGGAGGATATTTTGTTTTTCAAAAATACAAAGATGACATTTTTTCAATGATTTCTCACACCAGTAATAAGCAAATTTTCATAAATTTGAATACACTATTCCATTTGCAAGTTAATTTGTTTTAAATGACATCAAATTAAGTTTTTCGAAAACTCAAATATTTCTGTCAAAGTGCTTCAAATTTCGAATTTACAGTTACGCCTTAACGCCAAACGTCCGCCAAATTTATCAAAGAAAACTATAATTTACGAAGAGGTTTTACTGTTCTTTAATATTCGTAAAATATTTCCGTTCTCCCTTTTCGGAAACAAAAATGAAGAAAATATCAAAAAAATGTACCTTGGGTGGCGATATATAGCATCTGGCAAGGGTATGTGGCAAAGTCCGAAGAGCAAACCGAGACCAAAGGAAATAGAAAACTAATTGGGGAAAGGTCTGTGCCATTCTGTAGTCACTATTTTAAAAAACATTGAAGTTGGAGCAATTCTGACTTCAGATTCGGATTTAGCAAGCCAAAATACACAGACAAACATGTTTCAAGTCTTTGGGTCTGACAATTATTTTTACTTTCTCGCCTTACGAATATTTCGTAAGCAGCGGCGAATTTTCGCCAGAAAAAACTCTTGTAGCTGGGACCTGGTAAGGAAAAAGTGGATAAAACCTGTTGCTAATTAGAAAAAAAATCCTCTATCTCGTGGTGTAGTCAAAATCCATGTTTTGTTGTTACTTCACACTGCAAAATTGATTGACGGCAAAACGTCCGTCTGCCTGACCGTCTGTGGTCAACGCTAGCGCCTAAACCGTTCAGCCGATATTCTTCAAAATTGATATTCCTCAAATGTTTTCTCGAATTTCAAAGCTCCTGAATTTGAAACCGATATTTTAATTTCGGGGTGGGTACTATACAAGAAGCCCGTCGGAGATTTCCAAATTAAAAAAAGGCTCCAAATTTTTTGATTAAATTTAGCTGTTGAATAGAGAAAATGATGTTTAAGGGAATGATATAGGTATCATTTTCGCCGATATCCCCGATTTTTCGTAAATTACAAAAAAAAAAATCAAAACTGTAAAATTGAAGATAGAGATTTTCGCCTCAGAGTCAGTTGCAGAAAATTAGCTCTTTAAAAAAGGTTATGTAGAATTTTCCTGAAAAACGAGTCGTTTTTTGCGTAATTTTTGCTTCAATTTACAAAAAAAATCTCAAAAAATCGCTCCAAATTTTTTCTTTTAAATAGAAGGTACGGTAAATAAATAAATAAATAAAATAGTGGAGTGATAGAATGGCACAGACTTTCTCGCAGTAATTATTTTTCTAAAAATCTTTCGTCGGATTTAGGATTGGAGTAAGTCCTTCACCGCTGCCTTTGGTTTGTCGCCCAAAGACATGTTTTTTGCATGTGGACAATTACCGGCTTCCTAATGATAGTCACAAATACGTTATGACTAATACATAAGTACTCAGTATGCATCTCACTCCAAAGGCGAAGGTGGTTAAAGCGTGTTGGGGCTGAGCACTTCACTTCGCAAGATGCTGGGTTCGAAACCCAGATGGGGGTTTTAATTTGATGAATGTGGTGTGGCTGAAAAAAAACCCATTGAAGAGTGTAGAAACTTTACTGAAAGTCCTTTGAAGTACTTCTGCTCACGAATAGTATCAATGCAGATAAATATACAGTACTTGTCTGTTTTTCCCAAATTGCATCGTTTCAACAATTTTCACACGCTGTTATTCAATTTCTGAAACGTATGTGATGTCAAATCATCTATTTCAACGTTAAATTGAAATACAATATAACCAGAACGCATGAGATCAACTCACATATCCCTAACGGTTCCGACATTATATTACTTTCTCGCCTTACGAATACTTCGTACGAAGAGAAAGTTATGTAAGCGTGCGCCGGAAAACGGGGAGTTTTCGCCAGAAAAACGCTCATAGCTGGGGTCTGGTAACGCAAAAATGGATAGAAACTGTTGCTAAATTTAGAAAAACTCATGGTGCTATAGAATGACCCAGACTTTCTCGCAGAACTTGCTTATCTCATCTCTAAATTGAACTAGTTTTTTTGTTGTGAATGATCTTTCCAGATACCGTCTTTAAGAGCCCAAAGAACGTTTTTTTACATTCTCTGCATTTTTCGGCTTCCTAATGCGAGAAATGAAACTACTATACACTTATTACTATTATACAGGTGTGAATGTTATGCATAGCCATTTTGGTCGCAGTCGTGTTCAGCGAGCATTGGCACAGCTCTTCCGAAGGATGCTTCTCCGGTTTGAGTCCTAGTCGTGGAATATTATTTGTCAAAATTCTCTGTTGTCACTGGAAATTATTGACAATTTAGAAACTTTATTGAAAACCATGTGAAGCCATTTGAATCATAAATGTTGATAATTACGATAAATGCCTTGGAAGTGTCTGTATACATTTTTTCGAATTTTTCACTTTTAACAATTTTTCACGTCTCTTCTTAGATTTGTATCATCGTATCAATTGTTTATAATGCATTTACCATTTTATAGCTTCAATTCTTTTTATGGCTCTGTTCGACCCTAGGCCCCGGTGCTTGTGTAGCATAGTGGTATAAGTGGCGGTTCGTTAACTTTGAGGTTTGGATTTTCGGGTCTCGGAACGGAAAACGTTGCTCGTAAAAACACTTTTGCTGGTTTATGAAGTAGAGGAATAGCATTTAGGACCATATAGAAGCAGTGCAAGAAAGTATGTGCATTGGAAGCACCACTAGTTTAAATATACGAGGGTTGGGGCGTAAGTCAGGGCAACTGTTATTTTTGTGGTAATATGAGCAAGGGTGGAAAATGTGAAATATACACTTTAAAGGACAAGGTATGAACTAAGTGAATGGGCATTTAACGACACACCAAATTTGTGTTTCGCATATTTATTAAGATACTTGAAATTACAGCACTCTTTTCACAACAGTACAAAAACATTGCAGAGGCATTTTAAAGACTCGATTAGGCAGATGCTCGAATACCGCACGTACCACATCCGTCTCCAAACTCGCTGTTGTCAGGTATGTTGTTGATCAGTGATTGCTACGCGTCCTCGCAGAATCTCTCCTGCCCATGTAGCGACTATATTCCTATGGCCTTCCGGTATTCCTATGGCCTTCACCCAAGAGCATTATTCCCACGACTTTCCACCAATTGCATGTATCATGCTCTGGCATTTCTCCAATGGAGAACTGCTATCTTGAAGAACGAGCGCTGCTCGAAACCTGTTACATTCATCTCGCACGGCAGTAGTCGGACAACTGATTTCACGTTGCTCTCTGGGCTAAAAAAAGACATCCACACAGCAATTTGCGAATGTGAAGACGCCTTACTGCAGCACTTCTTTCACGTGACAAATAAAATTGTGATTCGATAATATTTCTTTTAGGAAAAAATAGTTGCCATGACGTCTGTCCCAACTCTCGTATTTGTGTTTGTGATTTTGTACAAGAAATTGTGCAATAAAGGATTATTATTATTATTATTATTATTATTATTATTATTATTATACCTCTATATCACGACTAAAGATATTATGAGTCGGCTGATAATAATATCTACTCCAGTTTGCAACCAGCTACCTTCGGAGCGGATCTAGGGACTGTCGGTTCCTCTACAATACTTTGCGCAAAGTGCGAGCTGTGCAAATAAAGAAATTTCTTGCACTTCCCAGTCCTTTGAATGATCTGGAGGTTTAGCCAAGTTCTTACACAAAGGGTTCTCCCCGATAAGATGGTAAAAAGTTCCCCTCAACCAAATTACATATGAGTGGTTACACTATAATTCTAACATAAAAATAATATTTTTGAAAGGTTTCATAGCCTCCGTCCTACCACCCACACCCCTATAGAGCCAAAAACGTGTTTTTTTAATTTCAATTTTTTTCGACAACTGAACACTATTTTATCAGACTGAAAAAAATATGATAAATAAGAACACAACTTGGACTATCTGAAAAATATTTTTCAATATTTTCTCAGGCCCAAATTCGAAAACAAAAAAATATTTTCGAAAAAAAATATAAAGAAATATTTTTTACTGTGTCTTAGAAGCCTGGAACAGGCTCGAAAAAAATGTCGAAGGTTCCACTTCACACACAAATTGTTGTGTATTTTTTTTCAGATTTTTCCGATTACTGGGCTGCAGTTAAAAAATAAAAACCATTTTCCCACCTTTAAAACACCTGGACTTTCAATATACTTTGAAACTGACTGCAACGGTTCTCTGCATTTATTTTAGTGTTTATTATACATTTGTATACATTGCTGTATCACCCAATAAAGTTTTGATTTTGGAATATACTTACGAAGTATCATTTTTAAAGCTTTCTAATCGTTTGTATGAGAATATCATACGCTAAGGAAAGATAATAGTGTTTGGCAGTTTATTAAATAATAATTCCGTCATATTTGAGGGATAATTGGGGGACATGTGGAAAAATGAAGGGGAAGAGGTTAAACCAAGATTTACAAGAACTGTTTTCCTTGTCTTAGAGCACAGACACTGGCACGAAAATAATCTTAAAACTTCATCTCAGAATGCTTGTGAATGTTTTTTCATATGTTTTTAATAGCTGGGTCATAGTTTTTAAAAAAAAAACTAAGACATTTGTAGTCAACCACTTGGCAGTTCGGCAGTTGCAGCGTCCTAAGCACGTGCAACCTTGCTTGAGGAGGAAGGCCACAGAATAGCAGCTAAAACGTTGACAACTGAGCCTAGAACGCGGCGCCTCCCGGACAGATAAACAGTAACGCATTGGTTGCGGAAGCCTGTGGTCTCACGTCTGTAGATTGTTTCAGACTAGAGAAAAAGTTGTCTTTTCCTTTACCTAAGTATTTGTTCTTGTATAGTATAAATATGGAGACACTCGTACAATCTGTACACGTGCGAAAACTCTGCTCTTTGTAAATAATAATTGTAGGAAAATTGAAAATTGATTTAATGTAGCACCGAACTGCAAACGCTCATCCTCCGAAAAGTAGTTTACGGCATTATAGACCCGGTACTGTGCGAGAGAATTCATTCCAATATCGCTGAACGTTGAGATAAAAATTCGTAGAAAACGAAATAGTCCCGTTAATTTTATCGTGAAAGATAATTTCAGTATTTTCCTTCAATTTAATTTTACATTGATATCGGCTTCTCTTTTCTGACCATCTGTGCTACGGAAAAGGCGCACCCAAAAGAACTAATATGGAAAATTGTAAAAATGGGACGATCATGAAAGTGGTATTTTGAAAAATACCTAAGAACCTAATGCTTCGAACAACATAATCGGGGCCTAATATGTTTCCCTTTACTTTCCCACTGTCCCCCATCTATACTGCACACAAAATGTCCCTTATCATTTCCCCATTTGTCATCTACCCGTCCCCAAAACATGTGTGTTAGAATTTACTTGTTCTAAAAAAAATGCGTGTACCCATGAGACAAGCAAACATGGTTTAAAAGACCTAGGAAGCATCGCTTCCGAGTTATTTACCATTATAATGTGTGTTGCAATAATCTTTTTTTGTATGTCATAATCTGCAAACTTCTATTTTTTCTTCTAAAATCTGTTTGATGTAGGATGGGGTGTAATTCTTTATCCACCAGTATCACACTTACAAGATCTTGTGTCGATTGTTTCTTATAAATTGCCAAAACTATCGTCTTTCCGTCGCATACGATTACTTATGCAAACGATTAGAAAGCTTTCAAAATGATACTTCGTAAGTATATTCCAAAATCAAAACTTTATTGAGAGATACAGCAATGTATACAAATGTATAATAAACACTAAATAAATGCAGAGAACCGTTGCAGTCAGTTTCAAAGTATATTGAAAGTCCAGGTGCTTTAAAGGCGGGAAAATGGTTTTTATTTTTTTAACTGCAGCCCAGTAATCGGAAAAAATCTGAAAAAAAATACACAACAATTTGTGTGTGAAGAGGAACCTTTGACATTTTTTTCGAGCCTGTTCCAGGCTTCTAAGACACAGTAAAAAATATTTCTTTATATTTTTTTTCGAAAATATTTTTTTGTTTTCGAATTTGGGCCTGAGAAAAAAATGAAAAATATTTTTCTGATAGTCCATGTTGTGTTCTTATTTATCATATTTTTTTCAGTCTGATAAAATAGTGTTCAGTTGTCGAAAAAAATTGAAATTAAAAAAACACGTTTTTGGCTGTATAGGGGTATGGGTGGTAGGATGGAGGCTACGAAACCTTTCAAAAATATTA
The DNA here is from genome assembly GCA_031308135.1 of Acheta domesticus. Lineage (NCBI taxonomy): Eukaryota > Metazoa > Arthropoda > Insecta > Orthoptera > Gryllidae > Acheta > Acheta domesticus. Next base: position 9,369,193 of record JAHLJT010008446.1, on the reverse strand, counting down.
TTTTTATGTTAGAATTATAGTGTAACCACTCATATGTAATTTGGTTGAGGGGAACTTTTTACCATCTTATCGGGGGGGGACCCTTTTGCGGAACGAATCCCAGAGCTCCGATAACTATCGGGTCGACCTGTGCTTTTACGCCCCACATTCGGCTGATCTCGATTTCCAAACTCTTGTAATTACGACGTTCCTCTGCCTCCTTTGTAACGACGTATTGATCGCAAGATACAGCAACATCTGCAAGTGGTGTGATGTATCACATTATAAAAGCGCAGACGCAGAATGAGAATGTGATAGAAAGGGCGAGATATGTAGATTACGAGAGGCCGGCAGAGGGGCCTGTGTATTGTGTCCTGAAAAGAAGAACCTTTTTCTGACAGTTGCGAGCGGGGACAGCGGTTCAGCTAGACAGATTTACGACGTGAGGGCACTCAGAAGGGTATCCCCCGATTTTTTCTATGCTCTTTCGAAAGACCCCTTCTCGCGAAAATCAGCCCTGACCAGGCAAGCGCTCGGCGTGCGAGATCACATAATTTGTGATAAAAATGTCTTAGCGTTTAACAAATAAAAGAGCTATTTAGACACGTGCACGTGAAACGGCCGAGAGCGAACGTCGTACGACATTTCTAAAAAAAAGATGTTAGTGGCCCAATGTAAATTGGACTTACATTTAAGGAAAAGTAGCAGTGGCGGCGATTGGCGGTGGAGAAACAGCGGGTGGAGCCAAAATTGAGATTTGGAAGGGATTTTCGGCAGCAGGAGATGTGAGGAGCCATGGCGATGGCATTCGATCAGTAAGAGCGATTGCGGGAGCATTGAATGAGTAAGAGCGATCGTGGCAGCATTCAATGTTTATGAGCAATGGCGAGGGCAGTCAATTATTAGCGAGAGAGGGCGAGTGAATCTGTCAAAAGGCGGTGGCGAAAAAGTGTTATCAACATTCGATTTTCAAAGAGAGACATAAGGTTAAGTCCGTACAACTCATGCCTCCGACGAAGTCGTGCTAATTAGACCGTGAAATAATCCAATCGCGCCTCTCGCGGAGAACGAACATTGAGTAACAATGATGTCTGTGTGGAGCGTGTACTGGCGGCGAGACGGAGTTTGAGCATCTCGGCACCTAACTTCGCGGGGGCAGACCAGCTGAGGAACATACGAAGCGGTGGCACCAGCCGATGTTTTTCGGTTGGGCCAGTCTCTCCAGTCTGCGAGCGGTGGTCGGCGGTCGGCTCCCTGGTTGTTACCTAGTAAGACGAAAAAAGGACCATGGTATGTGCACTAAAACTATTATTTTCTTCATGTGTGAGATAAGAAGAGCAGAAGAACAGTTGTTTAATTTGTAACGATTATTCCAAAGTAAAATTTTTAGCATTTATTTATTTATTTATTATTTATTTAGTCAAAAAAACAGTAAAAACTGTATATGACGTGTGGGGAAAGAAATTTATCTGCGCACATTTTTCTTGAGGGCCAGAATTTTATTAAAAAAAAAAAAAAAAAAAAAAAAAGAAAACGAAAACGAAAAATTAATTTAGAAAATAATTATTTTAGAAAAATAAAGATATTTGAAAAATGTTTTTTTTCCGAGTTATAGAAAATCAATTTCAACTGTAAATGAACTACAAGCAAAAGGAGTGGCTCAACAAAAACGTGCGCACAGTGAAGCTACATTTACGTCCAGAAGCAAAACAAGGGGCCATCTCAGCATTTGCTCTATGGATCAGGGAAACTGGACAAAAACCTGATCGAGATGGGGGTCATTGACCCGGAAGCTGAAGTACATACTTGTTACAGGCGTATTAAATATTTTTTAAAATGTATACAATGCAAACATAAACTAATTCATTATTTATCTTTGTTTTGTTTACATTATTTTTCCTTTTTCACGATCAGTATAGTCTCTAATTGTATAGAAACAGTTTTGCAGCAGAAAAGATTTTACTTTTAACATTAAATTTGTATACCGACTTTAATTGTTTTATGTCATCTGGCAATGCGTTGTAAAGTAACGTACATGTATTGTATGTTGATTTCTTGTACTGATCTGTTGATACTGGACACTTGATGCACGTGATTTTCTACGGCGTGTGTTGTAATTATAAATATCAATATTGCATGAAAATATGTTCCCTCCGTTAAGTAGGTCATTTTTGACAAATATTACAGATTCGTAATAAATAGACAAGGCAATGGTAGGATTCCCAGCTCAATGAAAAGAGGCTTACAGGAATCACGTGGAAGGCATTTTTTCATTATTCGAATAATTTTCTTTTGCAATCTGAAGGTCTGAATACTACAGGATGAGCTTCCCCAGAATATTATGCCATATCTCAGGCGGGAATGCACATTTGCAAAATAAACGCAACGAGCTGCATGAAGGCTGACAGAATTTGAAAGAATTCTGAATGCATAGCATAATGAACTTAATTTAGTGTTTAATTCTGTTATATGTACATTCCATTTGAGGTTTGATTTGAATTGAAAGACCTAAAAATTTTGTTGCCTCAACATCAGCTATTGCATATTGTTCATTTCAATGAACATGCGATTTCGATTTGAGATGCAAAAATGCATTGAACCAGTTTTTTCTTTCGTTAACAATTAATTTGTTATTAGTAAACCAATTTGAACATCTGAAATTGTACTATTTTACTGCTTCTTATTTGCAAAAAGAAAATTCGTTTGTGTCACAGCAAACAGAACCGTTCTTTTCACATTTTTAATAGACGGAGGGCATATCGTTTTACATATAACAGAAAAGAGAATAGGACCTAAGATCGACCTTGCGGGACCCCATGCACAATTGGCAAAGAATTGGAAATATAAGTAATGGTAATGTCTTTCCTGCCAGTATGTATTTCTACTCTTTGTGTTCCGAAGTGTAAGGTTAAGAAGTTATCCGAAATCATAGGGCAATACACGAATTCCATTACGTAAGGTAATTTGAGAGCAAGTTTTAGGTCAATTAACGTCAAAAGCTTTGTACGAGGAGATCTAAAGAAATATTCCCAATGGAGTATTTCTTTGGTCTATTGATGAAGCAACATCTTGAAGAAAAGAAAAAATGGCAGTTTCCGTAGATTTGATTTTTCTAAAACATCGTGTTGTGAGTGTATTGAAGAAAACGCTACTGTTTTTCCTGAGAAAATGTTTCCATCGTAAAGTAGAAAAGCCTTCACTAATATTTTTGAGAAAACTGACAAAAGAGACATTGGCCGAGTAATTTTGAATATCATTTTTGTTTCCATTTTGTTTAAAAAGTGGCTTAATTTTTGCTGTTTATTGAAATACTGGAAATCAGTTCATGTACATAAAGAAGCATTGAAAAATGCACGAGTTAACGGATGTATAAAGGAGGTGCACAA